>OY982975.1:1695348-2945348 GCA_963890685.1 Plagodis pulveraria
GACGGTAAAGTTGCAAATCATCGGCATAGAAATGATAATTACAACTAAGGCATTTAGAGAGCATATCGATAAAAATTGAAAACAGTAATGGGGACAAAATCCCCCCTTGGGGTACACCGGCGCTTAACTCACACCACTCAGACATTGTGTGGCCAGAGCGGATAGCTTGCCTGCGACCCCTAAGGTAGGAAGAAAACCAAGTGACAACAGATGCATCAAAATTAAGATGGGCCATAACAGCGAGCAGGAGGTCATGGTTTACAGCGTTAAAGGCATTACTGAAGTCGATAAGTACAAGTATGGTGACTCGGGACCTTTCCATGGCTTTTCTTATGTCTTCAGTAACTTTCAGAAGTGCTGTAGTAGTGCTGTGTCCAAGACGGAAACCTGATTGGTATGTGTTAAGAAGGGAGGCTTTAGATAGATAAACTGTGATTTGTTTATTCACAACTGTTTCAATAATTTTGGATAGAAATGGCAAAATTGAAATGGGGCGGAATTGATTAGGTAGTATAGGGTTAGAATCTTTAGGTATTGGTACAACATGCGCTACACGCCATTGATCAGGGAATTCACCTGAATCCAATGAGAAATTGACAATATGAGTTAAGGTGGATAGAATGTGATCTATGATATGAGAGATCATAACACGACCAATGTCATCACTACCCAAGGCCTTAGATTTAAGGGAAAGGAAAACTTTTTTAATAATATCTTCACCGACAGGTGAAAATTTGAATGGTGCTGAATCTGGTCGGAGCATGTGTTGAATTTCAGTTATTGTGACTTCCATGCTCGCTTTGTCTATGTCAGTGTGCGTGGCAAAGTGTTTGTTTAGAACATCGAGGTCAACAGATATTTTGGTATCTTTTTCATTCGCTCTACCAATCCCCAACGATCTTAAGAGTTTCCATACATCAGACGGAGAAGAAGCCTTAATCTGGTCAGCAATGTAGCGTCTTTTTGCAATACGACACATAAGGTTACATCTATTACGAAGCTTTTTATAAGAGGCCCAGTTTTCTTCAGTTCTATGACTTTTGTAGATGCGGAATGCTCGATCTCTTTTTATTCTAGCTTTGCGAATACTGTCATTAAACCATGGAGTAGGGCGGTGTTTAAGCCTTACGGGCCGCACGGGGGCATGGCGATCAAAAAGTTTGATAATATTTTGGTTTAAAAATCGTAATTTTTCATCTATGGACGTTATATTTTCTATGTTAGACCAGTCTATTGAGGAAGCATCCGCCAAAAGATTGTCTACATTCATTTTAGCAAAAGATCTCTGATTTAAGGTGAGAGGTTTAGGTTTAGGGACTTTTACTTTAAGTGAAGTGTAGATAAGGTCATGGTGGGAAAAAGCTGGAGCGAGAAGTTGTCCTAACGCAGAAACCATACTTTCGTCAGAGGTGATTACTAAATCTAACAAAGTATCATTAGTGTGAGAGTGATGCGTGGGAGCTAGATTGAGCAGTTTCAGATCCATTGAATCGATTAGACACCTCAAGTTTTTGGACCTATAAAGTCGGTAATCCTGGCTAACCAAACAAGTGTTAAGATCCCCCACTATAAATAATCGTGAATAATCGCACGATAACGATTCGAGCTTGCTTTCTAGCTCTGAGAAGTAATCTTTAGACGGAGGGCAGTAGACAATACCAATAAGAATTTTAACGCCTAGATCTACTTCAATAAAAAGATATTCTGTAGTATCACTGGTAGAAGGAGATTGTAGAATTATTTTATAAGGGATGTTACTTTTTAAGTAAATGGCAACACCGCCTCCTCTGCAGCGAATACGATCATTCCTAATTAAAACAAAATTAGGGATTGGGTAGGCAAAGGATGGTAGGGATGGCTTTAGCCAGCTTTCTGAGATCAAAACTGCATGAATTAAATCTGAGTCAAAGGTATCAAGAACGTCAGAAAAATGGTTAGGTATACTTTGAGCATTAATATAGCAAATGTTAAAATTTGTAGAAAAAGGATCAAATATATTTTTGAGCGTTTCACCCACTGTAGTAAGAGTGCCAACCGCACTGTCAAAAGAGTCGTCAGAGGCGCTTGAATTTGCAGTTGCATATGAGTCATCGCTACAACTATTAGTAAGCATATATAAAATAATTTTTCGGTGGCTTTCCCCTATCTTTCTAAATTACTTTAGTCTGGGAGGGTTATCTGAAAGGCGTTAAGATCTGATGCTTCTAACGAGATCGTAAATAGACGTCACTACTAGTATTTTTTTAATTCTAGAAACAAAAGATGTGGTTGTCCTGCACATGGAACTAGGTGCCTTGTAGGGTTAAGCCTTTATTGCAAACATAATTGTATACAATTCATTATTAAGTTTTTAGCATGCAATTTAATATATTAACATTGTAATTATTTTCTTAATTTTATTACTATTCTCATTTTTTCCCATGTAATTTGATGTCGGAGTGTCCTTGTGACACAAAGGCTTCCTCCAACTTTATCCATTCTACTCTTGTGTGTGTTAATCTATGCCACAGTGTACCCGCATTCTTTTTTAAGTCATCAGACCAACGTTTTCTTTGTCTTCCTCGTTTCCTTTTTGTTTGAAATTGTATTATATACAAATAATTAAACATAAATGTGTTTGTTTCAGATGAATGTTCAATAACATGTAAAGGATGTAAGTATATAGCCAACGTAACAGTTTCCTTGAGGGGGCTATTCGGATCGACTAGGATCTTGTAACGGAAAATGAAACAAAACGCAAAGTAATTGTAGTTTACTCTCGAAGAGCGCTGCACGTGGTACCTTGTGTGTTATTATATAAAATAATACTTTTCACATGGATGCGGTTGTGCTGTTTTAAATTTTTCAACATTGATTTATTATGACCTGTATCCGTCGGATTGTCTACTGCTGAACAAAGCCTCGTCCATTATGGGCTTTGCCAAAATCCCCACGCTTGGCAGGTGTCATGGGTATCGCAGTGTGAGATATCAGTTTCTCAGAAAGCGCTACTGCCCACCTTCTGGTGTGTTACCCTTAGTCGCCTCTTACGACTAGCGTTCTAGCCCGGCACCCTACGGGTTTTAGTTTGAACAAACTATATTTTAAGGTGGTCAAGCTTTTTGTATTTTATTATACATCAGTGTTTTCGAATACTTAATAATACTTTTAACTTGTTTCTGTACTTAAGCTAATTTTACTTTTGGTACAACCCGAATTTCATTATTTTTTATAATTCGCTTTTCATTGTAAAGCAGATTGTAGGGTTTAACTTTTTCCTGCTTTTCTGGAATATCCCTATACTTATGAATTTCTAATGAGCAATTTTTAATGTTAAGTACGTACTCGTAATTGGCCACGTTTTAGGGAAAGTTAGCTGTGAAAGTTAATACAAAGTAGGATTTCCAAAATTAAACTTAAAACTTCATGTATTTTTAAACTCTTAATGGAAGCAGTTATGAAAAAAGCCTTCAGCATACATTTGCTGTCAAAACGTCCGTACAAAACATTTGTTTTCTTAAATCCAAATACTGATCCTCTGTAGTGGTCTATCTTTAAAGTGACCAAAATAGGGAAAGAAAAATGTCCTCGTTTCATATTATATCGATTTACTCTAAACTTTCCTTCAGCCCCACAATTTCAGCAGTTCGCTCCCGGACACAAGTACAACTATAGCTTGGAAGTCACCATCAACTTTATCTCTACTGGATATGAGAAGCAGAATATCAGCATCTCAGGTCAAGTCGCTGTGACGGCGATCGGGAACTGCGCGCATGAACTGACTATCCAAAATTTGGTCACCTCCAAGGTTGGTCGATCATATTCTTTAAAATATTTATAATATTACCTGCACCAATGTATTATTTTTAATTATCAGAATTGTGAACACGTCACAGCAACCAAGATATTATCTTGGTTGCTGAGGGGACATGGTGTAGCTGTGGCAAATAAAATGATTATAATTAGTAATACCTGCCCTAGTGTGAAATACCGCCTAACCATCCCTAGGACTCCCAACTTTTTGCAGCTAATTTAGCCTTGAATTCAATGTGCTAACCAAAATTGAGGTCCTCAATTATGACTCGCAAGGTAACACCCAACATTTCAAGCTCCGTTAATTCATCAAATATTTTGAAACATGAAAAAAGGTGTGACGATTGTGTTGCAATTTTCTGGATAATGCAGATTCTCGGTGCCTACAAGCCCATCCAGTTCTCTCTCCAAGATGGCCGTCTCGGAGCCGAGATCTGCACTCAAGAAGGAGAAACGCGAAGTTCTCTCAATTTCAAGAGGCTCCTCATCTCGTTGCTGCAGACTGGGACCAAGTTCAGCACTCAGGTAATATTATATTGTTACTCAAAAAGAAAGGAAAATATATGGAACTGATTATTTTGCCGGAAAAAAATACTGAGTATTTTGTGTTGGTATTTGCTGCAGATGGTGCGGCGCGATGGAATTGTAGTGCGTAGTTGTAGACACCTGAACTGATTTCATTATTTTGACTTCGAATTTCTGCTGGTGAGATAATACTTCTTTGTAATTCTAATAGATGAAGTAGGTACTGCTTCTTTAGTAGTAGGTAGTAAAAGCAGCTTGAGGTAAAATTGAGTGAGAATACGAAAATAATATTGGAAGAAGTGATTGCCGAGTGGCAATGACAATAGACTGACGTGCAAAATGTCCATAGTTTGAATACCACCGCGGGCTTAAGATTCACAAACAAGTTATATAATTTTTGCATTTGCCCGCTTCGTTACCTTTACCACCCTTAAGTAGAAAATCTTATGGAAAACATGTGATAGATTAGATATCAAAGTCAAGTACTGTATTATAACCTGTTCAGGTTCCCAATTTAGATTAAGTTAGTTAACCATCAGCTGCATCAGCGCTTACTTCCATGATTTTAATTTTTAGTTATAACAAAAATATTTCATCTAGACGAAATCTAGTTTAATTGATGACTGCATCGTTCCCCATAACAGTAAAATATCAATGAGAGCGCAAAATTAATCTCTCTGTTAACTCCGTTAACATTGTTGGTATCGGAAATAAAAGCGAGGCCGGCACGTAAAACCTGAAAACCAGTATATATGTAGAATCCACGCCCAAGGCAAAATTTTGGGCTCTAAACATATGCACAGTAATCAGCGCGGAACTTGAAGCTCTGACGCCCTATCTCATCTGTTAAATGTCATATTAGAGCGCATAAAAGTATTACATTTTTTATGTTATTGTGACGGAATATGCTTGAGGCCCTCTTGTAACTTCAACCCATAACAGATGCATTTCATCTGTGCCCATGACCCTGATACATAAAGTTGTTAAGTCTCATCTGCCTGTAATATCACCGGCCACCCTTCAAAACTGGAACAAATGTATAGCAAACATTACTGCTTGGAAAAAAGAGAAAAAAACAGCTAAAGGTGGCAGTACTTATTGCTAAGAATTACCTACCCCTGACATACCCGCCAGTCCTCAACTCTAATGTTGCTTTACGTGGCATGATTTTCCATATGAAGTTATAAACTAATCAGATTCTTTTCCCAGTACGACGTCTTGGGCACATGTCCGACCGAGATATCCCACTCACAAGAAGGAGAAGTAGTCCTCGTGCACCGCTTTACGGACCTCTCGCGCTGCGTTCTACCAGGACGAGGCAACAATCACACCACTTTATTCTTCAACCCTGGTCCAGTAAGTATTCTTTATGTACTCATTCAGGCGTGGCTGCGCTTTGGTCTATGTGATCAACAAAGTATATTTCTCAATACTTTCTTAGAAGGCCGCTTCTACTAAATATGAAATTCAATTTCATATCAAAATGAAAACACACGTTTTGAAAAAAATTCGTTTAAATTTCGTTTCATATGACCATATAGTAGCATTTTAAAAGCTAGAGGGAAACATATTAAATTACTTGAGGTAAATTGCTAATACTCATTATCATAAAAGTATTCTTTTACTACACATTTTCATAAAATATATTACATATAATATCTGCATCGCATTCACCAATAAAAGTAGATCAAAATGGGTGTCCCAATTCATAATCCACTTCTCACCACAGGAAAACATCCTCCTTCAGTCAAGCTGGAATATAGACTCTAAGGTCAACAACAGCGTCCTCGAAGAGGTTTCCGTGGCTGAGGAGTACATGTACAGATACATCATTGTGAAAGACAAAGTAACTAGGTCTACAGTCAACATTAAACTTATTCTCATTGGAAAATCTGCAGAAGGTGCTCAAGGTACGTATGGATCTTCTCTCGTGTGAACACGAGACAAAACGCCATAATCCACGGTTGATTATGATTTTACATTTGTTTCGAAAATCTTTTCACAATAAAGATTTAGCCAATCGGATGCCGGATGTCAGACTAGAATTCTCTCGTATCTTCTCGTAGGAGACGTACGAGGCGTCAAAGGTAGAAATATCAGAAGGCAACAGGGCTTTCTGAAGAATTACCATCCTTCAGACGCCTGCCTAGCGTGAAAATAAAGCCTTGTGTTCAGCACTGGACGATTTGTCAGATACAGTCAAAAAATACTTACCAGCCTGCAGTGTACGTGTCTTCGAACACACGTCACGTACCTTATATTAGAAATAAATAGGTCAAAACACATTTTTCGTCTATAGATTGCATATTTTCTATTTTTGCACCTCGGAATCCATTATCAAACTCCATCAAAATACATTGATGCCAGACCAATGATTCAATTATTTTATATGGTGGTGCGACCATAAAAAAATATTGAATCCTTGGTCTGGCATCAATGTATTTTGATGGAGTATGTCCGCAACTGTAAGATTTTGGCGCCATTGGTTTATTATTGACTGCATTTTGTTAGGTACGATTATTTTACTTTTCTTTATCAGGTAACTGCACCGTCCCTCGCACTATTATGTTTGAGCTCCCTGATGTGGATTTCGATGCTTCCAATAACGCCCAGAACGCTCGCCGAGTCGTTAGAGAAACCAAAACGGACAGCAGCATTGAAGCCAGCGCGAAATACCTTGAAGGCTTAGCTCCGCTGTTCGAGGTAAAGAATCAAAAATAGCATTCTTAGATAACGTTTAAATGTCATCAAAATTAATTTACTTAGGTACCTAAACTCGGAAGAAAGAAGTTTTGAGCACAAGAAACACTACACAGCAAAGTAGCATGGATATTTATAACAAGAGACAAAAAAGAGAACTTTGTTGTCGTGTACCCTTAGAGCAAGGATGATCTGACTAACCTACATGCGTTCCCCAAGCCGCCTGCCAAGCGTAGGGATATGGTGATTATAGATAATTATAATAATAAATGATTACACAAACCTATTTCTATACGATGATGACAAATTTAGAGTTGTGTATATGCATATGTCATGTTAGCTCAGCGGTCAAAGCATACCCCTCGCTATAGGGGTGGATGGTGCTGGTTAGAATCCCGCACATGCGTTCTATTTTGCATCTCGTAATTATGTAAAGTTTACACAAAGTAAGGACTTAAAAGTTGAGAACCAGATATACTAAGAACCTGCCTGAAAGGAAAATAAAAATACTCTGCCATTAACATATAACTTATTTTATAAATAATAAAAATATTCATTCATTATTAAATATCAAAATAATTATATATTTAAACAATATTAATTGATTGATTATTAACTAATAGAATGTTGGAAAGAAAATTTTTATATACAGGTTGTCCCAAGAAGTAGTGATATACTGAAGCTGGGAGGTAGATGACCTAGAGGGGTATATGAATCACCCCATGTATATTTCGCGATTTTTCGTATTTTCAGAGTAATTACGTTTTTTTTTAATTTTTCACCTATCGCCTATTAGCATGAGGTTTTTATTTATGGTGACGTGAATTTCTGTTAGCCCTGGTGACTTGTAATACAGGTTTTTAAACCTAACTTTTGCATGGTGGTAGGGCATTTTGCGAATGTCCGCCTGGCTAGCTACCACCCTCAAGTAGAAAATCTGTCGCCAAGCACCTAACGGTGTGTTCCGGTTTGATTTTTTTTGTGTGCTAAGCTGATAGATAGGCCAATTCAGTATGGTAACATATACTATCGTTAGATCTTTGAATGGAATAAAAAAAAATGCCAATAAAGATAAAATTACCCGGTATGTTCACAACTTCAAGAGCCCTTAAAAAATAAAATCACAAGATAAATTACCGTTTGGCTTTTAAAAACTTGCTCTATCTATCAGGCAGCTACCCTGAAAAAATCATTTTATTATTCATAAGGCTTTAATCAAAAAATTTGAATCTAAATGTGGTAAGTGCATACTTTTAATTTAGATAGCCTCTACCTCCCAGCTTCAGTATATCACTACTTCTTTGGACACCCTGTATAATGATATATTTTAAGCAATACTCATATACATCAGAGACGTTTGTCTATTTGTTAAAGACCATCCAGAACACTTCGAAATGCGAAGCGAAGTATATTCACGTCAAAAACGAGCCAAGTTCGCAAACTTATTATATCAACCTCCATGTCGTAAAGATATCTACAAAAAAAATTTAAATAATAATTGTATTAATATTTATAATAGGATTCCCGAAGAAATTAAAGTAACGAAAGGTGATTTATTTAAAAATAGATAGATAGAAACACTTTATTGAAACACCTTAAATATAAAAAATTGTTAAAACAGAAACACAATTCAAAATAAGGTAACAATTGGCGGTCTTATCGCTGAGAGCGATCTCTTCCAGACAACCATTTAATAGATTATGTGACTGGCTATTATGTAAATGTTTTTATAGTTTAAAAGAGTTTATAGACCTAAGTTACAAAAATACATTGTAATATTGGCACGCCTGCATGCAGGCAGAATACTCGCCGCATTCCCACGCTGAATTGCGATTCTGAATAATCCAAATCTTCCATGAAATGAAAACTAAATGGTGATTAGTAGATAGGATGATGGGGCAGGTATGCATTATGATGCCAGGAACACATTTTTTTTTTGTGCTTGACAGGTTAGCCTTTGACCACTATCTCACCTGATGGTAAGTGATGATGTGGTCGAAGATGTTGTTCAGGCTAACCTAGAAGTACTGGCTCTCAAGGACAGCTGCCGGATCACACCGTTAGGTGCTTGGCGACAGATTTTCTACTTGAGGGTGTTAGCTAGCCAGGCGGGCATTCACAAAATGCCCTACCACCATGCTATAACGACTGCCATCCTAAAGCAACAACCGGGACCGACGGCTTAACGTGCCCTCCGAAGCACGGAAACGCTCAGTAGTAATGTCACTAGCGGTCACCCACCCGACTCATGACCGCGCGCGACGTTGCTTCAAATTAGATGCATTTTGAAAACCTGCTGCTGCGGTGGTTTAGAAAAGGAATTACCTGTATTTAACAGGGAAAGTCTAAACAGGCATAAGGACACAACAGATGTTCGCAAAAAGACGAGGACTGTGTCAACATAACTAAATATGAAAAGAATGAGATAGTTTACAAGTTTAGTGATATTCGTAGATAGTAGATACGTACAAACGTAAGCAATGTTAGTCAAGCGGTAACAGCTTCGGACTGCCGTGCCGCAGGTCCACGATTTTTACCTCACCGCCGGCTTGAGCTTCACCGCATGGTGGAAGAGTGTTTTATAAATGCACGCCTGGCTACTTACCATCCTAAAGTAGATAATTAGTCGCCAAGTACCTAACAGTGTGTTCCGGCAGTCCTTGACAGCGAGTAAAATTACAGGCACATGAGACTTAACAAATTTACATCACAAGCAAATCAAAATAACAATATCTCAGCTTAGCCAGAAGCAAAAGGGCATCGATGGTATCAAAACCCATGAAAAATTTAGTAGCCGTAATATAGTTCCCATATATTTATACTGTGCTGCAATCAGGAGTTATTTATCTGTCGCCAAGCACCTGACGGTGTGTTCCGGCAGCTGTCCTTGAGAGCCAGTACTTCTAGGTTAGCCCGAACAACATCTTCGACCACATCATCACTTACCATCAGGTGAGATAGTGCTCAAAGGCTAACCTATCAGGCAGAAAAAAAAAATAAAAAAAAAAAAGGAGTTGGTAATATCTAATAAAGCAGTAGGTACTTATATATAGCATAAGTGCTTACGTATATATGTAAAACTATAATTAGCACTAAATAAACCATCATTTGTTTATGAAAAACATAGTCTTTCATTTTTTCATGCATTGTAGATGGGGAAAGTAAGATGCTTATTGTAAATCTTTAGTTTTATCAAACAAGTCACTTTTGGTATAGGTTTAATAACAGCAATGTTTCATGTTGTAGGAAATACTGTCGTTAACATAAATTTAATACCTAATCAAGTGCTCACACGATCGCTAATCAATATAAATCAATACTTGAACGACAATGGTTGATTGTGTCAGTTTTAGTAGTCTACTGAAAGTCATATCATCCATTTTGAATCAATCTTGATACAATCGTTGATTAAGTTTACTTTCTCGTAGAAATGACACACAATTTTTACTAAATTAGATATAAAGAAAATAAAAAAACATAGTTAGTGATAAAAATATTCTAAAGTAAGGGTATATAATAAAAAACAAAAAATATTAACGACATTTTAATATTTCAGGCAAGTAAGCCCATAAAGTAAAATAGAAAAAGAAATTGCAAGAAAACATATATTTATCACATATATTATTCTCCCGTTTATATTCCATTTTAAGTCTAATGTGACAAAAGCTGAGCCACAAGCTTGTGAGATTTGGACCAGTGCCACTGAAAACCCCCCATTGTAGTCCCCCAAGACAACATATAGCATACTGTTGGTTGAATCTCATATATTCCTCTGTAACATGGATGTTACGTTTCCTCATTATTGCATAAAAACCATCGGCGAACAACCCCTTTTTTTTGGGTGGGGAAATGCCTTCGCACTGCCCATCCACCACGGGGGTGGTGGAAGGGGATGTGTGGGACTTGAACCCACTAAAAACCCCCCCGTGAGCAGTCCTCCGCTGAGGTGGGGCAAGATAGGGTCGCTTTAGCATTCACCATCTTGCCCCGGCGGTGATCGGCGAACAACCCTGCTGCAATCCTAAACTGGGGTAGAAACAACAACATCTTAAAGCCATTGTTATACTAGATACGTAGAGGTGAATGCTTGCGCTCCTTCTTGATAACCATGTTATCAAACATATAATCTGTAACACAGTGGCGCAAGTATATGAACCACGTAACAGGTATGCATAATACAACTAGGTGCATTTACTGTAACAGCCGGATCGTCCACTGCTGAACACAGCCTCCCCCATTCTAGGGAAAGTTTACCATAATCCTCACGCTTGGCAGACGTCTTGGAGATCGCAGTGTGACATATCAATTCCTCAAAAAGCCCTGATGCCAACCTGCACCCGCTTAGTCGCCTCTTAAGACACCTACCGGTGGCGATGGAAAGGTGACATTCTAGCCCAGCACTCCGAGGGCGGAGTTCATTTAGGTACTGACATTTTTCCTTACGAAAGCCCTTATATTTTTTAAGGTAGCTGCAACTACTAGGCCTATCCAAACATCTATTAGCATATTCACCCAAAGTCGTGTATAAATGAGGGCTACCCGTACCCGTATAAATGCGCATCAATAATTTACAGAAGAGGGGCGCCCCTTTCCCAACTGCCAACGTCGTAAGTGACCAGGTTTGTAGGTGTGGAGAGAAATTTTGTATAGATTTTATCAATATGCTGGTTTGCGTTCAAATAATTGATTTGTATTTTTTTGTTTATTTACAGGGGATGATCTCTTCGGGTTTTTCGGGTGCATCGTAAATTGTAATATATCATAAGTATTACATTCAAGGGATAGGGCAGCAGAGACAACGTGGTACATGTAGTTTTTCCAATAAGTGCTTATTATGTAATATTTTTATATTTGTATAAATGCTAGTCTACAAGGTATTTATTAATATGGGTCATGGGATAGCTTTATTTAATAAATATTGTTATTTTAAAGTTACCCGATACAAAGATTTATTATTATTATTATTTGTCGTCCTCTCTGGTCTATTGCGGTATCTCAGTTCTGAGACCTTTTAAACATAATATATCGTTCTTCACACTGGCCATTCATACATTCGTTGGCCTTTTTCTATCCCATTTCTATCGATGTTTATATATAACAATCCTCTTTTATTTTAATACGCTCAAATAATTATGTATGATTAATAAATATGATATAATGTTAAATATGTTTTTATTCTAATTCCTTAATTGACATAATCAAAATAACATAACTGTACTGTACAGTATCAAAATCGGGTATTTGGCATAATCCCCACGTTTGGCAGGTGGCTTGGGTATCACAGAGCTGCTGCCCGCCTTCCAGCATTTTCCCTTAGTCGCTTCTTACGACACCCACGGGATGATATGAGGAGGTGCAATTCTAACCCGGCACCCCACGGGGTAAAAACATATACGGAGTATTATTTAAAAAGCTCGATGAATGCAAAACGATTACATAGAAATTATTTAAAAATAATAAACTAGCGACAGACTCCGGCTTTGCATGGGTGCAATGTTGGTACTAAATAATGTGTAATTATTTAGTCTCAGCATTGCACTGCAATCTACGGAAATGTTTATTTAAATTACTTGATGTAAAGGGTCATATTGATCTATATAAAGGCACAATATATTTAAGGTACTTCATTGGATAGAGATGAAGCTGTATTGCTTAAAATCGCTAAACAAGCCGCGTAAACAAGCCATTATTTCTCGTAAAAAGTAAAGGATAAAAAATGGTTGTTGTGGATTATCCCTAACATTTACCATTGTAGATTTCCTTGTAGACCATTTTAAGGTGTACAATACTATAGTACATTATTTTGATCTATCTCGTAGGATTCATCTGGCGTTTGCAATGTAAGCCAAAAAAATGTTTATTACGCAATCACATTAGAAACCTCTAAAATTATCAGTGTTTTTCTACTGTATTATGCATGTATTATACATATAAACCTCCCTTTTGAACTACTCTATCTAATAAAAAAACGAGTCAAAATCCGTTGCTTTATTTTAAAGATCTAAGCATACATCATTTGTGAAAAATTTAAGAGGTCATATTTTAATAATAGGTGACATAAACTTGAATAGTGCATCTCAGAATATAAATAATTATTATTGTTATTTTATGACATATTGTAGTTTAACTGATTTTAATAATATTTTTAACTCTCATGGAAGCAAACTTGACATAGTGTTGGCGCAGGAATGCATCGAGTCAAAAGTGCAACAGGTATGTGTTATTGAGACTAATGGTTTTGTAAATAAAGATCTTTACCATCCACCGCTTGAAATAACAGCTATCTTTTGTTCATCATCGTATGGTTTTGATTTACGTTTGCCTCCAAGTAATATCGATTCATGCACTGATTGGAATTTTAAAATACTTGACCTGCCCCATCTTGAATGTTTACTTAGTGAAACTTCATGGGGGTGCGTTTATAATTGTAATGACGTTTGCTCAGCAACTGATAATTTTTACGACGTATTGTACACCGCTTTTGATCAGTGTGCACCAAAAAAGAAACGGAAAAAATATACTTCTAAGAGGTATCCCGTTTGGTTTACATATGATATTATAAAAGATATACAAATTAAAACTAATCTACATAAAGAATGGAAGCGAACTAAATGTAAAACTATGTATAGATCTTTCTCTGACCTACGTGAGAACTTAAAGAAATGTATTTCGGAAGCGTATGATGTTTACATACATGCCACGGAAAGTCGTTTGAAGAACCGACCTCATGATTTTTGGAATCATGTTGCCAGTCTAAGGTCTAAGGGGGGCTTTGAACCTTCTATGAAATATAATGGTGTACCCCATGTAGGAGTTGAGGCAGCTCAGTCTTTTGCTGATTATTTTTCCGGTGTATTCCTCAACGAAATCCCCTCTTTAAAATACGAGTGCCTATCACATCCCTCTGGTGGAGGTTACGTCAACATTCCCTATTTACAACCAAAAGATGTTGATGCAGGTATAAGACAGCTGAAAGCAAGCAGTTCACCAGGTCCGGATAATCTACCAGCCTCTATTTTGATATCATGTAAGAGATTTATAACGCTCCCTCTTTGCCATATTTTTAATTTGTGTCTGCGGAATGGTGAATATCCTCCCCATTGGAAATTATCTAGAGTCACCCCAATTCCTAAGACTGGAAATAAACAAGCAGTAGAAGATTTTCGCCCTATTGCGATCTTATCGTCTCCTGCAAAAGTTTTTGAATATATCCTTCACCGAGAAATCTATAGACAGGTTCAACCTTAAAAGTCTGTTTTTTCTTACTTGTCTTAAAATGTAAACAAACATACCTCTGCTACAAAATCACAAGTTGCCGTCATAATCACTTATATTTGGCCATTCACAACTGAGTAGACCTAATAAAAGAAACATCACGCTTCGAAAAACATACAAATATCATTGAAATTTATAGATATTTACAAAATATAAATCAATTAACGTAATGATCACAAAAACTGTGGACAGTAATGACAGTGTTTTGACATTAAGTAATCTATCTTATCTATGAATTTTAGTGATGGGAACATGGGTATCAAAATAAGGAATAATTGAAGTGAACAACTGAACATATTCCGTTCATCTCATTATACTAACTGGTTGTATAGTTAAAACAAGTAGATAAGTATAATTTAGCTTAATTTTTAGGGTTCAGTTATAGAAAGTGGACCCTATTATATAGCCGCGAATGTCCTTCAGTCCGTCTGACCTTAAAAGGACTGTTTCTTTGGAACGGTAATAGGTAGGCCGTTTAAATGTTCACGGAATATGGGTTAAAATAGTATATTGCCTAACAAATAATAATACATAATAACAATATGTTTAAAATAAAGGGGATATTCATACAAGAAACCCGCTTTATTTACCGATTTTTATATTTGCTCTATAGTAAAAACGTTAATACGTACAAGCGTCAAACTTGATTTGATTTTAATCCAATATCTACCAATAATAAAAACTTGCCAAGTGCGGGTAAGGCTCTCGCACTGTATGAAAAACACAACGATTTTATGTTAAATTCTGTGTTGATACGGAACTCATAATACGGATACTGTTCCACATAATCTCAAAATACACGACTTTTTTTTTATTGCTGATTGCCTTTGACCACAAAAAATATTTATTAAATGACATATATTTTTTGAAAGATAATTTAATTTGTATATTCCATTTAAGTCTGATTCAATTTTGGCGGAATGGAATAAGGCAAAAATCAAAGGATGCTTTTTGCTTATTTATTTTTTAATTGAATGGGATGATTTTGCTTATTATACAGCTGGCAACACTGAATTATCTGGACCGACGACTAGCTGCTACTCTTCAAGGATTCTGATTTAATCGTGTGATTGAGTTTAACCGGATTATTCACTGACGACCTGGCTATCTTGTGGACTTGTGTGTGCTTTGTGAATTGGACGGTGTTATTATCTGGACTTTCTGCTACTTTTCAAGGACTGAGTTTTCGTGTAATTGTGATTTTCCTGGAGTGTTCACAAAAGTAAGTACCATATAAAGCTTACATTTTATCTTTACCATGTACTTACTATCTTGTCTCTCCAGTTCAAAATTTGCTATTGGTTTTAGACTTATTTCGACAGTATTTTGTCACATACTGTTGCACGAACTGTATTTACCTCGATAGCGTCACCTACTACCAACATTGAAATAAGTAAGAAAATATTATAGACAGCTATTTTAATCATCGCCACAACTGGCATCAGATACGCACTGCCAATTAGCGTAATGGTCAATAGACTTACTAAAGATTCATGAAATGTGTTCTTTTGTTTTTACGGCAGTCAAGGTTAGTGCGTGCTAGGCTATAAATCAACAAACAAAGGAATATACGCAGCTGCAGTTCCTAGCGACTTCGGCACTTAAGAAAGCGTTCTAAATTCAGTAATAATAATTAAGAAGCTGGCAAGCGATATGTGTAAATTGATTGCTCAAACTTTGTATTCATGATTTTTCGAACCTTTAATGAACTTTCGAACCGAACCGTGCTCATACCATGGAGCTTGCGGCGTACACACGGCGTCGCCGTCGTCTGAAAACAGCATAACGCTCCACCTCAATACGCTCGTCGTCGCATCAATATCGAATAAAAGTAAATAAACAATTCTATTACAAAAATCGATTATTTCCAAGTTACGATATTAATAAGAAAATGTGCAAAATGAATAAAGAGCAAACGAAACTATGTATTTATATTACGTTTTAATCAAATCACTCAGTTTCATAGTATTGTTCAGTACGGCTCGTCGTTCATTCGATGGGACCCCATTACTAATCTTGTCATTGGATGATCAACCGCCATGTTTGTTTACATAATAAGACAGGTAAGAAAAAACAGACTGTACTTAAGTGATGTACAGCACGGATTTAGATCAGGGAGATCAGTAAATAAGAATCTCTTGAGCCTGGTTGATTATGTTTCTGCTTGAAAGGACCGTCAGTCACAAGTAGATGTTTTGTATTTTGATTTCCGGAAAGCATTTGACGTTGTCGACAACGATATATTGCTTCAAAAATTATATAATATTGGCTTTACTCCACTTCTTTTTCGGTTTTTCTCAAGCTATTTGAGTGATCGCCGTCAGTTTGTTAAGTATGGTACATACGTTTCTGAGGCTTACCATACACCCTCGGGGGTAAATCAAGGATCAATAATGGGACCGCTCCTCTTTTTAATCATGACAAATGATCTAGTAACCGAAGTCCATACTGCAAAATGTCTTTTATACGCCGATGACTTGAAACTTGCCTATGAAGTTAAGTCTGTCAGTGACTGCGAAAAACTACAAAAAGACATAAATTCTATCTACCGTTGGAGTGTGAAGAACAGAATATCTTTCAATTGTAATAAATGTTATGTGATGACATATGATCGAAAGAACAAACCTATTCATTTTTCATATAAGTTAAATAATGACATCATTTCAAGAGTGTCCTCTATTAAAGATCTTGGTGTTGTTTTTGATCGCGGCCTGACCTTTCACGAACACATTACAAATACCGCAAAAGAATCTTTTCGACGTCTCGGTTTAGTTCTGCGTAATGCACGCGACTTCCGTGACCCCCGCGTCATCAAACTGCTATTTACAACTCTTGTCAGAAGTAAATTGGAGTATGGCGCGGTTGTCTGGAACCCACACCATGTCGCATACACCTTGATGCTAGAGAAGGTTCAAAAAGCCTTTCTGCGGTATTTGTACAAGTGGCAATATGGCTATTATCCATTCTTTTACCCCACCACTTTTCTTTTGGGTCATTTGGGTTTTAATTCATTAGAGGTTAGAAGGTCGTTTGAACAGCTTTCAACTGCTTGTAAAATATTAAGGGGGGCTATTGACTGTCCTGAATTACACAACACACTGTGCAGTCTGTTTGTACCTGATAAATATATCAGACACAGGCTTACTTGTAAACATAAATTATTTGCTGTCTTGGACCGCAGCACTGTGGCCCGCTCTAAAACCCCTTTGTGCCGTGCCCTGGATGGACTCAATGCATTCCTGACTGCCAGCACTGAATGTGATATTTTCAATGACAAATTGAGCGCTATTTTTAATTTATTATTGTCATTTTGTGAAAACTATAATATATGTATGACATCAACTATTCCTACTTAATTAATTATCCTAGTTTTTGACATGTAAAATGAATTTAAATAGTATGACAGCAATATTATTTTATTATTTTTGAATTTGTATTTTTGACATGTTAAATGATGATGTTGTTATTTGTATGACAGCAACTACTTATTTCTAGATTTTATTTTATTTTTGACTATTGTTTTACCAATTTTTTACTATTATTTTAATTTGTAGGACATTAATTAACTATTTTGTAGTTTCTGTATAACTTTTTGTGATTTTGGAATGAAAATTATGTCAATCGATGTATAATTTTATTAGTGTTTCACTCTATGTACTAAGTATAACTGGCATTGCCGTTCTTATGTAATAAATAAATAAATACATAGGGACAGACTGGCAGCGGGAAGCGACTTGGTTTTATACTATGTGTACTAGTGATAGTGTTGATAGTAATAATTATTAATTGTTGAAATTTTGTTAGAAATATTAAATGCAGTATTGTTATCAGAAATCAAAGGATATGGTCATATGTAACGGCTTTATATTTAGGTTCCTTACAATGGTAACGAAATTCTCGTTTTATGGATTTAAAGCACCATATGGCCAATCCCTCAACCTAATGGTGTATTACGGCAGCTGTTCTTCAGCGTCAGTAATTCTAGATTAGCCTGAATAACACATTTGACTGCGTCATCACTTACCATCGGTTGAGATAGTGGTCAAAGGCTAGCCTGTAACAAAAAAAACCCTGTACATATTTAGAAACAGGTATGAAGCAGTGATGGCTCAGTGGTATTGGCTATGGACTGCCGCGCAGCAGGTCCCTGGTTCAAATCCCGCCGCGGCCTTGAGCTTCACCGCATGGTGGAAGGGCATTTTGCGAGTGCCCCCCTGGCTAGTGACCACCCTCAAGTAGAAAATCTGCCGCCAAGCACCTAACGGTGTGTTCCGGCAGCTGTCCTTAAGAGCCAGTGAAATTACAGGCACATGAGACATAACAACTATGTCTCAAAGTGACGGACGCAGTGCAAATCATGACTTGTGATGTAATGCATCTGTTATAGGCAGAGGTACGCTTAACATCAGGTAGGGACTCGAGCTTGTTCCGTCACAATAACTTAAAAAAAAAGCAAGATTTCCGCTCCTTTTTGCTACTTTTTAAAAGGAGATGGGTTCTGCATATTTCGAAGATCTACAAGCTGACTACTTTCGTCTATGTGCAACAAATGCATCTTTGAATGGCTGGCTGCAAACACCGGGCATAGGTACCACATTGACAAGGTATTAAATAAAACATGTCTATATGTATAGATATATGTAGATATATAGGATTACTTGAAAAGATACGTTGGATATAAAAAATGAACGCCCAACTGTGATATGAACTAAGTTGCCATAGGTTCCGTACCTACGCAGAATGTATAAAAATTCGTTATTCTTAGGATTCATCAGATAAAGACAACCTGTTACTACATAACGCTGTCCATTTGTCCGTCCGTGTCTTATCCGGACGTCCGTCCGTCTGTCCGATCTTTAAGGTGCTGAATTTTTGAAAACCGTATTCGATTGGTATACAACAAAGTAAAAGAGGTTTAACTTTTGTTAATGTTGTTAGGTTTTGCTGTAATGTAGGTCTTGCATCAGCATACCTAGTCTGGTACTTGGTCTTGGTATTGTGCTCTAAGCATTGGTCTTGCAGCAAAAATCTTGAGACTTATCTTATTTGCCTTCATTATTAACTTTAATTTTAAACCAAGCAACGCAGGTATAATTTAATATATTGTCATATCAACTTCTCACGAGCTATATAAGCATTCATATTTTATAAGTATATTTATATATATCTTATATATCTATTCACAGAATAATGTATTGTTATTCTGTGATTATTTTTTCAGCTGTGCTGGAGTACTTTTGTTTTTATTGTTATTGTGAAGGATCTTGCTTGAGGCCTACCGGATGTTAAGCGGTCTAATCTCTGCCTATAATAGATGCATTTCGTCACAAGTCACGAATTGCACTACGCCCGTCACCTTGAGACATGGTTAGTCTCATTGTGCCTGTAATTTCACTGACTCTCAAGGACTGCTGCCGGAACACACCGTTAGGTGCTTAGCGACAGATTTTCTACTTGAGGGTGGTAGCTAGCCAGACGGGCATTCGCAAAATACCCTACCCTACCTTTTATGATCAATAACATAATGTAATATTTTTTTTTGTCACTTATCTTGTCCTCTTTTTTTATATCTTTTTTATTTATATCTTTAAATACTATCTTCACCAATTACAGGCAGAGCATTCGAATTTTGAATTTAGTAACTTTTTTCATACCCATACTCTTTATTAGTGCCTATACAACATATTTTGCTTATTTTTTGGAACAAAATTGTTACCAATAATGTAGGAGAATCAAATCTTCGCAAAAATCATTCGCAGATTTTCTACTTGAGGGTGATAGCTAGCCAGGCGGGCATTCGCAAAATGCCCTACCACCATGCTATAACGACTGCCATCCTAAGATAACAACCGAGACTGACGGTTTAACGTGCCCTCCGAAGCACGGAAACGCTCAGTAGTAATGTCAATAGCGGTCACCCATCCCACTTATGACCGCGCGCGACGTTAGTTAACTTTGCTTCAACTTCCTATTGACCATGCGACAGTCTTCCTGGGAATCAAAATGGATTCAACTTTACTAATCTCTCCTAGACAGAAGATCTAGTTCTGCTGCATATGCAGTTCTTCGGATAAGACAGTAAACAGACGTAGCTACTGCTCGCCTAGTTTATTTCGCGTACTTCCACAGTATTATGTCGTATGGTGTATTGCTGTGGGGAACTGCTGCTGAGATAGAGACAATCTTTATTTTACAACAGCGTGCAATTCGAGCCATATATAAAATGGGTCCTAGAGAATCTCTGAGGGATCTTTTTACATAAATTGATATTTTAACTTTACCAAATCTGTATATACCTATTTGAAAATATTATGTATGTTCGTAAAAAATTGAGTACTTAAATTAAACAGTGACAATTACATTACATAGGTACGGTTACAACACTAGGGAATAAAAAATAGCGGTGCCAGGTTTCAGATTAGCAAAGACATATAAAGGTCCTTCTTCAAGTTGCACTTGAGAAACATATTGATTAAGAAATCCCTCTACAAGTTTTTTATTATCTTAACGATAAGAATGCCTGGACAATTCCGCCTCTGCCAAGCTATTGCCTGTCACTTACATAATTGAAACAAATATTGCAATAACTTTATTATATAGTAAGTATGTAACATATTGTTAAAAGACCTTTAAAAGAAAGGCCCCGAGTTTCTTGCCCGTTCTTCTCGCAGTGGCTCTATATTTTTTTTTTGCTGAACGTGGCAGTACAATGAAGATCAATACTACAAGAGCGTCGTAGACGCCTAAATTGAATAAATTATTTTGACTTTGACTTTTTTTGCGTTCTAACCTCTGCCTATAACAGATGCATTCTGCCACTTAATATCGCCTTGAATAGAATTCGTTTTCTCTATTCAAAAACTAAGTTGTTTAAATTAAAACTAATTAACTGTTTTCGTAAGTGGATGAGATCCATGTTTTTTTAATAGGTGATTTATTAAACAAGAGTCGTTTTCGTATTTTATACTTATGAATTATTTGAAAATTTCCATGGTTTTTCTATAAAACATTACACAAGTTTTTAATTTGAAGTACTAGATATAAATCTGATGCTGTTATTTTTGCAAAATAACCTTTTTAATAATACATACGTTTTCTTTAATTATTCACATCTAGCATTAAATACTTTAAAAAATGGTGTCTACTAAAATAATTGCACTAGTGAATTCAGTTATAACTACATACAACGAAATTTTAATACAATCGAACCTAAAGTCATTTAATAAAATAATCAGCTACAAAACGATTCACGTAACAAATAGTGATAGCCTACAAAATTGCAAATAGCAACCTCTGTTCAAAACTTTGCTGTTATTTATTGACTAGGCGCATGTAAATTTATATAAAGCATATAAATATTCTTTACATAATGATATTCGAAAATATCTCCAATGTAGGGTACATTGAGAAACAAAATAACAAAAATAGTACAATCCAATATACTTGCAATTATTTCTTCCATCTATACAGCTGTGGTAGCAAACAAGTGTACGGTGGTGCACTGAAAAAATATATGGAAAACTGATCCTAACGCCGCCTTAATTGATTTTTATTTTTTATTTTTATTGCTAGCCTTAGATAGGCTAGCCTTTGACCACTATCTCACCTGATGGTAAGTGATGATGTGGTCGAAGATGTTGTTCAGGCTAACCTAGAATTACTGGCTCTCAAGGACAGCTGCCGGAACACACCGTTAGGTGGTTGGCGACAGATTTTCTACTTGAGGGTGGTAGCGCAAAATACCCTACCACCATGCTGTAACGACTGCCATCCTAAGACGACAGCCGGGACCGACGGCTTAACGTGCCCTCCGAAGCACGTGCACGCTCAGTAGTAATGTCACTGCGGATCACTCCGCACTTTAGGTACAAAGGTACAGGTACATCGGCGTATCCGTCCAGACGGGATTATTGTACGGTGCGTCCCGCGTGAGAAGAGATCAGAGCTACGCGTGGCTATACTATAGAAAGAGAGACGCCTTGTAGGTGAATATAAATATTAGATCCTCTTTCTCTCCGAGACTCCGACCTTTGCGACCTGAAGTGCACTTTATTGCTTCATAGCAGGAGTCGCTTATGAATTGGAATGACTTTGCGGAGCCAGACCTTCTGGTCCTTTTTATTATGTGGTATAATAAGTGAATAGTGTGTGATACCTCGATGCCGGATATAATTTTCCGGCAAAGTGCCGTACGTAAAGCACTTTTCTCCTTGGACATTCTGTCGAGTGGGCCTGATGGCATCCCTCCGATAGTGCTGAGGACCCGGTTCTAATGCGTCTTTTCCGGCTCTGCTACACATCAAGCGTTGTCCCAAAAACATTAAAGACGGTTTTGGCGCACCCGATCCCTTAAAAAGGTGACCGTAAATTTCAGTCCCTTCAATGAGTCATAAAAAGTATATAATATAAGATATCGTAAAAAAATATTATCCAAAACTCGTAAAAAAAAAACCCGCCATAAATGGCATCGTAACCCTTTATTCCATTCTTGTTATGGACTACGTACTTCAACTAGAGATACAAAAAAAAATTAAAAAAAAATTACTTTAACACTCAAATGTGTGAAACTTACGTAACATAACTTCTTGAAGTCGGTCCCATTTTTAGGTAAAAAAAAAAACATTTTTAGTGATCCTGGGTACTTATGGGATCGATTGTCATACACTGTCTTTGACTAGGTATATCATTAAGATAGAAAAATACTTTTCAAACACGGTTTGGCCGATTTTGATTAAATTTAATTCAAGCGTCAGCTCTAACATAAAAAGTTCACACTGTCAAAAGTTCTGAGGTAACAAACATTAAAAAAACAGTAAAAAATTAAAACTTCCTGTATAATCAATAGACACGCAACCTCCCGCCAAAAAGTAATATATCAATGAATGAGTTTTTTAAATTCAAATATATTTACTTATAATAATGACTCCTCCCATAAAACATTTATTGCAACTCCTTCGAATGGTGACCAATATAGTATGCGAGTAACACAGCCAAAATCACTGTTTGTTTTAAAGTCGCCCGTCTGATGGCTGGCGTCATCATAAACAGTTGCAGTGTCACCTTCTCGTTCTGCTCATCACTGCGATCGTCAGACGTTATATAGTTCTTATGTCTCTTTCGTCCAGTAATTTCACTGTGCCAAGTGAAGTAAAAAAAATAACATATTTGAAAGTCAGTTGTGCCTACAACTAGAGTATGTAAAAATTCAACAATGTGGTTCCGGATTGTAGTCGAAGACTTCACTTCTGTGAATGTATATGTAACCTTAATATTTTACATTCGGAATGGAAAATTCGGTAATAATTTAGAAATTGACCTTAGATTTTATATGAGATATAAAGTACATTACACACATAATACCTAAATGAATGCCACCCTTTAGTGAAAATACATGTATCTCATTATGTATGTAGTGGATATTTATACATGTTATTATATAATAAGGGCAACAAACAGGTTATCGGAATTGAACTAATCGCAGTCACTGCCAAGGCAAGTGATTAGGACAAAGTCGAGAAAGGTCACGTGCTTATTGATGTTAGAAAATAAATTTATAGTATACATAAAGTTTGGCGCTCGACCGCTCATAAGTGAATATTGCGTGTCTTTTTTTTTATTGCTCATAAGTAAGCCTTTGACCACAATCTCACCTGATGGTAAGTAATGATGTAGAAGGTGTTAAACAGGCTTAACCTTGAATTACTGGCTCTCAAGGGCAGCTGCTGGAACACACAGTTAAGTGATTAGCGACATATTTTATACTTAGTCGCTAGCCAGGTGGGCATTCGAAAAATGCCCTTCCACCAAGCGGTGAAGCTCAAGCCCGCGGCTGGATTCGAAACATGGACCTGCTGCGCAGCAGTCCATATAGCCAATGCCACTGAACCATCTCTGCTCCTAAACTGTTTTTGTATCACAAGTTGAAGAAAGCAGGTAAAATATTACTCCACCGCTACCTGGGCACGCTATTTCTAGCCGAAATTTCGTGCTCCAATTGCCGAGAGTTAAGTGTTTGTTAAAGCACTTCTTTCGATCAGATGAAGTCTAGTAGTCTGTTTGATGGCCGTGCACCGTCCCCTATGACGGTTAAAATAATACAATAATTGGAGAATGAAATTAGAAATAGCGTGCACGGCACGAAATCGGAGGACGCGTGTTCGATTCCCGCCCGGGGCATAAAAATTGTGTGCTCCAAAAACTTGTAAAAGTAAGAAAATATGTCTCCAAGTACCTAACGGTGTGTTCCAGCAGCTGTCCTTGAAAGCCAGTAATTCAAGGTTAGCCTGAACAACATCTATGACCACATCATCACTCAGTTGAGATAGTGGTCAAAGGCTAGCCCATAGCATAGAACATATAATAATACTACGTATGGAATGGACACTCTTCACCCCCCACCAAAACGAGCCTTCCTCACCCCGCCACTGATTCTGAGGTGTCGCTGAGCCGACTTGAGTACGGGACTTGCAACTTCCGCACGATGACGTGACGACGAAGCGTGACGATTGTACGAGTATTTTAAAAGTTGAGAATGGGGTAATCTTGTGCTGTTTACGGTTGCTTATCAACTAAACGAGAAAAGAATAGGAGTTTTTATAGATTCCCTAACTAACCTAAGTACCTACCTATTGGTCGTTCTTCAGTTATCCAGTAGGTAACGTATAAAAACCTGTAATTTACAGTAGGTATTTAAACAAATACAAACATAATACCTTATCTTTGTATTTTATTCAAATTGCTATTCAGATAAAGATAATTTTAGAAGATTTTCGTTTGCAAATCTTCTAAATTTATCTTTCACATCCGTGGATATCGACGTGGATTTCGTTTGCAGCAAAACAAGTGTCTTTGTAACTTATACCTAGACCAATACCTACCATAGAGAAAAGCAATATACATACCGACCTTCGTCACGGTTGACACGCGGCACACTTCATGATTGTTTATTATACGAGAAGAAAAAGTACATAAATTATTATTGTGATTGTATTTATTACCATGACTTGTATAAAATGTGAACTTGTAATGATACTTTTTGTATACTTATGCCCGGTTGTGTGTTGCATATTCCTACGTCGTACATGGAGTCGAAATGTTTCTGAAGGTAGGTAAGGTAACCTACGAAATCTAATAAGTCATATTAACAGCATCAAAAGATTGTTAGGTAGGTAAGTACAACAATTATTCATACGGTGACAACCTTAGAGTTCACGCACACATTTACGCGTGTACAAAAACAACATTTGTGTAGTGTCTGTGTAATAGGTAGTTAGAACGCGGCTTTTGTATAGAGAATGAGTCGAGTGTCCAGGCTGTGCCCATAGATAGGTGTATAGCCTAGCGTGTGCTATATACCTATATTTTCATCTCCAGGAAGAATCCTTGTCTAATCAGGCTATAATGATTTTTTGGGTTCCGTACCTAAGGGACAAAACTATGTATTAATATATTAATATGACTTCTTTGTCTGTCTGTCTGTAAGACCGTAGCTCACGCGTCTCAAACGTGTAAACGGAATAACTTACAAATCTGAAATTTAGATATTCTGTACAGATCAACCAACACAAAATATTTAAATTTCTACAATGCTTGTAAAGTAAAGGACCTAAAAAGTTAAATTAAATACATAACATAAAAATCTAACTCCCTAGATCCCTAGTTTTGATGTCATTGTCTTGAACTCAATGTTAAATAAAACAAGAAGGAAATGTGTTTGTCATCGGTCATCATTGTAAATGTTTGACCATTGTTATTCCAGGGTCTTATATCTTGTTAACTTGTTAGAAAGCTCAGGTACCATAATATCTTCTATTTAAGGAGTACTGTATCAAACGGATAGTCCACTGCTGAACACAGCCTCCCCCAATATGGGGGAGTTTGCCATAATCCCCACGCTTGGGAGGCGGCTTGGGGATCGCAGTGTGAGATATCAGTTCCTTAGAAAGTGCTGCTGCCCACCTTCTAGTGCTGCTGCCCACCTTCTGGTGTGTTACCCTTAGTCACCTCTTACCTTACAACCACAGGTAGAGATGGGGGGGGGGGTTAAGGAGTACATACTGAAATATGATATCAAGCACTCGAAGGCAAAGACAAAGTGAAATTCATTAACTCAATTCAATTTTAGCGTCTACGGTGCTTTTACGAACCTGGCACCGTTAATTTATATAATTATATTCCTAGTGTTGTAATTGTGGTGTTCACAATTATTGTTTTAATTAACCTTCATAAGTTCTTTCGAGTATACAATATATTTTTCAAATATAAAGACTTGGGAATATTAATATGTTAATTTCTTTTCAAAATTGCTAAATTAATCGCAATATATAGCACGAATTGCCCTCATTTTCAAAATATAGATGGTCTCTATATCTCGTGAAACAGCTCTAAATCTTATAAAGTCACATTTTCAAAACAGCATAGTCCAGTCCAGTCATCTTTTGGGTGTTTAATAAAAATGGGAGCTCAGCAAGGATACATTTATGGATAATTTCTGTTTCTAGAGCATATCAACAATTTGCCTTACATAGTGAAAGATCTCTGCAATATAGTTTTATTTGCAGACGCTACCTCTATTACTTTAAAAATAGGAAAGACAGAACTGATATTAAAGTAAATGGTGTGTTTGTGTTATCTCTGAATGGTTCTCCGCTAATAATTTACTACTAAATTAAAAAAAGACTATGTTTAGAGTTTCCTTATGTTAGTTATGTAGAGCCCAACATTGAACTTGATCAAGTTAAACTTGCAATTGATAAAGTAACAGTATTATCGATAATTATTATGAATTCAAATCTACTGTGGGGTTCTCATATAAATGGTCTATCCGGGTGACTTAGTTCAGCTGCATATGTCTTTCATAAGATAAGGCTGTTGACAGATGTAACGACTGCTTCACTGGTTTATTTTGCATATGCTATACAGTGAAATGCCTTGCAAAGACGTGTTACACGAACTTATTTTCCTGTAAAATATTATATTCCTTAACGTCTGACAAAAGTTGATTAAGCATAATAACTTTCTCAAAACTTTACTCAGAATTGGAAGGATGGACCGGTCTACAATTTTTAGGGTCAGATCCAGCCCCTGACTTGAAAATTGGAGTTATTTTACTATGTTATGAGATCTGCAGAGGCTCTTTATAAACTCATAGATTAAAAGTAGTTACTTAATATGGCGCAATATTATAGTAGTAATAACATACATTGCTCCTTTTACTGAAAAACCCAACGCTGTCTTAGGTTTTCGCGATTATTACACATAGTATGTAATTAAACGGTTTTAATCGCGTTAATTTATCATTAATTTGATGTATCTAAACACTTTGTGGCGATTGTGATCACGGGGTGACTAATTGGTTTTATATGTCACTTGAGTTATTAAGAAATTATTTAGTACTACGGTCAGAAATTTTATTTTAGTCATAACGTTCCCTTTTCACACAGTATTTGCTCAGAGTTCTTGCAGATTTGTGTCGGCCATAGGATTTAATTAATTTGGTAACAGGATCCCTAGCAGGTGGTACTTGCCAACCATCATATCTATTGAAATTTGTGGATTGTTGAACCGAATGAATTAGTTGGGTTTGTCCTGGGCATGTTCACAAACCACAGACTTAGTCGGGCGTCTATTCTTCATGTTTATAACACACTATCCACAAATAAAAAAAAATTTACTCTCATTTAACACATTGAAAGCTAAGTTAAATGAACATATTTTGGTAAATTATTTGTTATAATGTGTTAGATGAGTAGCTACCAAAATTTTTACAATCGAACGACTTATTTGTTTTGTAAAGTAACAATTAATTATTGTTCTCATGTAAGTGACTTTGGTCGTTTTGAGAATAAATGTCTTCAAACCCAAACCCATGTCAGTAATGTGTTTTTTACCCAGATACCAATGCTCCTCATTGTTTATCCTATGTATGACAGGCTACATTCACAATCAAGCTTGTAAACACCTGCATCTTGAAAGGGAATATTGCACTTAACAGTTCTTAAAAATTGGTTGATCTTCTGGTGCGGCTTGAAGTAAGTTTTTATTGAAGCTCGTCTTAAGATATTACCAATCTTGTCCGTGAAACCCTTAATGTAACGTAAGATGGCAGATTGTCGCTCAACTGTGGAAGGCTTGGGCCGGCTTCTGTGACGCATTCGTGGAAGCTTGTGATTATTGCTTCACAATGCTTGTTTGACATACTGAAGCTCCTCCTTGAGATGGTCAGTGTCGCAGATGCCATGTGCTCTCTGTAACAAAGATTTGCCTACGGTGTACTATACCTAACGCTATCTGTCGCGTATCATTTGCTAAGCAAAAATCCAGTATTTACAATTTATAAGAGCATATTTTTTTATTTCTCGCGAACAGGATCCACCTTGGCACTATGAAAGAAATTCTAAAAGAGCGTGACTATCGAGTTTGGCCAGTTTTTTGTGGGATTATTATATATACTTACGCACAATAATTATTATCAGAAAATTAATTTGCTATAGTTGTCGACGATCCCTCAAACCGTGTAGTGTCAATGCCTCGTCGTATCTTCGCCATAATTTTGCTAGCGACGATTGAACCAACTCAAAGCTTTCCTATAATAAACGGGCAGTATAAGACAGTATGTGAACTTTGTTTCTTTTTTTATCGACGGTATGCCTTTTTAAACATATACTTCGAACTATATTGTTGTATATAGTTACTGCAATATAAGCAAATAGATGCGAGCATTTTAATCACGCGTCGCATCGACCAAGCGCTCTGATACGTTTTGGAAAATACGATTCACTCCCGGTCCCCACGGACCCAACGTCTCTACACCAAACGGCTCCAATATGTAACCCATAACGAGGTTAGCATACTTGAGCCGCTTGAGTTTGTTTTGTTTGTTTCTTATAAATAAGTTTTCGTAACTATAAGATTGAAAATATTTGAAAAAAATTAGCCGTGTAGTATATCCATAAGATTTTAAAAATTACTTAAATGTGCGGCAGTCTCGTTTTGTTATCTAACGATAATAGAATGATATACTGTACATATTCATTAAAAAAATCTCACAAATATAACAATTAAATTTACAAACTCTCGAAAATAGCATCAGTTGGGTAATCAGATAATTATATAACCATTTATTTTATTTACGTCTACTTAAACTACATATGTAAATAATATAGTACAATTACTAATAATAATCAATAAATAGTACGATCACAACTTAAAAAAAAAAAGTTACATAGGTATATGTGATAATTAATTTATAATACATCAAAACAACAATTAAATTGAAATAAAATAATTAATAACATGTGTCTCTCAGAACTCGACCCACAATGAACACAGACTGCTGTGGGTCGAGTTCTTCTCAGCGTTCATTTATCAAGCAAGTAACGTTCAGAACTATCAAAGTCAAAGTCAAAATCATTTATTCAATTTAGGCGTCTACGACGCTCTTATGAAGGTCGATTACAAATTTTAGTATTGTAATATTCTACATACATACTGCTGTGGGTCGAGTTCTTCTCAGCGTTCATTTATCAAGCAAGTAACGTTCAGAACTATCAAAGTCAAAGTCAAAATCATTTATTCAATTTAGGCGTCTACGACGCTCTTATGAAGGTCGATTACAAATTTTAGTATTGTAATATTCTACATTACAAATTTTAGTATTGTAATATTCTGCCACGTTCAGCAAATAAATTGTATAGAGCCACTGCGAGAAGAACGGGCAAGAAACTCGGGGCCATTCTTTTAAACATCTTTTAACAATGTGTTACATACTTACTATATAATAGAGTTATTACAATATTTGTTTAAATTACGTAGGTGACAGGCGATAGCTTGGCAGAGGCGGCATTATCTAAGCGTTTTTGACGATTAACGCCCAAAATTAATATCGTATCCGTAATCCAAGATTGAAAACGATCCGAGATCAGACCATATCCACAGATCGATCTGTAATCTGCATGTCAATAACAAAACCAATCTTTTTTGTGCCGAGATCGGCGGCAATCCAACCTGCTATCTCTCAACCATTCCGTTCTATGCATAGAGAATAAAGCTATAGTTTGATTTATGATACTTTTAGGTAATATTCAATCTCTTTTGTTAAAATAATCAGCAGTACATTATTACTTTAGTGTATTTTTATAAAATATTGGACTAATATCTTAATATATTCACACAAAAGTGAAAAATATATTCACGATGCTACACTCAAGATACTCATAGTAGAATGGAAATGATAGAGTAGAATGGAACGTAATGCAAAAATGTGTCAGTCTCCTGTCTGGTCACCCGTCCGTTCCCATTCATACCCAGTGTTGCCAGACATGCGAAAATTATCCTAGATCCACGATATATTTGAGTGTCATGCGATAAAAAATAATAATGACGTATCGCACGATATTTCATCAAATTACTACGATATTTTTTTCATTTACACGATAATTTTACAACGAATATAATTTTTATATTATCTATGGCAATCCAAACGAATGCAAAATGAGATAGGTATTTTCTTAAATAAATTCCATAAAAACAAAAAGCCGAAACTGTCATAAAACAACTACTGTTATATAATTGCATAGCTGATCAGGCTGCATGAAGATGTGGCAATAGAAGCGAAAAACCTGATGTATTGATTTTATACCGAGCAATGATTGAGTGTACTAACAACGCAGGACTGTACGGTCCTGAGAAAACCAGAGCCCGTCAAAGCCTACATGTGGGCATGTACCCTCAGAACTATTATTCATTGAGTGCTGATTCTGAGGAAGAGGTTATTTTTGACCATCAATAAAATAAGATATATAGTAATAACATTTTTTTACCCAAAATATTAAATTAATATTTTAGAAAACACTTAAAAATATATCTCTTGTCTTCTGACACTAAGAACTGAAACGAAAGTTGAGTAATTTATAAAGTTTCATCAAAAACACGATAATTTTGCAGTAATTCTCTGATAATTTTTAACTCACCGATCTGGCAACACTGTTCATACCATCTGGGCCACTGAGCAAGTAATATTTCTGTCCAAATCCGATCCAAATCGAAAGATAGATTATTGACACGCACAAAGTGACATTTACATACAGAGGTCAATCTTTTTTCTGTAAACCGACCTACAGCGATAGATTGCTTCCACAGATAGAAATTTCAATCTCTGGATAACTTATTGGCACGGTAAAACCTTAAAATGGATTGCTTATTCTATCTTAGATAGCTAAAAACAGATTGAGATCGATTATTAATTTCGGGCGTTAGTAATCACAAACTGTGTAGTAGGATTTCTTAATCAATATGTTATTCACGTGCAATTTGAATTTTCCTTCTGTGAGCGTTGTAATATGTTTGGGAACTTTATTATAAAACCGCACACAATTACTTAAGAATGATCTTTTATTTGTCTTTGCTAATCTAAAACCTGGCACCGCTATTTCATCTTTATTCCTAGTATTGTAATCGTGATTGTCACTGTTTAATTTAAATTTACTCAAATTTTTACGAACATACTTAATATTTTCAAATATATACAGACTTGGTAAAGTTAAAATATCAATTTCTTTAAAAAGATCCCTCACAGATTCCCTAGGACCCATTTTATATATGGCTCGAATTGCACGCTTTTGTATGATGAAGATTGTCTCTATCTCAGCAGCAGTTCCCCACAGCAATACACCATACGACATAATACTGTGGAAGTACGCGAAATAAACTAGGCGAGCAGTAGCTACGTCTGTTAACTGTCTTATCCTAAGAACTGCATATGCAGCAGAACTAAGTCTTCCGGAGAGATCATGTATATGTGGATCCCATTGTAAAGTGGAATCCATTTTGATTCCCAGGAAGACTGTCGCTTTGTCAATAGGGAGTTTATCTGGGCCAAGCTTTATGTTTGGTTCAACATAAGGAACATTTGGTAAAGAATACTTTAAACATTTTGTCTTTTTTGAATTTAAGAGAAGATTATTAGCGGCAAACCATTTACAAATCTTAGATAATACATTATTTACATGCGTCAGTTCACTGTCTTTCCTATCTACTTTAAAAATCAGAGAGGTATCATCTGCGAATAAAACAATATCGCAGAAATCTTTGACCATGCAAGGCAGATCATTAATATATGTTAGAAACAGAAAAGGTCCCAAAATTGGTACCACAGGGATCAGTTTTTACCCATTTTTACCAATGACCCGGAAGAAGTATTGCCATTTATTCCAACCTTCTGTAGCCTGTCTCTATCAAGAGGGTAACTGGAAAGAGTTTGCTACAAGCCTGAAAACGCTTATTTATTGTCATTGTTCAAGTCGGTGCTTGCGGCTAATCTATAATCATTTGAGAAACCGTAACTGTGTCTACGAAGCTTTCGTCACAAGACACTGCAGTTGACTCGTAAATTTTGTGCCAGCTGCCGAACAGGCAACACCTAACTTTGAAACTGTTAGGTGTATCTTACGTGCTTTGTGTTACCTAACTGATAATTGATTTTAGTGTTACCTTACTATTATATACGGCTCGTCCCTGGATATGCGTATTTTTTTCAAATTTGTTCATTTTCAATATAGTATTATAAATATATTATTAAAGACTGCATTTCTATAGTACCAATGCGCCAGGTAGGGCAGACTTTTATTACATATATCACAACTTTTATGCCAAAATGTATAAAATTCAGCACAGTGTGATATCTCAGTTTGCGATGTACTACTAATCATTATTATTTTGATATTATTATCCGTAGAAATGAACAATAAGTTACTTAACTGCTTTTAATAATTATATGTTTGCATCATATCGATAGCTTACGTACTGCGTCCACTGGCTCGTTTTGCCAATAACGGGCGTATTGACTTGTGCACTCGCCGGTACCCGCTTGACCTTTACCACTTGATAATGATGTGTGCTTGACAGTACTGATAACACGTTAGGTTCATTACTAGTATGATAAAAGGATTTTTCCTTTCTTGTTGATGTTTCATGTGTAGTACTCATTTATAAAGGAAATATAGTTATTTTCTTTGTGTGTGTTTATTGGAGATTCCAATTAATGTAGTTAGTAAAATAAATTTAGATGATATATAAGGTAATGAATTTGAATGTAATATTATAGAAGTTAAATAGATATATAATATGTAACTTTTTACATGACTGCCCAAAAAAAGTATTATGTTCTCAGGGTTCATGTATGTATGTTTGTGAGTTTCTTTATTCCACCATAACTTTTAAACGGCTTAACCGATTTTAATGTAAGTTATATCATTATACATATTTGTCTTGATAGCGCAGGTGACATTAGGTCCATAAAATCCTGGTGGATTTTAGGCGCCATATTATAGGATAAAAATGTTTTGTCCCAATCCATCGAGTAGGGTATCAAACGGCTGTAATAAAAATTTAAAATATTTTAAGAAAACATCAAATTAATATTTTAATAAAACACTTAAAAAATATAAAAATATATCTAGTGTCAATTCCGCTTAATTTTCCTGCTAAGCCGAGGTGACGTCACAAACGCCACGCAGCCAAACCGGAAGAATTTTCGACGCGTTTCGCTTCTACACTTCAGGAGGTCTTGACTCTTCGAGCGCACGATCGAGAAAGACTGTAATGGCTGTAATAAACATAAATATATACAAATAACTTGCAGTTTTAATTTCAATGAAACGATAAAACGCTTAAAAATAAAATAATTTGCAGTCGAGTTTAAAAACTTGACATATTTGGGGCAGAATATTATCGAAACCTTCGACAGCAAATCTCATAGCCCATGTAAAAAATAAAAAAGAACCAATTTCCAAACGGGAAAAGAATAAATTAACGGTTTAAATCGCGTATATTTATCATTATTTTTGTCCCGACACGTTTCAAACACTTTACAGTGATCGTGGTCACCCCGTGAACAAAATAAATCATAATCAGTCACGATTTAAGCAGTTTAAAGTTGTTTAATTACAATGTGCAATAATCGCGAAAAACTAAGACAACAATAAATTAACAAGTTGGAGTCGGTGCCACCTTCTACAAGCTATTTCGTACTGTGTGTTTCAAGTAATTTCAAAAACTGTTCACTCTTTTGAGCTATGCATACTGCTTACAAGATTAATTATCGCACACTTTATACTGGTCAGCAGAGTTGTAAATACCAAATCAAATCAATCATTTATTTACAAAAATACATAGTCATTCAAAGATCTTAAACACTATGGCGATTCGTTCTTGTATTCTGCTTGTATGCAGGCGTGCAAATATAAAAAGTATTTTTGTCACTTAGGTAACTCTTTTAAACTCTAAAAACATTTACATAATAGCCAGTCAAATAAATTACCTTTCATAACTTTAATTTCTTCAGGAATCCTATCATAAATATTAATACAATTATTATATATATTTTTTTTTAAATATCTTTACGACAAGGAGGTTGATATAATAAGTTTGCGAACTTGGCTCGTTTTTGCCGTGAATATACTTCGCTTCGCATTTTGAAGTGTTCTGGATGGTCTTTAACAAATAGACAAACGTCTCTGATGTACATGCACCACATCACAGATGACAGAATCTACAATATTTTTATTTATGCTTGATAGGTTAGCCTTTGACCACTATCTCACCTGATGGTAAGAGAAGTCGAAAATATTGTTCAGGCGAACCTAGAATTACTGACTCTCAAGCTGCTGGAACACACCGTTAGATGCTTGGGGACAGGTTTACTACTTGTGGGTGGTAGCTAGCCAGGCGGGCATTCGCAAAATGCATAGACTTCATCATTTGGGAAGATACAAGAGGACGGACCTATTCTCTCACCTTGTGGGTTTCATGAGAAATAGTTTATAATGTATGACTGATAATAACTCGTCATTAAATAAAATATCGTTAATTATATGTTTTATATGTAATATTATTAAATTTTTGTTCAAAAATGAAGTTAGTCCTATCAACAAAACGGTTGACCGCAATATATTTATGGCAATAAAAAGCCCTAAAACGTGCTGTCAAAAAATGCATGTTTGTAGTAAACGTTACAAAACTTAACATTTATTAAAATGTACTACTAATGTACTTCTAAATATGATTAGAAGCACTATCGCGTGCTAAGCGAAAATCATATTTTACAAAATATTTGAGCCTAAAAATACCGCCCGGGGCATACTTAATTTTGTGCTAATAAATTTTATGTATTTTCTTCATTACCAAGTACCATTATGCTTTGTAGAAACTTAGAATACATTGTCTTATGAACCATACATAGATCTACGAAGGAGATCATTAACTTGAATTAATAAATTTACTTATAGGTACTATAAAATACTAACTTTGTATGCTCATAATTTGGTAAAGGCAGTACCTACAAGTAATTAAGGAAGTGGTAATGCCTTTTGCATTAATGATTAATGTTTTCAATTGAATATGTATCGTACGTACCATAGTCATCACATCCCGGCTTAAATTATACTTATGTGGAATTAGTAAAACAAATTGTTAATATATAGATTCAGGCGTTACTTTGCGGATATCCATATTTAATTATAACAAATACTTTTAAGATTCGAGAACGATTTTTCTCGATCGTGCGCTCGTAGAGTCAATACCTCCTGAGGATGCTTCGTGTAGAATCGAAACGCGTCGAAAATTCTTCCGGTTTGGCTGCGTGGCGTTTGTGACGTCACGTCGGCTTAACAGGAAAATTAGGCGGAATTGTCACTAGATATATTTTTGTATTATTTAAGTGTTTTATTAAAATATTAATTGGATGTTTTCATAAAATATTTTAAAAATATTTGTTATATATATAATAATAAATTGTGTTCCCAACATAAACAACCAAAAAAACCCGCCAAGTGCGAGTCTGAGTCGCACACCGAGGGTTCCGTACAAATCCGTAGGTATATAAGTAAAAGTTATGGTACTTTTATTGCTAAAAAAAATATATTTTAAAATTATTAAAAATATTGTTATTATATGATTTGACAAAAAAATAATTTTCGCAATTTTTCTTTTATCTGTGCTATAAGACGTTGCTTCGTAACAAATTTCAAAATTCTGAGTTCACGAGTACTTCTCTTACTCCTGTAAGTTTTGATTCCCTTGCGAGTGTCGAAAATTGGGCATACACGGCTGTACTCGTATATTTTGACTGGGTTAGCTTAGACGTTTCTTTTACAGCTCCAAAGGACAGTAGACATGACTATTTGACATGAATTTCAGCTTGACATTATAGGAACGTATTTTTAACCCTTTCGCGGTTCAATAAAGTTGATGTACCAGTAAAACTGTAAAAGGCCGCTGCGCTGCCTGCTGCTGCAACTTCAGAGTGAATCGAACTTAGAATTTAGTTAATTTGAAGCGCTCGTAGCGAAGTTTACTTAGCTGTTCTCAACCGATCAGCAAAGTTAAGCAACGTCGCGCGCGGTCAGGAGTTGGATGGGTGACCGCTAGTGACATTACTACTGAGCGTTTCCGTGCTTCGGAGGGCACGTTAAGCCGTCGGTCCCGGTTGTTGTCTTAGGATGGCAGTCGTTATAGCATGGTGGTAGGGCATTTTGCGAATGCCCGCCTGGCTAGCTACCAAGCACCTAACGGTGTGTTCCGGCAGCTGTCCTTGAGAGCCAGTACTTCTAGGTTAGCCTGAACAACATCTTCGACCACATCATCACTTACCATCAGGTGAGATAGTGGTCAAAGGCTAACCTACCATGCATACAAAAAAAAAAAAAAAAAAAAAAAAAAAAAAAAAAAAAAAAAAAACATAAGATAGTAAAATGGAAAAAAAATACGCATTATTACGGATAACTAGAGTAACTACTCGTCAGATCTCACTCAAATTTAAATGGGACCACTTGACAAGCTACATTTTGAACGCAAAAAGTCATTAAAATCGGTATACCCTGTAAAGTGTTATGAGGTGATACAATAGTAGATTATGATACAAGTGAGCTAAGTTGCTCATTATACACGAGGCTGTGTGTTGCAGCCCGAGCCGTAGGCGAGGGCGTCAATCAGCCGAGTGTGTAATGCCTGAGAACCTCCGCCTTTTTTAACTCTGTAAAAAATATAAAATCTGTTACTAAGTTATAGCGAAAGCCTATCATATTTTAATTGTTTATGGTATAAGGTTCTCCTCAAATTTAAAAAATCATAATGTTAATTATGTTGAACGGCTATATATAAAAAAAAAACTTTTTTTTTCTTTTATGCATTATAAGTTAGCCTTTGACCACTATCTCACCTGATGGTAAGTGATGATGTGGTCGAAGATGTTGTTCAGGCTAGCCAAGAAGCTATTTGAAAATATTCTATCGCCTATGTATTAAGGATCATGTAGGGTTCTAATGATGAAATATTGATTTAAACTCTTGGTCCAGAAGTTTTTATACGTACAAAACAAAAAAACATTTTGACTCAACAATATATAACATTCAAATGTATGAAATAACTTGTTGAAGTCCATAATAGTTTGAAAGTACTTCACCATCACAATGTTGTGCGCATGGTACCGACTTCGACAAGCTATTTCATACTTTTAAGTGTTTTGGTGAAGTGCGTGCTGGGTGTAGATCTCGTCGAATAAAACACATCTACGTTTATTGACACCATGAAATTTATGTACTTCCACAATAATTGCTATAAGCAGAACTTCAACTTAACTATAATATAAATTATTTAGTATTTACAATTTGAGGCGTGTGCGCTACGACAAGTTATCGAGCAGAGAGTAGTAACTTTCTCGGCAGTGTTGCCAGACTAAAACTAATATCATGGCGTGCACAGACGCCATAGTGTTAAATTCAGTTTCTTTTAAGGGTAAAAACATATTTTCCACACTTTTTAGTCAATGAATGGTAATTGATCCCGTGAGTACACGGGATCAATTACCATTCATTGACTATATCATCAAGATAGCAAAACACATTTCAGTTATTCGAGTATAACTCAAAAACAGGTGGACCTATTTTGATGAAATTGAAATGGGACCACACGGGAAACATCAACTTTTATATAAAAAAGAATCATCAAAATCAGTTCGCCCCACAGACCTAGGATTTTTTCGCTACGCTCAATAGACCTACGAAGTGTGTGAGTGAAAGGTCCTAAGCTGCTACAAACCGTCGCGAGAAAAAAGAGATAGTGAAACAAGAAGACGGTATGTCATTTTTTATTCGAGTAAGAGGCCATAGCGTCCCGGCCTCTTCCAAGTCGGCGCGAATTTTGTGTATTTGCTCAAATATCTTACGATTATAATATAAAATATGTATTCTGCAAGCATGGTGTCTTGTTCAGTGAGTGAATGTGAGGTTACAAGACACAGTAACCCGAATATATACACGTTTCACAGGTAATTTATGTTTATTTGTACTGCTTTTTGGATAATCATTATTTTGTCATTTTGTTTTAAAATTAGTTATATGAACTATGGAAATATTAGATAATAGGTTTCTCTTCATACTTATCATCAAATTACATTGCTAAATGAAGAATTGGTTGGTATTTTACGAAAAATACAAAAACATTTGTTTACGATAGGGCTTGACAAAGTCCTGACGTCACAATTATCGATAAAGTCGATAGTTTATGTCTGACCTGTAGCTTCGACGTGAATGCTCGGGTACATATTCGAACCTCAAAAATAACCGGTAGTTAGTTTAATCATACATTTGTTTAAAAATAATATAATTACATAATAATTAGCGAGAAGTTGACAGATCAGTTTATAGCTTATTGAGTATTTACGAATAAGGGAGTAAATATTATCACAAGATATATTATTCAAAATTTATCATGATGTTTTCTGTGAAAAGTTCCCCTAACTCTCAATAAATAATTGGAAATATCTCTTACTTCTATCATAAAATATTAGTGTCGTTATACAAATGGCTATTTAACAGAATTTGAAATAACTATATGCACGCGTATAATAATGTTTGTGTTCTTACAGATTATCAACAAATTTTCAGTATGTGATAAAAGGGTTCGGATTATTGACGCAATCTAAATAAAAACTCTACAGTTTGTAGTAAACTTTGAATCAAAATGCTTCATACAAAGAAAACACCGATGTATACTAATGAAAGACTCAATACCAACTTTTAATGTCCCTGAATGCATAAAACTGTGGAAATGGTAGTCAATAGCTTTAGGAAATGATGACAGAAGTAACGTAAAGTTTAATTTGTAGTAAAATACATGATCAAATATTTTTTTTTCATGTAAAGACTGTAAGATATGTTGAGTCAATCTAGTAACCCTTCCCTTAGCGTCCCTGGTGCAATAAAATCTACAATACTTGCTTCATTGCAGCGCTGGATAGCTATGACAACCTGACACAAAATAATTTTTATTTTTCCTTTCAGATCAAATTGAAAATAAGACGGCCCTGACCTTACTTAAATAGAGATATATTACCGCCGTTAGCCATTACCTGCCCTTCAAATCAAGTACTGTCTCCAAGGAAAAGAACTTATTAACTAATGTTCTAAATTGTGACAAAAATTACAGAAAAAAATTAGCTCTTAAGAAGTTTAAAAGCTGAAACAAAAATGATAAAACGGCTTTAAGACTTAAAAGCAGACTTTAAAAAATTATATGTTTTGTAGGCCAGTTAGTAAAGATCATTGATATTATGTACACATCGTCATTTCTACAGCCCAATAAGCTATGTTTACACAAGGGACAAATTCGACCTTTGCTTACCACATGTGAATGCTTTACGCAAATGGTATTCAGATAAATGTAATTTAATAATTTACAGTACCTGTATATTTGCAGCATAATGATTTTGTTAATGGTAATCATAATACTTAGTAATGGTAAGTTTTATTTCATGATGAAGTTATAGTAGTTTACTTTTAAAAGTGCTGTACCCTTTTAGACCTACAATAAATGCATTTGACTTCAACTTTTAATGAGTTTTATTTTTAACAGATCAAAAAGGGAGCTGGTTCTCAATAAGGTTGTATTCATGTTATGATATTTGGATTTTCATTTGAAAACATCGTATTGTGTTTGAAAGGATATACTTACTTTAAGATTCATCCCTTTGAAATTTCATCATAATCAGTTAAGTAGTTTGGTTTTTAAATCATAATAACTTGAAAAATAACTTATTCAAGTTAATGAAGTTGCATATATTGCATTTCTGTGATTTCAGTGTTGTTTACGATCATTACAATAGTCTCAATGAACTATATAGGGCATAATTTCAAACGAATGTGTCGTAAGATTCAACAAGTAAAACTGTCGATAGTATTACGCTCGCGTCATTACAACACTATGTCACTCACACATTTACATTTCATTTTTTGTTACACCATTCATCCGTCACTGTTGGTCTTGTACATCCTAAGCCTATGGTTCGCCCAGTCAAAAATAATGGTAACAAACATATAAAAAAATACAGTCGAAATGTATCCCCTCCTTTTATTTGAAATCGGTCAAATGTACAAATTGTTCCCCTTAATAATATTAGTATCGAGTATAGATATAGATTAATAAATTAATTATAGAAAACCTTGATCGTTGAAATCGGGCCTAAGTTATTATAAACAACATTGGAATTTTTATTATCAATAGTAACAATACACAAACAGCAAAGTACAAACCAATGTACCTTAGTGCCCTCACAGCTGGGCTACATAAACTCATTAACAACTAGGATGTCCCTTATCATTATTATAAATTATTTGTTTACCATCTACTTAGTAATGAACTGCGCTGGTCAAAGTACATTTGCTCGTTACTAAGACAAAGGCAAGGATAATTAGATAATTCATAGAAGGTTTGCTTTGCAAAACATTTCAACGAAGCATATTTTAAGATGATATCGCGCATGTTATCGTCATAAAATATACTTTAAAATATTCTAATTCTACTCATGATTAATAAATATTAAATGTTACTAGAAATCTACTTCTACACTATTATAAAGAGGAAAGATTTGTATGTTTGTATGCAACGAATAAACTTAAAAACTACTGGATGGATTTGAATAAAATTTGGTATAGAAATAGTTTGAGATCCGGGGAAGGACATAGGATAGTTTTTATCTAACTGCGCAAAAAGAGTTTAATAAATAGTTTTGCGCGATAACCGACATATGCGCGGGCGGAGCCGCGGCTGCAAAGCTAGTTACCGTATTCTATTTTTTTAATGGGATAGGAGGGCAAATGAGCATGCGGCTCACCTGGTGGTAAGTGATTACCGTCGCCTACAAACATCCGCAACAACAGAGGTCTCGAGGATGCATTGCCGGCCTTTGAGGAGGGAATATGCTCTCTTCTTGAAGGCCTCTAAGTCGTATCCGTTCGGAAATACTGCACCTGGCAGCTGGATAGTTTCAAAAGAAAATAACTATTGGATATCCTAGTGGGGTGTCGAGCTAGAATGTCAAACTGTTATCTCATCCCGTGGGTGTCGTAAGAGGTGGCTATGGGAAAAATACCCGAATGTAGGCAGCAGTGAATTCTAAGCAACTTTTAAATATGTTCCGACATCTTTGTGAATTCTAAGCAACTTTTAAATATGTTCCGACATCTTTCCTTAAGAGCCAATTAATATTAAAATTCAAGACAACGAAGCGACTCCGGAAATCGCGAGACTGGTCGAGACACCTTCTCCACGTAATAAATAATAATAATAATAACCGTAAGTTAATAGTCTATTAAGAATTCAAGGTTAACCTGGATAACATATTCAACCAAATCATTCCTGAACATATATCCAGCACAGCTGCAACGAACATGTCCCAAGCGGTGACGGTGGTGGGCACTAATCTTAGTGAATATTTTTATTTCCATTTTAGTAGTAATTATTATATTAGTTTAGTCTGACATTGAATATTTTTATGACGATTTTTACTGTGATTTTATTTGTTTTAACTTATTGATTACTCTTTTTTGTATGTATATTTATTAGGGACATTTAGTATAAATTTGAATTAAAAATTCATAATTAAATGAATTTGATTAATATTGTGAATTATGGATTACATTACCTGAAATAAATGAATTTTATTTATTATTATTTAACATCAAGTAAGATGTGAGCAATGGCAAAGGCTAGCCTATCAGCTATTAAAATAGCAGATACATTGTCGTTATCCTCCTTCTGCTTTACTTCAAGACGTTAGTCTTATGTCTTGTTTCCCAAGAATTCACACTTGCTACAGTGCCCACGCCTAAGCATAGTAGTGTGCGCAGAGTTACCTACCAAAAGTATTCCTGTTGGATGTTGTAAAAAGCTACTTAGGGCAAAGATGGTGCTGAATGGGCTGCCTGGTACGCAATCTAACGCGTATTTTGACAGTATTTTGACTTCTTAGTCGAATGGAAACGGCTTTGGAATCTCCTAAACCTTGAGCTTGAGTACTGTTTTAATAGGTTTTACTGATAAAAAAATTCTTATCAGCAGTCTGTACTCTCAAAGTGCGTGGGCGGTTATTTGCAATATTGTTGCTTTGCAATTTGCCCCGTATTGGATAGGAATATAATCACAGAATAAAAAGGACCAGAAGGATCACTCCGAAAAGCCATGCTAATAAATAAGGGACTCTAGCTTCCACGCAATAAAGTGCACTTCAGCTCGCAAAGCACGAAGTACCTAACGTTTATATTTACCTACAGGGTGTATCTCTTTCTATCGCCGCACGCACCGTACAATAATCTCGTCCCGGCGAATACGCCGATGGACCTGTAGCTTTATACCTAAACTAAGGAGTGAGCCAGGCTTGCCATAAGACCCAAATAACTCTACATGCGTCAAGATAATTTGACGTAGTACCTATATTTCTATCACACTCTAGAGACGCAGTCAATCGACCGCGTGGTGATAATATCGTGATTATCACATATTATGTTTTGATTTCGCCATCATTGAAATTCATAGACATTTACAAAATATAAATCAATTAACGTAATGATCACAAAAACTGTTGACAGTAATGACAGTGTTTTGACATTAAGTAGTCTATCTTATCTATGAATTTTAGTGATGGGAACATGGGTATCAAAATAATGAATAATTGAAGTGAACAACTGAACATATTTCGTTCATCTCATTATACTAACAGGTTGTATGGTTAAAACAAGTAGATAAGTATAATTAAGTTTAATTTTTAGGGTTCAGTTATAGAAAGTGGACCCTATTATATAGCCGCGAATGTCCTTCAGTCCGTCTGACCTTTAAAGGACTGTATCTTTGGAACGGTAATAGGTAGCCCATTTAAATGTTCACGGAATATGGGTTAAAATAGTATATTGCCTAACAAATAATAATACATAATAACAATATGTTTAAAATAAAGGGGATGTTCATACAAGAAACCTGTTAAATTTACCGATTTTTATTTTTGCTCTATAGTAAAAACGTTAATACGTACAAGCGTCAAACTTGATTTGATTTTAGTACCTATATTTCTATCACACTCTAGAGACGCAGTCAATCGACCGCGTGGTGATAATATCGTGATTATCACATATTATGTTTTGATTTCGCCATATTTTGGCGGTAATGGTCCGTAGCGGAGAAAATAAGGCCAAAATTATGAGCTCGTTTCGAGTTGGTGCAAATGAACTAAAATTCTATTGCAGTAAGGTTCACATCAGCGCCCTGTGTAGCGTGGTAGGTACGACAATACACTTCGTGGAAAATTTGTGTGAATGTTAAGTTAATATTACTTCTCTTTTGGTTGCCATTGTATGGTATCATTTTCTTATTTATTATAATATTGACAACATAATTTAGGAGAAGCAGCGACTTTTCTTCTTTTAACATAAAACCATTTTTCATACAAAATAATTCGTGATGTTTTGGGTGCTTTCGGATAACTGACAGGGTACATAATTATATCATATATTAATAGGGATTAAAGTATGAAATAACTGTTTAATTGTAATAGGTACTTCGAATTGACATACAACCTTCATGCCTTGAGATTTTTAGTGAAACTTTTTCGCATGGTACCTATGAGGTTCTTCTTTTAAAAAATGTGCAACATTCGATTATCGACTTTTAGTTGTTTTTTTATTCAGCTTATATGAAAAAGATGGATACATCAAAAATTCGAGTAATTTTTGAATACGAGTTGCGACCCTAATCTTACGCGGCAGAAACAGCTCGTAATATCTATGTTGCGTTTGGAGAGGGAACTGCTAATGAACGCACCGTGCGATTTTAGTTTAAACGCTTTCGTGATGGAAACTTTGATATGAAAAACGAAACAGGCTGAAGACCGCACGGGTGAATAACAATGAATGGAAAGAGATAGTGAAAACCGATCTGAGCCTTACTACCAACAATTTTGACTCATTTACGTCAAATCAATAAAATAAATATAAATGAAAATGGGTGCCTTATGATTTGACTGATCTGTGTGAGTGTTATTCACTATAGCTTCCTCCGATCTGGTAGCAATAACGGCAGATCTCTACTGCGCCAAACTCCGAACAATGATAGCAAAACTAGCAGTGAAACAGCTCCGACCCATGAATCGATCTTCACCATTATTGCTCCATGATAACGCGAGCCTTAATACAGGACGAGAAATCGATTTAACTCTACAGGAACTGCAATTAGAAACCATTCGTCACCCTCCGTATTCGCCAGACCTTGCTCCAACGGACTACCATTTTTTTCGTGATTTGGACAAATATAATAATCAATATAATCTACGTGATATAAAAATTTTCTTCCCAGAAGGAAATACAAAATGCTTTAACACAGTTTGTCGAATCTAGATCGCCAGAGTTCTATCGCAATGAATGATATTAAACATTATTCTAAAATATATTGGTATATTTATATATTACTTTTTTTTTACATAATCATATTTTATTTTATATATACTTATTTTATTAACCAAATACTACAAACTAAATACAATACTACGTAGTTTTGGAGTGTCCACGTTTTCTGGCATTAAGGCATGATCTGGAGATTCAGATGAACCCCAGACTTACAATGCAAAATCTGCAGACCATCATGGCAGATCCAGAAAGCAGATCACATTTCCTGAGCTACGCTGAAAAAGTATTCAAATTGGCAGCAAAAAGGCATAACACACCTGAACCAAGCCGACAAAACGTGACTCAATCCATATCGGGAGCTACAAACCGTGTGCTCGATGTCCAGCAAACCTCCCCACAACGAACATCACTAGAACAACTGTTGAAGTTCGGGGAGAGAGGCGAGCCAAGCATCAAGGTTCGCGGGGTGGCCCTCTTCATGGACAATAGCAGCGAACGACTTGGAATCAGTTATTGCAACGCAAATACAAAAAACCGCGTTGTAATCTCACCCGGACTGGCTGCATTGCTAAACGGGAGTACTACAAAAACCACCATTAAACGCAAGAGGTACAATGAATTAGCGGAGACTACCTTAGCCGGTTGCCAGTGTCGATTAGTGCGATCACGAAACAAAACGATTGTACTAATCGATTGGGGTACGAGAACTCCTTTTGCTATGGCAGATTTAGTGCTCTCGAAGCTTGGAGTGGTTGATGAAGGCGCTAGAACAACACCACGCAAAATCAGCATAGACGCAATGGTAATTGAATGTGAAAGAGGAGAGGTCGCAGATCACATAGGGTGCATAAAAGCCTCGAAATATCACGAGGTGATAGCATACGAGGATAGAGGACATGACCTTAGTTTCCTCAAAGCACACACTGCAACTTCACCTACAAACACCACGGGGATCCTCCAGCCGCATTCGATTACCCAAACTGGGTCTGAGCGCCTCCAGCAAAAACTCGAAGCCTTTAAATCCAACGCAAAGCATAAAGCAAATCCGAAAGAGAAAGCTGACCAAGCCAGACGCACAAAGACCTTTATGGATGTCGTCAGTGCTGCTGTCCACGGAATAAAGGACAAAATCTCAAGGGGGGCAGATAAACAAGCAGCCGCCCTTCAAGATTTCAATACACCTCGCCAAATACAAGTTCAGCCTCAGAAAAAACGTACTAGAGCCGACAGGGGGCAGGTCAGTCCACCCAGCTACATTCCAACAACAAAGCCCATAGACTGCGCTATTAACGCATTTCTTGAATTCTTGGCGATTGAAAAGGCCACACGTGAAGTAAATCTGGCCACTTGCAAAGACATCATTAAAGCATACCGCTGGGAAAACGAGGGATTGTTGAACGTTAGACTTGTGGAAGCGGAGGCGGCTGTATATGACAACGACACTTCTCAAATTATAAAAGGAACAATGTCAGGTCGATATATGGCCGCGTTCAGCTCCACGGGTAGCTTTGTTAAATTGAATGAAAGCGAAACACAAAGGACTGGCAGAAACATCTTCAATACGCCACCCAACGATCCTCTTGTCGTAACTGCCCGATGCACTAAGATAATGCTGCAGGAGAAAATCCTAGAAATGGCCAAAACCATTTCGGGTTCTCTCGATCCATCAGCGGCACGCGAGCTTTGGACTATGCCAAACATAACATGGATTAATGGAGTTCCAGGATGCGGCAAAACAACTTGGATAGTTGACAACTTCGATGCTGATAAGGACATCATAGTCACCACAACAACCGAAGCAGCCAAAGATCTACGAGACAGGGTAGCGCAACGCATAGGCGACGGAGTCAAATCCAAAGTGCGTACTCTGGCCTCCGTATTGGCCAATGGGTTCATGGGACGAAGTGAACAACGTCTTCTAATAGACGAGGCTCACATGAACCACTTCGGGGCCATCATAATGGCAGTGCGGTTGCTGGACGCTGAGGATGTCGTCATCATCGGAGATGTTAACCAACTGCCCTATATCGAAAGAGAAAATCTCTTCGATATACGATACGGTAATCCAAATATGGTGGCTTCCATCACCCAACAGTTGTTTTGCACGCACAGAAATCCCATGGATGTGGCATACGCCCTTAGCGAAGTGTATCCGGGCATATACTCATCGCGATCTCAAACTCATTCCCTGACGCTAGAACGTTACACAGGTGCAAACATTCCAACAGACCTCCAGAGTACCTTATTTCTCGCGCTGACACAGGAGGAAAAAGCCTCACTTGTCGGCAAGGGATGTGGGTCTGGTACAGGGTCATGCACCTTGACAGTGCACGAAGCGCAGGGTTTGACGTACGAGACAGTAATCATAGTACAGATGAGGGAAAAAGTCACCAAGCTCCGAGACAGCGTATCACACGCAGTAGTAGCAGTGTCACGACACTCAAAGCGCTGCATTTATTACACAGACGACAGCTCGGACGCCATTGGCAGATTCATGAGGCGGGCAACAGAGGCAAATGGAAAAGTAATTTGTGACTACAACCTAAAAATGGCTATAAAAAACCGGGACGAAGGGGTCGTAAGGACTCATCTACAATTATCAAGGGCAACGCCGGAACCAGTGGCCGGCCCTTCAACTTAGGATAATAAATACTTACTATATAAATTTTAATTTCTCACCTAACAAACTAGATAATAAAAAAAATGTATACATTAAAAATAAAAAATGGACTCACTTTAATGTTAACAAACTAACACCCTTCCCTTCAGGAAGACTGATGTATTGGAGACCACGATTACTTAATAAAATGTATTACTATGATAAGGAAAAGTAAGATCTCAAAAGAGTACGGACCCAGAGTCTGTAGTGTAAAAATATAAATAATAAAAAAAAAAAAAAAAAAAAAAATACAATACTACAGCTACTACAATAAAAGCATTTGGACTCATAGGCAGTCCAAATGCTCTAGCCCACTATTAGTTGGCAGCGTGCCCAGCATGCTGGCAGCATTGCCCCGTTGAATTGCAATGCTTATTCTTTGAGCCAAATTAGTGCCAGCATTTTGATCACGCGTCACATCGACCAAGCGCTCTGATAAGTTTTGTAAAATACGATGAGCTCTCGGTCCCCACGGACCCAACGTCTCTACACCAAATGGCTCAAATATGTAACCCATATATTACTTACTTTGCAATATATTGGATATACTTCAAATGAAACATTTATAATTCAGTTTCGATTACGCTCGTTGAGAAGAAACCGATAAAGAAACTCTATCGAGGTTAATCAGTTTAATATGCACTTTAATTACTATTTCACTTACTAACCTAGACGTTTTGTGGTTAATATCAAATTGAATGTGGTGTCGCCTGAAGCACACAATTATTGTGATGATTACAATAACGTTTATGAGACCGTATGGCTACGGCTTAAATAGGAACTTTGAACTTGAACTTTCAGGCCGCGCCAAGAAAACATATAAGGTTATTTATTTTAATTGCTTTATCAGACATATAACCTTAATGGAGTACAATATTATGCATAATAATTATAATTGAGTATTTTTATAGAAAATACATAAAAATCTTGTGTTATCGTTGCTATTTTTACTTTCATTTTGTTTAAAATTGATAAACAAGCATTTTATCGCAGTCACATGATGCAAAGCGACGGTGGAACATGCTTTTCAAGCAGATACGTATTCAGTAGTACTTGAATTCTTCATGATTATATTTATCGGGAAATACAGGCACTGGTAAAGTAATATTTCAGCTATACGTAATATGAAGCTGGATTTAAAGTGCTTCGTATGTATTCTCAGTAAGTATATATTAATATATTTTTTTTAATGCCTTGATAGGTTAGCCTTTGACCTGGTGGTAAGTGATGATGTGGTCGAAGATGTGGTTCAGGCTAACCTAGAAATACTGGCTCTCAAGGACAGCTGCCGGAACACACTGTTAGGTGCTTGGCGACAGATTTTCTACTTGAGGGTGGTAGCTAGACAGGCGGGCATTCGCAAAATGCCCTACCACCATGCTAACTACCCATTATTGACAATTTACCCATTACCCCGTGGGGTGCTGGGTGAGAATGTCACCTCCTTTCTTCCCGTAGGTGTCGTAAAAGGCGACTAAGGAAAAATTACCAGCAGGTCGGCAGCAGCGCCTTCTGAAGCACTGATAACTCTACTGCCATCCCCAAGACGCCAGCCAACCGTGGGGATATGGCAAATCCACCCAATGGGGGAGACATTTTTCAACAGTGGACGTTCCGGTCGATATGATGACATCGACCATAACGTTTGCCGTAGCCGTGTTCCTGTGCGTCTTGTTGTCCAATGAAAGAAAAGTGACGGTGAAACTAGGTGGTGTTCGATTGCACATTCTCCAAAGTGAAGCCTGTAAAATACCGATAAGGATTTGCGTCTATGTTCGAAGCTTTGGATTCTAGCCTTCATGAACGTATCGTCACCAATAAGTTTCTTTACTCCGTTCTCTATGGAGTCCAAGGCTTTTAGCTGTATATTACTTATTAATAGATAAATTCTGTACATTACTTTTTAATAGGTTATAAGTTATTATCATAGATAATTATATGAGAATAATTTATAACTCCTGTCCCTCAATTATATCGATGTCAGGTCAGAGTTATCTCTTAACTGCTTGGCTCACAAGTAGGTATATATACAAAAGAAAGAAAAAATAAATAAAGAGTAACAATAAGTTAGAAAATATTGTGTCAAAATCACTTCGAACATTTTTTTATTGCTGATATGCAAGTATTTGACGACGTTGTCACCTAATGATGCGATCCAAGAAGTTTATCAGGCTAACATAGAATTACTCTTTTAACGTGTTATTTGCTTTCTGACAGATTTTTTACGGTAGCTAGCTAAACAGAAAAAAATATTCAAAATGCCTTACAACCGGGCAATCACGAATGCTATAACTGAAACAACCATATAAAGTTACCAATGGTAAGAATGGCTTCTCTGTGTTTTAACCGACCACCAAATAACACTACAGCACTCCCATAATCACTACTAAGTGGTGAAAATATTCCAGTCATATCACTAGTCATAAAGTGAACCTGGAAAAGTAGCACTTCCAGAATAAATCTGAATTCAACCTCTGTATAACCCACGCGGGCTATATACGGCGCATATATGAGAGACAAGAGCTATCTCTTAATGAAGAAATACGTTAAGTCAATGACCACAAAAAGGAGAGTCATCAACCAGCAACAACTGATACTTCAAGATATTATTATAAATGTACGATAAACCCTCAGAAAAATAGCAATGAACGACATTGAACCCGATTTGAGTTATATCAGAATAAACTTGCCTATGACAAGTATGAAGAAAGATATGAAATTTCCGCCGCAGGTTCAAATATTATCATAAAGGTTAATGTCACATTTTTTATCAGAAACTTTGGTAAGCTAGCTGAAAGGTTATATCCAAGGACATTTGCCCTATCAGCTTAGAAATGTTTGAATTTTAATTGGATCAAAGTCAGAGTAGAAAAATTATCAAATTTAAGACATAACAGTAGCTACATGATGTAATGGTATAGGTCATTACAAAGTAGTACCTTTCGTCTCGTGTAGGGGTCCCATCAGATTCCATAAAACAGATCCTATATCCTACGCAACCCACAAAATATTCACATCGAATCCCGATGTGAATATTTTGTGTGTGTGAAAGTAACAAAACAACCAATCAACACCGTAGGAACTTAACGAAAATACATAATTTGAAGTAAGGTATTTCACTTTTTTAATTAATTTGTACTAGTCGAATGATAAAATATGAAAAAAAAGTATTAAGTATTCTACTAGTTTCTGATGTCCTTGTAGATAAAGCGATATATTTATTAGCTACAAATTACTAAATACCAGCAACACTGTCAATGAAATTGTGATAACCTTATATTTTTGTAAGAATAACTATAAAAATTGAAGTTGAGAGCCATTGATTCTAGGTTAAGCCTGTAAACTGCTTTGAATACAGCATCATTTAGCACAAGTTGAGATTCTGGTCAAAGACTAACCTAACAGTAACAAAAATAGACATCAAACAAAAACTAATACAAACAGAACTTAAACTAAAATAAAGTGTCTCAACAGACATTTGCAAATGGATCTCCAGTTTTTTGGTAGTATTAGGGTCGCTGTCGCCGGTGCATGCTCTGAATTAAATCCGTTCAATGCTGGTGTTCCTCAAGGCTGTGTGCTGTCTCTAGCTCTGTATTTATTTCACATCAATGACATGTTGCTCATGACCTATTATTAGAAAAAATTTACAGATATGGTATTCGCGGTCCTGCGCATAACTGGATTAAATCATACTTAAGTGAAAGGACTCAATGTGTCCAAATATCCAAGTATAATGAAATAAGTAGATCGCTTGAAATACATACATCGGACTTCTTACCAAACAACTATGGGGTACCTCAAGGAAGCATTCTGGGTCCATTGTTGTTTCTTTTATACATCAATGACTTTCCTAATGAAATTAAACACAAATGCATCTTGTTCGCCGATGACACTACTATTGTTGTAGAAGGAACCAAAAATTCTTCATTTGAAAATAGTATTAAAAAAGCGCTCACAGATGCCATTGATTGGCTTGCATCAAATAATTTAAAGGTGAATATAGAAAAAACTAAAATTTTACAACCACGCACTATAAACAGTACGCAATTGCAACTGCAAGTATCATATAATTGCAAGCAAATAGAAGAAATCAATTTGGTCACATTTCTTGGCTTAACCATTGACTGTTTTTGTAATTGGAAACAACATGTTGCGAAACTATGCTCGAAACTAAATAGCTTCGTTTATCCACTAAGACAGATTGCACAGACTGTTTCTAAAAAAGCAGCGACTACAGCTTATTACGGGTATGTCAACTCAATTTTACGCTATGGTATTGTCATTTGGGGTAGATGCACAGATATTGAGCGACTCTTTATAATTCAAAAACGCTGTTTAAGAGCTATTTACGGCATACAACAAACGGATTCCTGTCGACCGTTTTTCAGAAATAATAAAATATTGACAGTCACTTCATTGTATGTTTTAGAAGCAGGCCTGTTTGTGTATAAAAATGAATACCTTTTTCAGCAATACAGCGCGTTAAGCTGTCATTCTACACGCTCACAATACAGGCACACACTCTATAGGCCATACACCAGATTAACACTCAGCTCAAATAATAGCTACATAATGTGTATTAAAATTTATAATAAAATTCCTAATAACTTCAAAGACCTGACATTTAATCGATTCAGAACACAATTGACGCGGTGGCTTGCTGAGAAATGTTTCTATAATTTAAATGAATTTTTTGATTATAAATTATAAAGATTAAAATAAGTAGCTTTCATATGACATGTGTTTATATATAATTTTAGATTTTATTGACATTTATTGGTATAATTTGTATTGAATTTTCTTGACATTAATTAATTTGCAATTGTATTCATACGTCTGTAAAGACAAGTTTTAGCGGAACTACATTCTTATTATTATTATTAATTTCTAAATTGTACCTGAAACTTATGAATGAATAAATGAATATGAATATGAATATTGCAGCTTAGCAATTTTCATTGCTACCAGATGATAGTACTGGAGATGCCTGCCATGCTAAAATATCTCTGGAAAACTTTTGGAGAGTCAGAAAAAAATTAATGACTGAAATTGAGACCCTATTATTTATACCTTACAACGGGGTCGATTGAACTTAGTTCGATTTAACCCTTAAGAAGACACATGTTTGTGCGTTTACCGCTAAACTATCCACCTTGGTCGTGTCTCTGCGTTGTGAAGACACCCACTGTCAGAGAACTCTGAACCTTATAGAATCATATCTGTCAGACAGGCTACAGAAGGTTGGAATAAATGGCAACACTTCTTCCGGATTATTGGCAAAAATGGGAGTATCACAGGGATACATTTTGGGACCTTTTCTGTGATGATGATCTGCATTGCATGGTCAAAGATTTCTCATGTATTCTGCGATATTGTTTTCTTCACAGATGAAACCTCTCTGATTTTTAAAGTAGATAGGAAATACAGTGAACTCATTCATGTAATTAATGTGTTATCTATGATCTGTAAATGGCTAATAATATTCTCTTAAATTCAAAAAAGACGAAATGTTCAAATTATTTTTTACAAAATATTACTTATGTTGAACCAAACATTAAGATTGACTTAAGACCTGAATCTATTAAATAATCATCTTGATGTCTACAGAATTTCGTCGTATTTTTTTTAGTGGGCTAGAGGTTCTAAAATCGACTGAATGTTTTCATAAACCTCATACCGATACTCATAACTCTTTAGTGGGTGAACCGATTTTGGCATGTCTTTTATATTCAAAGCTGGTGCTTGTCATGTTGTCCTATTTAAATTTCATGTAGATCTGAGGAGTAGTATATGAGTTATCTTTTATAATTCGTAATGTTTATTTACCTTTTAGTGCATTTTTTGTTTTAGAATATTTTCTGTTTAAAACCTTTTTATTTTTGTTAAACTTTTTCATTATTTTTCCTATTATTTCACTATGTATTAGAAAGTTAGATTCTTAACAGAGTAATTTATTTTATAAGCAGAACCATTCTACAAACTCGATGACTTAAGTGGAATTACATGATGAACCCTTATATTCGGGGAGGAGGGGGCGTTGGTCCAGCGTTCTTTTCTCCCTGTCTCCGAATAATCTTCTTCATTCATAATCGTGGGCAATATGCCGATATTCGTTTAAGCTTAAGTTTATAAGCAAACGGCTTTACACTCTGCAACGCTGACCACCAGAAGCTTGTCTTCCTCCGCTGTTGGCGGTAAACTAAGTACTATAAATAATTTCTGTAATCTGTGAGCAAATGTCATGTCATGATTTAAAGTTCTAAAAGATAACCTTGTTACGAGATATCGGTTCATTAGATGCGTAAAATGGAAACGTATAGTGATACAGACTAGCAGTCTTACTTTTTTTAAACATATTTGGAAAATCTGTATATTTTTGAACACAAAATAATCAAATGGGTGATCTTCGGGTAGTGCGCGTTGGACGTCGGTTATCATATTCTATTTCGGCACTGATAGCAGAGGCATGAATATTTCATTATACTAGACTACCTAGGTGTTTCCACTTCGACTGGAAAAAAAGGGTGCACCGCCGACTTAAAAAGGTTTTGTCACAAAGAAAAGAATTCTAAGCAGGTGTAGGCTCCTAATATTCAATGTCCAAATGTCAAATTTGAAGAAGTGTCGGTTCAGTGGCATTGGTTATGGACTGCCGCGCAGTAGGTCCATGGTTCGAATCCAGCCGCGGGCTTGAACTACACTGCATGGTGGAAGGGCATTTTACGAATGCCCGCCTGGCTAGCGACCACCCTCAAGTAGAAAATCTGCCGCCAAGCACCTAAAGCTGTGTTCCGGCAGCAGTCCTTGAGAGCCAGTGATATTACACGCACATGGGACTTAAGAACTATATATGTCTCAAGGTGACGGGCGCAGTGCAATTCGTGACTTGTGACGAAATGCATCTGTTATAGGCAGAGGTTAGTCCGCTTAACATCAGGTGAGCCTCGAGCTTGTTTCACTACTGGTGCAATTAAAACCCAACTTCCCGTAGGGTGCTCTGAAGAGCATTTGGGATTTTATACTACTTAGGTTAGGTACTAATTACGATCAGGAACAAAATAATATGTGTATGGCATGGACATGTTGACATTAACCCAACGTAAGCAGTTAAGGGTGAACTGGCCGGCCCGTTCTCCATACAAACGCCGTTGGGTGATCACTCCCTTATTTGAGGATTTAGGTCCAGAATAAAGCATAATACCGTTTTTTTCGGCATCATACAAGCCTAGATAATGACGAGATCAATCGGTATTAGGCTTTATTTTGGACCTAAATCCTCAAATAAGGGAGTGATCACCCAACGGCGTTTGTATGGAGAACGGGCCGGCCAGTTCACCCTTAATGATGCATGCAGTTTTTTTAATATGTCACTGAGAACGTTTACTATTAGTTTCAGTATTTATTTTACACAAAACTCTTTGTGTCTCTGTTAAATTCTATTACTATTACAATCATGACATCCACCGTTCAAAAAGATTTATAAAGGTAATTTTTTTATATATCTGATAGGCTAGCCTTTGACTCGTATCACACCTAATGGTAAGTAATGGAGTCAGAGTTGGATCAGGCAAACATTTACGTGCTTGGCGACAGATTTTCTACTTGAGAAAGGTAGCTAACTACGCGGCCATTCGTCTACTGCCTTACCGCTATGATAAGACAACAACAGAGACCAAAGGCTTAACGTGCCCTCCGAAACACGGTAGCGCTCATTAGTACCTAATGTCACCACCGATCACCCATCCAACTCTTGACTGCGGCGGACGTTGCTTAGCTTAGCTGATCGACTAAGCAAACAAAAAAACGACGAGCGCTTAAAAATATAAAATAATCTAATACATCATTTGATTCTTAAATATGAAAGCTAATAATAATAATAAAATTTAATTTATGAGTCAAATTACGTCACAACGTTTTGTTATACTTATATTATGTTATAATTAGAATAGATTATGGACTCGTAAGAATGAGAACAAACTCTATAAGGACTAATACTTTTAGAGATACAAAAAAAAACATTATAAATATTAAGCCAGTCATACGTTTGAATCTTATTGCGGCATCACAACGTGGTAATTTTGCACGCTTGTTTAGCTAGATACCACCCTCAAGTAGAAAATCTGCCGCCAAGCACCTAAAGTTTGTTACCCTGATCAAGCTTTGACTCCATCACTTACCTTTAGATATGATACCAGTCAAAGGATAGCCTAGGCTTTCTCTCTGAAATGCACTCTCCTCCAATGTATTAACCCTTATATACAAAATAGTGTATAGACGCAGTACATGCCACCTGGACAATACAATTGGTTCTTCGGTCATCGTGGTGTGTGTGCAAATGTGGCGGACGTGTCCAAGTTCACAGCAAAATCCCTGCACGCACCCACAATTAAATTAACACGTCTAGTGGAGGGCGAGAATGTGTAGACTGAACAATATCTACATGTTCTATCCAGTTTCTAGAAGTATCTTTAAGTATTAAAAAAAAATAGCCACATCAGCTGGGTCACCCACAAAATTACTTTTGTTGGGTGATACAATTGATGTGACTGTTTTTTTGTAATTCCTAATTTGGTTAGCCTTTCACCACTATCTCACCTGATGGTAACTGACGATGTGGTTGAAAGTGTTGTTCAGGCTAACCTAGAAGTACTAGCTCTCAAGGCAGCTGCCGGAAAACACAGTTAGGTGCTTGGCGACAGAATTTCTACTTGAGGGTGGTAGCTAGCCAGGCGGGCATTCGCAAAATACCCTACTTCCATGCTATAACGACTGCCACCCTTATACAACAACTGGGGCCGACGACAGCTTAACGCCCTGCGAAGCACGGAAACGCTCAGTAGTCATGACCGCGGCTGATGTTGCTTAACTTTGCTGAACGATTAGGAACAGCTAAGTAAACTTCGCTACGAGCGCTTCAAATATACAGTTTTTGAGTCTAACGTAACGTATAACTGTATTTTTTCTGGCTCTCAAGGACTGCTGCCGGAGCACACTGTTAGGTGCTTGGCGACAGATTTTCCACTTAAGGGTGGCGGAATGTTGCCAAGGCTTGCCAGTCAAAAAATACTTACATAATATGCATAAATTTTGTATCGAGAACGTCAGTGACATTTCGTTTCAGATTAAAGTTTTATAGTACCACCAACTTAACTGTGCAGTTCTCGAGGGCGCTATTGGTCAAGGAAATCAACTACAAACTGTCACTATTTGAGGGAATTTTGTAGTTCTTTTTTCTGCCGCCTGAACAGATAAGTTGGTCGAACTGTACATTGTGATGCACGTGATTTTCTGTAGGTATTCTAATCTATCACTCTTAACTGAATGATCACTAAATGACCAAGATTAAAGCTCCCATGATCTACATAGTAAAGCCGCTGTTCCAGTGTAGCGAACTCGACACACACCTTCTTTGCATTGTCTCAAATTTAAGGCGTATTCAATATTCTGAGGCCTAAATATATATATGTAATTATTGTGACTGAACAAGGGCGATGACCCTTAACTCTGCCTATAACAGATCCATTTCGTCACAAGTGCAAAATCCGTCACACAGAGACATACAGTTGTTGAGTCTAACATGCTTGTAATTTTTCTGGCTCTCGAGGACTGCTGCCGGAACACGCGCTTAGGTGCTTGGCGACAGATTTTCCACTTGAGGGTAGTGTTTAGCCAAGTGGGCATTCGCCTTCCACCAAGCGATGAAGCTCAATCCGGCGGTGGGAATCGAACCATGGACCTGCGGCACGGCAGTCCATAGCTGTTATCGCTCGACCATCATTGCTTCAAATATTATATAAATATAGCCATACACCATATATTAAACATAGATATTTAGATAAAATCACTTTATTGAAACATCTTAAATAAAAATGGTTAATACAGAAATACAATTCAAAATAAAGTAACAATTGGCGGCTAAACATATATTAGTGGCTGACTAATAATAGTGGCATACATATCATTATAACTATTATAATAAATGAGATATTTACCGTGATTTGATTACTTTTGAGCTCCCGAAATTTCGGCACTGTTGCAAGCTTACAATAACAGTATCGCCTTGCCGAAAAATCGTTCAAAAAAGAGGGTAGATCGGTTCGTCTGCTCTTATATAGTGCCGACCATCCACTCGCATAGACTTCAGTTTACTCGTGATCATGGCGCTGCAACAGTGCCGAAATATCGAGAGCTCAAAACTAATCAAAAACACGGTAAATATCCCGTTTCTTATAATAATTATAGTGTTCATTACCGTGACAGATTAAAAACTCATATTGCACACATATCTAATGTTGAAACTTCTGGAAAGAGTCATATTTCTCATAAGTGTAACATTGATCAGTTGCTGAAGTTGAAAAATGATATGAGATTGTTGGTCTTCGGATGGACATCGAGTGCTAAATGTCATGTCCCCGTAATTTTGTCATAAATTTTCATTGACGATAAACTAACATAAAAATCTTGTAAAATACTTGATGAAAGTAATTTGTAAAAATATTTTAAGCCACAATTTTTCTTAACACTGTCCGGATTTATCTCCGTCACACGATGCTTATAAGGATGCCCACACCCCCAATCAATTTTGGACCAAATTAGTTTTGGACCACGTCGTGGTCCAGTGGTTAGATGCTAAATAATGTCCCTCAATTCAGAGTACCTTTCGGCAAAGGCCTCCTCTAGCTCTCTCCAATGTGTTCTGTCCATAGCTGCTCTCTTTCAGTATGGACCAGCTGTCATCCTGATTTCATCCTCCCACCTTTTGATCTGCCTTCCCTTGCTTCTCTTTCTGTCTCTTGAATACCAATCAGTTATTAGTTTGCTCAATTTTTCATACTTGCTGCGAATCATATGGCCTGTCCAACACCATTTTTGTTGGTCTATCTTAGTGAGTATGTCTGTTAGCTTCATTTTAGTCCTGATAGTTTTGCAATTTATTCTGTCACTTCGTCTGATATTAAGTATGCTTCGTTCCATCGCTCTTTGGCAGCTTTGAAGTCTTTCTCGGTGAATTTTACTTAGCGCCCACGTCTCACATCCATAAGTCAGGCATGGAAGTATGCAAACATTGAATTTAATTTTCAAACTAAGCTCTTTGCTTTTCATGATTTCTTTCAAACTCCAAATTTTTTTTTCATAAGTGTATAACCGGCCTTATGTCAACAAACAGCTGATGGCGTTTCGAATAACGAAGAGCCTGTCTACCGCCGACAATTTTTGACTCCACACCGCGTACTTCAAGTCTTGAGGCCATCCACTGTCATCACCTGGTCCAACGACATAGGGAAGTACGCCACTACGGAGGCAGAAATAAGTCTTAAGGATGCACTTGCCCACGGCTCGAACTTATCAGCGGGCGAGGCAACAAAGCATGCTATTTCACCTATACCTTTGTGGGAAAGGGTAAGACTCCGTGATGAGTAGTAAAAAGATAGTGCTCGCGCATCACACACCCGTATTGCATCTACGCTAATTACGCACACTTGTTTGCGATATATCAATGAAAGCCGAACCATGCCGAACGAATTACGATGTTTGACGACGGACGGAGATAGTGTCTCAAGCTACGTCACGACGTGTGTAGGTATTTCTTATAAAATAATATTATATATTCACAGAGGAATACATTTTGGTTCGGACAGTAGGTACCTGTTGTTATAATTTTCGTTCGTTTTATAATAACATACTGATGTTATTTCACCTATAGTAGGTAAATATTTAGTAAGTAGGGACAATGATTTGTAGGGACAATGATTTGTAGGTACATAGTAAATGTATTAGTTTGTTCTTTTCATATTGATGTAGTAAATATTTACCTACAATAATTATTTATTACATAATTAGCAAGTTACTGCTTTTACTACAACATATTTTTTAAAGCAGTGACGGCTCAGTGGCATAGGTTATGGACTTCCGCGCAGCAGGTCCATGGTTCGAATCCCGTCGCGGGCTTAATCTTCACCGCGTGGTAGAAGAGCATTTTACGAATGCCCGCCTGGATAGCTACTACCCTCAAGTAAAAAATCGGTCGCCAAGCACCTTAAGGGAAGCAATCATGGCTCAGTGGCATTGGTTATGGACTGCCGCGCAGCAGGTCCATAGTTTGAATCCCGCCGCGATATTGAGCTTCACCGCGTGGTGGAGAGTTCGTAGCGAAGTTTACTTAGCTGTTCTCAACCGATCAGCAAAGTTTAGCACCGTCGCGCGCGGTCATGAGTTGGATGGGTGACCGCTAGGACAATACTACTGAGCGCTTCCGTGCTTCGGAGGGCACGTTAAGCCATTGGTCCCGGTTGTGGTCTTAGGATGGCGTCCGTTATAGCATGGTGGTAGGGCATTTTGCGAATGCCCGCCTGTATAGCTACCACCCTCAAGAAGAAAATCTGTCGCCAAGCACCTAACGGTGTGTTCCGGCAGCTGTCCTTGAGAGCCAGTACTTCTAGGTTAGCCTGAACAACATCTTCGACCACATCATCACTTACCATCAGGTGAGATAGTGGTCAAAGGCTAACCTATCAGGCATAAAAAAAGAGCATTTTGCGAATGCTCGCCGGGATAGCTACCCAAGTAGAAAATCTGTCACCATGCAACTAACGTGAACTCAGTGGCATTAGCTATGGACTGCCTCGCAGCATGTTTATGGTTCGAATCCCGCTGCGGGCTCGAGCTTCACCGCTTGGTGGAAGGGCATAGGGTATTTTGCGAATTTTCGCCTGGCTAGCCACCATCCTCAAGCAGAAAATCTGTCAGTAAGCGCCTAACGGGAAGCAGTGATGGGCCAGTAGCATTAGCTAGTGACTGCCGCGCAGCAGGTCCATGGTTCGAATCCAGCCGCGATATTGAGCTTCCCCGCGTTGGTGAAGAGCATTTTGCGAATGCTCGCCTGGATAGCTACCACCCTCAAGTAGAAAATCTGTTAGAAAGCACCTAACGGGAAGCAGTGATGGCTCAGTGGCATTAGGTTTGGACTGCCACGCAGCAGGTCTATGGTTCGAATCCCGCCGCGGGCTTGAAATTCACCGCTTGGTAGAAGGGCATTTTGCGAATGCTCGCTTGGCTAGCTACCACCCTCAAGTAGAAATTCTGTCACTAAACACTTAACGGGAAGCAGTGATGGCTCTTAGCAATGGACTGCCGCGCAACAGGTCTATGGGTCGAATCCCGCCGCGGGCATGAACTTCACCGCATGGTGGAAGGTTGTTTTGCGAATGCTCGCCCGGCTAGCGAGCTTTGAGATGAGAGTGTGTCGTACCGATTTCAAAATCTGTCTCTAAGCGGTAACACATATGGAATAAAAATTCTCTAATCCTGGTAGAACACTTTTGGAATAAAAATTATCTACCTACCCGTAACTGATTTAAATTATTTCCAATAAAAATCAATAACTAATCATAGGTTATTTTTGATTAGGTAAGTGCCTACAATCATCGCTAAGTTTACCATATAAACTTTCATACTACCTTAGGTATAAGTACCTACTACAAATATACATACTTATTCTACTAATTTACGCAGGTAGATACATAATACTAACTTTATTATTTGTTGTGATCTTATAGCTATGTAGATAGGTATGCAATGTAATGCGCGCCCGCGAATGTCGATTTGACATCGCTGACAGTTGCGTGCCTAGGCAGGCCTATATGATACATGATAATTATATCGTAGATAGGTAGGTATCTTCCATTGAGCTTCTAATTCTAACCCTTTACTACTTTGTGTTAGGTAGGTACTTTCTCGAAGCTATATTACTGCTTAGACTATATTCTAAAAAGAATGCGGACTACCTACGTCCATACCATATCTAACCAAATGCAGCTTTTTATATTGTCTAAGTGTTGCTAAAATGATTAGGTACTCACCATAGCTATTATGACCTGCGTATTGACTAATACCTACTAGGTACTAACTTAGGTGAGAGTAGGTGAGTACCTAGACATGGTTACGTATTTATATTACCCAAGTACCTATCTATATGGATTATGGCGTCCGACACTTACTATCACGAACAAACTAATCAAATGCGAAAGAAAATCCGGTCCCCAACTCCCAACATATGTAAATATATATATATATATATATATAAGTACGTAAGTAGGCATAGGCACTACATATTGGTAGTGTATACATACGTGCACACCAAAAAGCAACAGGGCATTCCTTCAATATAATATTATGTTCTAAGATCGCGGCGCGATGCACGTGACTTTTGGTAGTGTGCGTTTTGTTAATTATATATTAGTGTGCTGCGCATGAGACCCGCCCGCCCGCTTCCCTCACCGCGGAATGGAAGTATTGACATGAGATGCCCAATATTTTGAACGAAAAACTAGCGCGCAAAACTATGTGTGCCGACCTTTGGCTCTAGGATGTTTATGATTATACTACTGGATGTATTTGTTTTCCAAAATGTTATCTAAAATGATCATGAACTGAGCTATGCTTCTATGTAAATAATTTTAGGGATTTCATGCTCTATAAGTCGTTTATTTACGACTAAACATGCGCTAAAATTCGTGATATTACAGGGATGTTTCGAGGCTTATAACTATCATGTGAAGATTTTTTTTACAAATCGGTGCCAAGACAAGCCTAGATAATGAAGAGATAAATCGATATCATGCTTAGTTCTGGACCTAAAACCTCAAATAAGGGAGTGATCATCCTACGGCGTTTGTATGGAAAAGTTACCGGCCAGTTCAACCTTAAGGTTGAACCCGACCTCATAAATTTTATGTGCCCGCTTGTAAATTCTTATTGTTTTTGTAAATTTTAGCTTCTTTTAATTTATTATATTAAACTTAACTTCTTTTTTTATCTCATTAATCATCTTTCATAAATTTATTCATTTCTTAGCATTTTATAATACCTATTTATTCTATAAACATATTAAATTATATATGTATATATATATATATATATATATATATATATTACTATATCAAAGTACCTTAGTTTCATTTCTCCTACTACCACGTGAAGTAGGTTAGAAACTAAGTGTACTTATAGCGGTACATTGGCTATCCAATTTATCCAAAACTGAATAAAACTTTCACTTCTACTAAAAAAGATAAATATGTCTTTTAATGTAATTTATTTAATTTTTAACTTATTGTTGTAATTAAACGAAAATAAGTATTTACTGCAAATAAAACTGATATTTAACGTGTAAATATTTAATTCTAGTTACAAAAATGTTACGTAATATATTTTAAATAATAAAATATCATGGGTGCTATATCCGAACACGCCTTAATTTAAATAAATGAGCGGGAACAAAATTTTGTGGCTGGCATAAAGAGGTAAATAAGTTAAAAGTTATTTCAATCTATTCCTGTTTATTATTTTATCTCCTAAAGTGTTCTCGCTGCTGAAGTGAAAAGTTATGTGTGTTACACGAGAGCAAAGTTTTTTGCATCTCGTGCCTTTGAATCCTTCGCCACACTCAGAAGTCAAAATTAGCACTCGCAGCATAAAACATCTTTGCTCTCTTGTTGCACTAATAACTATTCAAATAACATCTAACAACCATTAACTGCCGAGAGAAAATGCTCATCTTCTTTTACAAAATAAAAAAAAAGTTGCCAAGTGGTGAGCTCAACTAGTGGGCTCACACACCGAGGGGTCCGTACCAACGCCATAAAATCGTTATTTTGTACATACAGTTAGAGATCCTTGGGAGGTGTCCGACCCGCAATTGACGGGTTTTATTTATATGTTGTTGTACGATAGATGTACAGACAGTTATCTACCATTTCCGTTGTAGTACTTCACAAAATCTTACATAGGTATACTAACGTGCTACATGAAGGTCTATATTAGACCTTTACAGACAATTACAGGATTATTATCCCTAATATCACACATGACTAAAGTAATGTATCCATATTTTATGTAGTCATCTTTTGGCATACTTATCGTAACCAATAGCATCTGAGCAGGCTAGTTTCTGAAAGGGATTAAAACTAAATACTTGTCAAGCATATGTAGCATATAAACAAATACTTATCCTTACATCATAAAGAAGCGCCAGATAATTTAAGACCCTATAGTTCTATTCTGTTTTGTATATGTTTGCATCGCATTTAAAACATTTATACGCGAAAGGCTGTAGAAATCTTATCGGAAATGGGAGTTTTTTATGCCTGATAGGTCAGCATTTGACCACTATCTCACCTGATGGTAAGTGATGATGTGGTCGAAGGTGTTGTTCCGGCTAACTGCCGGGACACACCATTAGGTGCTTGGCAACATAATTTCTACTTGAGAGTGGTAGCTAGCTATAACGAATGCCATCCTAAGACGACAACCGGGACCAACAGCTTAACGTGCCCTCCGAAGCATGGAAGCGCTCATTAGTAATGTCACTAGCGGTCACCCATCCAACTCATGCCCGCGGCGGACGTTGCTTAACTTTGCTTATCGGTTAAGAACAGCTTAGCAAACTTCGCTACGAGAGCTTTAAAAATGTTCGTATCTTCACCAAAAAATACTTCGTTTGTTGCCATTACGTTTTCCTTTACAATGTTTAAAAATTTGGTGATCTTTAGCGTCAACATCTCTAATCAGGTCCAGTTTTGGACTCACTTGAAGGCCTAAGCGTATCTCGTATCTAAGGAGCTCTGGGGCTAAACAGAGTTGAACTAATAATTTTAAAGTTCTTCGGGCACATATCCAGGTATGGAGACAGAATAGAGACGACTGTAAAGTTTTAGCTTCTTTCTTTGAGTATATACCTGTATCCATACTCAGTCATAAAATCTCCCAAATAATCTAAAGGCCTGTTTCATAATTTCGAGTAAGTTCCGTTTATACTACCCAAAACATAAAATAACTGAATGATAAAAATGACAGTTAACATGCAGCGCGTTTCAAGCTTTAACCAATGGATACAGGCTAAATCGATGACTGTGAAACGCAAAGATAGTGTTTTATTTATTAAATATGTTCTGGGTAGTATACCCGGAACTTACATTAAGTCTAAGAGCTAATATCAAAGCAAAGCCTCAACTGCAGTGAAGTGGAACAGCGTCTTTATATCTCACACGTGCATCAACTATCACAACATCCGCCACGGCTGATAAGTAAATGCAAGGGTTGAAATCATTACATTGTGTTTATCACTTAATTACATATCTCTAGTTAATTGTGACTAATCACTGACCTTTGGCGAGTTTTATGTAAACTAACTACTGTTCTTAGAATCACATACAAATATTTTTTAAATGTTTTTAGTAAACACTAATGAATGTAAACATATATCTAGTGACAATTCCGCCTAATTTTCCTGTTAGCTGACGTGACGTTACAAACACCACGCAGCAAAAACCGGAAGTATTTTCGACGCGTTTTGCTTCTCTTTGAAGCATCCTCAAGAGGTCTTGAGTCTTCGAGCGCAAGATCGAAACTGCGATGTTATGAATCAATGAAAATTAGGCGCAATTTTCACAAGATACATTAATCATTTTTTTAAAGTGTTAATTATATATTAATCTAGGAGGTATACAAAATTATTTCAACCCTCTACGTATCCACATCGTCCATTTATAAATTTGATTTAATTGTTATCATTATCTATGATGCGCATGTTGCATTTTGTTAAACCCTCCGAACCAATAATAATGCAAGATTTTTGTTAGTAAGCATCAACGACTCCACTTTCTTTACAATGCACATTTCCATTACTCGCAAGTATGATTAAACCCTTACTTATAAAAAAATCCGCTAAGTAGTTGCCAAGTAATGGATAGCTAAACAATGTTTAAGTAATGTTTCAATATTTCTTACTTATAAACGCTACTTAGCAACTATTTAGCTTAGCAATGGAAATGAGGTCGAACATATTTTAAACTGACAACATTGAAATAAAAGGTATTATGAAAGTCCTAAATTGCCAAAAAGCATGTATCATATGCTAAATATCTTAGAATAAAAAAAAAAAACTATTCTTTGTAGGTACGTACCACTGTAGGTACTGGTTATTGTACATATGGTTAGGTGCAGTGGAGACTTCTGTAGCGAGTTTTTATTTTGCAATATGATAAATTCATTGTGCCTTTATATTCTATGAATTCGATTGGCCAGCAACCTATTGCGTAGCATAATTGGAAATGTATTTTGGGGTTATGGGTGTAACCCCAGAATACCGTCAAATCCCGCTGGAAGTTATCATTTTCCATCCGAAATAATATCTATGCACGATTGTGTTTAAGATTTTTTCTATGAAGCCAAGCTACCATTTTTTTTTTTTTTTTATTATTTTATAGCGATTCCTTAAGGGTGAACTGGCCGGCCCGTTTTCCATATAAACGTCGTAGGGTGATCACTAGTCTAGATCACTAGTGACCGGCCAGTTCAACCTTAAATCACAGTATTATTATAAAGGCTGTAATATGTTCTTGTGTTTCGCCTAGTGCGCGAGAGAAAACATTTTGTATGACCTGTGCCTGGTGTATGGCAATAGGCTCGCACTCTATTACATGGGACCAAAACCCAATTGGCGAAACGTGGGTGTTTACACACATCTGCCTACCCCTTCGGGGAATACAGGCGTGATATGTATGTATGTAAAGTTTATGTGTATGTCTTTGTCTTCTATTCACGTTTTAACGGCTTGATGGTTTGGATGAAACAACGGAATAGTTAGTTTAGGTTCTCCAAACTTTTCATCATCATTGTTTACGGGGGTGAAACCGCGTGACGCGGCTAGTTAATAAGAAAATTACAATGAGTTCGATCACCGGATCGGATCAGATATTGGGTTTTTCTGAGAAAGTGATTTTCAGTAACAGTCCGGTGTATAATTTGGACCGGTAAATAGTAAAACTCGCACCCTTATCAATGAGACCCTTAATACAATTAAGAATATTTCGACTCCTAAAATAAATGTATTTTGCTTAACTGAATTCACATCTATGCCGAAATTCGCAAATAAGTACTCAATTCTGCTTTATCTCTAGTTATATTATTTACGTCTTCTTACCGGAATTCTATACTATAGTATAGAGTAATATTGAGTTGAGGAGCTATAGCTCCTCAACTATTCTATCTTCCTGCCCTAACAAGGAGTATATATTACCTACAATTATTAGGCTTGGGAGACATATCCCCCTAATGTAGGGTCAGTACTGAGATCTCAGCTATATAAAAACAAAAGACAAAGCAACAACATATTTAAAATATTCGCTAAAGAACAAAAATGTAAAAGTGTTGGTAGCGGGTATACTATACCTGCTACCTATTAGGCCATAATCGTGACATTAAAATTTTATGGAGAACTGTTTTGCACCCAATGTTCAGCAACACCCTACTCACATCAACGTGAATAGTGGAATACGATAATGTAGATTACGGAAAAACCTACACCACTAATTGCGCGCATCATTTCCCAAGTTGCTGGAATTTTCCACTTGTTTTTTTAAGATTTATTAACAGAGTATGTTTGTTTATAGTTTTTGTGCCTACTCAACAATAACCTCATTAATAACTAAATCAGCTGATCAAAAATACAGGCGCCATCTTGTTACTTAAATTTTTAAACAAGGGCGGGACGGTGTTTAAATTGACAGCTTATTAAAGCAGTACTTAGATACTCGATAAAGTTATGTAACGTTTAAGAGTAAGAAATTTTGCTAATCAGCGGCTAAGTAATGCTTAAAATTTAAGTAGCGTTTATAAGTAAGACTGATGTCCATGATAATATCTTATACCTAAGTTCCCTTAAATTTTATTTTATCCTTTTTCCTTTAGGTTATTCAGTACAAGAGTATAAATATTTTAAACCATGTCTGTTGAATGATGAGGAGCTGAAACAGGTAACCTAGTAAAATTCTTTGAAAACTTAGCTAAAGCTTAATCCGCAAGGTGTATTTAGAATTTTTTAGTTATGTCTCCTCTTGGCAGACGTTAAAATTAAAACAAGCACGGGTCAGGCTGAGCTGTATAAGGGTTCGATTATAACTTAAAGATTGGCATTTGTTTAAATACTATGGTGTAGTAATGTGGAATATGATGTTCAGAAATTTAAAATGACTAACTTTTTACCGACTTAACAAAATTTACTAGGTACTCAATTCGTCTGTTTTTTTTATGTTTGTTACCTCAGAACTTTGAGTGGGTAAACCCATTTTGATGATTATTTTATTTGAAAGCTGATGCTTGCCGTTTGGTCCCATTTAAATTTCTACCAAAACGGTCAAGCCGTTTTTGAGTTACACTCCAATAACTGTAAAGTATTTTCCTATCTTGATGATATAGTCATTGTCAGTGAATGACAATCGATCCCATAATTAGCAAGGCTAAAGAGTTTGTTTTTTTTTTCGGAAAATGAAAAATGAATGCACTTATATGTGTGAAATAACTTGTCGAAGTCGGTACCATGCGCACAATATAGTGATAATATGTACTTTTGAACCATCATGGTACCGACTTCAACAAGTTATTTCATGAATTTGAGTGGTGAAGTCGGTTACATTTCTGGTAAACATTTTTTTACAATAAATAATACTAACTAGTTTAGTTTCTGGGATACAAAACTGGCAAATTTGACGGCTTTCATTTTTTTATTTAATGACAAAACCAGCCAACACAGATTTGCACCAAAGCCCAGGTACCACCACAAAATATGTTATTAATTCAAGTCATTTAATCTCAGCAGTATCTCTAATTATGTTTTAAAAAAGTAGTTTTGAAGCGGTCTTAGCGTAATTTGCCTAACCGATAAGGTAGGTCAAGCAACGTTCACTGCGGTCATAAGTTGGATGGGTGATCGCTAGTGGCATTACTACTGGACGTGCATGTGCTTCGGAGGGCACTTTAGGTCCCGGTTGTGGTCTTAGGATGGCTTGCTAACACACTGCCATCCTCAGATGTATAACGTATAGTAGGGTATTTTGCGAATGCCCACTTGGCTAGCTACCATCCTCAGAAAATCAGTATCCAAGCACCTAAGGGTTTGTTCCGGCAGCTGTCCTTGAGAGCCAGTACTTCTAGGCTAGCCTAACATCTTCGTCCACATCATCACTTAAGAGATAGCAGTCAAAGACTACCCTATCAACTCAAAAAAAAACTTTTGAGTGTTGCATAACAAACCTAGTTCTAATTAAATAGCCATATTTTAGTTATGTTACTCATTCGGCTAATGTCCTAAAGCCCCATCCGTGACATACGTACGGACAAACAAAGAGCGCAGCAACATAAATAGGGTTATGTTTTGCCCTTTGTGTAAGGAACACTCTAATAACCTTTACTAGCAGAAATCGCTCTTATTGTTCATAGAATGCTGCTGCAATAATTTATCGAGCTCATCTTTGAATTTCGAACCCAATCCCGGCCACTGATAAGCTGAGCCATGTCTATTTAAGGGGGTGCGCCTGAGTCCCAGAACGCATTTGCGTGGGGCAACTCGCAGACGCAACACCATAGTATTGCTAGCTTAAGGACCGGAGACTGACTTTTTAATTTTATAAGTGTTACTTTTACCCCTGTAAAAATGGGGAAAAGTAGTATTAGTTTATTTAGTGTTTTATTATTGATTTCCGTTTTATGGAAACCCGCGCTCAGTAACGGTGAGTTAACTTGCATTTTTAATACATATTTATTTTAAATTACGTAATTTATATGTACAGCTTAAATTTAATAAATTCAAGCTCAATGTACATGATACAATAAGCAATTGAGAGATATTAATTTATATGCTTTGACATTTAGAAAATATATATGTGTTACGTAATTTTATTCTAATATTACTTTGCTTCATAATTAGTAGTAATGTAGTTATATATATATAAAAAAAGTTATATATATATATATATTTGACTGGAAGTACCCAATATATATAAAAGACCGCAAATTTATTTTATCCCACGGAGTTGTGAGCAAAACTTTAATAATAATTATATACAATTTTATAAGTCATTATGTTCTTTATTAAAATTACCTCAATTATATACATTCAAATTCAATAATAACTATTAAGAGTTTTGACATAATAGCTACATTACATATTACTTGAAAAATAAATGTAGTATTTAAATATAATTAAGTAAATTAATATGCCGTGGACTATTATTTCAAAATAATGTGTTTTCAAATATGCCATGCGTAGCAATTTTTTCAAAGTATTTGTATAAAGTCTTTATAAATATATAAAAATACGTTGTAGATTGGGTAATTATAATAAAAATATCGTGTTTTTGAAACTCCGGTGTGTAGCAGTTTCTTTAAATGAAAACCATTTTAAATAGATACCTCCAAATTAAAACGTTTTATAACAATTATCCTAATATACCTATGTGTTACACACATAGATTTGTTTCATCACACTAATATTATCAATGCCAAATATTATGAGTCAGTTATTAATGTGATAATATGTATATTTGTTAGTCTGTCACACTGAAATAGCTGAACCGATTTGAAAAAAGAACTTTGAATATAGATAGTTTAAATACTTGATTAACTCATATGACAGTTTTCATCATCATTTCATAATTTTCTATCTATGCGGGTAAAACAGCGGACTAGAATTAAGCATGAACATAACGAAATTATTTTTGTGAATGCAGTTATACTTATTATTCTGCTTAACTAATTTATCTTACTTGTGCGAAATCAGCTATATCACGCTCCATCAGGAACTACTTAGAAAATCACTAACGTGTATCTATCCTATATCCTTATCCAAGCCTAAGGAGCATATAGCAAGCGATAAACACAAAAACAGAAACCTACTCTCGCATTTATAATAAAAAAAATGTGATGTACTAGTTTCAATGTCCAAATTCTTTCATGACAACTATGTAATGCTGTAATAATCATACGTTGATAAGTTTAAGCAATTCCATATTAAGTACACAAAGAAATACTATCTACTACAGCGACTTCATCTACGTGGGATTCAGTGAAGTCTGTATTACCCCAGATTTATATATCGTCATAAATTTCCTATGTTTCCTGGCTATTGTTGTTTCAAAATGCTTACCCAATTGGTTCGATAATTTGAACTGAACTAAAAGTTAGGTCAAACATAAAATATGATTTTATTCGATAAAATTCTATGAAGGTATATTTTCAGCAAGATTGAAGAATATCTATCTTGACAAAATCACAAATATACGATAGGAAAAATTTAAGTCATGTGCGGGATTCGAACCCGCGTCCATCCAGCCCTTGAGCCGGGGTATGCTCTAACCAATTGAGCTAACATGACATGACGTCATAACTCAAATCTTTCCTATCGTTTCCTATCGAATGGAGCCATGTGGATGGAGTAATGTAATCCGCATTGAAGTCGTTATTGCAAACTTAACAATATTAAAAAATATCTATCTTTGTTTATTTGTAGCTAAATCCCTCATACCACTAAACTATGCAAAGCAATACACATGTAAATAGGTATACTTGTATTGTGTTTTTTAGCCCTTGCTTCAGCCTGCTAATGACCCAACCAGATAGCAAATAGTATAATAAAAATTGTACCATAAGTTCTGCGAAAAGCTTAAACTAAGCTCTAAGGAAAGATTAATGTAAAAACAATAAAAGTATTAAAATTGTAGGTAGTTTTGCCCAAAACAATGACTTGTAATCCCTCACACCAAAACAAAGGCAAAACGACTAACAAATCATAAGCGTCTGATTCTTTTGTTTTGGATTAGGAATCTTACAACAGTTAGATTTATTTTTCTCAGAAGGAACATGAACGTTAAATATTGTATGTTTTGTTATTTTTTCTCTGAAGGATATTCATCTTTATACTCTAAGGGCCTGTTTCAGAATGTTCGAGTAAGTTCCAGTTATACTACCCAGAACATAAAATAACTGAATTATAAAAATGACAGTTAACATGCAGCGCGTTTCAAGCTTTAACCGATAGATAGGCTAAATCTATGACAGTGAAACGCAAAGATAGTGTTGTATTTTTTTTTTTTTTATACATGATAGTTTAGCCTTTGACCACTATCTCACCTGATGGTAAGTGATGATGTGGTCGAAGATGTTGTTCAGGCTAACCTAGAAGTACCTATATATTAAATATGTTCTGGGAAGTATAACCGAAACTTAGTCGAACATTCTAAAACAGGCCTTAAGGGTAAATTCGACGTTGTTCCCCAATATCTTTGTCTTCATTTAATACCTACTTTGTTTATTACTTCAATAAGTAAAGTATAATTGGTTTTAAAGCGTTCGGAACGTGGCATGCTTAGTCATTCTTAACCGATCAACTAAGTTAAGCAACGTTCGCTGCGGTCATGACTTGGATGGGTGACCGCCAGTGGCATATCTATTGAGCGCTTTCGGGCTTCAGACAGTACGTTAAGCGGTAGGACATTTTGCGAATACCCGATGGGCTAGATACCACTCTCAAGCAGAAAATCAGTCACCAAGCATCTAATGATGTGTTCTGGCAGCAGTCCTTGAGAGACAGTAATTCTAGGTTACCTGAAAGAACATCTTCGACCACATCATTACTTACTGTGCAAAATCAGCGTTTTTGAATCAACACGGTCAGTTTCGTCCGACAAGTTATTACAAATTATTAGTTTTGAAAACTTGCATATTAGTTTTAAATATATTTTATTTGTTAACTATAGCAACAATGGTTCTTAGTGATGTTTAACAAAAATATTTTTCTCTTAATCATTCATTTATTTATATTGATAGGTAATTAATTTGTTATGTAACAATATGAATGCCATAAAATATGTGCACTATAGACAAATTAATACTGGGTGGGATTAACACTATTAATAAAATATTTTGATTTAAATAATTTCTAAAGTGACCGAAACTTCATGAATCTAGTAAGTTTGCTAGAATAGAATAGAATAGAATAGAATAATTTATTTGTAAGACATGGTATGTATACGGATTACAAAAGCATACAGGGTGGTATAAATAAATTTTGTTAGTACAATGCATGTCCTTGCCTTATTCGGCGTACAAATATTTAGTTAGAATTTACATTATCATACATCATTATAGAAATTTAATATTAAACATTTTGTCATACTTATCATAGTTAGATACTTAATACAATTAAAAGTCACATTATTTGTCAATTATATTTCATGTCAAATTTATCATTTAAAAATTCAGTTATACCGTAATAACATTTATCAGCGAGTAATCTATTTAATTTATTCTTAAACTGGTCATTGTTTAACTCTCTAATACTTTTAGGTATTTTATTGTAAATTATTGGTCCCATATTAAAAATACTATTATGTCTAAGAGCAGTATTATAGCTACGTATGCGCAGCCTTGTAATGTCTCGCCTGCTACGAGTACTAGTAGATGCTTCAATACAAGTGCAAAATCTGTCTGGGTTGTTTTTTACAAATGTTGCTACTTCGAGGATATACAGAGATGTTAATGTCAGCAGCCTATGTTTAAGAAAGTATGGTTTACAGCTATCTGTCTTTTTCAAATTGTTCATTGCTCGTATACATCTTTTTTGTGCTTTGAATACAACCCCTTTGTCAGTAGAATTGCCCCAAAAGATAATCCCGTAACGTAGAACTGATACAACAAGCCCATAGTATGCCGTTATCAGAGCATCCTTGTTTATTACGAAAGATAGTTTATGCAACGCGTTCCAGTTAAGTTTGCTATCAATAATCAATCCTAAAAATTTAGTTGATTCCACTTCTTGCACCACTTTACCATTATATTGAACTAAAATTTTCTTTCTAACTACACGTTGTCGGTAATTAATTACATTCGTTTTGTCCAAATTTATTTTTAAATTATTATTATCAAGCCATTGTATCATTGATTTTAAGCTGTTGTTTATGTCATATTCGTAGTTGTCATCATTATTACATTTAATTGTAATTGTACTATCATCTGCAAATAGTGTAGTCGGGTGATCAAGAGCCCTGGGTAGGTCATTAATATAAAGGATAAATAACAACGGGCCCAGTACGCTACCCTGCGGAACTCCATATAAAGTAGTGCGTTCATTGGACCTGTATATTTCTTCGTTTTTAGTTATTATATTTATCTTAGTAATTTCGGTATAATGTTTTCTATTTGTTAGATATGACTTAATGAGCTCTAAGATATTGCCTCGGATTCCGTAGGCGTACAGTTTTTTCAGCTAGTGACTTATGTTGTCTATAAAAGTCTTTAGCAGTAGCTTTTATTAATAAAATACCTATATTTCATAAATGTCATACATCATGACATCATAAATGTCAATGTCACTTTGAATATTTTCTCGATATGTTTTAGATGTTTCAACATGGGTTTCACAGGACATTTTAAAAGTTTAAAAATTAAATTTTTAAAATGTTCTCAAATGGGAAGGCTAGTATACATATCAATTCTTCTTTATTCTTCTAAATCATTATTTTTTTTCATGAGATTTTATGCCAATACTTTGCTATTGTTTATAATCAGATCTTAGTGATTATAATTCAAATTAAAAAAGAATTATTTACAAGGCCAACAAACGCAAACTTTGATTATAATTATTTTTTTATTTATTTAAATGTATTATATAATGAAATAGTTAAATAGATTTGACGTAATAATGTCATCATCCTTTCTATTGCTAAAAATCCAAACAATATTATAAAGAAGTCGCATATTTAGATAACACTTGTCATTTGTCTTAAACAATAATGAGAGGATACCTACTCCATCATATCGTACAAGACTGTCACCAAGCATGATAAGTGGTCACAGTAAACTATCATAAATAATAATAAATAAAATATTATCTGCAGCAAACATAGATAGTTGTTCAACTCTGAACTTAGATTGTCATATCGCAACGACATTATAGGTAGCAAAGTCAGATAAAATGTTATATGTTGTGTCAATTATACCTTCTAAATTAAATAGAATAGAGACGATTTTCGACACCATTAAGTACTAGTTTGACTAACATGGCCTATTGCTTGTCCCCAGTTTGTTATCGGAACATCTTAAGATATAACTATGGCTAAAACACCTATCAGCAATGGAAAAACTCATCCCCTAGTCACTGCTTGCTAATTAATTGGTAGCAGATGGTCAGTTTAATAATAAAAATCATGTGCAGAAATTGACATTCATTTTGGTGATCAATTGTTTGAAATTGCGACAAAAGAGTTCAATAGATTTGCTATTCTAATAAGTTTAGCTATTCATTTAAAAAAAACATTTAAATTCAACTTCAATTTAGTTTAACATCTAGGTAACTGGAACATCTAGGTAAATGTCACCGAGCCGTTGCTAGTGAAAAAGACTATGCTTTCTTTAATATCTTGGAATTGGCTGATCAGATTTTCCACAAACATAGCTAAGAACCATGACATTAAGACTAGTCTATGAATTAAAGAAACTGCACTGATATCGGCTCAACCTTTTCGTGGAATTTCTATTAAAAACTAACCATTATTTCTAACATCTCAAAGCACGTGACCTTCTTTTATGACGTTACTATTATCACTTGCCTTGGCAGTGACTCCAACTGCTACAGCTCTGATAACATTAAGAGCATGGGCTATCGGCCTCTGTGCTTTGTTACATTCGTCTCGACCCATGACTGATATATCAGCAAGCTTATCACCGTTTACAGTAATAGCATTGTCATACAAAGAAATTAGCAATGGAAATATTTATGTGGTAAAAACTTTTTTATAGTTTGCGTCTAAATAGTTTTTTAAAAGACGTTCTTTGTGGAATTGTTTGTCAGAAAATCCTAAGGATTCCGATAATAATAGCACAAATAAGAGAGGATAACGTGCACAGGATTACTAATCCTGTGCACGTTATCCTTTCAATCTAACTACATTTATTTGAGCTAAAATACTTCTTATAGAACGATCTTTTGCGTAATACTCGTTGTTAGTCAGTTGAATAATAAATCTTTTCTTATGGCGGTAACTTAACTTAACGAAAAAATATAAGGACAAGAATTAAAAGACATTATGGGAACTTCCTAATTAACTGTGTTTGTAAAATATTAAAATATTTTTCCTATTTGCTCTATCTATAAACAATAATACCAGCAACAAGATTGGTGAGGATTTCACCTTAAAAGGAAAATAAAAATTTATAAAAACCAGCCAAAAGCGAGGTGAACAAACGTACTCTAAAGATCCCAAAGTTAAACTGAAAAATAACGTTTTATTCGGTAAATCCATATCAAATGTATCAAGTGCTTGCTATGCATATAGCAGTTGTACAAACTGCTATGTACTCTGTACACCCGTAACAGATCGGAGAGGACGACTTGATACTGACAAAACGCTAATTTGTCGATAAACGATACATCCGTACACATTCGTCTCGTCGTTATTGAATAACTGACTTACAAAACGGTGCATCATTGACATTCTCTTGAATAATAGTTACTTACTCATGTAAGCATATGTATTGCTATATTCACGGAGATCCAGTGCTGCTCGGTACGCGGACTATGTACAGCTGAATAAATCTTGGGAGGACCTTATAAGATTTTTGTCTAACGTAGCTAAGACCTATTAAATTCAAACCGGCTTTAGAATAAATTTCAGTCAAATATGCTCATGAGCATTGCAAATGGTTCATTGTTAATTTTTCTTTTGCATTTTTTAACTCTCATATCCTAACTGCACATCGGATTTTGTTGAGTCATATTTATTAGATTGAGGTTGTGAGTGAGAGGTTGATTTGTTTAAAATCTGCCGTACCTGGTATAGGTTCACCCCCTTTTATGTAAGATCAAAACAAGTAAACATGGGTGATTTAGACATATGCCTAACCATTTTTAGACATAGAATTGCGATGGAGTGTGGTAGCTATCTATCATTTTTCTTCAACTTGCTCTTATCAAACAGCAAAGGAATGTGCCAATTTGCAGTCATGCTCGCTCGAATTATTTTTAACCAAAAAATAGGAATAATAATGCAGAAGAACTCTTTTGAAAGATCCATCTACCAGTCTATTAGATCTTTTCAATTAGAAGTGGTAATTTGGTTGGAGATGTTAATCAGCGTAATACTAGAATCATAAACCCTTTCCAGGATTTACGCCAAACCTATTTTTTTGTTTTTGCTGTATCTTAAAAACCGTGGTAGATAAAAGCATCAAATATTGTATAATTATGGTACACACTTTGTAGTAAAGTATCAAATAATAAAATTTAAAATTAATTGGCCTTATGCATGTCACAACCGCAGTGAGGATCCCAAACTCAACCCTAAAATCATATCATTTCTACTTAAAATACAACAGATATATATGTATTAGTACAAAACCTTTGAAAAATACAACCGTTGGAAGAGGATGGAGAGGATACGTAATTTTAAACATGTACATCAGTGTAATATTGCATTAGTACTCAATGATGTCTCTCAGGAAAGTCACGGGTCCCCGACGCGATGGGCAATTACTCAATTTGGCTTCAAGGGGAGGGATCGTCAAACTGTTTGAGTTTGCTGTCCTTGGGGGACTCTGGCCACATTCTAGAAAATTCTTCACGAAATATATTTGTTTTTTGAACTAAGAGTTCATCCGTAAGATCTATTATAAACCCAAATTATTGGCTATATTCTTCACAAGCCAAATGAATAGGTACGCTTATAGTCTGCAAAATGACAATAAGAGAAAAGTAAAAAAAAATACTCAGTTGATTTTTTTCTTTTATTGTGATTATTTAAACTTATTCAAAGTTTAAAATTGTTTATTGCTGTCATGAAACTCATTTGTTCATAGAATAATAATATACAAACACATTAAATATTACATTAGTATGTACTTATTGCCAAAGTGAAACCGTGTGCATTACCCTGATAGAAAATTAAAACAAAATTATTGACAAAGTTTAACATCTAATATAGGTTATTAAATGTTAAACTTTGGAAATAATTTAGCTTATCCCACGTAACTGCGGTTAGTACTAGTATTTATTATTTTTTCCTTTGAACACGAAGGTCTACACTAGATCCAATAAATGTTTTGGAATATGTGTTATCACCGGCCACAAACCCGCTGTAAAATGCTTCTGTTCATTTATCTACTTTCTGAGTAACGAGGACGTTAAATTGTAAAAAAAAAACACTGATGTGCCCCTAATAAGCAGTAAATTCTTACTAAAGACGATGCGAGTAGTGGTGTGCTCCTTAGTGGGAAAATTTACCTCCTAATCCTTTAATTGTCCTCCTATGACGTTCAAAAGAAGCAAAATATGCCAACCCCATGCGTTCTCGAGTGTACGAAATAGCGGAACAAATTTGATCAAATATCAAAATCGCACCTGACTATAATTTAATCACTCGTAAATTTGTAATTTTGTATATACCAAAATTTTGGATAAATACAGTTATAAAAGAAATCGTTTCATTAAATATCAATTGTAAACTAATTCTCCGCAAACACTTACATAATAACACAGCTGATTCATATTATGACCCTTCTGATCCGGATCTCAACTATGTTGCTAATTTGTATTGACAATAATTTAGTTGCGGGAATATTCCTTGACCTTAGTCGATACATTTCTAATTATTTACTCTGCTAGCTGATAGATAAGTCAGTAATTACTTATTGACTTTGTACTGAGATAAGCGTTTGTGTGTGATAGTGTTTCATACAATATTAATTAGGTACTTATTACTTAATGTATGTTTATATCTACTTGTGCATCTGCATATATACAAACAAAGAGAAATATTTGTATATAAAATTTTATGAGAACAGCCTTATTATCCAATTACAATGCTGATGGCGATAATTTTTAATTCTTTATAAAACGAAACCCATCATTTATTTCCAATGTCAAAATGAACCTCATTTTCATTACAATTCTTGTCAGACAGCAAGGCCCTGTTGCCTAAATTTCTACTATACGAAACTTAATGAAGATGTACATTATTTTCGGTTTGAACTCTTTTAATGTAACTTCCTTTAACTATGCATAGATAATACTTACATCTGCTGCAATTTTTAGGTTTTTCAAGCCTATTAACATATATTTTTTACAGAATTCCTCCAAAACCACTGTCGATTCTGGAGTTGAAATGTCAAAATGAAGTTCATTTTTATTATTATTTTAGTTAGACAATAAAGTTGTTGTTCCTATATTATTTAACATTTCTGTGATAATAAGGTTGAACTTAAGAACAATAAACGAGCTAAAGAGTACTCCTGTCGCCCTTAGCGATAGTAAAAAGGCTCTAGGCTTTTTTTAGCTTACCTACCTGTGGTATTAGTTTGGCGTCGTGACATTAGTAACACTCCCCATCTATCAGCATATTTTTATATACATAACATTTATAATGTAAATTTGTAGAAACTCATCGCCGTATTTGAGTTGCTTCACTTGTTTTAAGACTGACATTATGTATATCTGTTTCAGTATAAAATTTTACTTTAATTCTAATTTCAAACTGAAACTATTTTCCACGAGTTTGGAGCCATGAGTGTAAGATGTATGTTGGTAAATTTATATTAAAACTGCAAGGGTACCTATATTTTAAATACGCATAGTTTGAAATGAAATTATTTTCTTTACCTCTAAGTATTCTACTTTTGAATTATACCTTATTATATTGAATTATATCAATTTGAACAATATGACTCATACAAAAATCATTAGGGTCCCGTGTAACATAATGTATTTTACAATAACAACATTGTTATAATAAGTTAATGAGTTCGTTATGCTTCTTCGATAATATTATTTACAACATATTTATGTGCTTGGCTATTATGTATACATATTATTATTGACATAAATTGGTTTGTTTGTTTCAGATAAATGTTCAATAGAATGTAAAGGGTGTAAGTATACCTATAGTGTATAAGTTACAATCTCTAGTTGTATATCTATTGTTCTATACTTCTTTTTTTACCTGACTGCCGAGGAAGGCTCTTTTGATGTAACTATTACAAGCAAAGATGCTTGTGATACATCAACACTTGCGTCTGGTGCACTATTAAGACGCAATAAAATAGCTTTACAATACAGTAAAGCTATTTTATGCTAGTAGAAAAGTACAAAATAGGTTCACTTGAACAGATTTTTAGCAAATTGTACTAAGTTTGTAGTATTAAGAAAATTATATGTTAATCTTTAGTATAGTTTAAGTAAAGCGCTCGTAGCGAAGTTTACTGAGCTGTTCTCAACCGATCAGCAAAGTTAAGCAACGTCGCGCGCGGTCATGAGTTGGATGGGTGACCGCTAGTGACATTACTACTGAGCGTTTCCGTGCTTTGGAGGGCACGTTAAGCCGTCGGTCCCGGTTGTTGTCTTAGGATGGCAGTCGTTATAGCATGGTGGTAGGGCATTTTGCGAATGCCCGCCTGGCTAGGTACCACCCTCAAGTAGAAAATCTGTCGCCAAGCACTTAACGGTGTGTTCCGGCAGCTGTCCTTGAGAGCCAGTACTTCTAGGTTAGCCTGAACAACATCTTCGACCACATCATCACTTACCATCAGGTGAGATAGCGGTCAAAGGCTAACCTATCAAGCATAAAAAAAAATAAAAAAATAAAGTAAAGTCTGAAACAGGTTACACTAAAATTTTCTCTATTGATTAAAATTACAAAGTTGACTTGAAATTAAGCTTGTAACGTAAATATCTCAATTATTTACGTATGAATGTGTATGAAAATGTAGTAAAACCGTATCAAGAGGGACAAGAAAAATTATGTTTTTGATTTACGTTACATACTAGTTTTGTGTTATTAAGCTTACTTTCAAATTTTACTTAAACTGATCGCCATTTTACCATCACTGCCTCACTGCTATGCAGTCCGATAGTGACAAAATGTCAGCATTTGACAGCGTCTTAATCTGAAACTAATTTGATTTTAGTAGCAGGTGGTTGTAAGTTATAAGCCGAAAGATAAGATGGGTTCCGCTTGCAACTAAACTTACTGCGGGTATTTAACTTACCCTTTCAGCGCATACTCGTAGTAGAGTCTATTGACCGAAGTAGAGTTGACAATCTAGATAGATTTTTTTTTATTCTTGTTTTGATCTTTTTAGTGCTTACTTTTAAACAGTCTTATTTGCAGTCAGTTTTTTTATTTGAGTAGGTAGCTATTTATTTTATTTGGTTTTTTATTATTCATTAAATTTGATTTAAAATTTTTAGTCAAGATCTTAGTCATATAGAAGTCGTGTGAATAAGTCACAATGTTTTTAAACTTACTTAGTGAAGTATTAGTAAGGCAGTGGATACATTACTGAAACTTTAGGCTAAAAAACCAACAGTAATATTTTATGCTATTGTACTAAACACCACGTGCATACGTTCACAATTATGCATAGGATAATTATTCACCATCGTCACACAATAACAATCAGAACACAAAATTTTCAAAGAAACAAAAAAAACTCAAAGATTAAATTTGAAAACGACACGAATTAATGTAAATGTAACTTTGAAGATTCTAGAGTGAATAGGCATGTTCTAAAGTAGGTAGTCGTTTCTCAATATTAAAAATAAAATTTATTATTATATGAACACTGACTTCCCCTTCAGCCCCACAATCCCAGCAGTTCGCTCCCGGACAGAAATACAACTATGGCGTGGAAGGCATCGTCAGCGTTTTCCTGACTGGATCTGACAAGCAGGAGACCAGCGTGAAGCTCTTAGGTCAGGTCGCTGTGACGGCGATCGGGAACTGCGCGCATGAACTGGCTGTCCAAAACCTGGTCATCTCCGGGCCTGACGGCAAGGTTGGTCATGTATATAATTGCACAGTATAAAAGTCCTGTATTCTTACAAAATTACGATGAGATCGTATGTTACCTCTCTGCTCTCATCCACAATTGGTGTTTTGGAATTGTCTTTGATTGGATTAATCCATGCGCATCATCATAATGATAAAAATTAAATTTCATTCATAAATGCCGAAAATTGGTTGCGTGTGATGCTAACGGGTCAACCTTTGTAATATAATAAAGTTATAATTGGCATAAAGATTGTGGGAAAATTAACGACAGATTTGTCTGTCCCAGGTATCAAACACCAGAGCATGAGTCAAGCTCGCGTGCCATATTTGTACCTGTAAATCATTGTTCCTTAAAAAATATAATTTGCGTACCTACAATTGTTTTAAATAAGTATGATGTTATATATTTAGTTTATAAATTCTTTTTCTCTTTCAAAATGTTCAAAATTCACGTATTAACGTAAATATTTTACGTTGTTTTCCAATCTTCATCTTCAATCAACCTTTGCATTCCAATTAATCTTATAAAAAAATCTTCCAAAATAAACCCCCAAATTCAAAATCTATCTACGATCTAGTAATAGAGCCACTTAACTTTTTTTAAATATCAAAAAGTTATAAATTTCAATGCAGTTCATTTTGAATTAAAACTCCACTCTGATCTTGTCTCTCACTTGACACGAAGGTCAAGTGAGAATAAAGGGGCACATCACAAACTAATACGTATACGATGCTAACAGATTTCATTGCATGTAAAGAAAACTAAAAATACTCAATATACTGACTCTGTTGCAATTTTCCAGAAATACCAGAGTCCGCCCGGCATTGAAAAGCCCATCCAGTTCTCCCTCCAAGATGGCCGTCTTGGAGCCGAGATCTGTGTTCAAGAAGAAGACACGCGCCGTTCTCTCAACATCAAGAGGGCTATCATCTCGTTGTTGCAGACTGAGACCAAGTCTAACACTCAGGTAGCATTAGATTGCTGTTCAGAAATAAAATATCTAAGCTTTACAACCGGTTAGTGCATAGAGACGCCATCCGTACAGTTCCTGGCTTAGTAATACAAAAACTGCTCCGTGTCCACCTGTTAGATGTTACAAAATACAAAAAAAAACAGTCAAATAAGCAATACGCTACTATACTTAAGTTGACGTGTCCGTTTAAGGGCACAAACATTGTCTTTACGGAAGTTTATGTGCTTATAAAATCACTTTTTCATACAAAGTTCTTTTAATCTAGTTATGGCTGCATCGTCTCAATAACGTTTTATAATTAGTTCAAATAATCAGATATTTAACAAATTATTGGAGTACAAAATTTTATGCCCAAGGCAGGAATTGAACCTGCGTCCTCCGATATCGCGTCGGATGCCTATACTCCTCGGCCACTTGGACACGGCAATTGTAGCCGAAATTTCAAACTCCAATCGTATTACTTTAACCGTCATAGGGGACGGTGCGCGGATCAGATATTGCATAGTGTTTTATACGAAGATACTTTGTTTTGGATGTTAAGATGGTCTTCATTTCCGCTCGCCACCATCAGGCAAGTGACTTATTACAATGCATTAGTATATAACTGCTAAGCATTAGCTCCTCGCCAAACCGCCTCCGACAGCTCAATGTTAGTGTTAAGCAGCAAAAAGTGCTAATAAGCACTTTCAATAACATTATTCTAAGTGTTATCTGAATATTCCTCAGTACGACATCTTCGGTGCATGTCCCACGGAGATATCCCACTCACAAGAAGGAGGAGCAGTCCTCGTGCACCGCTCTCGGGACCTCTCGCGCTGCGCTCATCGAGAACAGGGCAGCAGCGATCTCGTCGCTTCGGTCTTCAACCCTGGTGCAGTAAGTATTGTTTTGTGTTCTCCTTCCTAAACCTACCTACGATTTGGTCAGTCGAACCGACAAAATAGATTTACATGATTTTTTCTTTGATGCTTTTAGTTACTGTTTGATTCGGTGCGCAAAGCAATTGTTTGTTAAAAATAATTGTGGTTAAAATTTCTTGATTTTACAATGTTACATTGATTGTAATACATGTGTTATTGTCATAGTCGCAATGTACTGCGCCTACCCAGAGTTCAACGATCGCGGCAAAAGCTCAACCCTAGTTTAATCTTCTTGTAATATATTTATTTTTTGTTATTGTGATGGAACAAACGCGAGGCCCACCTGATGTTAAGCGGTATCCTCTGCCTATAACAGATGCATTTCATCAAGTGACGAACTGCACTGAGCCCATCACCTAGAGACATACCTGCTAAGTCTCATTTTGCCTGTTTTTCACTGGCTCTCAAGCACTGCTGCCGGAACACACCGTTAGTTGCTTGGCGACAGATTTTTTACTTGAGGGTGGTAGCTAGCCAGGCGGGCATTCGCAAAATGCCCTTCCACCATGCGGTGAAGCTCAAGCTCTGGGCGGGATTCGAACCATGGACCTGCTGCGCGGCAGTCCATAGCCAATGCCACTGAGCCATCACTGCTTCGAAAATTATAGGTATATTATAAAATTTTATTATTTATTTTAGAATATTTAAGCGTTAACCCTCCTTCATCAGGTATAGGTTCATAGGTAGTATAACTACAATAAATAAAAACTTAGAAAATATTTAAGAATATTAAAGAGCTTTAGAAAAAGCTCAGTAACAAACTTGAAACGCGTTTTTCTCAATTTCATTACATTTGTCATCGTCATCGTTTTATCATCCGAGGGCTGAAGTGCTTCCAACGAAACCCACTAAACTGAAACCATTTTTCAAACATCTGCTTCCAATCCCAAAAATCAATAACTTTTATTAGAACTACCTAAGTATTCCTTGATTGTGTCATCGTCGACAGAAGTGACAATTTACAAAATTAAACTCATAATTTATAGAAATGTGTATGACATTTTGTGTGTTCATTAATTTTTTACTTATGAGATGGTACAAGTTTTATCACAGAATACTTAGTTCTTAATAACTTACAGAGGATATAATTATGCAAAGTCAAGGTTAATATTTCAGAACTAAAAAAGTACATATTTATATGCATAGCATTCTCTTTTATAAATTTTATTGGACAAACTATATCAAGATCTATTTCTTACCACAGGAGATCAAGGAGAGCAACATCCTCCAGTCAAGCCTGAATGTGGAATCTAAGGTCAACAACGGCGTCCCCGAGAAGATTTCTGCTGCTGAAGAGTACCTGTACAGACCCTTCGCTGTGGGAGACAATGGAGCTAGGGCAAAGGTTCATACCAAGCTTACTCTTACTGGAAAATCTGCTGGAGGTGCTCAAGGTACGCTTATCTATCACGTGTCTTACTTTACTTTTATTGATAAAAAACGCCGCTTCTTTAATCAGCCGTTTCACAAAATGTTAACATACAAGTAAGTTAACATTTAAGAACAAGAATGCAAGTAGAATTTGTATACATATATATGTATCTTCTATAGATTGATAATAAAAAGGAGTATTAGTATAGTAAGAGTATTCAGGAAAAAGGTATTATACCTACAATCTTCAGTTATTTATCTTTCCTCATCCAAAGCCTTAGAGCTGTTTACGAAATACGCGTAATATTATATTTAAGTGTACAAAAATTAATCGTTTAAATTTGTTTTTTAGTAGCTATTGCAAAAGCCTGCTTTGAATAGTTGTACTGTAAATGGAATATAAATCTTTTATCAGGTGACAAAAAAAAGAAAAAAAGATATTTAATTTCAAATGCAACGGACTTCACACACTAAAATATATGAAGTTACACTATTTAAAAATGTTCAAATCAGTACAAAACTCTAATGCTGTCTTTTTTCTTCTAATTATAACTTTCTTCATTTTTATTTACTTCTGTTGGTCTCTTTGGGGTTCAAAGTCACACCATCAAAATACACCGCTACACGACCAAGGATTCAATTATATTTTAGATGTATGCACTCACATGCACGACTGCTAGGTTTTAACACCATGACTACGAGTAGTTTTACTTTAAGACAAAATTTATTATATTTTCATCAGGTCACTGCACCATCCCTCGCACTATCATTTTTGAGAACCCTCATGGAGACTCCGACGTTTCCAACAACGCCCAAAACGTCCTCCAAGCCGTTAAAGAAACCGAAAAGGCCGTCAGCACTGAAGCCACCGAGAAATCAGCTGGAAGCTTCGCTCAACTCATCAGGGTAAGCAATCTATGCTGGATTTCTTTGATAGCCTTTAAGAGTTTTTAAGTCATAAGAATTTATTTGACAAACAAGACTCAATACTTTTAAAAATATATTTATGTTTGCATTGGACTCTGATAAACATAACAGTAGGTACATTTAAACCGTACGATTTCTCATTACATCAAATAGGGATTCCTTTTAATGGAGTTAACGTTGCTTATTAAATTACGCAAACCTACCATATAGAAAATCGAATAATTAATCTTAATATATTTTTTCAGATACTCCGCGTAACCGGCAAAGATGATCTGATCAGGGTTTTCAATCAAGTCAAAAACAACCAATTGGAAAGGTAAAATAATCATTATTATACGATAGCAGAAGACAACTCGCCACTGAGTACCTTACAACGTTCTCAGTCAGCTATCATTGCGAGCTATTTCTTTGTAACTTATTTGTTAATCGTTTCCAGACGAGTCTACATCGACGGTCTACTACGCACTGGCACAGGTCCCTCAATAGAGGCTGCGATCCAGATCTTGAAGGGACACAGCTTGGATGAGCTGGAACAGAACCTGGTCTACCTCTCCCTTGGAAACGCAAAGCACGTCACTGACGAAGCGTTAAAGGCCGCTACTGTAAGTTTCATGTAATAGACGTCATGATGAATTCAAGAAAGACGGTTTCATTCTTATTTTAACCTTTGTGTGTCTGACATATTTTATATATAAATCTTGCTTGTTAAATCAAAATAATTTATACTATTTTGTATATATAACCAGGCAATAATTATTATTAAAATGTCAGGAAAGTTAGTAGCGTCCTTGTAGATAATAGAAAATTTACTAACCCTTAAATCAAAATCATAATCATATTTTGGTGTAGAAGAACGCATCACATCATTATTTTCAGTCATAGGCCAAGAGCATTATATTTTCAAACCTTAAACGAATGAATACTCAAACACCTGATTGTTCTTCTTAGCTGTGTTAAGCTTAGCTCCTAGTGACGAAATTCACCTTATTAAGCAATTTACGTTCTTTCAGAGCCTTCTAGATCTGCCAAATCTGCCTAAAGAAATCTACCTGGGAGTAGGAGCACTTGCCGGTGCGTACTGCCGCCAGCATGAATGCCATTCTAAGAGGTCTGAAGGTATCGCCGGTTTGAGCAACAAACTGATCGCCAAGCTTGGCAATTGCAGACAGAAGAAAAAGACTGAGGAAGACAATGTAAGTAAATGAAACAATATTAAGATAGACGTTCGGGCTGTTGATGATGATGATGAATAAATACGTTAAAATTGATGGTGTATTAAACGTAGTTTATTCATTAAAGAATGTTTCATCAATTAACTTCATTAATATTATTTGTATGTAAGATTTCAAGCATCGCCTCTTGAAAGTGTAATTTCCATAATCCTTACTTATGAGAGAATTACTAACCTTCTTATTTTATTTTCTAGGTCGTCGCAATCCTCAAGGGTATCCAAAATATCCATCACTTGGAAAATGCTCTGATAGACAAACTGGTCCACTATGCTGTCGACCCCCTTGTTAAGGCTAGAGTCAAGTCTGCTGTTCTTGATGCCTTCCTTGCTGACCCCTGCAGCGCCAAGGTAAGGAGACTTAACATCATTAGCCAAGTAAAGCTGCTTAGTCTCTAAGATATTTTAATGCATTTGTCATTTATACCATACATTCATTAAATTGAGAAAATAATTAAAGAAGGATGGCGACGTTCCATAGAACTTGAGACCCAACATTTTTGTAAACACCATGTGGCGTTCAGTCGGGATACTTTTCGTTACTGATATTGCAAGATATGAGAATGAAAATGCGCGTTGAATCCAGTACTTAGAAGTCGGGGGAAAATAATAGTCAGAGGTTTTGCACTTTATATATTGTTATTATTGGTATATATTGTCTATCATAGCACTGAATGAATGGGTCTGGTAGGAAGTTATTTATATTCGTTGCCATAGTTTTACGGATTTTAAAGCTGGGTTAGTGCCTTATTACGATATATATTAATTGGCAAGTCAAACAAGCTTCTAAAACGCAGTGATTACACCCTCATTGCATGCACCGACACGAATTCGATAGATCACAAACGGGCATTACTCATCGCTATTTCTATCATAGATCAGTAAGGGTGCGGTCCGAATTACGCCAGCAAAACTAAAAGTACTCTTGCTAAGAGTACTAATAAATGGACCGATTGAATTATGCAAGCTCATTGCCGTTTGCATTAATACAATTCAGACCAAGTAAAAGCATGCTTATGACGTTATCAATCTTCAAATAAATTGTTATATAGAATCTAAAAATAGTATTGGATTTGAACTATGTTTAACAATTTGAGAGACTGAATTATGTGACGTAAAACAAATCATAAAGGTCTGAGACTTTCAACTCTTCATTTTTTATTGTTATGGCAGAGCTCTGCGCTTCCTAGTCAATAGTGTAATTCGGACGGCACCAAAAATACTGTATATACTCAATGACACTGAAACAAATGTCAATGTTATCGTTACTGACTGCAACTAACAGAAAAAGACACCGAAGTTTTTTTCTTTATTTTGGCTTCGTAGCATTTGGCGTGCTGTGCCAAATCTATGATATAATTATATAAATGGATTTGGGTATAACTCAAGAATCCCTACTTTTAAAAATATACTGATATTTTTAAATACTGTGAAACAGGCTGTCAATTTAAACAATACCTAGAACATTCATGAACGAGACCTGGTTTAGTTGGGTCAGTAGTCGCCATCCTTCTTTCTAACTTTTACGGTGTGGTAAAAAATTACGCTTATTTGATAAGTATTTATATGAATATTGATTTCTTCTAAATCAAATTTTGTTTTTACTGTAAAATTTATCATTATTGGAAATTCATATTAGTATGGGAGGACCTCTAGATTCATTTTCGGACCTTTCTTTTACTTACGTTCATTAAAGAAAATTTTATGTTATTATTAGATCAAGAAAACCGCTTTGGACATTCTGAAGAACACACAAGTTGATTCTGAATTCCGCATCAAGGCTTACCTTGCCGTGATTGCCTGTCCTTGCAGCAGGTCTGCCAATGAAATCAAGAACTTACTGGACTCTGAGCCTGTTCATCAAGGTATGTTTACTTTGGTTTCATTTAGGTTTTGAATTGAATAGAAAAATATATTCCATAGACTGCTTTTTTGCATGAACCAAAAGCTTGTGCTCAGCATAACATTGAAACCGAGAGAACCTAGATTCAATTTAACAAGTTTGATTAAGTCTCTCCACCAAGATATTTAATAGGCAACAGCTTTTCATAATTTACAACATAACATAAGGTTAGTAGTTAAATTGGCGTCACTTTAACATTTTTAACCTTAACTTTTCCGACATGAGAATTACAGGGCTATTTTAAATCCTGTTGGATGCCGTTAGAGGCAAAAAAATTGAAAGTGGGCATAATATATGCCACCATGAACATCTATGTGAGTATGATATGATGCATATTAAGGATACAACAGAGACTCTTACCTACGTAACCTGAAAATAATAATTAATGCCTAAATCGAAGCAAAAATATTTTAATTATGTCCTGTGTTTTGAATATGTAAAAACCTTATTTTATACATTCGATAATAATACAGACGACATATGATTCTGAGCTCACATTAATGAGATAAGAGTTGGAATATAATGATATTAAGTTATACACCATCGTACTATTGGTACAGTTGGCCGCTTCATCACCACATCCCTGCGAGCTATCCGCGCCTCGGGCAACCCGGACAAGTACCTCGCCAAGCAACACTATGGACAGATCAGCATTCCCAGCAAATTCAACATCGATGATAGGTAAGCTGCCATTATTAAAAACCAAATTTAAATTTGATTACAATAACTATCGTGTTCTACGCAAAAATCACATTTACAAATTATTGGAGTACTTTTTTTTGTCCCGGACGGAAATTGAACCTACATCCTCCGATTTTGCACCGGATGTCTTAACCACTCGGCCGACGAAACACACTCTTTCGAGCCAGAACTTCGTGCTCCAATTGTATTACTTTAACCAACAGTAATAGGGGACGGTCCGCGGTCATCAACCTGACTTCTAGACTTTACCTGATCGAAAGAAGTGCTTTTAGCTTAGTGATGTCGCTACTCTCATGTACTAAATTCTCGTGCTAAGCGGAAATTACATTTCTGGCACAAAATTGGAGGAGGCAGAATCTACTCTTGCAATCTACCGCCTAGAACAAAAAATAAATATTGCGCACCAATGATTTGTAAATTTATATATTTTAGCACATAATAATATATAAAACGAGATTAAGTTTCGATGAGTTGAATGTCGATTGTGATCATAAGCGGGACCACTATCAATTTAACTGTTTTACCTCAATTTTCTATATTTAATTTATAAAGTCAACAAATCCCTTTTGTGTTATCTTTATGTGTGCATTGTAAAATTTTTTAAGTCTTCCATATCGGTTTTTATACTGTGTCGTACCTTTTATTAAAGGATCGATGCGGTTAGGGTATCTTCCTGTTTACGTATAACTAAAATTTAAAAAGGAAATTTTTTATGCTTTATACTTTATTTGCATGACCTTTTTTTACTGAATCATGCATTTTTGATGATCCTTCTTTTGTTCATGAAAATACAACATTTAAATTTTGTTATATGTTCTCCGTTAGTTATAATATTTAGTAGGTATTTTTTGTAATCTTAATATTTGAATCTTTAATTTATTTACCAGGAAATATTCTTTCTTCCGCGAACAATCGTTCAACATCGACGCCCTCGGCTTCGGTGGTTCAGTCGACCAGACAGTAATCTTCTCCCAGGACTCCTTCATCCCTCGGTCAGCTGCTGTCAACCTCACCACCCAGATCTTTGGACACAGCTTTAATGTTTTGGAGGTTTGTTATATGAATAATAATTTGTAACTATGTTAATCCATACATGTTTAATCATATCGGTGCGATGCATGCTCGGTAACGGACGTGTATCGCTGACGGTCAAAATATCACAAATTGTAATTTGAGAATCAAGCAAGAACAACAAATTGTAATTTGAGAGCATTAGCCGCCGCCTTATTTATTGTAGCTATGGGTTCTCCGGAACTCGTAGCCAACGAATTGTTGGCATTTATAACTTACGCTATAGACAGCATGGACGAGATCAGCATCTTGCAGATCTGCAAGGCCACTTTCAAGGAAGAGGAAATTTGCAGTGGCAAGGCGCTTCTCTTCAAGGTGCTTGGAAAGGCTGACCAGATGCCAGCTCGGCGTCGGGATGGAGGCGAAAGAAGTCTCCAAGATATCATCAACCTACTTAAAGTGACTGACCCAGACGACGTGCCAGTTGAATTTTGTGCGAAGGAGTTGGGCCGCTTGCCTTCAGTCCCGTGGGAGAGCCTCAACTACGTGAGACTGTTAAAGGATGTCACGGCCCTGAAGAGCAGCATGACCCAAATCTCGAGTAAGTTAGAGGCCTCTGAAACCACGATCAGTGACCTACGTGCTGAAGCTTTGAAAAACTATATTTCAATGAGTAGGTCACCTGAGGCCAATAACATTAACGTACATCGCGGTGGTAGAAAGAACGTGTCGTCGAGTTTCGAGTCAGCAAAATTTGACTCGCCGCCCGCTGTCGTCACCACACCGCCGCCACCGCCACCGCTGACCGATGCACCGCGCCCCGCGCCCCGCACTCCTTCGGTGCCGATAACGTCATGCGTCTCCGCGTCCACGCCGGAACGCGCTTACGCCGCTGTCGTTGCCAGACATACCCCGGATCTAACTGAGGGAAGGAGAGAAAAATTGGGTCACTGCGACCCAGTTCGTAAGGCTGTGCCTTTGCGCACGCAAAACAGCCAATGTGATAAAGACGGATACACAAAAGTAGAGAGGAAAAAGAAGAAGCAGAACTCCTCTATGAATAAGAGTGGTACTGCACCTACCGGCGATAACCATCTGCTGCGCCCAGAGTTGCCGTCAACACAGCTCTACGTTTCTCGCTTGCACAACACCACGCAAGTTGAAGACCTGGTGGAGTACATCGCGCTCAAAACGAATATGAATCCAATAGTTCACCGATTGGAGTCTCGTCACAACGTGACCTTCAAGTCATTTGTGGTGAGAGTGCCGACTCGGGAACTCCAAAAATTCATGGAACCTGAACTTTGGCCGAAGGGTGTCAAGTTCCGGCGTTTCCTCGGTCGGATACCTGACGCCTCGTGTATCGCGTCATCAGAAAAACGTGATTAAATTAAAAATTATTGTCATCATATAAACTATTATATATGTTAGTTTAAGGTATTTATTTTATGGGCCTGTGTTATTTATAATGCTAAGTTGCCTGAAATTAATGGTTTATTATTATTATTATTATTTAAAAAATCAGGCAACATAAAACTAATAAACATACATTAGCAAAATATATTTTTGGAATAAAACGCTGTTCTTAAGTAGGTAATCAACCAACAGCTCTTTTCTTTCTTACATATGATTGCTATATACTTTTTTATAAGTTTGCTATAATGTGGGATTATTAGATTGGGTAGAAACTGGTCATACCGTGTATTTACATTATATTTGAGAACAAAATTTACATTTAAGAACTTCAATGAATAAGTATAAACTTTTCTAATAAATATTTCCTCCTTAGCTCGGCGGTCGTCAAGGCAACCTCAACCTGGTCATAGAACATTTCTTCGGCCCAAAAGGAATCCTACGCACTAAAGGAGCTCAGGCTTTGTACGACGAATTCATAGCGTCATTCTCCAAGTCGTCTGAGAAAGTGCAAAATGCCATCAACAGAGGCAGACGTAGCGTCCAATCTGAGATTAACGCCTTTGATAAGAAAGTAAGTATATATAGACTTCGATTTCAAATTATTTAAGTAGCTGAAATAAGTTAACTCTGAAGTTAATTAGCTGACAAAAGAAAATGTGTGGAAAAGTCCACGTAATAATACTATTGTACAAAGTAGTTATTCTAATACTCGTTTTACTTTTAGCTGAAAGCTGAAACTGAAGCCTTTGACAACGAGCTTGACCTGGACATTTACGCTAAGATTTTTGGAACGGACGCAGTCTTCCTCTCTCTCGGAAACAGCAAGGGTTTCAACTTTGATGACTCTGTTTCTCAACTTATCGAAATAATTTCTGGTGCTACTAACAAGGCGAAACATCTTTCGGTTAGTGTAATTTCATACTACATGTTTTATTTTTTAGATTTGTTTACGTTTTTTATCATTTTTACACTAGAATATTTATTCTGATATATTTTTGATAAAACTTACAGAAAGAGCTTCGTACCCACCTTCTCTTCCTTGATGCTGAATTAGCTTACCCTACGTCTACTGGTTTCCCTCTCAAGTTGGATCTCATTGGTGCTGCCACTGCTCGTATTGACTTTGAGTCCAACTTTGACATAAACGAATGCTTCAAAAATCCTCAGAATGCAAAAATTGATATCAAACTTGTACCAAGTACTGACATTGAAATCACTGGAGTCTTGTTGGTTGACGCAGACGTATTCTCTACTGGTCTCAAGGTTATCACCAACTTGCATTCCTCGACTGGTGCTCACCTTATTGCTAAAGTCTTAGAGAACGGCAAAGGTTTTGACATTCAACTCGGTCTGCCTGTAGACAAACAAGAGATTGTCGTCGCATCCAATGATCTGGTTTACTTTACTGCTGAAAAAGGACATATGGAAAAACAGACTAAGATTGCTACTGAAGGTGAAAAGAAGGAATACTCCGGATGCTTTGACCAGCTCTCTGGATTGCTTGGCTTGACATTGTGCGGTGAGATTTCACTGCCTTTCTCTGTTACTGGTGAGTAATTCTATCTCATTTCATTTAAATCACGCATATAATACTACAATGAATAGAACGCATATAATACTACAATGAAAGTATTCAATTAAATTTTTGTTTGTGGAACTTTTTTAATGATACATAATATCCCCAGGACCTGAAAACCAGGCTTCAATCACCAAATTTTTGACTCGCACCCCTATCACTGGCATCTCTAAAGTCAAACTGGTTCTGGAGAAAAATGACCTAAAAGGTTACCACATCCGTGGAGTTGTACGCGAGGACAATGGAAGGACCAGCTTTGAACTGTTATTGGATGCTCAAGGTAGAAATAGCTTATTTTTTATATAACTGGATGTTACAGTATCTTTATATGGATATAAGAATAATATTTGTGTTATGTTATGTTTTGCTTATGTTAAAACTTTAATGAAAGTCAACAAGTCCTGACGTTGTTTCGCTGTATATTTAGTCAGGGAGGGAGAGGGGTCAATGTCTGTTTATTGAGTATGATAAAATTCAACAAATACGTTGCACCAGTGATCTGTTACTGTCTCATTGGGCGACAATACTGAAGTCCGGAACATAAAGTTGTCGTCGCTTCAAATGCGATTAAGTAGAAGTGAAAAACTTGTCAAATCGTATCTATACTGTATTTGAGGTGCTGTTTACGTCCATAGATTTTATAAGATGCTGTAGTGTATTTTTATCAAATATTATTGATTCCATATTTTGCGTAATTTTAACACAATATAAGGCTCCCATAACTACAGTTGTTTTAATAAGCTTTTTATGCTACAGGTTCGAGAAACCGCAGAACCCAGCTCACCGGTGAAAAAATCTTTACTAATAACGAAGTTGGGCTTAAGTTGGCGTTGGTGTCCCCTATTAAAACCATATCGGGAGAGATATATGCGCACATGACACACAGCGAATTGGTCGCATTGGTTAAGGCTAAGATCGACAATCAAGAGTTTTATGGAAAAACTGGCTTCACTATTCAAGGAAATGACCGCCGAAGCGTTTACAAACCTATTTTCGAATATCAACTCCCTGATCAAGGCAAGAATTCTGTCCATATCGACGGACAAGTTATTAAGGAAAACAGCGGAGCCATCACTAAGTACAGCTTGGATGGTATCAAGATCAAGCTCCCAAGTACCCAGGACCCAATCAGTGTTGAAGGTTTCTTCTCCAACCAGGCTAACGCTAGAAACATGGAGTGGTCCTTTGTGACTGAGTATTTGTCCTTGAAAGGCAACTTGAGGAACTATGATCTCAATCTTGATTTTAAGAACCAGTTCAACCCGTTCGTCAACTTCCAACTAAAGGGACACTCCGAGTTTGGTGATGTGGTAAGTTGTACATCAATGGTTGCCAAGATTTCACTAACTTCTGTTTTTATTTGTAACCTATATCACGCCGGGACTTTCCAAAGGGTTGGTCAGAAGCATCTATCGGAAATAGGAGCAAACCTATTGCCTTAAAATACTGGTCACAGTTTCGGAATCCTTCTGACTGATTTCTATGCTAGTAGCTCAGTAAGACCCAACACCCATTCAAGTGTTCAATTGATACCTGATATTTTAGGAATTGGAAAAACAAAGGAAATATAATTTCATAGATTAATTGACGCAAAATATTGGATTATGAAAATGGCAATTAAAACAGCAATGACACATAAAACGAGACACATTATTTATTTTATTTTTCTTCGACGCAGTAGTGGGCAAACAAAACTAAATCAATTCACGTTTTATAAACTTAATCTTCGCCGTATAGGTATTGACACATAAACGAATAATCAATATCAAGCCACATGCATTATGACGTTAATAATATAACTTAAAATACTACATAGATGTTTTATCTAAATATGTTTGTTACAGATTAAAAACGAGATCAACATTATTCACTCCGGCGACTGTAGGGACCAGAGCAAGCGCATCATCATCAGCCAGTACCTCAAGTACAATATTGAAAAACCAGAAAGTTTTAATGTTATCACTAAAAACAAATGTGAGTAGACCGTTGGAGATTCCGCTAACCACACTTTTCCATATAAACTCATTATTTATATACACCTAATACTTTTATTTGAAACAATAATAATTTTCTATCCATGCAAATGATCAATATCATAATTATTAATAATTATCTGTACAAGACTTTCAATTCAATAATCTTCACGTAGTTCCTTACAAATACATAATAGGTATATGTACTTTCTTCTTTTGCTACATCTGTTACCTTTTTTGCTGTAGTATGGCAGGGAAGAATATTTAATATTAATTTATGTCTGTACGGATTTCATTAATTATTTTCAATCTGAATTTATTTTCTTTTCAGTTGAAATTGTAAGCGTTCCCTTTAAAATCCAATTCGATGCTGACGTTGACCCGAAGAAAATTGAATCCGACTTCCAGTTTTCCTCTCCTGGATCGACAGCCCGCGCAGAACTGAGAGCTAGAACTCACATAAAGAAACCAGAAGACTATAGCTTCAAACTGTTGCTAGCAGCGAATAAAGGAGAATTAGAGATCTACTCGAAGAGAGACATCGTGGATGCGGACAAATCAAACTTTCAAAATTACGTCTCTATCAAGGGTGTATCAAAATACGAACTTTCTGGAATGGTCACTCATAAGCACAATGCTAAGGAAGCCAATTATGGTGCAAATGGACATCTAAAGATCACCGGTGCAAAGAGTGAAGATATTCAGTAAGTATTATTATAAAATAAGTGATAAATCATAACAAAAAAATATCACGCCAATTTATTTCAGAAATTGAAAGCAATTGAATATTATTTATCAAAATCATGTGTAGTTGAAGTTCTGATAGAATCGCTAAAACTTTCAGCCTTATTCAAGTCAGCTGAAACAAAGCTTCATTAATTAATTTGATATATTTGTTTTTACTTACTCTACCCACAGCCTAAATGGCATATTTATCTTATACTCGGCTCTACCACTGTCTCATTTCTGTGGATACCTCTCTTACTTTTACATTAACTTTTGAAGCTATTTCCCCTTATGATGACGGCTTAATACGATGAGACGGATCGATCTGGAATCGGTTCCAGCTCGTGATTGTGATTTTATAAAATATTTCTTTTCTTTACCAGGTTTGACATCGGCGTTATCCGCAACCCACAACTGTATTCTTCTCATGCCAAGATTGGCAGCAGCCATGGTGAAATCTTGGACTACCTTCTGAAGATCTCGCGAGGTGCCAATGCTAGCGGACAACTAAAGTTTATCTTGTTAAATTCAATCTCCGCAAATGGACAGTTCAAAATCACGGACAAAGATGGAAAGGGCAACGGAATGATCATCGTTGATTTTAAAAAGGTTTTAATAGAGTTCTTTTTTAGAAATATTTTATTTATTTATTTGATTACAAGTCCTGAACAAAAAATTGTGTAGGTATTCCAATAATTTGTAAATGTGTTTTAATGATGTTGTTTACCGTACAATTATATTATTTTTATGCGTATTTTTATGCTTAAGGAAGTAAGTAAGAGAAGAAAAAGTGAAACCATTTTTGGTAGTGCCTGTCGTTCTTTAAATGTTGTCCTTATTCCTAGAGTCCTAAAAAAGACTGTACCAAATCAATAACATCCCGAAATCATAGTTGACGATCGAAGTGATTTAAATTCCCTAAATAATAATAAAATACAATTCCCTCAATTCGTTCATGCCTGACTTTTTTGTTATGAAAATAGCTGCTAACTATGTTAACATTATAAAATATGCTTTAATATAGAAAAAAATCGATTTAATAACTATTTATTAACTAATCAATATCTTGTCGTTGTATAATAATTACTAACACTTACAAAAGTACTAACATAATTAAATGTAATCAAAATAATTAATCCTTTAGGGTAGGGTTTTATAATTTTTTACCAAAAGGCCAAAGTACTCGACGTACTGATAACCGATGGCGAAGAAGGTTTCCGAGTGGTTACTACATTACGTACGAAGAAAGTATCGTAGAAGTCGTGGGTTGCCAAATGCTTAGAAGCGGCAATAGCCGCTATTATAGAACGGCTATTGAGCCGTCCTTTGTGGATTTCTATGCAAAAATATTTATACAGATATTTTTGCTGATAGTGATGATTAATATCCTTTATACATATTTGATTATTGCGTCGATCACCATATTTACGGTTCTTAACTAGTCTCCCGGCTTGTGTTAATTGTGGTTCAAATGAAAAAACTTTTATGTTATTTTACCATCATTCCAGTCTCAACGCAAAATTAAGGCTGACGTCAAATTTGTAGCCAAGGAACCAGTTTTTAACGCTGATTTTGATATCTATCTGAACTTCGATAAGGACAACAATGACAAGATCTGCTTCATCACCAACAACAGAGCTACTGACAAAGTCATCGAATCAAAGTAAGTTTAGAGCTTTAATATTAGCTTCTTGGCCTATCCAACGTTCTTGTTTATCTTTACGGAATTGATAAGAGTACGAAAAGCTGGTTCAGAGGCTTCTAACATTCAAGGGAGTGATTAACTGACTTTGATGCTGGTGTCAATCAATGACACGAATAGATGTTCTATAAATGTTGACTATATCATCCTTGAGTATATGTATAAATGTTTTAGATTTTTTATGAGTATGACGAGATTAAGAGATCCTTAATTTGTAACAACGGGCCATGCACGAAACCCAGTTTCGTGCAGCGAGTAGTTGGAGCAGAATACTTTTGATACTTGTAGGTAACCAGTTGTTTAATATGACATTTTAGAATTCATTCTTTGTTTTTTATTTATCTAGGAACAAGCTTGAATATGGTGGCAAAACCACTGAGCTTAACGTCCACAAAGACGGCGTATACGCTCTTAGTGGAAAGACCCACGCCAATGTGGAAATAATCCTGCCTACTGAGAGATGCTTGAACTTCAAGTTGGAGCGAGATGTTACTCGTAATAATGGGGTGAGTAATATTGAATCTTTACTAACATTTCAATTCAAGCATTCTGTTGTGGTCTATCTTCTATCTATCATCTACATCTTGCAATAAATTTTAATACGGCATCAAATTACTATTCAATTAGACTTGGCTATATTAAGATATTTTGTTATTTAAATCAATGTCAAAAGATTTTACTTTTTTGACAAAATGCTCAATTTTATTTAACATGTTTTTCACATTCTGAAACACGTAACATTTCCCGTATATTTTTTTTGCAACCTCTGGTAATTTTGTTTTCGATTAACTATTTATTATTATTATTGATACAATAATTCACCATAAACCAATATGATGCCAATTCATAAAAATTAGTGATTAGTAAAAAATTTGTTCGTACCTAAAATAATAATCTATTGAAACTATATCTCAAATTTGATTACTGCAATGATGCCTCTTTTGTACCTTTTTTAACTTAAATTTCTTTCATTAACAAATTTACCTCTAAAAATATTGAAATGTATGTGACCTTAATGAAATTGTTTATCCACTAGGTGTACAATGGCAACGCCAAGATCGTTCTCTCAGACGCTCCTAAGCGTGGTGCCGGCGCATCTATTATTAGCTACCAGGGCAAGATTATCAACTCCAACTTTGACCAACAAACCATCAATTATGAAGGCGCAGTTGAACTTAAACTGAAGGATGGAAAGAACCTACAGAATACATTCAGTTTGAAAAATGTGCCTGAAGGAGAAAAGTTTAAATTTGATTTCAAGGTACAATATTTACATAAACCTGTGACTATCATCAATGAACCATACCATCATCTTTCTTTCATATAAAATTTTTAATACTTTTGCTAACGATAAAAACCAGTAAATTGCAAGAGCACAGCTGGCAACATGTAATATTATCATAATATTTGTTGTTTGTTAACATTTAATGTTTTTTTAAATATGTATGGTATAAATATTAAAATATTTATACCATACCATACATATTTAAAAAAACATTAATTAAAATTTTGTTTTCTTACCTTAACTTTTTTACAAGATCGTCCATTTGATCTGTATAATTTTTTTTGTTATTTGGGCATAACATATCCACTACACATCTAATAGCCTTCAGACTTAAATAGCAAAGTACGATGGTATTCATATTTTTTTAAATCATCCCGTGAAGTGCCGGGCTAAGACATCTTCCCACGGTGTCGTAAGAGGCGACTATGAGTTAAATACCGGTGGTGGGTCTGAGAAATCGCTACAAACAGCCATCCTTAAGACACCTGCCAAACGTGGTAATTATCAACAGCAAACCCCTCCTTAATAGGGGAGGCTGTTTTTAGCAATGGATAATCTGGCCGATACAGTATCCATATTTTACTATAGATATATATTTTAATAGACATATTTTTCTCTCCTGTTGTGTGTTGGGCAGAGCGCGTTGAATCAATATTTTGGGTATATTAATCCATCAGTTATCGTAAACTATTCACTGACTTCAAGCAATACAAAAACGTTACCTATAGGAGAAATAATTCAAAACTTTCTCAACTCAGAATCAATGTGTTCATGACTCTAAAATTTCAGACTGACGTTACCGGCAATATCCTCCCCAAAACCGCTTCCCTTCAAGCCAGCGTGAGCTATCTCGAATCTATCTTGACAACTGATGATGTCTACAGCTTGAAAGCTAACTATGGCTCTGATATGGGAGTCGACATCAATGGAATATGGGAGATCAAGTTCAAAGAGGGTGCAGATTATAAGTAAGTATATTTGAAAACAGTAGGGTGATGATGTAATTTTCTTGCAAAATTTCTGATCGGAATCGTTATTCTGACAATGTTAGTCAGCAACCGAGCTTCACTACAATTAAAACGTGGACCTCCATGACACTCGTGCACTGGATATGACCGAAGTCCGAAAAATTAACGCAATAGATTAACGCATCGTCCTGGAAATTATTTTAACATTAATATTAATGATAAACCCTGTGGGCTAGAATGTCACTCCCCGATTGCTTCCTGTGGGTGTAGTAAGAGGCGACTAAAGTTAAAATACCGAAAGGTGGCCAGCAGCGCCATCTGAGAAACTGATATTTTAAACTGCGATTCCCAAGCCGCCTGCCAAGCGTGTGAATTATGGCAAACCCCCCTTTAATGGCGGAGGCTGTGTTCAGCAGTGGACAATCCACCTGATACAGTACAGTAATTAAAAACCTCATACATTTAACACACAGGAATAATAATAATTTTACGCCTATTAATACTAGTATTGCCGTTTCAGAATTATTATTTTTTTCTGAAGGATTACATAAGGCAATATTAAAAGGATAAGGAACGTTTCATACTTCCATCAGTTTGTACGTCAAAGTGAGGTAATTTTAATGTTTAATTTCCTTCTCGAGCGGTCGCCCCGGTCGGAATATTTTGCCTACATTTTCAGGCGTTAATTTGTGTGTGTGTGTCATATCCAATACACAAGCATGGAGTACAATGTTTCCATCGTAGTGGGGGTCAGTTACACAATTTATTTGTCAGAATTATGGTTACAATCAAAAATTGTTACTAATTAAAATTACATGGTCGCTTTACAACTGTTACGTCACTTTAATGACATTTCAAAGTCATGACTTTACAAAAACGACCGGCTACTTCGGCGGAGCAACTCAAGCGGCGCAAATATGCTAACCTCGGTATGGGTTACATATATGAGCCGTTTGGTGTAGAGACGTTGGGTCCGTGGGGACCGGGAGCTCATCGTATTTTCCAAAATCTATCAGAGCGCTTGGTCGATGCGACGCGTGATCAAAATGCTGGCACCTATTTGGCTCAAAGAATAAGCATTGCAATTCAACGGGGCAATGCTGCCAGCATGCTGGGCACGCTGCCAACTGATAGTGGGCTAGAGCATTTGGACTCCCTATGAGTTCAAATGCTTTTATTGTAGTGTTGTATATAGTTTGTAGTATATAGTATATAGCAATAGCTGTAGTGTTGTATATAGTTTGTAGTATTTGGTTAATAAAGGCATACCGCCATATCAAAAAAAATAAAAAAAATAAAACGACCTGTAAATTTACATTTAAATTGTGCTGACTTGTTTCATTGTTAAATTACATTTCCTTGTTTGTCATAGCTACATGAGCTTTCATTTCTTGGCTTCTACTTTATGGGTATTCCTTGTATTATTTCCATTTCATGCACCAACAATCATGTTCAGCAGTATTTCTTTGTAATTGATTCTGTGATCTTATTAGATTCTTATGTTGTAGGTACCTAGACGACTTCACGGTGAACGTACGCTTACCTCTGGAAAAGGCTCATGACATCAAATACGTCAACACTATTCTATTCCACCAGCCCAACGGAAAGGATGTTGTTGAAGTAAGTATTTATTTTGATCACAACGATATTTTTGTTTATGTTACTTTTGTCAAATACAATATTTTTGCCATATATCTACAATTGACTGTTTAAGTGCAATAACTACCAGTAAGTTTATTCGCTTAGTAAGTGTTAATACAAAAATTACAATGTTGGAGTTACAACTTCTGTTTATAATATTGCCACACATGCAATTTAATTTCTTTTACAATAATATTTGAGTAAAAGAACCAAATATAACTTAACTGCCTTTTTTTCGTTCGACAGTACACCATCATTGAATCAGTACAAGTAAATGCCGACACGTATAAGATAGATGCCAATGGCAAACTCTCCCCCAGACAAGGATCCGGTACAGTAAAGCTTCTGGTACCCCATGTAGATCCCGTGGTGCTTGATGCTAGCTACAAACACGATAAGACAAGTAAGTTTTTATAAAATTAATGATACCTGATGGCCCTGATATGCGTTTACCTAGCTTAAAACAAGCTAAACAGCGAAACAAGTAAGAAACTAAAAATATGGATGTTTCTTACTATTGATATCAATAAATAATTATTAACTGTATATAACGCTTAGCACTCAAAATTCTCCATGAGAATGAGCATCTTACTTTACTGCTCGAACACCGGTCGGAGATTACGACCTTACACCGTGAGTGCTAGCCGGTATATTTAATTAATAAATATGTCAACTCACTATAGTTTTATTAAATATATCAATAAATAATGTATTTACTTATATAAATAAGAATTTTAGATTTAATAACCAACACCTTGAATTTTTTAGGCGACAAACTGGAAAACTACGTGGAAGTGAAGGCTAAATATGGCAAGGGAAGGAGTGTTGCCTTCTCTGTGGACACCAACGTTACTCCTAATGGCCAAGACATCGTCTTCAAAGCTAACGCACCTCAGATGGAACATATGAAAAAACTTGAAGTCACTGTCCACTCAAAGGTTAGTAAAACACTAATTACTTCTATTTGAGAGACCCCTTTAAAAATAATATTTTTGGATATACCAATAATTTTGAATTTTACTCGACATTTAAGAGAAACTGAGCTATTTTATGAAGTTTATCATTAATGTTAATTTCAAAAAAAGCTCTAATTTTAACAGTTATTTCTTATAGCTCTATGAAATTTAAAATAGTACTCTTATTGTAGCACTATTTTGAAAGTCATGTAAGTAATAATACATATTTATGACTATTTGTATCACTGTAATGGTGAACAAACAAAAACTGTCGATTTTACTTAGCTGTTCTCAACCGATCAGCAAAGTTAAGCAACGTCGCGCTCGGTCAGGAGTTGGATGGGTGACCGCTAGTGACATTACTACTGAGCGTTTCCGTGCTTCGGAGGGCACGTTAAGCCGTCGGTCCCGGTTGTCGTCTTAGGATGGCAGTCGTTATAGCATGGTGGTAGGACATTTTGCGAATGCCCACCTGGCTAGCTACCACCCTCAAGTAGAAAGTCTGTCGCCAAGCACCTAACGGTGTGTTCCGGCAGCTGTCCTTGAGAGCCAGTACTTCTAGGTTAGCCTGAACAACATCTTCAACCACATCATCACTTACCATCAGGTGAGATAGTGGTCAAAGGCTAACCTATCAAGCATAATAAAAAAAAAATCGTGTTGGCTAAGTTGAATGAACTGTGATCATGAGATGGTTCTTTTGAAATGTTTTATAGGAATAAGTTCCATAAAGACTTATTGTTCACATATACTTACTTCCAGAACCCCGCTCCAGACACGTACTCCTCCTCCGTAATTGTGGACGCTGACGGACGTGTCTACAAGTCTGAATCGACCATCGTGCTGTCCAAGGCCCATCCAATCATCGACCTGCAGTACACGAGCCCTAGCAATCCCAAGACCAGCAAGTAAGTTCATAGAAAGTTCCTATTATCTTATCTGTATTCCTCGAAATGTATACAGACGCGTCTGAACATCCATCTCTCGCCACACATGCTATGATGTTCAGTGGGAATTTAATTGTTAACTTTTTATAGTTTTCTATTTATCTATATGTATTATTTTTGTATTCCAGTTGATATATAGTGATAAAAATGTATTTCTTTATTGTCTTAGAGTGTACGTCAAGGGTACCTCGCTTAGCTCCACCCAGGGCAAGCTTGAGGTCAAGATCGATAACGTTCGTGACATTAGCCTTGACTTCGAGTCCGAAGCAAGCGTACAGAAGGACAATGTCAACTTCAAAGTCCGTGCAAATTCTAAGGAGCTTGGGTTCAACAACTTTGTTGGAGATATCACAAGCAAAGACGCTGGCAGTGGCAAGAGACTAGAATTCCACTCCACGAATGATGGCAAGAACATATTGAGTGGAAGGTACGTCATGTTTGTTTTATACGCTCTTACATAGCCATCCACATTAAAATTCAGATACTATAAAAATAAGTTCATTAGAAATTGATTTATTTACATCTTTGTTATTTTAATCTGAAGATATACTTCTTACTATAATTTTGTACGTTGCGCACACATAGAAGTCAATAGGTTAATATTTTAGAGTGAATGTCATGCTATTTAAGAATTCCGTATTAGTTTCTAATCTCTTGTATTGAAAAATCGTGTCAATCAAAATTATTCTTAATGTCCCCAGACAGCCTCTGAATTCGATAGGTTCAACCGATATTTTATTGTTTTGGAAAAGAAAATTTATCAAATTCATTTTCCTCTTTTAAAATACTCTTTACTGACTGAAACGCCACAACAGTAGACTATAAATTATCCTGTATACGCGTCTATAACTCTAGCACCTTCTCCCATTCTACAATATATTTTTTTTAATAAATAGAGTAGTCGCAACTCTACATAATTCTAATTAGATTGAAAGCGTTAGCCTGCAGCAAATGTAAAGAACAATATACACAAATCCAACAACAACCACAAAATAAAATTTGGCGAAGGTCATTACGAAAATCGAATCTATGTAACCAAACTTGACCCCCTTTTTATCCAACTGTATATATTATTTGATTTTAACTAAAATTAACAATCCCATTACTTCCGTCAGCACGTCATTCATAAGCAAACAGGAAGGCCAAAAGACCATTATCGAAGGATCTGGTTCAGTCAGGATCAAGGAAGAACAGAAGTCTGCTAATTTCAAGTACATCCGCACCGTCCTCACTGAAGGCAACGAGAAGGGCGTTGAGGTGAGTGTTTATATTATTTATATTAACTTACATTTAACGTACACGCTCGTATTTTTAAGAACATTATAAATCATCGCGAACATTATCCCGTAAGTGAATAACATTAATGACCGTGAAAATTTTTATAGTGCCTTACGTTATTTAAGGCCAGTTTTTTGTCAAAGCTGCATGTAAACACCCATGCTACTTGATCAGCAGTGTTTTGAAACTGGAGCAGGATTTTATATTTATTTTATCATAAATCAAAACTTTATTTTTGTACTGTTTTATTAGTTCTAAGCTCAAATAATATAGTAAGCACTATCACAGTGCAAATAGTAGTTCTTCACTTTCTAAAATTACTTTTAAAACTGCACGTCGCAGTTAATTTAATATTTCTTGAAGATAAGTTTTATTAAGGTTAAACAAGTATAAATTAAATAAAAGGTAAAACCCCGACTGATAATTATTTTAGTTAGATTAACGTTTTATCGTTTCATTCATTGAAATTTAAACTATATATATGTATGGAATCGTTTTTTGAAGCCCTTCATTTTGATAACCTAATCGACAGGCTTTTTCCCACAATATAGCAACTGAAATCTTCCAGTTTGTTTTGTTTATTTGCTTTTTGTACTTAGTTTCACTTGTGCTATCAAAAAGTCTAATAATATCTCATACATTAAAATCAGTTGAGCCGTTTAGAAGATATGGTAAAAAAGATAAACTCACAAACATACATACATACAATTACATGAACCCTCTAAACATAACACTCCTTTTTTTGTCGCGGCAGTCAATAAAAAAAAAACATTGTTCGGTAAACAAAGGTAAACAATGCAATCTGTTTCTGAACGCGCGCGGACGCGAATCTTGTCCGTGTTGTGATGGATTTTGTAAATGTGTGCGTGCGGCCGGCGCCGACGTTTTGTTTTGGTTTTGAAGTCACTTCGAGCCGTAGGCTGTCCACGTTGGAATGGTGGTAAACATTGGTCTTTTGTGTGTCGCCACAACAGTGGCGACACACACAGTGTAACACTGAACGCCAGGCGTTCAGTGAAAGGGCGAGCAACGGATTGCTGTCGGCGGGCCACTACTTCACCATCGAGATCAGGGAACGTATTCTAATTGTAATTCCGTATTGTTAGCTGATTGATCAATTATCTAGCTTTAGGGTGTTTCGCTAAATTAAAAGAAAGGGAATTATCGCTATAATTCCCTTTCGACGGAGCGACTAGCACGTAGTCCGAAGGTAGGTCGTTCCCGCCGTTTTATACCCACGTGCCTAATAGCACATATATCGGCTGGTGTCTTCCGGTGACATTTCAGGAGGCCAGTCGAATATATCTATCTATCTATCTATTTTCCAGACTTTCTTCAACGTGGCCTTTGGAGACCGCAGCTACTTGGCCGAGTCTCGCATCACCAACCTGGAGTACAAAAACTCACACGTATACTGCGAGGAGAAGAGACAGTGCGCTCACGCTGAACTACAGTCCAAGATCGACCTTTCCAGTAAGTTATGGTCTTTATATATGACACATGGAAGCTTTTTACGTCCTCACCTGTAATTGATTAATAACGATCATAATAAAGAGATGGTACTAGATTAGGCTACAATTAAAACCCACACAAAAATCCGTAAAATACGAATATTATTTAAGGTATTAGTATTATTTAAAATCAAGTACTTAGAGGACTTCATACGTCGGTGTGTCCATTTTTATAATTTTGTTCATGTGCGATTGGCAGTTTTCCTATTCTAATGATTTTTAAACTAATACTGCTTTTAAATTTCACTAACAGTACCGTGATTGTCTGTAAAGACATGATAACGAATGTAATTAATGTTTAAAAAACTTGTTCAACAATTTCGACCGCCCGGCAGTGTAAATAGTTTGGCTGATAGAGTCAACCCTTGTAGCTCCTGAACTGTCAATGCAGCAACTTAAACAAAGTATGACAATGCTTGGTTGCAACGTCTCTCCCTATGTAAGTGTCAGAAAGAATTCGGTCTGGGATGACGTTTTATAAATTAGAGCACAGTGAGATATGTTTCCCTAGATCACCTGCGTTAAATAGAATACGTTATTTAAATTAGAATATTTTTTCAGGACCTTGTTTTTTTGACATGTATTGAAAAGTGATGAAGATCCTAGTTTTGATTAAGGTATGGCTCTCAAACACAGCTGCTGGAACACAATTGTGACTAGAAGTCACATTTTCTACTTTAGGGTGTGAGCTAGCGAAGCAGAGTTTTCAAAATTCACAATACCACACTGTGAAGCTCAAGCTTGTAAGATAATTTGTATGGCCTAGGCGGTGGACTCACCATTATTGCTGCGCTTTCACAACTTTATCGTAACTGAGTGTTTATATTGACAGAACAAGGAGTGATCGCGAACATCATCACAGCCGGATTCGACCTGCGCCTGCTGGGCGTAGCGCCGGAGGTGGGGCTCGCCATCCGCGATGAGGTCTCCGCCCACGCGCTGCCACACTACACGCTCGACCTGCACGCCACTAAGGACAAGAGGAAGTACCACCTCAGTGTCTACAACACGCCCGTCTACGGAGGTTAGATACCTACTTTTTATAGCACTGTAACGGTTAGGTGTTTTCTGTTATGCCCATGATAAACTCTGCCAGGGATGAACACAAACAGAACATCTAATGTTTACACTATACACCATCCAAGATGAATTTACAGTGTTAATAATTTTAAAATATATAAAAAACCTTTACCAGTTTCTTTTTAAATTTGCTAGATTTTTTTAAAGTTGAAACATTTCTGATTTTTTTTGCGTTGCGTATTCACGCTAGCTTTTTCCACGAACAAAAGGTCAGGATTGGTTTTAAGCGTAATTAGTAGTCTAATAGATGGCCACGCCATCCCTTAAGATAAGAAAAAAATAGTTAACACGCCAAATTTGTGTCTTCGGCCTCGTTAGTAAAAATGCCATTTTTGACCCCGGCCGAAGCTTAGAAGAATCATGCTCGAAATTTGTAGATCAATAACGAATATTAGTTAAGAAGCTTATGAAACTCAGTTTTAGGATTTTGGAAACAACATTATACGGAAGTTTGAATGTTTGCAAATTGCAAAACACTTCGTCCCTTCAGACGATATCTACTAGTTGAATGAATAAGAGCGCAAAATGTGCAGCAAATATACCAATTTCAGACACGAAGATACGCGTTCAGCCAGTGCAGCTAAATACAACGCTTATAGAAACAGATTAAGATGCGCTCTAATGTACTAAGCTGTAGGCTAAATATAATGTTATATAAAAAAAGTAAATTAAAGTATAATGTACAAAGTTGTAGGCTAGATTATGAACTGTAAAAAAATACTTTATTTTACAGAGGCCAAATCTGGAATTAAGATTGAACTACCTCAACGCACCATTCTCCTGGAGAACTCAGTTCACTACCCTACAAACAAGCCTTTGCCGTTCCCCATCAAGGGAGAACTTGTGCTCGACCTGGATACGACCAAACCTGGCCACAAGGCTGCAGCGAGGTTCAAGGTTGACTTGAATGTTGACAGTGATGAGAAACAGACAGCCGTTGCAGAATTTGGATTCAGTCATCCCAGGATTGATAGAGTAAGTCATAAAGTTATTGTATTAATATGAAAATCGATAAAATATTATTAAGGAATACTGAATAGATTGAAATCTATACACCCTTCAGATAAAAAAGCATAACGTTATGTTTTAGCAGTAAAGGATTCCGATTTAACCTTCGTGATTAGAAGTCATCATATTGTTACCACCGATTTTGGCCTTTCTTAAATATGACTTAATGTTACCCTAAATAAACTTTATTTTAATTATTAGGAGGCACTCATCAGCGTACAAGGAGCCGCAGTCCGCTCCAAGGACAACAGCATCAAGATCGAAACCACCGCTCTCGTCTCTCACTCATGCCTTGGACGTGTAAGTGTACTTTTTTTAAAACTGACATTGTCTGATTAAATTTTGCACAATAGTTTAGTTTTAATAATGTAATCAATCATTAGGCCTGGAATGTTTATTTTTCTGTGTTTTTCTTGACATTTTTATGTGCATGTAGTTGATTTATTGAGTTTATTAAAATAATAATAATGTTCATTACAGTTGTAATTACAGGGTTGAAGTTCCGAAATTTGATACACTTAACATACTTTATCGAAAACTTTTGGACTAAAATACATTTAAAAAAATCCTAAAACTTTAATTTGATATGTCTGTCACTTAAAATATTTTTATTAATTATAAGTCAAGTTTAACCTTTTGTGTATGGCTCAGGCATTCATATTAGGGTCGGTAATATTGAATATGTTTTATATTTACAGGAACGCAAGAGCAAGATTTTGTTTGAAGTTTCACCTTCCCATTTCAAATTCTTGGTAAGTTTTAATTTATCTCAATAAAGTATTATTAAAAAATTATTCATTTTCTTTTCCTGTTTAAATAATATATTGTTACTACTGTCATGTTTTCATTAAATCTTTCTCTATTGAAAAAAATAACGGTTTCATTAAATTAGTGTAAAAGTAATGCAAAGCTGGTCTATTTCATTTTCATTATCATCCAAACTTTATAATTGCTATCCTACGTTATTTTGTAAAAACATTTCATATAATTTATGTTTACCCACATCGCAAAAAGACTCTATATCTGAAAGTTTCAGAAATTCATGCAACATCTCTTCAACTTTTCCGCAGATTGACACTCCCCTAGTCCAGGTGATCAAGCTTGAAGGTTCAGCCACAGTACAAGAACAACTGCAAAAGGCTGATTTCAGATTCGAGCTGCTCGACAGCAAACCAGTGCAAGTGAACGCTATTGCTAAGAACTTCAAGTACTTCGAGTTGACTACAGGTTATATTGGTGATTATTCACTTTTATGATCGATTTTATTTGTAGATTAAAATCAGTAAGAATATAGGGAGTACGAATATTGATTAAATGCTAAAATGCTGGTCCTTATATAGCTCGACGAACAAACAATGCAATCCAATGGGGAAATGCTGCCAGCACGCTGGGCACGCTGCCAACTGATTGTTAGCTGGAGCTTATGAACTGCCTGTGGGCCTGCAATAGCATTTACGTTGCCTAAGTGCTTTTTCTGTAGAAGCTGGAGTGATGAGTATTGATAAAATACACGCTTTTTAATTTTTGAATCAACGATAACGAATACTCGCCGGCTAGCTCTCAAGTAGAAAATCTGTCGCCAAGCACCTAACAGAGTGCTCCGTTAGCAGTCTCGAGAGCCAGTAAATTACAAATGCATGAGACTGTATACCTCAGAGTGATGGGCGCAGTTAACATCAAGTGGACCTAGTGCGTGTTTCATCACAATCCTACAAAAAAAACAAATACATAATAATGATAATTTAATACTATCAAAAAGTAAAATTTTAATAAGGATTCATTTTCTGGAAATCGTCATTTTGAAAGAAATGTTTGACTTAATTAGTTTACATCATTGAAGTACCTTCCTTAATATAGAAGCTAGTAAAGACCGAGGCAGACCTTTGAACACGATTTATATTATATATATATTCCATGTATAAATACTTTTTATGAGACAAACGAGTATTGCTCAAAAGAAAATTAATAATTAAACTTAATCTCACTCGAGCGACTCGAGCTTACAAAATTTAAAATCAGCCATTTTGCTATTATCTGTGAATTAACCTTTTTACTTCGAAGCAGTCGCCATTCTTAATCCCTTGGCATCCACGTGGACGATATCCAGAATGAAATTTTATTGTCATCGTTATCTATGATGCGCATGGTTTAACCCTGTTTTGTCCAATAGCTGAAGGTGACCGCAAGCTGTCGATTGTCGGTCGCATCGACCCTGAAAAGAGGGTAGACTTCACAGCAGACATACTCCTCTCCGGCCAGAAAAAGAACATCGTACATGGAGCTTTGTTCCTTGAAGACAACTTAGTGAAGAGCGATTATGGCTTATCGAAGGACAATAGCGAGTACTTCTTGGTATGTGAGAATGGTTGTATATTACTTATAGATTTAGTAATAGGCATGTTATCTCTACCTTTTATAATAAAACTAGCGCACGTAGCTTCATTTGCAAAAAGGTCTTTAGGTAAGATCAAACATTTGATGCAGTTACCCTATTTTTATTGCTTGAAGTAGATTTAATTACTAAGATACCTAATGTTGTTAATTTTAACATAAGAGTTAATTTTATATGAGTAAATTTTTTCCATGTTACTAAGTATAAGATGTTTTAACGAGCACTATTTTACTTTATTTTGCTTCTCTTCTACAGAACGCCCTCCGCAAAGACCTGGATGATCTTGCAACCCGAGTGAAGGGACTTGGAGATAAAGCTGTCCAAGACTTTAAGGATATCTCACGCCGCGTAGATCCGACCGTCCAAAAACTGCAAAAGGCTTACTCCGATGACTTCGGCAAGATTTATCAAGAGATTGCTGATGATAAGGTGTTCAAGGAATTGTCTCAAGCTACGTAAGTATTTACTAGTGTTAAAAATAAAGGTACATATATCATATATGTGGAATGCAGTAAACGCTATGATTTAAAACGTAAACATTTTTTTTGTAGGTATTTTGGCTTACCTTTGATACCTATGTCATGTGATTCACGAGATTCGGAAAATATGTAAATGTAAGATATCTAATCTACACATCTACATTTACACTAAATTATAAAGAGGAAAGATGTATTTTTGTATACAGCGAATAAACTTAAAAACTACTAGACTGGTTTAGATGAAATTTGGTATGGAAATAGTTTAAGCGGGTCTAAAGAAAGGAGGGAAGGACATAGGATAGCTTTTATCCAATTGCGCAAAAAGAGGTTAATGGTTTTGCTCGATAGCCAAAATAGGCGCGGGCGGAGCCGTGGCTGGAAAGCTAGTTATGTATATTTTAAATTTTTTTTATTTGTCTCAATTCAAACTTATAAATTTTTTACGGCTAGAACTTCGTACTTGTATTATGAAAGGATGAGGAAACACCCTCATTGTTCCTGATGTTCTAATGTACTGTATCAGATGTATCGTCCACTGCTGAACGGAGCCTCTCCCATTAAGGGGCTTGCCACTCGGTGTGCTCAAGTCATGTTGTAAGCAAAAAACGTGTTCTATCTTTCCACACACAAGTTTGCCGCCGAAAATTTCTTACGGGAAAAATGCTTCTAAATTATTCTTTAATATACTGGACCACAAGTAACATACAAGTAACATGTTAAACTTGACGATTTTGAATGTTACACAATAAAACACACTTTATTGTTACAGCCACGACATCGCTAAATACATCGCCAAAATGATCGATGAAGTGATCCAAGCAACCAAACCCTTGGTTGAATCACTTAAAAAAACCTACACGGAAACTGTTTCGAAGATCACACAACTTCTTGAAAAGGTAAGTCATTCTCAGCTCATACCGTGATTGACGTTAATAGGGATGACTTTAAACCATTGGAACAATGGTTTATAAATTGAAAAAGAAGTTATAATTATGAATTATTGTAGATATGTACTGGTAATAGCATTGTTTAGCACATTCAGTTGAATGAGAAAGGGAAGATTTGTCTCCCGTCAAATGCTGGGTAGTAGATAAAATTGCAGTTCAACCAATGAGTTCCAACTCCGAGCGTACTATTACATTAACCGCTGAGGATTGGCTGTAAATATTTACAGGATAAAAATCAATTTCTATTGTTATGAATCAGATACCGATTTATGGACTGCCGCGACAATCTCAACGACTGACACTGCAGGTCCATGGTTCGAATCCCGCCCAGAGCTTGAGCTTCACCGCATGGTGGAAGGGCATTTTGCGAATGCCCGCCTGGCTAGCGACCACCCTCAAGTAGAAAATCTGTCGCCAAGCACTTAACGGTGTGTTCCGGCAGCAGTCCTTGAGAGCCAGAAAAATTACAGGCTAATGAGACCTAACAACTGGACGTCTCAGTGTGACTGGCACAGTGCAATTTGTCGTTGACGAAATGCGTCTGTTATAGGCAGAGGTTAGTCTACTTAACAACAGGTGGGCCTCGGGCTTGTTCCGTCACAATAACATAAAAAAAAAAAAAGTTAGTGTTACTACTTCAACCAAAAATAAATATTTGAACAGTTAAATTGTTCTGTTCTTTACATTTTTGTGAACTAAACTCATGTTTATATAAATCATTAACAGGTCGTATAACGCAAAAGTTAAAATCAAACAAATATTTTGATTAACCTCTATATCTTAAAGCAGTTGCTTTTGACTGGACGTAGACTCTAAAAAAAATCAAAAGTCTACTAGATGACCACGTTCAATCCAACTTGATGAAAAACGTTAAGCTTAGTCAAAATATTATTTTATGCAAATTTGTGCATGAATAGACTTGTAAGTGATTTATAAAAAAAGGTTTTAGGTACCCAGATAATCATACATTTAACAAAGTTTTTTTAATATCTAAAAGATTGAATACGTTTAAGCAGCAAAGATTGTTTTATATAAAAAATCAAAATGTAACTAGTACGTCATGAGTTGGGGCAAATATCTAATATAAGCTGTTATACATTTTTGTGCAGCTTGAGCCCCAGATCAAGCAAGCGTATGCCACCATCGGAGCGGCCCTCAAGGAGTACCTGGACGGAGTGATCGAGCTGGTCGCGCATTTCACCGCCATCGTCACCGACTTCTTCGAGAAGCACAAGCCTGAGCTTAAAGAGCTATTGAACACCATTGCTGAGATCTTCAAGGGTGAGTCAACACAACATTACATTGTATTTTACCTCAGGATTCTCAGTTTTGTTTTAGAATTTTTATAGTTTCACATCCTCCTACCCATACCACACTTATAAGGGAGTAAAATATACCATATTAAACGGCACAAGAGATATGGAGAGGATAGCTCAAAGACTTCGTAACAAGTTTGGCCTTTGGTGTTATTGGGTTCTGCATGTTTGATATCAACTATACTTGGGAATGATTTTGTACTTTATGCCTTTCAAGTACCAAGGGGTATTGAATCCTGTTGTGTGCCCTACTTGTAGCAACAATCCGCTCACGTTGCGTGAGTAGTAACATGCTGTTCTTTAAGGGTGAACTGGCCGGCCCGTTTTCCATACAAACGTCGTTGGGTGATCACTCCCTTCTTTGAGGATTTAGGTCCAAAATAAAGCATAATACCGATTGATTTCGTCATTATCTAGGCTTGTATGATGCCGAAATTTTAAAAAGATAATTAAGTTGTAAGTTATGAGCCTCGAAAACGTTATATGAAAATGTTTCGAGGCTCATAATTCTCAAGTTAATTATTTTATAAGAAGAAGTGACCGGCCAGTTCAACCTTAAGACAGACAAACGACGTACTTTGAAAGTTTCCGATTAAAAGAGAAAGAGGAGCCGATTATTAAAATACCTCACAGTAGCGCATTACTAATGCTTCTGTTCCACTCTTGACAACATTCGAATAAAGGTCATGAAAAAAACAAACCAGCATTTATATCTATAAAAGTTATATAAACACAATTTTTTCCATTAGATCTGACCCGCCTGGTAGTGGCCCACCTGAAAGAGTACCGCGACCATATCACAGCCACTTTCCAGGACATCTTCAAATTCTTGAAAGACCTGCCTATCGTTAATATTATCAAAGAAAAGGTAAGACCCAGCTGCAATTAAAATTTCTATCGGATACTTCGTTTTAAGAATGAAATTCTTTTATATTTTTCGTTACTTTGTGGATGTATATGAGAAGTTTATACTTTATTTGTTACAGACGTGTTTTATAGAAAATAACCTTACAATTATTCATATGTCCATTCAGAAATACCACGAGGATAAAATGTTCCAGTTGAGCTATCGCTTTGATGTGTCAACATTTGAATTAGTATTTTCATTGCTATCAAGAATCCGTAATAAGAATAATTAGACTTCTACATTAATTATGATTAATCTTACATTTCAATTAGAAATAAAATATCATGTTTTGTTCATATTCCCGCAGAACTATAATGGACTGCGTTTTTTTTTAAACGAGCAAGCACGAGGCCCCTCTGATTTTAAGCGGACTAACCTCTGCCTATAACTAGTGCAATTCGTCACAAGTGACGAATTGCCTACTTCACCCTAAACCTTGTCATATACAGTTGTTAAGCCTTATGTGCCTGTAATTTTACTGGTTCTCAAGGACTGATGCCATAACACACTGTTAGGTGTTTGGCGACATTTTTCTACTTGAGGGTGGTACCTAGCCAAGCGAGCATTCGCAAAATGCTCTTTCACCATGCGGTGAAGCTCAAGCCGGCGGTAGGGATCGAACCATGGACCTGAGGCACGGTAGTACACAGTCATCACACCTCGGCTACCGTTGCTTCAAAATTATTTCTAAACATGTTTCTTTGGGACAGTTTCGTAACACAACAGGTAGGTTACACATACTTCAATTGATTTTCATATTGTAGGCCTATTTGTCCATAAAAAATATACTTAAGCGTATTACAGAATTAATGCATATAATACTCATTGGAAAATAAATACACAGTAGCGGTGAATCCCATCGACATGTACAAAATGTCCGATAACTGTAGCGATAACGCTTTATAAGTAAAATAAAAAAACCCTTATTATTTAACTTCATTTCAGTATGCAGAAATTGCCGTCCCTGACCAAATCTTGGCCCTGCTCCAGCAAGCCCACGACACCATCCGTCCTCTGCTGCCCACACCTGAGACACAACAGTTCTCTGACACTCTCAACAACTATGTGTTGAAGGTGAGTTTATTCCATTCTTACTTATCTCTATTTAAGCTGACAACTCCTTGCAAGAAGTTATGTGAACTTCTGCGAAAATTATCTGACAGCCTTTTTAAGGCTTACGAACCGATTACTACATAGCTAATATGTTGTGATAAAATAGACTCTAAGATAGTAAAGCAGCTTAATTCAATGTAATAAAATAAACCCTGCATTGAAATCCAATTCGAGATACTTAAGCATTTCTTCCTTCAAACACCGCAGTTAATCTCTTTGATGCATCACATTATTAATCTCCGCATTTATCAGCATTCAATATGATAAAAAAATGGAAGGCATTTTTTATCATATCACAGTTACCAAATGTTCGAACAAATTATTTGACAAAATATATGTCTGAAATAAGCTAGCTTGTCTATTTAAACTATTACCAGAAAAAAGAAGTTCAGTCCCTATATGAAGCAAATAGACAAAAACTAAAACTAGAATAACGCTAGAAACCCATGAATGACGTGGTTCACGGTGGACCCTGGTCACACCACCAGTAATAGTTAGATAAGATAAAGACATATTTATTGTCCAAAACATGGGTACATGATACATAAAATCGGATTTAAGCACATGGAATGTATATAAATATTTAGTCCCACCATGTTTTGCCTATGTAGGCATACAATTTTAGAGATGTAGCGACCAAATTAAGTAGAAAATTATAAATTATTATTATGAATTATGTTATTTTCGAATTTTATATTACTAAAGCATTGCATAAGTTTATAAGAATGTCAATACAATAATATTTAAATTAAATATGGTAATATATAAACAGGGTTATTCGTAAAACGCTAACAACCTCTAAGGTTGACTTCTGCTAGTCCTAACAAACATTTTGAGAAGTTTTTTTTAACTATTTTTGTTGTATTTGTTTATGTGTATTTCATGGAATAAGCACGATGACTTCCTGATGTTAAAAGTCTATTGTGCCTTATTCCGTCAAATACACATAAAAAAACTAAAATATTTGTTAGGACTAGCAGTTTACCAATAATCCTGTATAGATACTAGTTACATGCAATAAAACAACACTGTCATGGAACATAATTTATAATAAAAATGTGTCATTTATAAAGTCATGGATATTATAGTAGCATTTATCGAGCGGTTTTTTTTTTAATTTCTTTTTAATATATTAATTCTTAACTCCCCCAAGAACTTTGGGATTTTAATATAAATACGTGGTGCCATGCAGATTGCTCTCTTTTGAAGAGCGGTTTTGCCTGTTTGTCTACATGCTATGTTATTGTGCTTTGAGTTAAATATATATGCTTCGAGTCAAAGCTTGAAGAACGAGCAATTGCCCAGTCTGATGCTTGTTTATCCCTATACTTTTATTTCGAACATGTAAAAGCTGATCTTTTATTCAAAGATAAACCCATACAGACTTACCAAACAGAAACAAATAAAATTACAAATATACGATAGGAAAAATTTAAGTCATGTGCGGGATTTACATATATTTATTTTATTAGCAAACATAACAATATGAAAAAGAGAGAAAAACAAATAAAACCTATATAATCTAATTAATTCACAGAAACTCCGCAAAGAGCAATGCGACGACAACAAGGAGCTTCGCGTTGTGTACCAGCGCCTAGTGGTAGCAGCAGCTTCTCTCATACAGTTTGTGCGCACCCAGCTCGGAAACTTCGGAGTTCCTACTGCACCAGGTTTTGGAGTAAGTATTTTTGAAATTAAATTCTCCTGAGTTTCACACATATTTAAACATTACAAATTAAACCGGCAAAAACACTCACGTTGGGGACCCCAACGTGAGTGTTTTTGCCGGTTTTCTCGAGTATTGGCAATATACTAAACTAGTTGATTTACTAAGCTTGAGCAGGCAAGCTCTACTAAGGGCTCTTTATCGACATAAAGGAATTCATTTTCTTCACATCCTGCGCCATTTCTGCTAATAGGTGAAAAAGTTCTGTGTTGAAAATTAATAGCGAAACTTTATTTGATAAGTTGTTTCTTACTTGATGCCCTTTTCCTCAGTTCGGTTTCACTCCATCGACCTTCGCCAGCTCAGTCCCGTCTCTGGGTGGAGACACCACCATCAGCTTCGTGAAGCAGATCCTCAATGGTGACCTGCCCAGCATCTCCGCCATCATCCAGGCGTACAGACCTCGCAGCTTAAACATCTTTGATGAAGTTCCAGCTAAAAGTAAGCTCTTCATCAATTATTAAATACCTTAAGTTCAATAGAACTGCGACAAAAAAAATAACAGAACGATTATTTATAGTTGATAGGCTAGCCTTTGACAATTTGTCCCCTGATGTTAAGTGATGATGTGATCGAAGATATTATTCAGGATAACCTAGAACTACTGTCTGCCAAAGACGGCTGCTGGATTATACCGATAATTGCTTGACGGACCGGGACAAACCACTAAGCAATCAACGCTACCAGCGTTTCAAGTAGATAATAAGTCTGTCACGTCACCTGCTTGTCTACAGTAATGAGATTACCAGTTTCTTGCCCTGATTCCACATTTGAGGAGTCAGTGACAAAACTTTCCAATGGTTGTACTTATTCTAACTTCCAATTTAAAAGGCCGTTATGCTCCGTTGTTATCCTAGTATACAGCAACAGTGCGGTTATGTAATATAATTTCCCCTAACAGTGAGGGCAGTGGTCGTGAACGGTCAGCACATCTTCACGTTCGACGGGCGCCACCTGACGTTCCCCGGCTCGTGCCGCTACGTGTTGGCGCACGACCACGTCGACAGGAACTTCACGCTGCTGCTACATATTCAGGACGGGAAGCCCAAAGCTCTGGCGCTCGAAGACAAGAAAGGAAACCTCATTGAGCTGAGAGATAACGGACAGGTATGTATTGATATATATATAATGTTGGAAGATGGTTTCAGAGTTTGTTTTTTATGCTTCCGTGCTAGAAAATGGGACCCTATTCGGCTGTCCGTCTGTCTGATCTGGAAGTGCTTTATAATTAAAACCGCATACCGCAGGTAGCCGGTTGTATCACTGAATATGTGTTTTCATGCTGTATATTAGCCTCACACTTTTCAAGCCACTCATAATTGAATACTCCAATACTCTTTCAATCAATAATTAAGGAAAGGTTCAGACCTTATCGCTCACAATGGCGTGCCCCTCCATATTGAGCACAGTTGCATTTACTACTGCCCATAGGCGATAACTTTACTGTATGTACGTTCATTTACTGAGGAGAGAACCTCATCAGGGGTACCCAGGAATAGTTCTGTAGTACCTATGATGTATTATCTAATTACCATTTTTCTGTATTTCCAGGCTTTCCTGAACAACGCCAACCACGGTTACCCAGTGGAGCTGGAGGAATCGTATGCCTTCCGTCAGGCCAATGGACGCATCGGATTGGGTACCCCATATGGGCTCATGGTCTTCTGTACTACTAAACTTGAGGTTTGTATATCTATATAATGGCAGCTTCTTTATTTATTTATTTAACAGGATAGAGAGTTTATACTCGTGTCAGTACAAGTGTTAGTTCTCTTATACATAGTATGATCAACTTACCACCCTAAAGTGAGACGTAATACTGGCTCCAAATAGTAGCAGTGTGAGGCAGCCGTGAGAATCAATCTGTTGTGGAGTTCCAGACGTCATGATGAAATTGGTGAAACTTTATATAAAAGTAGCTCATTTTGTATGTAACTAAATTAACAATTTGTTTTATGGCATAGAATCAACAGCTGGAGGACGTCAACAGTAAAACAAATGTCGCTCCCATTAGGAGGGGTTTGGCATAATCCCCATGTTTAACACTCCTGCTTGCACAGTGTATGACAGTTATTCAGAAGGCGCAGCAGCCTGCCTTCTGATATTTTGCCCTTCATTGCATCTTATGAATCCCACAGGAAGATATGGGGGAACAATTCTAGACCGGCACCACACGGACAATTAATTCCAATACTTCACCCAACCAAATCGCAGTGTCTCTAACTTCTACAACTACTTTTATTGTTCTGCAACTTCTGGTTTTCATACTAACGCTTACTCGTTTGTTTAGGTGTGCTACGTAGAAGTGAACGGATTCTACCTCGGCAAGCTCCGCGGTCTTCTCGGAGACGGCAACAACGAGCCTTATGACGACTTCAGGCTACCCAACGGAAAGGTATGTCAAAGCTAAATATGTACAATGAAGGTTCGCTTTTATGAGCCTATTACCTGGTTATATGGCATTAAGCTAATGCCCCCCTTGCTAGCGATCACCCTCAAGTAGAAAATCTGTCGCCAAGCACCTAACAGTGTTTCAGCACCTTTCCTTTGAGGCCAGTAACTCCAAGGTTAGCCTGAACAACATCTTGGAGCACATCATCACTTACCAACAGGTGAGATAGTGTTCGAAGGCTAAAACAAACAGTCATCATCTATCAGCAAAAACATTAAGATTAGTTACTAAAGTATTCATGTCCACATTAGTAGCATTTAGTATTTTTTTCCTTTAGAAGTAACTTTAATAATACGATAGCCTCGCAGAAGGAAGTTCTCTGGAAAAATACGCACCTATTTTCCAGCAGCGTGGGTTCAATAGGGTAGCAGGTTCAGTAGCCTAGCAAGCATCTCACCTGGTTTTTATATTGTTATGATTGCAATAACGCCTGCCACGCGGACCACACTACAAAATCACAAATATACGATAGGAAAAATTCAATCTCCACTCCATCCCGATACGATGGTTGATGAACTATAGGAAAAATTCGAGTTATGACGTCATGTCATGTTAGCTCAATTGGTTAGAGCATGCCCCGGCTAAAGGGGCGGATGGACGCGGGTTCGGATCCCGCACATGACTTGAATTTTTCCTATCGTATATTTGTGATTTTGTGATCTCACCTGGTGTTGGTCCAAGATAGCAAAAAAATAAACCAACAAAGGGAACATCTGCTGACGCAAAATCCGATTTTCTACTAATCAATTGAAGCCAGGCAACCATGCATATCTGCTGGCCGTAGGTTGGATTAATGCAACCGGGGGCAGGCTTATTGGGATTGCTTCGACTCCTAAAGGAAGAAAAGGCACCCTACGAGCTACAACGTACGTAGGTAGATGACACAAAACTGTTTCGTATTTCGTTTCACTAATAAAACTTTGAATTTTTTTCTTTCTGGCTGACCTAATCATTAATATAAAAGAGACGGACCACGAACAAATTGATCAGATTTCCACAGTTGTAGGCCACACTCACATTATACCTCCTTCCATAAATATATTATGATAAGCTGACAACGTGAACAGCTCGTTGTAACTGTGATGTGATCTCCAGATCTGCACGTCAGAGAGTGAGTTTGGTAACGCGTATGCGCTGTCGAGCCGCTGCCCGAAGGTGCAAGCCCCAGAGCACAGCCATCACCAACTGCACCACGCGAAGTTGCCTGAAGCCTGCGAGAAGGTCTTCGGAGGATCCTCACCCTTGAAGACCCTTGCGCTGGTTCTCGATGTGGCACCTTTCAGGTGAGACCATTGAAACTTACTCCTTAAAGAAGATTTTTTTAAACTTTATAGGGTTCTGTACTAGAAAACGGGCCTCCTTATACTGAGCCTTAGCTGTATCTCCGTCTGTCTGACCTGTAAAGGACTCTCTTTAAAACTATAATAGGTAGCAGGTTGAAAGTTTACAAAGGATGTTTTAGTATGAAACATTTGTTGTTCTCGCAGCTTTCAGTTATAGAAAGAATACACACAGTGTGCTTCAAGCTTTTAGTTTTCAAGGAGTCGAACTAAACATGATGCAGACTTTTTGAATAAATTGTACTCAAATAGCCACTGTGGATTTAGTAGATTCAGGTGTACATTGGAGTGCCTCAGGGCTTGCTATTAGGAGCAGTATTATTTCTCATCGTAGATAAATATCTATGATATACTTGTAGGCATAAGAGAGGTAAACAGTCAAAATCTAGTAATAAAGGACATGCCCGAAACCTAGATCGACAATCTCGACCAATACGCGTGAGTACAGCCGGTTATTGAAAACATTAGTAATAAAGGAATAATTGGTATTATAATGCGCGCTAAAAAACAATTTTCAAATTATTTATATTCTATTTTAAAAATCAGTTCTTACAAGATTGCTAAATTTTATTGATTTATTTGCCTAAAATAATGTTTCATCCAGGTATGCAAATACATTTATTTGTTAATTGACTATAAAAAAACAACGATCATAATATTTTGATGAAATTTCAATAGGACACACTGGTTATACTGTACTCAACTCTAGAAACAAACATCAACTACCTATATAGGTAGTAGTAGTATATACTCTACCCAACAAAAGAAGTAACATCAAATTCAGTTCATAATTTGCGGAGCGTTTGCTTGATAAATATATAAAATAAAACCGTAGATTTGAGAACTTTTACTCACACCTTTTTGGGAGTCTATTAAATGGTATGAAAATCAGGATATTTTATGGATAAATGTGCGTTTTCAGTACTGGATCAGCCGAATCGTCCACTGCTGAATACAGCCTCCCCTATTAAGAAGGTATTTGCCATAATCCCCACGGTTGGCAGGCGGCTTGAAGATCGCAGAGTAAGAGGGCAGTTCTTTAGAAGGCGTTGCTGCCCACCTACCAGTATTTATCCCTTAGTCGCCTCTTACGACACCCGTGGGATGATATGGAGAGGTGCAATTCTAACCCGGCACCCCACGGGGGTCGTTTTCAGTACCATATAATTATTTGTGATATTATGCCGGTATATGAATGAATTTAGGTAGAAACCTACTTTACCAGATGCTATTACAATTGGGTGTTCTTTACACTCAAAGCAATCTCTTATAAACTAATCATTAATAAATAATCATAATCCCTGACAGACAAGCGTGCATCCACGCCGTAGAAGGGAACCAAGCGAACGCCCAGCACGAAGCGTGCGACCTTGCGCGTGGGTACGCCGCGCTCGCCATCACCGGTCTGCTGCCCGCCATCCTGCCCGACGTCTGCGTCACCTGCAACGACGCCGACAAGCCCCGAGCCTTGGGAGACACCTACGAACTCAAGGTGCCCAACAAGCAAGCTGACATCGTCGTTAACGTTGAGATGACTAAGGTGAGTTTCAACTCGATTAAAAAATATAGATTCTGCAATAGCCTACCCCCAAAACTCGAAAAAAAATTCCTTAGTTGTTATGTTTTATATGAAATAGTGAGTTCTAATGCAAATGATTCGTCTAAATGATGAAATTTCTATCTCAAATTAAATTAAAAATTTACAACACCTTTTCTCACCATTCTTGGTAAGTTACCTGGTGGAGGCGTACGTTGCAGTCAGTTAGACGACGCCGAGTACAATATATATAGCATCTATAGTTATAACATCTCTCTGACACCTACTTACAATGTTCTGTTACGGGGAGTTTACCATAATCCCAACGGTTGCCAGGCGTCTTGGAGATCGCAGTGTCTTAAAAGGCGCTGCTGACCGACACCCACAGGAAGAGATTGGGGAGTGATATTCTAGCCCGTCATCCCAACAAAGTACGTAGGTAAATGACTCAAACATTCCGTTTTTCGTCTCATACCTAAACACTTTCAATATTTTTTCTCATCAGGTCAACGAGAAGACCTTCAAGGAGTTGGTGGTACCACTGGTCACTCAGGTCATCGATGGACTGAAGAGCAAGCACATTACTGATATTAAGGTTTACCTCGTCGGCATCACCTCCAAATTCCCTTACCCTGTTCTTTTCGATACTGACCGTGAGTACATACGTTATTTCTTTCATTGATTCCGACAAACCACAACATTACTTATTTGTATTACGTAACTTGTCTATATTAGCTATATAATCTAGAGCATTAATCTCAACAAATGCTTAATAATGTGGTTCAAGATGGTAAATAGTTAAAAATAAGAATAAACGGAATGTCTTATCTTTGGCTGCGTATCAACCAAAAATGTGCGAGAAAAATAAGCGGTGGAAGAGGGTCCCACCAATAGGATCACTCCGTGCGGCGAGGCTAGGAAAAGGAAGCGATTTCATTGATGGGATTTTTCTCCCTCACACATGTGGTTGATACGCATCCTAAGGCAAGACTTTCCATTTCAGACTTTACGAAGGCTGCGTCACCAGAGTCATGTTATTGTGACGGAATGAGCTCGAGGCCCATCTGATGTTAAATGAACGAACCTCTACCTATAACAGATGCATTTCGTCACAAGTCACGAAATGCACGGCGCCCGTCACCTTGAGACATAATTGTTAAGTTTCATGTGCCTGTAATTTTGCTGGCTCTCAAGGACAGCTGCCGGAACACACCGTTAGGTGCTTGGAAACAGATTTTCTACTTGATGGTGGTCGCTAGCCAGGCGGGCATTCGTAAAATGCCCTTCCGCCATGCGGTGAAGCTCAGGCCCGCGGCGGGATTCGCAACATGGACCTGCTGCGCGGCAGTCCATAGCCAATGCCACTGAGCCATCACTGCTTCAAAATTATTTGCTTAAAGAGTTACTCGAAAATAACTGAGATTTTAAGAAAACATTTCTGGCTCTACTTCTAAAACTTTAGCAGTTAACTCATTGAATATTTTGGACAATGAAACTACAAATCTAATACCAAGTGAAATTGTCACATCACGTATAAATTACTAAGCTTTTTCATGATCTGATCAATAGAGCTATTGCAGGCTAGGTCTAGTAGGTATAAAAACAGAAAGAACCAAGATCTACATAATGTTGCACATAATATTCATTACAAATATCCAACTTTTTAATATGATTGCAATGTCAGCTGTTAGACAGTGACAGTTTTTCAAATTGCTCTACTTCTGAGTCATGAGCGTTGTAAGCACCTTTATTACGTTACGTATATAATATATAACTGATATTTTGTATAGCTGTTAGTGCATCTCGGAACGATTTTGCTTACACTTTTTTAGCACTAAAAATGTCCCTTACACGGTTAACCTGATACAGAGGTGTGCAACATACTAGATAAACGTAGGTGTAGAAGATTTACTTTTTAACATTAATAAGTATTTACATTTGGCCATATTCATTTATATTATATGTATTTCACAGTAAAACTGAAGAACGCCAAGATCACATTCACCGAGGAGAGCCGCTACGACCGCATCAAGCCCATCAAGTCACGACTATCAGAAAAGGTGGACAGTGCCATCGAGACCTTCGTCAAGATCCTCAATGATGTGAAGATTGGATTAGGTTAGTTATTTCTCTAATCATCTTTTAATTTTCAAAAGTTTACCTCATCTCCTAAAAACTTTTTTTTTTTTGTGTTTCCAAATGGGCAAGTTCTTGACAACAATCTTGCTTGAAAAACGAAGCTGTAGTCTAGGGTGAAATAGGAGTAAAGTATTTTACAAAATCATCACCTAACCTTCTTTAACAGGTATCCTTAACATTGAAGGCGGTTACTCATCATTCTTAGAGCTGCCTCTGCGAGCTGGTGCTGTCAAACATGGCATCGCTGTTGTAGGAGAGTCTTGCCCAGCTTCAAACTTGGTAAGTTACTTACGTATATTTAATTATTTTTTTACGTCTTTGAATTTAATCATGCTTAAATTTGTTCATATATTAGTACGAACTAGCCAGTTCCAATAAAAAGAAGTTACTGCCTTACATTATGATTATGAAAACGCTATTATTAGTTGTAACCTGATCGTTGTTTCCTAGCTGTCCTCAATCAAGGCTGGCTTCCAAGAGGAGTTGATGAAGAACATGGCCGTATCTTTGTCTCTCATCTCCGTCACTGAAGGTCTCACCATCGGCAATGGCAAGAACCCTGAACACATTGTCGGTAAGTATCTAAGGGAAAAAGAAACCTACGGGAAGAAGCGGTAAAAATCAGTAAATTAAAGAATAAAATGTATATTTTCGACAAGATCAGTTTTCGTTTCTCGGAAAAAGCACCTCGTTTTTTATAGCCCTTTTAGTTAGGCAATGAGCCAGGTAGAAAACACATCACCTTAAAACATGAAAACTCTTGCTTGAAACTAGTTCTATGAAAGTTTAAAAAACATACAAGGTTACTGGATTATCTAGGTAACAAACACACAGCGCCATCTGCGAAAAAGTTATCAGTTATAAACTCCACTGACAAGTATCAGTGTATTTACTTTTCACAAAATAAAATTGACACTGTTAAAATCAAGCATTGAAGAAATTAACCAAATTTGTTCTCGTTTATTCAGGTTTTGACGAAAACCGTGTGGTCTTGCTGGGAGACAAGAAGGCTGGCAAAGGCACTGAAGATCTCAAGGCAACCCTACAGTACGCTACAAATGGATGTATTGATTATGGCAAACAAGTGAGTATTTTAACCTACTCTCCAATCGAGGGACTTCATCCTTTCCAAGTCATTTTTTGGGTTCCCTGCTAGTAAACAGGACCCTATTACTAAGCCTCGGCTCTTTGTCTGTCCGTCCGTCTGACCTTTAAAGGGCTATATCGTCGAGGTAGCCAATTGTATTTTCAGAAGGATGTGTTGGCAATGGCAGATTGACTAACAAATAATATTAAAAATATGAGGGGGTCCCCGTACAAGTGTATTTCACAAAGTTTTTTCTAACTTCCGTTAATTTTAACAACTTCTTTTCCAGAGTGGCGGTCTCATATTCTCTTCGACAAATTTCAATAGCGTAAACCCTACACAGCAGAAGCAGTTCATCCAGACTGCATCCAACACTATTATCCAAGAGATGTTGCACCAGACCATGCAGCAGGCATGCGCATGTGGATACGTGGATCCCTTCAGGGTGCGATCCGTGTGCATATCCAAGGATAGGAAGGAAGTGGTAAGATGAAATTGATGCTTTTTTTTTCATTATTGTGTGCGGTATGTGCGAGCATATGTGCCGATTTGAGCATCTGGGTTTGAAGTCAGAAATTTTCCGTCACATTTTGAAGTCTGGAAATGTCCTGTCTAAGTGTGTTATCTGTGTAATTTTCCTAAAAACTGTGTCCGTGAAACTGTAAGAAAGCCTGATGAAATTTCCACAGAATGTGTAGCGGATTTCCCAACAAATAATAACAAAATTAAAAAGTTTTAAATAAAAGGGTCTTTACTGGTCGTTTCCAGTAGAGGGCCCCTTTTATTTTTTATTATGTTTCATATTTGCTCGATAGTTTCAGTAATACATGAAATCGTTAAATGCAGCAATACAAAGATGTTTGGCTTATGTCATTCGGTGGTAGGTCTCTTCAGGAAAACCATTTTGGGGGGTACCACCACTGCTTCATATATTGTGCCTCAAAGCAGTAATGTGCAATACTACTGTGTTTTGGTGTTAAGGGTACTTGTAGGAAGTGAAATTACACAAACGAGACACAAGGTCTCGGAGTGCAGTGTCAAGCAAAACAAGGATACTGACACTGTACTTGTAATGACAGGCGTAACCACTTGCCATCAGGCGCGCGTTCAGCCATCTCATCAAATTATAACATAAGAACATCAATAGTAGGGTAGACCGGGGGCAATAGTAACACTTTTTGATTTTCAGTGGATTGAACAAAAACTACTTATATTTTTCAGAATATGTATGTGTAACCAAGATACTATATTCAAAACGTACATAGATTTCTGTTTAATTTTCTTCAAATGTTTTCATATCTAAGTGAAAATTTAGTAAGAATCATACAAGGTGCAGTGTTACAATTGCACTGTACTCCAGGTCAATTGTAACAAAAAAATATGATTAAAAAAAACACTATTTGGTAATCAGAGATAGCTGCACTATCGTTTATTTGCTTTCTTATAATATATTAATCAGTCTCTATAATTAGGAACTTAAATATTCAAAGCAATCTTATGTTATTAACGCAACAAAGTATCTAAATTGGACATAAACCCTGTTTTAGCTCTCTACAATAAACAAAACTAAATCTTCCTATTCCTAAAATTCGTTTGGCTTTAGCTCTGCTATATAGCTAAGGATTTGAACGTACATCAATATATTTCGATATATACATACATATAATCAACAAAATGAAGTTTGTATGGTGTTACAATTGACCCATGGTACAATTGCCCCCAGTACTATATTATTGAAAATGTAGTGCTCATGTTTGCTAAAATTATTTGAAGTTATAGAAATATTAAATTTGCATGCTACAAACGATTGAAAATTAGTTTTGCTGACCAGGGGGACGAGGGGGGGGGGGTTAATTAATTGTAATAATTGAATGGCCCCTTAACAAAAAAAAATAAATGACAAATTTAACAACCCTTCCTCTTAGAAGTCAGTTTTTTTTATCCTATGGTCATTTGTAACACAAGGTCAATAGTAACGTTACTATTGACCCCAACAATCATGTTACGTTTGCCCCCAAGGAGCGGTTTTGGCGATTTAGCATAATAACTCAAAAAAACACAGACAATAAGGCATAAATTATACTCAATTGCTAAGTTCAATACCATAGAAAAGGTGTGATAGCAATATTTATTCCAAAATTCATGCTACGATAGAGTAATAATTTAATTACACGAGAGACAAAACTTACTTTGACGAGGTGAAATTCAAAAACTCCCGACCAACGCGTCCGTATCGTCGTGATCACGCCGCCGACTGGTGAACGAGTCCAAACCTGTTCGACGCTTGGTCTGACATTCGCTCACATATGCAGCATGAATACTTATAGAAATATTTACAGTGTTACTATTGCAACGTGGTACTATTGTCCCCGGTCTACCTATAGTATATGAGACTCGTGACTTAAAAACATTATTTTTCTTCAAATATTTTTTTTTGTTCACAGGCACGCAGACGCAAGTAAACTGACAACGTAAAAAATCTCAAAATACTCTTAGTTTTATATTAATTATTATGTGCGAGTAAGACGCACTTGTACATCTTAATATGTGCATCTCGCTCGCACACAGTCATTCGCTAGTTATATACCCACTGACATTTCTGTTTTTATTTATATTCAATGCTGTTTCATAGCGAAAAGTGTTATAAGGCGTAATCATCTATGTATTAGAAATATAAGAATTATGTTAATATTTGTGAGTTTTTCATTTCACCATCTTCCTATCGTCGTATATCAAGTGGTATATCCTCATATCCTCATATCTTTTTTTATAATATTGTGACGGAACAGACTCGAAGCCCACCTGAAGTTAAGTAGCTAACCTCTGCCTATAAGAGATGCATTTCATCACAAGTTACGAATTGCACTGCGCCCGTCACCTTGAGATATAGTTATTAAGTTTCATGTGCCTTTAATTTCACTGGCTCTCAAGGACAGCTGCCGGATCACACCGTTAGGTGCTTAGCGACAGATTTTCTACTTGAGGGTGGTCGCTAGCCAGGCGGGAATCGCAAAATGCCCTTCCACCATGCGGTAAAGCTCAAGTCCGCGGCGGGATTTGAAACATGGACCCATGTTTCAAATCCTGCCGCGGACTTGCTGCTCTGCGGTCCATATCTATATCCGCTAAAGGCACATAGCCATCACTGCTTCATAACACTCTTCACTAAGAGTTCGTCTTGGTGGGTTCTCAGCAGACAGCAGCGCAGACAAGCAGCGCGGCGAGGCGCATCTATGAACAGCATGCTCGTGACGCCTCGCTGCTTGCCTCACCACTCGCGATGCTCGCGTCAGTCGCAGTATTTGAGGCACGTATTAAGGGAGCTAGCGCTTATACAATTGCGCTCTCGCTCATAACGCGCTTCGAGCAATCACATCGTGTTTTCCTATTTGCTTTCCTATTTCGAAAATGTGATTTTAATCAATTTGTAAATTCGCACATTTTCTCATCACAAAAACATTGTTCAAGTACATTTATTTAAAATATTCGTAATATCGCTTTTTGTCATTCGCAATAAAAAATAATGCAAATGTATCTAGTAGTGTTTTCTTGTAAGTTATTTGTAATTTTGTCAGAAATTAATAAAGATTTGAAAACATAAATGCAACATGGAAGCCAATAGAATGCAGGCGCCATCCATCGTTGCACGCCGAAATAGAAATGAGCACAAGCAATTGTGTAAGCAGGCGCTCTTGTTAGTAAATCCACACGAATGTTTCGGCTAGTAGTGTGAGGATCTACTTGTACGCATCTGTAAATGCGGTATGAAGATCATTGTAGTACTGAAATTACTGTGCAAGAGAGTAAGAATAAGTGACCACCTCGAAGTGATGAGTGGAGTTCAATGTTATTCTGAATGAGAATAGTGATACTGCAACTGTAATGTACAATCGACTCAGGCGGGCAACTTTTTTGTTATCTCATACTTCGTACCTTATTAAAACAATAATACTCTGACATGTCAACACAAGACCGTATAGAAAGTCTTCGATCTTATCGCCAGTCTCCTGTTTTCTGACTTGAGGTGACCCTACATAAAAATATATTTATACTAGATAAAGAAAGAATATTAAATAGTGAAGTTCGAATAGGTGCAGGATATGAATAAAAAAAAACATGCTGTCCCTTTCAACAGTACCTACGATAAATCGGTGAAACATGAAAGGGACTTCTTTTTTGCTTCACTTGAAATATCGTGCGGCTGGCTCCGTCTTTAGGTATACGTCTTTTTCTATTTGATTAACAGCAATTGACTTTCAATACAGTTCTGGCATTAAAATAACAGAGGAAAAAAAGTTTATTTAAGCAAAAATCTTTATTCTTATAGACTAATGATTAAATATGAAAATAAACTTTCACATTTCATATTTTAAGGCACTGGAATGTTGACATTGCACTTATTTGCTAGTCTTTGGACAACTTTGGTAAAAAACACATTTATTACACAAAACCGGATTGTTTTTCTTATAAAAAATGCTCTATAATAAAATTTGTATAGAGCATGAAATAGTTTTGACGGTGCATTCAAAATTTATTTCAGAAAACAATAATTTTTGTCTTCTTATTTTTGTGTCTTCTTAAGTGATAATATTGAAGTCTTCTTAAGTTTATTGTATTGATGATTGATTGGATTTTTTTTCTTAAATAAAACAATATAGAAAGTATTGTTTTCTAGTAGAAGTTCTTGCGCACCCATCTGAGCCTGGGACCTCTTTGCGACATTATCTTCACGGACGCACTGGCCGCAGCTTTCACCACTTCTTGGATCTAAAATTAAAAATAATATTTTATCTACTGACCTCGATTCGAAACAAAGGTCTCTGTTCAAATATTTGTATTTATGCAACAACTTATGCTCCGCGGATTACGTTACAATATTACAACGAGGGGAGAAATTATAGTCATTAGAATCCACGCCATCCAACCCTCTAGCCGGGGTATGCTCTAGCCGCTAAGCTTACATGATATATGACTTATAACTCGTTCTCAACCATCATATCAGCAAAGTCAGATCAGCAAAGTTAAGCAATGTCACCCGCAGTCATGAGTTGGATGGCCGCTAGTGACATTACTACTGAGCGTTTTCGTGCTTCGGAGGGCACGTTAAGCCGTCGGTCCCGGTTGTTGTCTTAGGATAGCAGTCGTTATAGCATGGTGGTAGGGCATTTTGCGAATACCCGCCTGGCTAGCTACCACCCTCAAGTGGAAAACTGTCGCCAAGCACCTAACGGTGTGTTCCGGCAGCTGTCCTTGAGAGCCAGTACTTCTAGGTTAGCCTGAACAACATCTTCGACCACATCATCACTTACCATCAGGTGAGATAGTGGTCAAAGGCGAAACTGTCATGCATAAAAAAAATGTAGATGGAGTTGAGATAAAACCATTAGTTCAACTTAAGATATACTACAAACCATTCGAATCCCGCACATGACTATAATTTTTCCTCTCGTTATATTTTTAAAGGTCTCAGTATCATACAGGGCATCAGGATATTTTTTTGCGTTCATTTGGTAATTGGTAGGTAGCATTTTATCAGCATCGCTGTTAACCACTAATAAAATACCGCGGGCTCGATTCCAGATTTTGCTTAGCACGCGCTAGTGTTTGAGTAAATATATATTATATTCAGTGCATACTTATTAGGTATATAATTAAAAACATCCAACATTTTAATATTAATCGAGCCACTAAGAAATATCGCTAGAAGCAAAGTTACAGAGTTGAGAATGCATTGACGTCGGGGCAACTGGACCGGGTTGCGACCGGACTTTGTGATAGCGCTAGTTCATAGCGGGCACCTCTTGCTCACGGGATTGGGCATTGGCCATGCCCCCGCCGACCAAAAAGTTCGTAAGTCAGCATTGCTAACCGCCCAGACCCGGGCGTGTTAGATGAGCTGTGTGGATTTTGAATTGGACTCTGTCCTCCAGTTAGCCTGGTTCCTAATAAGAATCGGGCCAGACAGTAAGGTTTGAGTATGGTCTGCAACGGTTTCATAAAAGCGAAAAGACACATTGGACTGCGACGCATTACCACGATATCTCAGATCTGTCAAACATGTCCCACGAAAGGACACATTGGAACGTTAACGCAATGTAACGATACCTCAGATCGGAAAAAACCTATCCCATGCAAGAAAGGACGTAGTCGAACTGCGACGCAATGTCACGATATCTCAGTTATGAAAAAAATGTCCCATGAAAGGACGTATTCGAACTGCGATTCGTTGCCGCGATATTTAAGAATTTCCGATTTGTCAAACATTTCCTAGCAGAAGAGGTAACGAGCGTAATGATACGCAGGCAGGTAATAGTGCAACAAGCCGTTATGATTCCCACATACCTTCCAAAATCGAAAGCAATCATCGATTCAGTTCAATACTGTACAGTTTTGCTGCTACCACACACACTACGATAGATCGAGTACGATTTTTATTACGTTCCGCGATCGTTTCGTGGAATGAAGCATTGTTATTAGCTGTTGTCGGCTTAGTGCTTGTCATTAGAAAAAGTAAGTAAAAACTTTATTCAAATACAAAGAAAACGAGCTTATTTCTCACATAATAATATTTATTTTATAATTTTGTAGCTAAACTGCATGTACCACGACCAAGCAGTCCAAGCACAGCCAGCTGGCACACACGCTTCGATTGAGCAGTACAGTCACTCCTATTTGATTTATCTACCCGATATCAATTCCTCTCGGTTCGAAGGTGTTTTAAAAAATCGAACCGATCTCCCACACACGTTACGATTGATCGAGACTGTTTGACTGTACAGTTCGAATCGCATACGATTTTGAGTTTCGTGCTGTGGTGTTACGTTTACAAACAGGCGGGCGACTTACCCAACTCTTTTTTTTTATGTTATTGTGACGGAACAAACTTGAAGCCCACCTGTTGTAAAGCCTCTGCCTATAACAGATGCATTTCATCACAAGTTATGAATTGCACTGCGCCCGTCACCTTGAGACATAGTCTTATGTGCCTGTAATTTCACTGGCTCTCAAGGAATGCTGCCGGAACACACCGTTAGGTGCTTGGCGACAGATTTTCTACTTGAGGATGGTCGTTAGCCAGGCGGGCATTCACAAAATGCCCTTCCACCACTCGTACATAACATAGAAAAAGTGAATAATAATGTTATCGACTTACACTCAACATCAAGCTTTGTGCGTTTCCGACCAGCATGTCCATTGCTTCTTTGTCTTCTTCAGAACCTGAAAAACAATTGTTACAAAAATTGGTAATTAGATTTATTTAGATTATCGTGATTCCATTGCACAGTCCACGAGACAATCCAATGTATTGGTTCTATTTATTTATACTTTATATTCTTGATACTTCAAACTTCAAATCTGACTGTTTAGAGGCATAGCAATGGCTTCCGTATTTTGATGGGCCTGCCTAGATTCTGCAGCGCATCAAATATGTTTGCAGAAGCCCGGGTCGACGGCTTTCATGCTATCTTACGGAAAAGGACAGTCTCAATGGTTAATAGGTTGGGGAGCAGCTCGAACAGTATTTTGCAGATGGTATCGGAGTGTCTCAACTCCTCGATAAATAGACATTTCGTCTATGTATTAAACAGATAAGGTACATATGGGTATTCTGCAAAATATTACTAGTAGGAAATAGTATTTGTTATATACTGTCCAAATCTATATTCATTGTAACTAACATAATTTTAAGTTTAAATTTTTGTGTCATTATGTAATTACTAACGACTGGGTTTTGTTACCTGATTAAATAATTTTATTATTATTAATTTAGCAGAAGTGAACACATGCATACGACATACGTGGTCATACAACAAATAAATATATAAAGAAGAAATACGTGCCGATGTAATGTGTTGTTATCGAATTACCTTGATGTCCAAGCGAAGACCCTTTGACGGTGGTCAACATCTTGAGCTGACCGCTGATTGTAGGAATCCTCTCGCAGGTCTGGAGCAAGTTCTGGATAACACAAATCATTGATATAGTAATTTTATACGTGAAAAATATAGATAGGTAGATAGATAACTCTTTATTGTACACACCAATACATTACAATAAAACAAAATACGAAGGATTACAGTCAAGTGTTACAATGAGCAGCCTTACAACTAACAGTGATCTCTTCCAGGCAACCTTTGAATGGAGAGGAAATAGAGGAGTAATAAGACGGGGGTGCATTAAATTGATATTAACAGTTCAGTTGAACAGACTGCTAACTTAAAATTGAAACAGAAATATTTTCCTAAACAAAAACAAACAGAAATGACTTAAGTACTAGCAATATACCTTTACAAACTTACATACAACAATACTATATTATATACATAAACACACACACACTCACTATACAATATGTAACCAATTATGCTATGTTTTAATATCACGTACATTTCATATAACTATCCTACAATTGTGAAGATGAAGTACAAGTGATAAGCAGCTTTGAACAGAACAGGTGTAATTAATCAGACAAATAAAACTTTTTGAATAAGTTTAAAGATTGTGCTTGCCTGATAGAAATCGGAAGTAAATTCCACATTCGAACAGTTTTGACTGAAAAGGATTGATCGTAAAATATTATGCCATGTTAAGGCATACTGAGGGATAGGTTTTAGATTTTAGGTTAAAGAAATTCAGAACTGCTTAGTACGAATAGTAGTCGTAGTTTTGCCAACCGTTACGTGATAGAAGATATTCTAATAACCAAGATATTCCGCTTCTTAGAGAGGTACATCCGTCCGGACGGGATTATTGTACGGTGCGTGCAGCGTCAGAAGAGATCAGAGCTATGCGTGGCTATACGATAGAAAGAGAGACGGTTTGTAGGTGAATATAAATACTAGGTACTCAGTGCTTTGCGAGCTAAAGTGTACTTTATTGCTTCGCAGCTAGAATCGCTTATTTATTGGAATGTTTTTGCGGAGTGATCCTTCTGGTCCTTTTTATTCTGTGGTAGAGTACAATTGGCGAAAGTGACTACAAAACTAGCCATGTAGGGACAAGCACATAGTAATCAAGTCCTTGTTTTTTGTATAAAAATAAATAAATATAATGTTAAAGTCAATATAATTTATTAAATTTAGGCGTCTACGACGCTCTTATGAAGGTCAATAACAAATTTTAGTATTGAAATATTCTACATTGTACTGCCACGTTCAGAAAAAAAAATGTATAGAGCCACTGCGAGAAGAACGGGCAAGTAACTCGGGGCCATCCTAATTCGGATGTAACTTTGCCTAAAACTATTATTGATAAGAAAAAAATATCATGGTTATATAAAAATTTGTCCACCTTAACAGGTAAGGTACATTATTAGGACGTTTTTGACTTAACGCGACCGAGAGACTGAACGATTTCAGTTTGCGTCGCTTCAACACGAAGCATTCTCATGTGTTTACTTTGAACGGTGACGGGTCTAAGCACTATAGGCAGAAACTATTCTAGAGGCAGAAACTCTTCTAGAGGCAATGATAGCCGATCGGTAATAGCTACTATGGCAGGCAGGTTCATAGTTCGATCCCCACCGCCGGCTTGAGCTTCACCTCAGGGCACCGGAAGGGCATTTTGCAAATGCTCGCTGGCTAACTATCACCCTCAAGTAGAACATCGGTCGCCAAGCTCCTAACAGTGGATTTTGGAAGCAGTCTCTGAAAGCCAGTAATAATTGTGAAATGACAGACATATGACACTTAACAACTTTATGTGTCAGAGTGTTGGGCGCAGTGCAGTCTGCCACCACGAACTGCATATCTTATAGGCAGAAGTAATGGCCCTGGGGCGTGTTCTGTCACAAATCAAACTATAAGAAATTCTGAATAACAATTATAAAACTATGCTCGGTAGATGGCAGTAGACTGGCATTCTATTACTTATAAGTTTTTATTCCAGTAGTATTTTGAATTTATTATTATTTTAAACAGCATTAACGCATGCCGTTACTTCGAGAGGGACTTGAACTTGCAACACTGGAATGCCATCCTGCCGCATTACCAGTTATGCTATGGAAGCGGGTGCTAGACCGTCGAATTTTTCCCGATTTTTAATTAGTTTAATACAATTTGTGCAGATGTCATCACCGTCAGAAAGACATGCAATCAAAATAGATGGAAACATGGACTGTACAGCACCCTGTTCAATAGCATAACAAAGTTAGCTCCATCAAGTCGCGCTGGAAGCGAATCTTAATCCATAAAAAAACTATCGTAATAAGTAAATCTATAATTGAATTTATAGCAATCGTATTCATTTTAATACGTTTTTAAATTCATTATTTTTGTATATCATTGAATATAGATGGCAGTAGACTTGCACTTGTTTACACTAACATTATAAAGAGGAAAGATTTTCATTTTTGTATGTAACGAATAAACTTAACAACCGATTTGAAAAATTATTTCACTATTAGAATTCCACACTATCCCTGATGAACATAGACTATAGAATGTTTTCATAAAATTAGGGATCCGTATGAAAACTTGGATAATATAAGCCAACGTGTAAAAAAAAACAAAATAATCGTTTTATCGCGTACGCTGCGGAAATTATTGACAATAAAGCAAACTAATGTACTACAATTTTATAAAGGACATCAATATCTACAAAAAATTCAGGAATACCATATGTCTAATATGTCTAACTATTACAGTTATGTCACAATAACTACTTTTTATGTGTGTCAATTTATATTTTTTGTAAAATATCCGTGCGAAGCCGGGGCGGGTCGCTAGTTAGATATAATGTAAAATTATCCGATGGATTAAGGTTCTTCGGGAATATAGGAATAAAGGTGACATTTTTTACACAACACAGAAAATTTAGATATAATATAAATAGGAATACCTTCTTGATCCTGAAGTCTGTGCACTCGTGAGCAAGTTTCTTGGCCAACTCAGCTACCTCCTGAGACTCCAGTACTATCGACTTGGAGGTCGATATCAGCGCCTCTGTCCTGTCTGTAAGTTCAGTTATTGATTATATATTATTATACGTTTAAGGTATCATTTATGAAAAATTATACCACAATTTCTTCATTTTTTGCCGACTTCAAAAAAAAGGTGTTTCTCAATTCAACTGTTTTTGTGGTTACCTCATTTAACCCCAAAAAAACAGGATATTGTTGTTTTTTATATTTGAAATTTGGTCCTTGTCATGTGGTACCATTTAAATGTGAGTGAAATCTATCGAGTAGTGTTTGCGTTATTCATAATAATGCGTTAATCTTAACGCTTTGTCTTAAATAACAAATATGGAATAATGAATTACAGGCACAAGAGACTTTTAACATCAGGTAGACCACGTGCTTACTTCGTCAAATACCTATAAACAAACACAAAAAAAACATCTCAAAATGTTTGTTAGGACTAGCAGAAGTGAACCCTAAGAGGTTGTTACAATTATAGCAATAACCGTGTATAGTAGATATGTATAGGGTAGTATGTACTGACCCGTCTCCATATACTGTGAGAGTCGTGCCATGAGCACGGCCATGCGCCGCGCGACGCCCACTATCTCGTTGTCGCGCGCCGACCACTCGCGCACAGACTCGTGCATGCATCGCGCTGCACTCTGCAACATACACGACAACCATAAACAACCGGGACGAACTGATCGTAAAGGCTCATTTACAATCAACAAGGGCAACGCCGCCCCTTCAACTTAATATAATAAAAATACTGTAAATATTAATTTTAATGTTTAAAAAAAAATTACTCACTTTAGTCATAGTAGAAAGAGTGAGGAAGTAGGCCATCTCCCATTTCGCGATATAATTACCTACCATACTTGCCTGTCTCAGGGTTGTTACTTATTTATAATGTATGTACTCGATATGCTAAATTTTAATTCAGTACCTAGAAATAGGCAAGGGTCGCGAAGTTGTATTTTTTACTTGTGTTGTCTCGGTTCAGTCAGGGTTAGTGAGGTCAGGAAGAGAGGTACTGTGGGAGGGCGCAGATGGACGGTTAGCTCGGCACTGCGTCGCCTGCGGCGTTCCACAAGGTTCGGTGTTGGGGCCGATCCTGTGGAACGTGGGCTACGACTGGCTCCTTCGGGAGCCAGTTCTCCCTGGAATGGGGGTATTGTGCTATGCATGTATCATGATACCCTCGTAACGGCCCGGGGACGAACCTACGAGGAAGCAGCGCAATTGGCTACCATCGGAACCACAATGATGGTAGACAGAATCACGCGGCTGGGCCTGAGAGTCTCACTGACCAAGACGGAGGCACTCCTCTTCCATGGTCCACGAAAAGGTCCACCACGAGGGGCGAGCATCACAGTGGCAGGAGAAGTTATCAAGGTCCAGACTCAAATGAAATACTTAGGTCTGGTCCTAGATGGCCGTTGGCAGTTCAGGGCCCATTTTACCCAAATCGCCCCGAAATTAATAAATGCCGCAACAGCCCTCGGGAGATTGCTGCCGAATGTAATGGGGCCCCAGCACAACATGCAGACGCTTGAACTCTGGAATAGTCCGTAGTATGGCTGTGTATGGAGCCCCAATTTGGGTATCATGCTCTCACTGCTCAAAATAGGGCCATCCTAAGGAGACCACAGAGGATTATAGCAGTGAGAGCAATAAGAGGTTACAGGACGGTCTCGTGGACAGCGGCCACTCTCCTCGCAGGCGACCCTCCCTGGGAACTCCAGGCGGAGATGCTCGCAGAGGTATATGATTACCGTACAATAATGAGATCGTGGGGCAGATATCCCGGTCCAGGAGAGGTCCAGCGGATCAGGGAAGCCGCTCATGTTGCCCTGATCCAAAGATGGGCCGAGGATCTCCAGTCTCCAGCAGCCGGCCTGGCGAAGGTGGAGGCAGTTGGTCCCCACCTAGATCGCTGGCTAAAAAGGCGGCAATCTCGTTCCGAATGGTGCAGGTGCTGACTGGGCACGGATGCTTCGGCGAGTATCTGCACCGGATTGCGAGACGGGAGCCCACCTCTACCTGTCACGAGTGTGGCGCGCCCGTGGACACGGCACGTCACACTGTGGTAGAGTGTGCCATATGGGGATCCCAAAGACACGCTCTTATAGCTGAGGTTGGAAGTGACCTTTCGCCGTCAAGCCTAGTTGATGCCATGCTTGGCAGTGAGCGGTGCTGGTTAGCAATGGCCTCCTTTTGTGAAAAGATCATATCACAAAAGGAGGCCGCGGAGCGGGTCAGGGAGGAAAGTGAACTCGCTGACCCAATCCGAAGCAGGAGACCAGGGCGGAGAAGGCGCCGATATGCAGACCTACTTCCACCCCCTTAGAAGAAATGCCCTCCTGGTGGGTCGGGGGACCCATCACCAATGAAGGGCAATCATGAAGAATGCCCCCACGGTAGGGGTGCCAAAGACAGGAGGCTCCAGGGAGCTTAGCGTTGGGGTGATTGAGGTAGAATGCGCAAGCGAACCCGCTTCACCCGACATAAGACGTAGAGGCCCACCGCTGGGTTTTTAGTGAGTATACCGGGCACTCTGCCCGGGGAGTCCCACATAACCACGTGGTTTCCCCCGGAACTGCGTGGTACGCGTAAGGCATTTTCCCAGCAAGAAAAAAAATAAAAAAAAGGGTTAGTGAGGTCGGTTTTGTACCTAAACGACGATAACACCTTTCTCGATGAAAAAAATACCGACTGGCGATACCTATGTGGTTGCAGGGCCAGAGACGTGCGACGCGGGCATACCTAATACAACAAAAAAATAAGTAGGCATCATCAAGTAAAAATCGTAGGTATGCTAGAATAAGTGACTTGCTTACCTTTCCTGTTCAGTAGGTAATCTGAACAAAGATAACTCTGGAATCTATGAATTATTTAGACAGCCGAACACAGCAATAAGTTCTCATGCGATTATCAAACATTTTTCATTCATTTAGCGGTACCGAAAAGCCGAGACGCGCGATCCTTGTTCGGTGTTAGCCCCGGCTGGCGCACTGAGAAACAGGTCGAGATTGTGTTTAAGTGTGCGTGCGGCGCGCATAGATACTATGGCGCACACAAACAAGCCGCGCGCGGTGCGTTTGTATGAAGATAACTTACTTCCCACTCCTTCTACTATGCTTTAGTGTTAAGATTATAACAAACTAACACTCTTCCCTTCAGGAAGACTGATGTATTGGAGACGACGATTACTAAGTAAACTGTATTAATCTGATAAGAAAAAGAAAGAGTACGGACCCAGAGTCTGTAGTGTAAAAGTATTAGTAATACAAAAAAAAACGACAACCATGCTGTCAAATGCTGGCATTCTGTCACTATCGGACTGCGTACGAATGAAAGAGAGGCAGCGATGACAAAATCGCGGTCAATTTCGGTAAAAAACTAAAGAATGCTTATTAACACAACACTGTAGTAGCTTAAATTGATAATATAACTGAACTTGTTCCTTTTGATAAGGATTTTCTATATAATTGTTATTTTGTTATAGACAATACATGAAAAATTAAAATATTTACGTCATAACCTCAATTTAGAGTCTCCTTACAAATTTATGAGAGAAAAAATTCAAGTTATTTGTTCCGTTTTCGCGCCGGATGATATACCACTTGGCCAACTGGGCACGCTATTTCTACCCGGAATGTCATGCTCCAATCGTATTACTGTAACCGTCATAGGGGATTTATCATGTTCCGTGAAAATTTCAACTTGCTACCTATATGTATTACCGTTCCAAAGATACAGCAACCATTTAACAAACAAACGGACAGTCGACACTTTGTAATAGGATCCTGTCTTCTAGTACAGGACCTAAATACTGTAGTTGTCTATTATTGAAGCCTATATCCAAGGCGAACCCTTTTCTTTGATTGTCTTTGAAAGCTCCATAAGGGAACTATGTATGTACAATACGTACGAAGTCCGCGGCTATACTGAGTTAGCTAGCTAATTACACAAGGTCTTAATGGTACCCTCTGCATTCCCCCCGCTTATTATCTGAATTACCCAGGTGTAAATGGGATTTTATTCAAAATCTAGCAATCTAACTTATATGTATAAAATGCTAATCCTTCGTTAGTTCTAAAATGACGTACACTTGGTATGATTGACTTGAGTACATTTTGTTCACGAGACGACAGATTGAGATTTTAGCACTAAGGCCAATACTACTAGGGCAGTCAAATATAAACCTGACTGAAATTCAACTCTAGAATTATAGTCGCACTTAAAATTGTGAATACTTCTTATTATTTTTCTACAATTATTCAATTTGAAATTGGCGCCCAACGTGGGGCTAACGCATACAATCGCCTAGATTTGCAAATTTCCTATTTTGTTATACGTCTTACTTAAATGCTAGTTCTACACACTAATAATAAATACCCAATGTTACAGGAGGTATTAAGACGCTGACAAGTGTCAAATAGCTTTACTTGATCAGATTTTCAGCAAAATTTGTTTAGTTTGCAGCAGTAAGAAAATTATATGTTAATCTTGAGCACATTATCTAAGGCCAAGAAAAGTCTGAAATACGTTTCCTTAAAATTATCTCGATAAAATAAAATTGCAAAGTTGACTCTAAATTACGTTTGTTAAGTATGAATGTGCATTAAATATATTAATAAAATAGCAAAACCTTAAACACAAAAAGTTACATTTTCGATTTACGTTATAAGTTTTGTGTTATTAAACTTCCCTTCGGATTTTACCTAAACTGATCCCAATTTATCATCGCTGCCTCTCTTTCACTCCTATGTAGTCCGATAGTGACAACATTTCAACATTTAACAGCGTCATAAAGAGAATGTTCCTGACCACGTCTCGTGGCTCTTACAAAAACAGTTAATATATAATACTTACGAATATCGACTGATTGGCCGTCGTCGGCTGCCTCTTGAAGATGTTCTCACCACCGAGGGCTGACTCTACGTCACCGGTTGTACGTAAAATCTAAACAAGATAAAACAAGTTTTATATATCAGAATATAGGCCAATAAGTTAAACACATATATTCGTAATTATGTATTAGCATTAGAGTAGAACTCCTGAAGAACGCGATCTAAGATGTTAGCATTATTTCAATAACACTGTATTTTTTTTTATGTTATTGTGACGGGTCAAGCACGAGGCCCACCTGATATTAAGCGGACTAACCTCTGCCTAATTATATACTATTAAAATAACAGATGCATTTCGTCACAAGTCACGAATTGCACTGCGCCCGTTACCTTGAGACATAGTTGTTAGGTCTCATGTGCCTGTAATTTCACTGGCTCTCAAGGACAGCTGCTGGAACACATCGTTAGGTGCTTGGCGACAGATTTTCTACTTGAGGGTGGTCGCTAGCCAGGCGGTATCAACCACATGCATGCTAATCAGCAATTCAAACCCGTGGTTTTAACCACTGGACTATCGAGACCAGCTCGACTGAGCCGAAATTCATGCTCTAATTTCATTATTTTATCTATCATAGGAATGGTGTGGCCAATGGCCATCAATCAGACTTTTGAAGCAGTGATGGCTCAGTGGCATTGCCTATGGACTGCCGCGCAGCAGGTACAGGGTTCGAATCCCGCCGCGGGATTGAGCTTCACCGCATGGTGGAAGGGCATTTTGCGAATACCCGCCTGGCTAGCGACCACCTTCAAGTAGAAAATCTGTCGCCAAGCACCTAACGATGTGTTCCGGCAGCTGCCCTTGAGAGTAAGTAATTCTAGGTTAGGCCTGGTAACACCTTCGACCACATCATCAGGTAAGATTGTGGTCACAAGCTCACCTAGCAGCAATAAAAAAAAAGACTAAATCATCTGATCTGAACAGCATAACGTATTTTTCTAAAGAGTGTAGAAGTGTATTTATCACCTCGGCGGTGCTCTCCTTCCAGTCGGGCAGGCGGCTAGCGCGAGTGTTGGGTGCTGGGGTGACGGCGTGCAATCGCTGCTTGGCGGCCACAAGCGCCTTTTGCAGCTCCGGGTCGCTTTGTACAGCGTTCGATGACATGCTTACGTGAATTACACGGTTAGCCAACCTAGCAAAAAAACATTTAAGTGTTTAATGGAGTATATGACGACTGGTTCTAAATATTTCTCGTTCGCTCCCAGAATTATCACTATAACCACCACTGTTAAAAACTGAATATAATTCGTTGCCTTAACGTATTTAGTTGTCAAAATTTGCCATTGTGTACTGTGGTGTTTGGCAAAAACCTCTTTCTTTTCACTATCGTACACGTATAACGTACTTATAACATACCATTTTGTTATAAATATAACAACAAACGAAATTATAGACGCGTGAACTCACCTGATGCAGGGCATCAGCCATGCCCGAAACTTAGGTCGACAATCTCGAACAATACTGTGAGTACAGCCGGTTATTGAAAACATTTATATAACAACAAATACTAAAACTTAGCCAAGTGCAGATTGGACTTCCGCTGTGGATCTCGATCTGTATGAAAATCTATTTTTTGTTACATTCCGTGTTGTTACCCTCGGTCTGGGAGTCCAACACGCACTTGGCCGATTCTTATTATTTAAACCAAACGTCCGCTATTAGAAGTTATGTTTAATACATGATAGTACTAGTTGTCGTAAAAATACTAAAATTAATGTCCGTCATGCCATTTTACACCTTAGAGAAATACTTTGAAATAGTGTTGTTAGTTACATTCGACGACCCTCCCGCACCAAAATAACTTAGTAAGATGAGGGAAAGCCACCGAAAATTCTTGTGGTAGTCGGGAGGCCATAGGTACAACAAGCAAGGCACCTACTGGTAGGATGCAAGATGCTCCTTGAAAGGGGTCATTATTCACGCCGACATGATAGAGTCCTCGAAATCATAGGAGAAGCAGCGAGTCTCTCGGTAGCTTTTTGTAAAAGAGGGGTCACCTACAATATCGAAATCCAAGCCTTACTCCATCTTAGGCGCAGCTCCCGATTAGACTCTTTTGATGGACACGCATGAAAAACACTGTAAAATTCCTGAGGATGTTGGTGTTTCGTCATCCAGACCAGATAAATTTTATACTCAAAAAAAATTAAACGCATGGTACTTATAGATCTTACTGTGCCGTGAGAAACAAACATACCATAGTAGGTTATAAAGGAATTTTGGTGGTATACCCACCAAAATCCCTATATAACCCACTAAAAGATCTTGGCCTGTCAAGAACAACCGTAACTTCCATCCTAGAAACGTGTATCCAAGGCAGCATTAGTAGGATCTTTCCAAATATTGGTTGGGCAGGGGAGGAGGCACGAGCGGTGAAAGGGAGCATTGCTGCATCATAAAGGGGCCCCTTAACCCTACTCACTGGGTTGCAAGTCCCAGACACCTTGACTTGGCCCTCTTCTTCTGCAACGCTATGGTTCCAGCCCCAGCACGCCATGGAATGCTAAGTATATTTGTCTGTATACAAAGTGTGAGAACCTACTTACTTGGTGATAGCATTAGAAGTGTAAGCACATTTGTGGGGGTCGTTGCTGTGTTGCATGTCCTCCCTCATGCGCTGCATCGTATCTCCTGGAATGTTACATATACAATCGTTGTACTCAATGTGCTACATAAATAATACTGTAAAACACTAGCATATTAAACTTTAACGCTTTAATTACACTTTTGTTATTGTGATGCCTTCCTATACAGGAAGCTATATTTAAGATTCAGTATCATTCTGAAAAGTCTTGCGTTCGCGCTGACGTTTTCATTTGAACTGAATTAGGAAGTGGATTCAGAGTAGTGTAATCACTTTCAGAAGCATCTGGATTTTGATCTTTTTAATTAATATTGTTATGTTTGCAATCTCTGTTTTTGACCAACATTAATGACCTCTGTGAGCTTAATATCAAGAATGCTAATATTCACACCTTTGCCGATGATACAACCATACTTTTCTATGGAAGTAGCTGGAAAGAGGTCATTGATGTGGCTCAAGTAGGGCTCTTAAGAGTAACGACGTGGTTGAATAATAACCTTTTGACACTGAATGCGGCTAAAACAAAATACATGGCATTTCTTATTTATCAACGCAGTGAACCTGGTCCAATAAATTTAAAACTTCATTCGTGCGTGTTATTTCCGATCAGGTATGCTCCTGCACTGAGTTAGAACAAGTAGACAAAATCAAATATCTGGGGGTTCTAATTGACAATCGACTCTTGTGGGCTAGCCAAATTAACAATCTTTGTGGGCGTATTAGAAAAATTATCCATATTTTTAGGAAATTAAGGTCTATTGCTGACCCAAACAGCATGAGGATAGTCTACCTGGCTTTATGCCAATCGGTACTAAATTATCGCATCGTTTGCTGGGAAGTAGCCACAAAGACTCTTTTTCTGAAAATTGAAAGAGCCCAAAGAGCTCTGTTAAGGTTGCCCACAAAAAACCATACAGGTACTCCACAGACCTGTTGTATGATGACTCGAAATATTTAAGAGTTTGTCAATTACATATCTTAGCTGTAGGACTGCGCTATCACAATTCATCTCATGATTCTGTTATCAAGTTAAACGGCCATCACGACGTAATAACTGGACGATTCCTCGTAGGAGTACGTTAGTAGGCAAACGAGCATTTTTTTATAAAGGTCCCGAATTGTATCAAAGATTAGATATGGCATTGAATTTTTTTTTTTATGCATGATAGGTTGCCTTTGACCACTATCTCACCTGATGGTAAGTGATGATGTGGTCGAAGATGTTGTTCAGGCTAACCTAGAAGTACTGGCTCTCAAGGACAGCTGCCGGAACACACCATTAGGTGCTTGGCGACAGATTTTCTACTTGAGGGTGGTAGCTAGCCAGGCGGGCATTCGCAAAATGCCCTACCACCATGCTATAACGACTGCCATCCTAAGACGACAACCGGAACCGACGGCTTAACGTGCCCTCCGAAGCACGGAAACGCTCAGTAGTAATGTCACTAGCGGTCACCTATCCAACTCATGACCGCGCGCGACGTTGCTTAACTTTGCTGATCGGTTGAGAACAGCTAAGTAAACTTCGCTACGAGCGCTTCTAAATATATTATACAATATATTACATGCCTCACATTTCATCTGTAAAAAAATGTTTACGTCTTGGCTCATCACATTGAATATGAAGGTAGGGAGAGTTTTTCAATATCAGATACGGAATCGGAGGACGCGGGGGCATAGAATTTTGTAGTTCAATAATTTGTAAAAATATGATTTTTGCTTAGCACGCGATAGTGCTTGTAATCACATTTACAAAAAAAAAGGTGTTCGTTGTTTTCACTCCTATAAAAAATCATCATTTAAAAAGTCAATAAAAGCCAGTAGAATATATAAGTTGCTTACCGGCTGTTTGCACGAAGTCCATAGGGTCGACGGCTCGGTCGCACAGATCTCGAACCTTCGATATAGACTCCGCGTATCTAGCCAATAACAACTTGTAGTTTTCTACAACGACCTGTAAACGTAAAGCACTTTAATAAAAACAAGTCTTACACCACCCGTTTCAGTTGTCTATCGCGAACAATTCCTGAAATACAAAACCAAAGATTTTTGGTATCCATTTGGCACAATATCGGATATAGATAAATATCATTATGGGTTGTGGCATGAAATTTTGATCATGCGTCTCATTTAATATTTAAACATTTGTGTGCCAACATAAGATACAAAAGTAATTAAACAACTTTAAACGGTTTAAATCGCGTATATTTATCATTATTTTTGTCCCGACGTTTCAAACACTTTGCAGTGATCGTGGTCACGGGGTGACTAATTGGTTTTATTTGTCACATGAGTTATTAAGAAAATTATTTGGTCTACCGTCCGAACATTTTTATATTATCGTGGTCCTTAAGATTAAAGTTCACAGAGCACTTTCCATAAAACGTAGTTTCGTCATATTTTAAATATTAAGTGTTCAAACTCGGTGAAACTTTGCATGTATGTCTTTTAGCCTAATATCTATGCTTCTGGTTTGCCAGATTTCCGTAAAATTAAGTATTTTCAAAAATAAATCAAAAAATCGTTGTGTATGGGAATTGATGTTTTGACATTTAGGGATATAATAAATAATAACACTAAAAACTGGCAAACCAGAAGTATAGATATTAGACTTAGCAATATGCACACAACATTTCACTGTGTTTGAACACATGGTATTTAAAATATGACGAAACTACGTTTGTATAGAAAGCGCTCCCTACAAGTGAACTCTACTCTTAAGTGGTCCTTATGGACAAGCTCAAACTCTCTGAACGAGCTATGGAGAGAGCTATGGAGTAGTTTATTTGCGCGATAAAATCTGGAACGAGCTAACTTTCAGAATTTGCAAGTTGAAGTGACAATGGGCGGCCCACATTACTCGAGGAACTGATAACCGACGGGAAAGAAAAGTTCTCCAGTGGTTAACATATTCAACTGGCTATACGTAGAATTGATAGACAAAGCCGAACCTATCTTCCCCGGTAAACATAATGCATTAGAGACACATTTAAAACCCCATTTTGATGGCAATAACCTATCAAAGGTTATTCAATTATCATTGAAATTACTCATAATACCATACACAGACAGTACCTTATCATCCGGATGGTCAATCCTTTGTTGAGCAGCTTGAACCAGCATCGGAGCGAGGAGTTCAGCCTGGAAAACAGAAAATATCCTAGAGAAGTTTCCTTTCATCATCAGCTGTTACTGTAACCAATACTATCTTTAACAGGATGCAATCACGGAAAAAAACAAGTTAATGTCAGTACTTTGAAGGTGCTGCTTCCGGTGATTTTTCCATAGTAACCTCTTACGACCCTCATGGGAAGAAATGGGCAGCGTGAAATTTTATCCGGGGATAATTTGTACATGCAATGTTACAGATTCAAATAGCCAATCTATCTAAACGCACATAACTGCTTTCTTGCGGTGTAATAGACCTCCGCTTTGCCCTTAGGTTACGGAAAACTAAAAAGAAATACTATTTTCTTGTATATACAATACAGTAAAAAAATTAGTGTTGCGTCCACATGCAACACAACATTTTTTTACTGTATTGGTACCCAGGATGCGTTACATTATTTATCACTATCCAACCCTCTAGGAGGTTGAAGAATCATCTGATAAATCCAGCGGCTTATTTTGTTACATCACAGAATAAAAAGTACAGGTTACTTTAACTTCGCTTCGAGCGCTTTAAGCATATTGTCCCCATTAAAACAAACTGGCACTACCTAGGTATAATGATAACTGAACATAGTAATAAAACTTAACATTAGAAAGCTACGTACGTTTCCTTACCTTTCGATGTCCTTTGGAATTGAGAAAAACGTGAGGTTCAGACCTTTGTTGTTATTTATGCAGCCAAATGCAATTCAGTATGATCTTGCTCTCATTTCATCCTAACCAATAGATACTAGCCTTATTATTCTGTGGTACTAGTTACGTAAACAGACTAACAAATACAAACACAAAATACGACGTGTTGAAGTGAGAAGAAGTGTGTCGAGTGACAACCCTCTGTTGAGTAAACCCGTTTAAACGAAGCCGCCGATGTACTTGTAGCTTTTTACCTAAAGTGCGGAGTGCGCCAGGCCTAGTTACGTCCACTTGTGTTTGCTTTTTTATGTCTTTGAACAGTTGTTTTACGTTCATTGCTTTACCTTTTCACTGCACTGTGCAAGTTCAACTCCAATCTGTTGTTGTTGACTAGCGCCAGCAACGAATCTGGCCGTCCTTGTCACTCTGCCCAGCATCGCGAGCAGTGATGCGATCTTGCGCTCTAGTATAAATTTGCGTTTAGTTTCATCTGCAAGGAAATACGAAGCTGTCAGTTTCTCTGGAGCGATTATTTTGAATACTGCAATAAAATTGTGTGTAAGAAGTCAAACTCTCTCTCTGTGTCTCACTGCTCTCGCAGTTAATTCAGTGGCAGCTGATCGAACCCCTGTGGATCAAACCCCTAGTGCCATCTATCTAACATGGACAGTAACATTTTAAGGTTTAGCGTAATCAACCTTCACACTTACTCGAGTCTTTCTTTCGTGTGCTTAACCTTAAAAATTGACTAGAAGCGTCATCTATCTATCCCACAATCATAGTGACTTATAGCATAGCGCAGTGGTGTAGATTTCGTTGATTTTCCACCGATGTTTATGGTGAAAGACCGGATGTGTTATGTTTACTGAATTTTTTCGGTGACCAAAAATGACAAAAGTTAAGAGTTCACGGAGCGCTTTCGCGGATACAAATGTGGTTTCGTCATATTTTAAATACTCAGTGTTCAAACTCAGTGAAACTTGAGCCAAATATCTATGCTTCTGGTTTGCCAGAAATCGTTTTGTATGGTTGTTTTGATATTTAGGGATATAATAAATAATAAATCGAAAATCTGGCAAACCAGAAGCATAGATATTTGTCTCAGCAATATGCATACAAAATTTCACCAAAATTTTACCACACTGGGTATTTAAATTATGACGAAACTAGGTACGTTTTTATGGAAAGCGCTCCGTGCATTCTACTCTTAAAGTCTTTGCGCTCTACCTAAGTACTTTACGTGTCTACTGTAATTGATAAAATTAATAGAAATTATGTGATATTTAACTTAGAATAAAGCAAGCAGCTGTTAAGCACCTAGTGCACTATTGACTTTTAATAAATCTTTGCACTCATTTATATCATGCACTATGATCTTCTAGACCTGTGACACTTATTTTCTGGTATAGAAAAGTAGTGGCATAACACGTGAAATAACGTTTACCTTGTTCACTATCGGCCAGTATGTCTAAGTCAGCGAGCGGCGCGTCCGCGTCGATGAAGTCCTCCACGACGCGCGTGACGACGCCGCGTTGGATGGACTTCTTCAGCTCCTTCAGACGGTCCATTAGGACGCTGGGAGAACGAACATTTGGTTACTACCACTTTCAATTTATATATACTACGTACTAGATTACTCACTTGGTTCGACTGAACTGTACTGATATCCTGTCACCTTACTTAAGTGTGACTTAGGCATTTAAGCAGTGCATGGCGCTTACGAAGCGGCGCTAGTAATACAAGAATTCGAATCAATGAGTGAACCCGGACGTAAATAATAATGCAGTACCTAAGTTTGTAAAACAATTCGTTGTTGAAGTTGTTTTTCAAGTGAATAAATAGGTAGTATGTAATTTTTAATAGGTAAGCCCATAGAGGAATGTAATTTAGGTATCGGAAAGGTTTGTACTTTGACTACAATCTCACAAGAAGTAAGAACACAATAGAAAAAATATTTCATCTCCATCTGCAATCATAAACTACAATACATCTAGCCTGAGTGTTTTTAAATAACCAGCAATTGATTCGGGATAAGTTTGATTTTAACTAACACTACTTACCTACCTATTTGAGAATAATTTTCCCCGAAAATAAGCGGACTTATAGTCAAACCACTTCTATTATAGTCAAAAAATTAGAGACCACAGAGAAAAAAATATTCGAACAATCCTCGATGATCGATTAACTGTACATATATCTATTAAGCAAAATAATGATTGAAAAATAAATATAATTAGAATTTTATCGGTAAATTGCGGCATTATCAAATGGACGTGTAAGTAGCGTTCTAATATTTATATGTCACATCTATTATTATTCTTTATCATGTCTACATTGATGTTACCCCAGATAAAACGACATATTTCACAGTATCGATATTGTTGTATTTAACACTTCAGTGGGGTAAAATTTACAAATTAAATCACATTTATTAATAAGTACCTCTTTTGCTTTGTGGACCCGCAACAGACCCGGCAATTGTGCTAGGACATGATATTTCAGTCTGAGCTACCGTAGTAATGATTTATTGTGGGACTTTGCCCTATTTCTGATCTATAACAACTAATGGTTCGTAGTGACGATCGCATTTCATTGTCTTTCATTTCAATCACTGGTTACGCTTAACATTAGGCGCAACTTGTCCGTTTTACTTAATATCATTAAAAATGTATTGTACTTATGTATATATCTTACCTGTTCTTCTCATGATCGTACTTCTTGGTGCACTCATGCAACAGCTCTTCAGTTTCAGTGATGACGTTGCGGACCTCTTCTCGTTCGGTCCCTTTTAGATCTTCCGACATCTAAACATATTTAAAGCAGTGTTTTTTATTTAATTATAACTTAGTTGACTTACTTTGACGTTTGTGCACTACCACTTTTCTATGAGCGTTGTTTGCAGCCGGGGGTGACGTAGATGACGTCATAATGCTATCGTGGTGTGAGTGTAGCACGTTATGAACCAAACGTTTGCGTGAATACAGTGCAAACAGCATATTTGCGTGGCTTGAACTGCGGGGATAGAGTTGTTAAGTCTCATGTGCCTATTCACCAGTACCCATACGCTTCAAACCGTACCAGAGTAATGCGACCATTACTGCTTGTCGGCACAAATAGGTATGGTGGCAGTATTTCACTAGTTATAATTGAACGCATAATACTACCCCCAAATACATGTTTTTTAATAATTGTGATGAGTTTTTTAGTGGTTTATTTTCATATGTCAGTCTCTTCATCGCCGTTTGAGGATTAGTTATAAAATAAGGGCACCTTTATATTTAATTAATAATATATTTATTAATGTATTAAAGATGGAAGATAAAATATATGACGGAAAACTGGGACACCAGGAGTATATATATTAAGCTTATAAATATGCATGCAAAATCTCACACAGTGTAAACACATACAGATAATAACAAATATTTTTAAAATATTTCAAGAAAACGTCAAATTAATATTTTAATAAAACACTTAAAAAATATAAAAATATATCTAGTGACAATTCCGCCTAATTGAGTCTTAATTTGTTATTATTAAATATGTAATTCCGCAAAGTAACGCCTGAATCTATTCATTTTCACATACAGCTGTACTTAAAAACTCTATTTAAATTCTTATACAATAGCCGATATTTTGAAATATTTTTTGCTTATAAACTTTTCAAAACTTTACAATGTTGCATCTAAGTACTGCTTTCATCGTCTGAAAAATTAAACGCCTAAGTAAGATAGCGCCTATACATCACCTGACTTATTGACACTTATTTAGTGATTATCAAGTGTATTTTTTTTCCTAATATGCTTACTCCACTGTGTATACACATCGCTTTCTATAATTATTTAAATTTGCCATATCTTAAGTACCAACACTCTTACATATAAAACATTATGGCGTAACATAACTTTGACGTGACCATTGCATTGTGGTAGGGTCTTTTTGCGAATGTCCGCCTGGCTGGCTAGCTCAAGTAGAAAATCTGTCGCCAAGCACCTAACAGTGTGTTCCGGCAGCTGTCCTTGAGAACCAGTAATTCTAGGTTAGCCTGAACAACATCTTCGACCACATCATCACTTACCATCAGGTGATATAGTGGTCAAAGGCTAACCTATCACGCATAAAAAAAAAACTAGAATCGAATGCGATACTATCTAAGCAAGCGAAACCAAATAAATTAGTAGCTACTGCTACGCTCTTTTACTTTGTACTTCCACAGTATTATGTCGTATGGTGTATTGCTGTGGGGAGCTGCTGCTGAGATAGAGACAATCTTTATCTTACAAAAGCGTGCATTCGACCCATATATGAAATGGAACTAATTTCTGAGAGATAATTTTAAAGAAATTGATATTTTAACTTTACCGAGTCTATATATACCTGAAAATATTATGTATGTCGGTAAAAAAAAGGAAATTTAAATTAAACAGTGATGGCAACTGCACTATATTATTACATCAACGACAAAAATGCTTGGACTGTATTGGTTCTGAAAATCCATCCCTGCCCTAGTTTATTTTTTAGCTGCTAACATAAAATATACAATCTCAAAAAGGTTTTATATCAAATAATTAGAAAAAAAAAGAGGTATGATTTTTATTTGTACTCCATTTTCAATGAAAGGAGGTTGGCAACCTTTTTTTGCACTACTAGAAAAAAAGCGCGGCAATTTGTTATGTTTGGTTAAATTTGGTTTTTTATTAAATTGATATTTTAACACTACGCTTTTAATTATTCTAAGAATTTTCCAAAATGTCGTGAAAGTGACGATTTTTTAATGATGACGCCACCAGAAATGCAGCTCAAGAAGTTATAAAGAAATTACTGCCTGAGAAGTCTCAAGATAAGTACGAGAAAACTTATGATGATTTTATTTTCCTCGTAGTTGTAGTATATAGCACTACGAGTATGTATCACTCGGGAGAAGTTCTATTTCTGTTCTCGAGTTGCCTTTCACGTTCCGCGTCAGGCTTAAACAAACTCTCGAGCAGAAATAGATCGTTTTCTCCCCTCGATGTACGATATTATATGGGTAGCTATTATGTGACACATTGTTAAAAGACGATTTAAAAAATGGCCCCAAGTTTCGTGCCCATTCTTCTCGTAGTGGCTCTATACTTTTTTTATGAACGTGGCAGTACAATGTAGAATATTGCAATATTAAAACTTGAAATTGACCTTGACTTTGAATAAATGAATGAATGATGACTCCGAAACCAAATCGGTAACTTGTATGAGAGTTACACTTCCTTACATTGTTATTCGTAGACCTAGATAGACAAACAAGAAGGTATACTTAATAAAAACGTGGTAAAATAAAAATATATAACTAAACCAACCTGTCTAGCGATATCTACGACATTCCGCACGGCCTGCTGACCCACAGCTTTGATTTCAGCCTTGGAGTTGATACTTTTCAGCCATTTGTTGGCAAGATCCACCCTGATATTAACAAATTATTAGATGATGTATTTTTTCTTTTCTTATAGTTTTTAGAATATGAAAGTAACTATATATACATATAAAAAAAATTATAACATGCATGACATTCGGGCGTTTGGTCGATGCGACAAGTATTAGCGACAGTACGAAAACTTTGCTCTCTTTACCTGCTTCCGGAGCAGGTCTTTGTCGAGAACACAATCTCTCAAAGTACCAGGAGAGCAGAAGTTCATAGGAGGTTCATAGTGCACCTAACATTCTAGTCAGCTCCTACATATATATGTAGGAGCGTGAGCACGGACTGCAGCGTCGTGTCAGGTTCTTTTCAGCGTTCATCTATCAAGTCAAACCTGATGATGTCAAGATGCTTTTGCAATCTCCAACATATACATAAGTGCTTGTTGTCATTGTAGTCCAGAACAAATTAATTTCAATTTTAATTTTATTTATTACTTTATTGATATTCTAATTTTTAAGGCCTACGCAAAGCTTCATCCATCACCGACCGCTTGATCCAAATATATTTATAAACATACAGCTTAACAGTAGGTCTATTAACGTGTATAAGAAACTTACTGTGTCTCTATGTAACTCTTCTTGACTTCCTGAAAATATAAAAAAAAAACATCTTTAGAAATTTCGTAGTCTTTAGACTTATTTAGAAATTACTTAGACTCAGATCCATGAAATTTAATAAACATTGAAGATGTTTAAAGAAGCTATTTCAACTAACCTCCTTTTCTTCCTCAGGTGCTTTGTCCAAAATACCAGCGCGATGTCCATTTTTCCTATAATTAGATACCACTGTATACTGTACTGTATATAATACATTATCCTATGAATAAATAGTTGTTAAAATAAGAGAAAAAATATATCATAAATTTAAGTTATGAAAGGTACAATTTAACTATATAAAAAACAGTTGTGACATGTCACTCGAAACTAACAGTTTAATAATATTCATAATTTTATGAAGGAGTCGGAGAAAAGTTTAGTAGGGGTTTTGGGTGGGTATGGGAAAAATGAAGTGTCAAAATCGGGACAATAGTCGATGAGCTAACATGACATGACGTCATAACTCAACTTGGTTAGAGCATACCCCGGCTAAAGGGGTGGATGGAGGAGGGATCGAATTCCGCACATGACTTAAAAAAATCCTAACTTATTTTTGTAATGTAATCCGCATAGCTGGCGTTATTGCAAACATAACAATATTAAAATAAAATTATAAGGTTGCGTCATTATTTACAAGTATAAAACCAATTGCAAAATTGGTCTTGTTTGTAGTACAACGTAAATTGTACTATAGATGTCGCTCCATCATAATACGATGGTTAAAGAACGATAGGAAAGATTTGAGTTATGACGTCATGTCATGTTAGCTCAATTGGTTAGAGCATACCCCGGCTATAGGGGAGGATGGACGAGGGTTCGAATCCCGCACATAACTTAAATTTTTCCTATCGTATATTTGTAATTGGACAAAAATGCTTATGTATGGTAGTCGAGATTATCGGATTTCCGGTTGATCTCCTGTACAGGTCGCGTTTCTCAACCGATTTACTAGACATTTGTGATGAGTTTCGATACTTATATGGTTTTTTTTTGTCGATTTAGTCCCTTTTTGGTTTTTTCAATACAGCGGTGATGGGGGCTTGAAAACGTAAAAACAAACATATATCAGTCTCGGGATTTTCATCTCATAGAGCCACTAAACTTAGGAATAAGTTTATAAAAACTTCAACATACTTAACACTCTTAATGAGCGCGTCGTATGCTTCAAGAAGCTTCTTCCTGCTGGTGTTGAAGCTGACCCATGTCATGGTCTCCGGCTCCTCGTGCGAGGCGCCCACGTCTTTCAGCAGCGTCAGGGTGCTGGACAGAAGGCTCCTGGACAAATGGAAGTATATATTGAAAAGATGAACATTCAAGACAAAGCAAAACATTACAATGTATTATCATTTTAGTAAATAATACGGGATAACTGACGTGAATAAGTCAGATAGCTTAGCACTGTGCTAAGCGAGACGTCAACACGGGCGTCCCGAGCTCTCCTTGAAAAAGACCACCGAATGTGGTTGAAACTATAGTCGGAGCTATCTAACTTATTCACGTGAGTTAACCCGTATTATTTGCTAAAATGAGTGAATATCACGTCAGTTTTTATAATAAAATGTATTATCAAGTAGACGAAAGGCGAAAGCATGACAACAATTTGTTGAAATTAAAGCTTACAACGAAATAAACGGGTTTCCAAGGGTTCGGTAGGTTTTCTATGTATGATTGTGACACAACCTGGTTTTAACAGTCCGTTACACGCTCGGGGCACAAGTGTGCCCTAAGTATAGATACTTCCATGTTAATTAAAACATGGATTTGATTTGTTTGCTGATGAATGGAAGGAGATTCTGTCCTATAGAAAACAAATTAAAATTTATCATGAGATGAACTCATGATAAATTTTAATTTGTTATCTATTACTCTCTTTGAATTAATTTTAATTATGTTTCACTTAGAAAACTATCGCGAGTTTTGTCCATTATAAATAAATAGGTACCCGGCTGGGCCTCGCGTTTTATTTACCGGATAGATTCCGACCAGTTTCTGGCTATATTGTAGCCCTTTGTCTGGGAGTCACGGTTGCGCGAACTAACCTAACTTCAACCGGGATTGTGGGTGGAATATACCGCCGGCGTGGAAAACAGTATTAAAGATCGGTGATAATAGCGTGAATACGGTACTTTTAGACAAAGAAATTGACACGATTAGTGTGGTATGTCTACAGCCCTACACGGCACATAACAGCGAAAGTGACAGTGACAGTGAAGCTAGTGACATATCGGACAATTTGCCAAGTGCAGCTGAGCCGGGACCGACGGCGCCATCGTTACGTCAGTTACGTGCTGAGGCCCGCGCTCGCACAACCGTCACTCCCAGACGAAGGGCTACAATATAGCCCGAAACTGATCGGAATCTATCCGGTAAATATAACGCGAGGCCCAGCCGGGTACCTATTTATTTTTAATTATGTTACTTTTGAGTAATGCAATTCTAGTGAACTTAGCTGGAAGAAATGCTTAAAACGATTTGCTTACACTCTACACTGTGTCTCTACAAGTGAGGCACTGATCATCATCGTAGATATCCCTAGTCTATGATAATATTGGCTAAATATTTATTTATTCAAAATACGAATACAACTATCTTTACAGTAGTTTCCTAATGCAACACTTTAAGTTAAATTCATAATTATAAAATAAACCTCTAATAAATACAATAAAATCAAAAATATATTGGAAATAAAACATTGAAATAAAATAATCAATATTTCAAATAAAACAAAGTTCTTGAATTGAGTGGGGTGCCGGGCTTGAGACACCCCACGGGCCAGCAAAGCATGAGTACATAGATTACCTAGATTGAGCCATGACGTCATCACAGCTGGCCTTGGTATCTGCGGTCATATCTCCCACTGTGGGCACCAGCGGGCACTGCTCTATCATGCTGTGAGCTCGGTTCACAGCCTCCAGGAGGCTCACTGCCTTTGGTGTTACTTTGCTCTGAAAATATTCGTCATAATAAAATTGGTCTCGATTTCTATGCATTATTTATAGCACATAATATATTCCATTTCCATATATTCCAAAATAAAAGTTAACATCTCGAGCATTAAACCCACGATCCTTGGTTTATCGCACCGGGTACCCTTTAATTCCACATTATGTGGGGTCGGTAGAAAGAAATGTATATATATATATATATATATTATGACCCTGCGGTCCCGGGCTAGAATCCTCCCTATATATAAATCTGCTATAGGTTGAATGTTCTACGATATCAAAGACTGTCACATTTTAATGGTATATGTAAAATTATCTACGTATTAATTCAACCCTAGATTTGCGTAACTCAGCCAAATTTTTATAATGGAAGCTCACCATATCCCCATGATCCTTGAGGTGCTCCTCTAGTTCCTCAGAAGCGTCTCCGACACAACTCTTGGCGCGCGCCAGGCTCCGCTTGACGTCAGCATCCTTCACCATCATCTGCGCCTTGTCCAGCGCTCCCGACAGGTCCTGGACTCGCTTGTGAAGGTCTTCCTTTTCTTCGCTCGCCTGTACAAAAATGATCCATATATTTTAGCAGCTTTTAAGGCTTCCAGTTGAGATAATGGGTCCAATGGTGACTTTTTTGTAGCAATTAATCAGCGTCTTAGTTGTTACTTTTGGCTGTTTCAGAATTGGTACAGACCTTTTATCTGACGAAAGCACGGGCGTACCTTCTTCCTACTTAGGTGAGCGGCCTACTCAATTATCCTCCTATCCTAGAAAAAAATAACCTTCGCAAAAATCATGTGGTTCTATATTCCTTGCTTACCTGAGTAATGTTTGACGAGCCTATGATAGCCATGCAGGAGTCTTGTATATTCTCGATAGCGTTTTGTATCTGTGGCACGTCTACCAGTCCTGCCTTGGCTAACTCTTTGTGTAAATCTGATACAGCTATCTGTAAGATAGAGAAACTATAAATTAATAACACAATAAAGATATTAACAGCCAGTTTCTGGAACGTTTGCCTTGATCAGTTGACAAGACTAAATACTGATCGCTTTTTCGTCATCGGTATTCCATGACGTTTTAATAAGCGAAAACCAAAAAACATCACTAAAACCTCCTTAATCCATCATCATCATCATCCATCTACCACTATCGCACCCAAATAATGGCAGCAGCAGCAGAAGAGCTTCCGCTCTTGTGATAAGTACATTATGGTACCAGAGCACGATTGTGCTGTATCAGCCAGATTTTCCACTGCAGAACACTAAGATTTTTTACCTGTAGATGAGTTGTGAACTGTAGATGAGTTGTGAATTTACTAGACGTATGCAAGGCAATTGCCGTAGTCACTACCAGTCTTGCACTTCCGAGCGTCCGGTAAATACGTTCCCGCTAATCGTGTGTTTTTAGGAAAAAGTTAGGACAATATGCCTCCTTGTTATAAACACTGCACTAATTATACAGGCACTGTGAGAGATATGAAAAATGTTTCATTTCATGTTGTATAGCCATTATTATTGAAATAGATAATATCGTTATTTTGTTTTATCTTAGGCGACGGTTGTCACAATGAAATGGATGACGAAATGTATGGATCGTTTTGTGTGAGAGTGAAGCAGCGTAATAGTGATCGGAACGTCTCGTGGCGGTGGTAACACAAATTGCTTATTTACCTCTTTCTAACAACACATATGACGCATAATGTTTGAATATTCTTTCCTTGTCATTACAAACTGCATATACATGTGCATAGGTATGTATATAGAGAAATTCTAGTTAGTTTTTGGAAAGTATGGCAAACCCCTTCCTAATGAGGGAAACCATTGTTCAACTATGGACGTCATGACGTAGGTACTTACATAGTAAGCACAATGAGAGGCACACTCGGTACTCTTCCTGACTGCAGTCCCAACATCGTGCACGTTCTTCATAAACTCCTTACGCGGCAGGGGTTGGTCGTTCTTTAGTTTATCTGTGGAGTATTTAAGTTATAATTACTTAATAGTTACTTAATGCTCTTAATTATCATAGAAATCGTTAAAAATATTTTTTTACCAAAATATGGAACCGGCTTCAACACTCAAATGTTCACACATTTGAGTGTTGAATTACTTGTTGAAGTCCATATCATGATGGCACAAAAGTACCTATTATCACAATATTGGGCGCATGTGAGTGTTGAATTTTTTAGTTAAAAAAAACACACTTTTTAGTGACCCTTGCTACTTATGAGATCGATTGTGATTCACCGTCAATGACCATAAAATCAAGATGAAAAATACTTTTTATTTTTATTATCTGATATATTTGGTCCTTACATATGAAATTGGCGTTTTGTATGGGAGGAACAAAAAGTCGAATATTTTTTAATATAATATATTTAATTAATCAAAGTATGAACCATTATTTTCTATGCACTTTTGCCATCTCATAGGTAGTTCATTGATCCCTTTACTAAAAAAACCAGTCGGACGGGAATCAATAAAATCTTTGAAGGCGATTTGGACTGCCCCATCGGAGTTGAATTTTTTCCCTTGCAAGAAGTTATCCAAATTTCGAAAAAAATGGTAATCTGTTGGAGCAAGGTCCGGGGAGTACGGAGGATGTCTTAGACTTTCCAATTGAAGCTCTTCTAATTTAGTAGCCGTCTGTAGCGCAGTGTGTGGTCTAGCGTTGTCGTGAAGCAGCAGTGGCGTGAAGCGATTGACCAGCCTAGGTTGTTTAGCCGCTAGCTTTTCCATCATGGTTTGCAATTCCTGACAATAGACATCAGCCGTAATAGTCTGGCCAGATTTGATAAAACTGTAATGAACAATACCGGCACTAGTCCACCAAACGCTTACAAGAAACTTTTTTGGGGTTAATTTTCGCTTGGGGCAGGATTTGGCTGGCTGGCCAGGATCTAACCATTGCGCTGAGCGCTTCCGATTATCGTAAAGAACCCATTTTTCATCACAGGTAATGATTCGGTTTAAAATACCTTCATTATTGTGCCGGTTTAGTAATGTAACGCAGCAGTCGACGCGCGTTTGCCGGTTTGTTTCAGTCAATTCGTGAGGTACCCACCTTTCAAGCTTTTTAATCTTCCCAATTTGCTTCAAGTGAATTAAAACAGTTTTATCACTAACATCGCAGCCTGCAGCTAACTCGGACGTGGTTTGCGATGGATCCGCTTCCACAATAGCCTTCAACTCTTCATTATCAACTTGAGTCTCAGGCCGTCCACGGGGCTTGTTCTGCAGGTCGAAATTTCCAGAACGAAAACGTTGGAACCAAAAACGAACTGTGTTTTCTTTTGCAACACGACCGCCATACACATCATTCACCCTTCGAGTTGTTTCCGCAGCACTAGTGCCACGGCGGAACTCGTACTCGTAAATAATGCGATATTTAAGGTTTTCCATTTTGTAAAACGCAAACAGAAAAAAACAGAAGAAAAAAACAAATGAATGACGATCATCGAAGCACAAATACATGAGTCTATAGCTGTACAAATTTGAATTTGGAATTCCTTACCAAAGAGGAGAAATTCGTGATTAAAGTGGCCAGTACGAAAAACGCCAATTTCATATGTAAGGACCTAATATAAGCCTTTGACTACGATCACGCCTGATGGTAAATGATTATGTGGTCGAAGGTGTTAACAGGTTAACCTAGAATTCAGTTTTTGGAGTACAACTCAAAAACGGCTTGACTTTTTTTGATGAAATTTAAATGGGACATGACAAACATCAGCTTTCAAATAAAACAAAGAATAATATCAAAATCGGTTCACCCAGTTGAATGTTCTGAGGTAAAAAACATAAATAAAAAAATATAGATGAAGTGAGAACTTCCTACTTTGTTTAAAGTCCGTTTAAATATAGGGACACCATCATCGTTAAGTAAAAATAAAATCTGTCCGTCGCAAGGTTATCTGTAATAACTCGCTTTTAGCGACAAGACTAGCAAATGTGCATATTTTGGTAATAATATCCATGTTTTGTTTTTTTTTCTGTATTTTGGTGACAGTAAAGAGTTTTGTACTATAATTTATTTTATTTTCCAATAAGTTTCCATGAACGGTCTGTTACATAAAAGAAGGACAGTTTTATAGTAATTTATTATTATACTGTGCTGTGGTAAAATACGACGTTTAGGGCATGTTTCAGAATGTCCGAGTTAGTTCCGGTTATACTACCCAGAACATAAAATAAATGAATGATAAAAATGACAGTTAACATGCAGCGCGGTTTAAGTTTTAACCGATGGATAGGCTAAATCGATGACTGTGAAACGCAAAGATAGTGTTTTATTTATTAAATATGTTCTGGGTAGTATAACCGGAACTTACTCGAATATTCTGCAACAGGCCCATAGACTAACATACTAAGTTTATTGAAAATCCTTCTAACGAAAGTTTAATATAAGTACCAATGTATAATTTTAGTGATAGTTAATAATTAAATAAACGATTCATATGATGTGCCGCGGCAGCGGCCGGGGAAGTGCTATCTGTTACACATCCAACAAAACAATACATTTGATCAGTGAAGGGTTGCAAAAAAAGTGAGGTTATAATTTTACAAAAATATGCATAGCCCAAAAACCATGCATTACCTTGTAATAAAAGTGGTTAGAAAGGGAAGGAAGGACCTTCCCCTCCCCGCTTTTTTTTTCTGTAGTGAGGGCCATATGATATTTCTGGATTTTTAGAAATAAAAATAATCTAGTAAAACATCTTCCACCCAAGGTTACCAACCTGTATAGGTTACTCCTAGTGATAGCCACCAGGGATTGGTTGTATCTAGTTGTAGCCGGCATGATATTGGCTAAACTTAGTGTCAGTCACTAGGGTTTGCTTGTACCTAGTTCTAGCCGGAATGATACCAGCTAGACCTAGTTCTACCCGAAAACAATTGGCTTATACTAGATTTAACTAAGAGCTTTACCTAGTTCTAGTCGGCTAAAACTAGACGTAGCCGCGCTTCGAGTTCTAGCCGTAACATATACACAGAAATCGTATTTGCGTCTAGCGTATTAAAGGTTATCTTTAACTGGAGTGGAGAAACAAATAGGTATGTGTGATGTTCACGCAAGAACGATGAAGATGCTTATAACCGGAATTGTGCTCGTTTATGAGCGCCTTATTGTCTGTGGTAAGATAGGTTCACTCCTAAGTGTGGTACAAAACCAGGCAGAGCTGGCACTCATCCCTCGGCTTTTAAAGGGTGCTAACGGTGTCGGTGGCGGTCGCTTACACGGACTAACAGCTTAACGGAGTTCCGGAACCAAGGCAGTCGGCATCTTAATGTAAGTACAATATCGATTATATGTATTCTTATCGGTTTTGCGTGTACTATTATATTAAGGTTGAACTGGCCGGTAACTTTTCCATACAAACGCCGTAGGATGATCACTCCCTTATTTGAGGTTTTAGGTCCACAACTAAGCATGATATCGATTTATCTCTTCATTATCTAGGCTTGTCTTGGCACCGATTTGTAAAAAAAATCTTCACATGATAGTTATAAGCCTCGAAACATCCCTGTAATATCACGAATTTTAGCGCATGTTTAGTCGTAAATAAACGACTTATAGAGCATGAAATCCCTAAAATTATTTACATAGAAGCATAGCTCAGTTCATGATCATTTTAGATAACATTTTGGAAAACAAATACATCCAGTAGTATAATCATAAACATCCTAGAGCCAAAGGTCGGCACACATAGTTTTGCGCGCTAGTTTTTCGTTCAAAATATTGGGCATCTCATGTCAATACTTCCATTCCGCGGTGAGGGAAGCGGGCGGGCGGGTCTCATGCGCAGCACACTAATATATAATTAACAAAACGCACACTACCAAAAGTCACGTGCACCGCGCCGCGATCTTAGAACATAATATTATATTGTAGGAATGCCCTGTTGCTTTTTGGTGTGCACGTATGTATACACTACCAATATGTAGTGCCTATGCCTACTTACGTACTTATATATATATTTACATATGTTGGGAGTTGGGGACCGGATTTTCTTTCGCATTTGATTAGTTTGTTCGTGATAGTAAGTGTCGGACGCCATAATCCATATAGATAGGTACTTGGGTAATATGAATACGTAACTATGTCTAGGTACTCACCTACTCTCACCTAAGTTAGTACCTAGTAGGTGTTAGTCAATACACAGGTCATGATAGCTATGGTGAGTACCTAATCATTTTAGCAACACTTAGACAATATAAAAAGCTGCATTTGGTTAGATACGGTATGGACGTAGGTAGTCCGCATTCTTTTTAGAATATAGTCTAAGCAGTAATATAACTTCGAGAAAGTACCTACGTAACACAAAGTAGTAAAGGGTTAGAATTAGAAGCTCAATGGAAGATACCTACCTATCTACGATATAATTATCATTTATCATATAGGCCTGCCTAGGCACGCAACTGCCAGCGATGTCAAATCGACATTCGCGGGCGCGCATTACATTGCATACCTATCTACATAGCTATAAGATCACAACAAATAATAAAGTTAGTACTATGTATCTACCTACGTAAATTAGTAGAATAAGTATGTATATTTGTAGTAGGTACTTATACCTAAGGTAGTACGAAAGTTTATATGGTAAACTTAGCGATGATTGTAGGCACTTACCTAATCAAAAATAACCTATGATTAGTTATTGATTTTTATTGGAAATAATTTAAATCAGTTACGGGTAGGTAGAGAATTTTTATTCCAAATGTGTTCTACCAGGATTGGTAGATCCATGATGCCATCGTAGGTACATTACCGCTTAGAGACAGATTTTGAAATCGGTACGACACACTCTCATCTCAAAGCTCGCTAGCCGGGCGAGCATTCGCAAAACAACCTTCCACCATGCGGTGAAGTTCATGCCCGCGGCAGGATTCGAACCATAGACCTGCTGCGTGGCAGTCCAAAGCTAATGCCACTGAGCCATCACTGCTTCCCGTTAGGTGCTTTCTGACAGATGTTCTACTTGAGGGTGGTAGCTATCCAGGCGAGCATTCGCAAAATGCTCTTCACCAACGCGGGGAAGCTCAATATCGCGGCTGGATTCGAACCATGGACCTGCTGCCCGGCAGTCACTAGCTAATGCCACTGGCCCATCACTGCTTCCCGTTAGGCGCTTACTGACAGATTTTCTGCTTGAGGATGGTGGCTAGCCAGGCGAACATTCGCAAAATGCCCTATGACCTTCCACCAAGCGGTGAAGCTCGAGCCCGCAGCGGGATTCGAACCATAAACATGCTGCGAGGCAGTCCATAGCTAATGCCACTGAGTTCACGTTAGTTGCATGGTGACAGATTTTCTACTTGGGTAGCTATCCCGGCGAGCATTCGCAAAATGCTCTTTTTTTATGCCTGATAGGTTAGCCTTTGACCACTATCTCACCTGATGGTAAGTGATGATGTGGTCGAAGATGTTGTTCAGGCTAACCTAGAAGTACTGGCTCTCAAGGACAGCTGCCGGAACACACCGTTAGGTGCTTGGCGACAGATTTTCTACTTGAGGGTGGTAGCTATACAGGCGGGCATTCGCAAAATGCCCTACCACCATGCTATAACGACTGCCATCCTAAGACCACAACCGGGACCAACGGCTTAACGTGCCCTCCGAAGCACGGAAGCGCTCAGTAGTATTGTCCTAGCGGTCACCCATCCAACTCATGACCGCGCGCGACGGTGCTAAACTTTGCTGATCGGTTGAGAACAGCTAAGTAAACTTCGCTACGAACTCTCCACCACGCGGTGAAGCTCAATATCGCGGCGGGATTCAAACTATGGACCTGATGCGCAGCCAGTCCATAACCAATGCCACTGAGCCATCACTGCTTCCCTTTAGGTGCTTGGCGACCGATTTTTTACTTGAGGGTAGTAGCTATCCAGGCGGGCATTCGTATAATGCTCTTCTACCACGCGGTGAAGATTAAGCCCGCGACGGGATTCGAACCATGGACCTGCTGCGCGGAAGTCCATAACCTATGCCACTGAGCCGTCACTGCTTTACAAAATATGTTGTAGTAAAAGCAGTAACTTGCTAATTATGTAATAAATAATTATTGTAGGTAAATATTTACTACATCAATATGAAAAGAACAAACTAATACATTTACTATGTACCTACAAATCATTGTACCTACTTACTAAATATTTACCTACTATAGGTGAAATAACATCAGTATGTTATTATAAAACGAACGAAAATTATAACAACAGGTACCTACTGTCCGAACTAAAATGTATTCCTCTGTGAATATATAATATTATTTTATAAGAAATACCTACACACGTCGTGACGTAGCTTGAGACACTATCTCCGTCCGTCGTCAAACATCGTAATTCGTTCGGCATGGTTCGGCTTTCATTGATATATCGCAAACAAGTGTGCGTAATTAGCGTAGATGCAATACGGGTGTGTGATGCGCGATCACTATCTTCGTACTACTCATCACGGAGTCTTACCCTTTCCCACAAAGGTATAGGTGAAATAGCATGCTTTGTTCCCTCGCCCGCTGATAAGTTCGAGCCGTCGGCAAGTGCATCCTTAAGGGATTTACACAAGGTATACAGTCAATTTGCCACTGGCGATGCCAGCGTGAACATATTTCTGGTCCTTCGAGTAGGATGTGAACAAGCGACCTATGGATACTCACAGATGTTCTCCTTCTGTTGTTCCAGTAGATCGCAGCAGTGGTCGAAGGGCGCAGCGCTGGCGGTCGCGGGCTGCAGGCACCCGAGCTGCAGCGTCGCGTCGCGGGACAGCGCGCTGCACTGCTGCTGCACACCTGGCGCTGACGACGACGCTGACACCTAGCGGAACATACTCTAAATAGTTTGCTTATATGTGCCTACAAGTGAAAACTAACTAGGAGGTATGGAGCGGTGAGAAATGATCAAGGGAAAGGTAATTTTGAGGGTGGTAGCTAACAGGCAAGCATTTCCACATCGGTTCGTCAAAATGAAGCTCAAACCCACGCACGGTTCGATCCAAAACATGGATCTCTTGTGCGAGAGCGCATTGCTGTAACTGAACCCCCACTTCTATATTCTATAGCCAAAGCTCTGTCACATCTATCAATTACTTACCAGTTTGCTGATATGTCGATTTAGCATTTCACAAGCATCAGCCAATCTCCTCTTCGAATTTAAATTCTTGGGATCCTAAAAAATTACAAAGAAAAATAAATTAAAGACAAGCGGACACAAGAGGCATTTTCATATATTCATTTGTTTAAGAAGTGGCAGTGGACAGGCCACATTGCTTGACCGATAAAGAAGAATGATTCTCGAGTGGTTACTATACATGATACTAGAAGGGATAGAGTTGGTTGACATTAACTTTGTATATAATAATAATCGATTGGAATCCATTGACGCGGCAACACTATTAGGCCTAGAACTAGATTCGTATTTAAATTGGAAATCGCATATTCAAAAAATTAAAACAAAATTATCAAGTTTTGTATATGCACTAAGAGAGCTACGACGAGCTACAGACGCTAACACAGCCTTAACAGCGTACTTCGCGTATGCATACTCCTGGTTCAGATATGGGATTATACTGTGGGGAAATAGTTCAATGATAGAAGATCTTTTTATACTACAAAAAAAATGTATCCGTATCCTTGCCAACATCAAAACCCCCAATATTAGTAAACCATACTTTCATAAACCATTTTTTATAAAATATAAAATTTTAACCATCTCGTCCATATACATATTAGAGACTTGTAAATTCGTCAAAAAATACCCCTTCTTTTTTAAAAAAGAAACTGATATGCCACGTAGGTACCCAACAAGATATCAACACAATTTAGTGATGACGAAATCTAGAATAAAAATGCATGGCTCCAGCCCAAATTCAATGGCCATTAAAATATTTAACAAATTACCAGTTGGATTAAAAGAAGAAGAAAATGAACATACATTTGAAATAAGTCTAAAAAACCTATTAATTAAAAAATCATATTATTCATATTAATGATTGGAAATAGACCGGCCCACTCCTTACCAACATTGCTACACCCAAATAGGGTAATTATGTGATACCTATAACCTTGTGTTTATTTAAGATCTGCATGTACAACCACATAATTCTGCAATAAAATATTTGATTTGATTTGATTTGATTTGGTAGTTCCCCACTAGGTGGAGTGACGACATCGTAAGGGTCGAGGTCGCCAATCATTAATCACCATCAACATCATCATATCAACCAGACTCGGCCAACGTTGACCAAAGTTTCCCCCATTGGGGGAATTTGCCATAATCCCCACGCTTGGCAGGTGTCTTGGGGATCAGCAGAACATGTCAGTTCTTTAGAAGGCGCTGCTTCCCACCTTCCAGGATTACTCCCTTAGCCGCCACTTACTCGTACGACACCCAGGATAAGAAATAGGAGGGTAACATTCTAACCAGCCACCCCAGAGGGTAACAAATGCTAATGGTTGCTGTATCAGGATAGTCCACCGCTGAACATAGCCTCCCCCAATATGGGAGGGTTTGCCATAATCCTTACGCTTAGCAGGCGGCTTGGGAATCGCAGTGTGAGATATCAGAGCCTCGGAATATGCTGCTGCACACCTTCTGGTTTGTCACCCTTAGTCTCCGCTTACGATACCCACGGGTAGAGATTTTAGCATTCTAGCCTGGCACCCCACGGGCTAATGATTACAAGAGGCTAATATCCATTTATTTTTGCTTTATATGGAGGACAGCTTTGTTCAACAGTAAAAGCTTCCCACTGATAATGCAGTTTCAAAGAGAGGAAGATGAGAATTATAAATAGAATGTGTGATGTTATTGTGGCCGTGATGAGGGAGATTGTAATACATTGACATGGAAGTAGATATAACCAAGAAAGAAGTACTTACATGACTAACGCTTTCAGCAGTTTTAAGAACTGTGTAAGTGGCGAAGGACATCTCCTTAGCAGCTTCGTCTACCCGCTTTTTGTCCATGTGGTTCTGTGAAGAAAAAATAGATTACACAAAAGACTGTTATAGCTGGATTTTATACGTTTATTATCTACATTACGATTATTATCCACAGAGCGAGCGTCATACCTTAATTTTAAAAAGGGAATGTATTTTTAACCAGCTTAGTTTGTAGTGAAAATAACTTACTTGCGTTAAACATCCTCGAGCTATAGCATCTAGTTCCAATGCAGCATCAGCCGTGGCGTGAGCAGAGCGAGCGAGAGATGTTGGTGTGGTCACGCTCAAAGCCAGCGTACCGCTCATTGAACTTAATTTCGCCGCTAATTGCATTAGTTTCTGTTCTTGTTGTCTAGTGAAAGATACATAAGTACTTGTTAGATATAACGATGACAAAAGAAGTGTATTCGCAGCACTTTCCATATGAACGTAATATTGCCGTATTTTAGCAACCAAGGGTTTAAACTCACAGAAATTTTGCGTGCATGTCTATGCTTATATTTTTCACTTTTTTTGTAAAATAAAGTATATATAAGATAATTTTGAAAAATCATTTTCTATGGGAATTCTTATTTTCACATTTAAGTCTAACATAAATAATAAAACCAAAACTAGCAAACTAGAAGGCGAGATTTTAGGCTCAAAAATCGCGTGCAAAATTTCACCTAATTCGAACACTTGGTCCTTTATATACGACAATATTACGTTTCTATGAAAAACGCTATAAATATACTTACCTCAAGCTTTTATTATTTTTATTTGTAACAAAAATAACCAATGACATAGAAAACTATCATAAATTATTGATTACTGTATCAGCCGGATCGTCCACTACTGAACACAGCCTCCCCTATTAAAGGGGTATTTGCCATAATCCCCACGCTTGGCAGGCGGCTTGAGGATCGCAGTGTAAGATGGCAGTTCTTTAGAAGGCGCTGCTGCTCACCTTCCAGTATTCTTCCCTTAGTCGCCTCTTACGACACCCACGGGATAATATAGGGAGGTGCAATTCTAACCCGGCACCCCACGGGTTTTTTTTTTTATAGAAATAATTGTTTAATTAATTTAAATTAAAATTAAGACTTAAGCCTTTACTACAAAGATTTACTTCCAAATGTTCTGTAAATACTGTTTCGATCTGAAATAATGTCGCCTAGCATTAAGTTATGCATACATTTATGGAAAACAAAATTAGAGCATTATACATTATTAGAGAAAATATATACTTACAAGAAAATGGAACTAGAAATGGAAATGTTCTAATATAATCTAGTATTTAAAATTCTTTTATACGTTACATTAAATAATATATTATATATCGGCCTTATTTCGATACTAATTTAAAATAAGGCCAAGGTATCCCAATATAAATGACCTTTAAAGTTAAATCATATATATCTTACTTGTGATCTCCCAGTATCTTAGGAGCGCTGGGAATCAACAACTTGGCGATGGTTCTCTCGTCGATGATCTTGTTCTTTTTCTCGTCACCCTTCAAGCAGAACTTGCTTTCAGGGTTGTACATTTCCTAAAACATACCATTTTGTTTTCTTACATAGTGACAAAACAAGGCAGCCTCGAGCAAAGTCGAGATATTACAGTATTGTTTATTTGACCGTTATTTGTCCAGTCGCTGCGCAAACACCTCTCTTTCCTCATTCCAGGCCTCACGATCTACAGATTATGTTTACCAGTTAATATAGTACGAGTTATTGTATCAGGTTCACCATAATTTTCACGCTTGGCAGGCGTAGTCCAGTGTAAGATAGCAATTCCTCAGAAGGCGCTACTGCCCACCTTCCGGTTGTTTATCAGACGAGATCCCCATTCCTTCCTGACATGACTGACATTCTACCCAGACATCCCACGGACAGAGAAATACTTACGTAATATTAATATTACCTGCAAGGCATAAAGGTAAAAAAAAACTATTATCTTAAAGGAAGGCATAAAAAACATATTTCTTTTTGTACCTTCAAAATTCATACACTAAAGGTATATTATAATGTTTGATCAGTTAAACGCGTAGAAACTGTTAAATTATACCCGTATATTATGATAAAGTTTTACCTACAGATTATGTTCTTATTTACATATTTGTAGTATCTACACATATTATTTGTAGTATCTCGATTACCTGTGAAATGTATTCTTCTATTCTTAACTATACCATCTCCTTTTAACTATTGTAGTGCTGTGTATGGCCCAAGGATATGGACCAAAACAGAACATGTTATCCAGAAAGTGCAGAACGCATGCGCTCGTTTTTGTTTTGCCATACCAAGAAGAGAGCATGTCACCCCTTATCTTGTCAAATATGGCATATTGAGTATGAACACAGCCTGCGCAACAAAAAGTTCTCTGGAATCATGAGCCTGCATATTTATTTGAAAAGCTCACATGGATTAAAGACCTACACAAATTGAACACTCGCTGTAAACACACCAACATTTTGTCTATATCTAATCATAGTACTGTTAATTTTAAGGGTTGCTTCAAATACGGCACTTCGAAGGTTTCGTCCTCCGAGAAAAGTTTACTTCTAGAACGACTTAAGCATCACTTTAAAGCAACCTTTAAAAACACATAGGTAGTAACGAAGACACACACATACACACACCACACATACTCACACCTTCTCACATTCCATCATGCACAGATTCATATTCTCATAATCGTAAAAAATAGTTTTTTTATTTCAGCTTTCTTTTTATCATAGCTGTTTTGTTTGTGTATGTAAAAATATTGATGATGATGATGATGTCGTCCGCGTCGAGTTCGACGATGGCGACCTTGGCTATCTCCTGGCATGAGCTCGAACGTGGCTGGCAAAGCCGAACTTCGTCTGGAACACTCTGTCACAAGTCGGGCAGTAAAGCTGGCCCGTGGTGTTGTAAGTGTAGTGGTAAGAGGGTTTAGGCTGATTCTTTCTAATTTGACGCTTCAAATCTAAACCAGAAAGGCGAGCGTCCTCAAAGGAAGAAACACCTTTCTTGACCTTAGAACGCCAAACTGATCTAGTGCAGGCTTCCTCTTCCCACCGGTCAGTTGGTAGGCTACAACTGGTTAGATTTCGTTTAAGAACGTCCTTATAACGGAGATACTGCCCGCCGGAACTACGTTTTCCACTCGAGAGCTCCGAGTAGAATACGCTCTTCGGTAGTCTGCAGTCATCCATTCGTTGAACGTGGCCGCACCAACGCAGTTGTCCTCTCATCAACAGGGCCTCCATACCGTACGTTTGTGAACGACGAAGAACATCAGCATTCGTGACACGATCCTGCCATTTAACACGTAATATTGAACGCAGGCATTTCATGTGAAAGGCGTCCAGCTTCCGTATATCAGCCTTATATGGGCACCAGGTCTCAGAGGCATATAAAAGGATCGGTAGCACTAAAGCACGATATACTGCAAGTTTCGTCTGTAACGTGATATCATGGGACTTCCACACACGCTGGTTCAGTCTTCCAAAGGTGTACGCAGCTCTTGCTATACGCGCAGGAGTCTCGGACGAAAGGCGATTGTCGTTCCTAATTTGGCATCCCAGGTAACGGAAGTTAGTGACCTCCTCCAAGACTGTCCCATCGATGGATAGCGTATTTGTATCAGAATCACTGCCTCTTGGTGGTTGCTTGACAAGCTGAGTCTTAACGACACTAATCACTAAGCCAAACTTGCGGCACGATTCCTGTAGGGCATCCATATGACTTTGCAAGGCTTCCATGCTTTCCGCCATCAGGCACACGTCATCGGCATAAAGGATTTCCATAATGTAGAGGTCAGTGATTCGGGATCTTGCTCTAAACCGTGAAAGGTCAAATACGCTTTTGTCCGTTCGCACATTTAGCTGGATACGTCCACTACAACTTTCGAGTGTGTCATCCAACACTGCAGCAAAATAGAGAGCAAACAGAGTAGGTGCCATCACGCATCCCTGTTTTACACCACTAGTCACCGGAAAAGGAGCTGAGAAGTTACACTCGTGCATAACCTGGGCTCTCATATTGTCATGAAACTGCCTAACTATGTTCGTAAATTTCTCAGGACATCCGGATTTTCTGAGGACAACCCAGAGAGCTTCTCGTGGCACACGGTCGAATGCCTTTTCCAGATCTACGAAGCACATATAGAGAGGGCTGTTCTGCTCAAGGCTCTTCTCTTGCATTTGTTTCACTACAAAGATGGCATCAACTGTTCCTCGCTTCGGGCGGAACCCACATTGCGACTCCGGCAGTACTCTCTCAGCCAGTTTCCCAAGGCGGGAATTAAGAATGTGTGCCATCACCTTTCCTGCTGTCGAGAGAAGGGAAATGCCCCGATATGAACTGCAGTCCGACACGCTACCCTTTCCTTTGTACAGCTTGCAGATTGAGGCATCTCTCCAGTCTTGCGGAACGATCTGTGCATCCCACCCCTTTTTTTTTTTTTTGTAAAAATATTAGAGTGTAAATCAAAAAAATACCCGCAATCGGTTATAACATAGTCATAATGTATCTAGCTCGAGGAACACCTGTTCGAGCACATGCGATTACTGAAAAACAGCGCCTGTGCACATGTGTAATAATATGTGTACGGACTTTATGCTGAGTTTTCTCCTTTTGCTCCCATTATTTATTTATATCATATAATCTTTTTCTTTTCCCTCTATGTTAGTTACGAATTGTTTTTAAGTTGTTATTGTGTGTTGTTTCTATCTATATATTTTTTTGTGTGGCAATGATCTAATTTTGATTTGATTTGATTTTGATTTACCTGTAGAATCTGTTCAGTAATGGTTGCTACTTCAGGTCCATCGACGGGCTGCCAGGTGGCGGTGCGTTTGCTGGTCGTCACTGTTAACGTCTTAAGCAGATGCACAAGCTTGTACAGATGCTTCAGGAGTCTGTGGAAAGGAGTAATTAACTAAATAATTTCAGTCATAACCACAATTTAATTTTTATTTTATATATTTTTATTTATTTATTTTATTTTTTATATATATTTATTTTATTTATATATAGCTAGTACGCTAGCCTTTGACCACTATCTCACCTGAAGGTGAGTGATGATGTGGTCGAAAATATTATCCAGGCTAACCTATAATTTCTGGCTCTCAAGGACAGCTGCCGGAACACACCGTAAGGTGATTGGCAACAGGCTTTCAAAACTCAGTTTGCGAGGATCGAAGTTACATCTTTTGGCTTTACGCACAAACTTTATAATATAGTTTGTAAAACTTTGTATAAAGACTTAAATAGAATGACTCGAGTTTCTTTCCAGTTCTTTTTGCAATGGGTTTTAAATTTTTACTGAATTTAAAAGTTTAATTATGATATTTTAATATTAACCTCCATAGGAGCGTCGTAAAAGCCCAAATCAAATATATGACTTTGACTACTTTAACTTTTGACGATTTTGACCTTGACCTCGACCACGACTTCAACTACAACATCGATAACGACTTCGAATTTGACGTTGACTTCAAGTTATATCTGTAAGATTGGTTGTTCAAAGTATGCGCGGCCAATACCCAATACCGCACCGCGCAGACGCGCCATTTAGATGTGTTTGAACCCTAACTTGTGGGCACGGCATAGCGTAGGTAATTTTTATATACTGTGACATGGCATACGAATCTAAACGTAACTCAGAGTTAAATGACATATCAAGCCTTAGTATTTAATTATTTATGAATAAAATACTACACTACTATATATATTGTTAATTATAATAGAAAATACTACAAATTTATGATTGTCTAATAGGGATGGACTTGTAAGCTCACTTGTTTTTCTCATCAGGGTTGGCAGTATCAGTTCTAAGCGCTGCATCAGCGATATAGGCGGTGACGGCGTGCGGTGCCACCCCTGACGCCGAAGTCGCGACTTCGCGGCATAGACGGGTGGCGGCCGCCGAGGTGCCGGTCAGAGTGGGCTTAGAACGCTGTGTAAGAAAACAAATATCTGCATGAAATATTTTAGATTTTTAGGTAGTTTTAGATAATCTTACGTTTTCTTTTTGTGAAATAACTTTCATTCGATTCATGAAAACGAATGATTACCTATCTGTTCTAAAATGACAGAAACCTAAGGTTAACTTATTAGGAACCGGCTAGAACCCGCGTTATATTTACCGGAAAGATTCGACGAAAGAAGGAAAGCAGCGACGAGCACGGGCCTCAGCACGGAGTTACGCGCTGGGGCCCGTGCTCGTCATTTCGCGCAATCGTGACTCCCAGACGAAGGGCTTTAAAACAGTCCGAAACTGGTCGGAATCTTTCCGGTAAATATAACGCGGATCCTAGCCGGTTCCTAATAAGTTAATATGGATAACACTCATGATAGTTTTCAAAAAGAAACCTAAGGTGATAGAATAAGCTTTCATGCGTTATCGCAATCTAGAAACTTAACAGAATCAGCTTACCAAAGCAACACCGTCAGGGTTAGCATCGTGCACGATAGAGGTGACAACCCTGGCTTCGATGTCATCCAGAGCATCCAGTGAGGAGTCCAGACTCGCACTAGCTTCCGTAGAAATGCCGCTCTTTGTGGCGAACCTATAACGATTAAATTCGTGTTGAGTTGCATTATGCCTCCTACAAGTCGTTATAAAACCCAACTTCAAAATGTGATCTTAAATTTAATTAGAATCTTAGTTTCTTTAGCATTTCATACTAGAACACGGGACCTTATTACTAAGCCTAGGTTCTGTATATCTTTGTTACCATAAGAGCTAGCCACTAGAAAATTTCACAGTATTTAAGTATATGTGTTAGTATAACAGATTACCTAACAAATTACATTAATAACTAAAAGTTCAAATTAAAATGAGGTCCCATACAGGTTTTTTTTTATAGAAGTTTCTCTTACTATAGTAATACAAACAGGTGTCAAACTTGATATGTTAATAGTCGAATATCTAACTTATACCAGCAAATAATAAAAAAACGGCCAAATGCTCGTGCTAAGAATAATTGGATGAAAATAAAAAATAATAACATTTTAGTACAATTTGAGTTGGTACTGAACCTTCGGTGTGTACAACTCGCACTTAGCCGGTTTTTAAAACTCTTATTGCATTTGATCACTGACTCTATTGTTCGTAAGTAATTCTAGGTTAGCCTGAACAACATCTTTGAATACAACATCACTTACCATCAGTGGTCAAAGGATAACCTATCAGGCATAAAAAGTAGGTGATGATTTGGTTGAAAGGTGTTATACCTTACCAAACAATCGTATACGTAGTATTTTTTGATAAAAGAAAGTAGCGCCTTCTTATTCATCTTATAAAGCAACTAACTAAACGTGGCAATTTCAGAGGAAGTAAGAAAAAAATAATCAGTTAAAAAATAAAGGTAATACTCACCGAAGCATGTTACAGCTTTCTCGTAACGGCAGCATTTGGGAACGTAACAGTCCCTTCGCTTTTACATCCTCCATACCTCTCAGCTCCGAGTCTATATGCTTAATAATGTCCTCGCATTCCTGAAAACATTGAAGTAACTTGACAATCCTATTCATCTAGTCCATGTAGCACCAGCTTATGTGCGCACGTTGTCGCGACAAGCCGCGCGGGGGTTACAGGGGTGTCCGCTCGGCCGTACTAAACCGGATTGAACCAGCTCAGCCTGGGGACAAAGTTAACGTGTGCCACAAAGCAATACGACGCAGACGTGCATGTAGTTTGATTTATCGCAGTATAAATATTGGATTGTGAAACCATAATAGAATCAGACAAGGAGTTTTAGTTACTTTTTTTTATGTTCTTGTGACAGAACACGCTTGAGGCCCACTTGATGGTAAGCGGACTAACCTCTGCCTATAACAGATGCATTTTAGAAGCTTTCCTTATGTACGGTTATTTATTCATGTATTCAAACCGTGGTTATTTCGTGGACCATCTAGCAAAAAGAAGTAATAATATCAACGATTTTCGTAAATCGATAGTCGCTTTTATACAAGTTCTAATCAATTTATTGTGATATTTAAAAGGTTTTAGTCAGAGATATTTTAAATTTATTTATATATATTTATGTATCTTGTTTTATCACAATATATAGAGATTGCATATTATTTGTAATAATAGATACCTACTAGTCATTTATATAAGAATTAGTCCTTATTTGAATTTGTGTAAAATAATGACAACACATAATACATAGTACTGCATCTACAAACAAAATTTATTCGTAGTACTAAGTACAGACACTCTTTTTAAAGCGTTCAACCCACGCGAAAATGAGATGTGGCCGTGTCAAGAGTACCTCGAAAATATTGGACGTGGTCAACCAAACTTGTTGGTTTCACATCTTATTTTTTATTGTTCCAAAGATAACAGAGTTTACACAGTTTACTAGTGATGAGGTACTAAATAGTGATGTATGGCAATCGATAATATCCAACACCCGCAAATCAGATTGGCAGCGGACTGACTTGACTGTGGTTCGAGTGGTTGACTCGAAATAAAGTAAAATTTGTCAATTGAGCCCACCAAACAGACCGTCAGCTGACCAATTTGACTAATTTATAGGCCAAAGTGTTCAATAAAATTGATCTACTTATCTCGTAGGCTGAACAGGCAGTGGACTGAGTTGTCCACTGAACTTTCTTTTTTCTCTTTGGTCCTTTTTTTTAGAAAGAGTCATATATCATATCAGCCCAATTAAGAAAACAAGTGGACAGTTTTTACTGTGCTAAGCAAGAATTACTTTACTTCTTTAAAAAATACAAAGTTTCTGTATTACTTCTGTAATTCTGACCCAATTGTCAGGTATAATAAACTCACTTGTCAAAACTTTTTTTTATGTTAATGTGACGGAACAATCTCGAGGCCCACCTGATGTTAAGTGGACTAACCTCTGCCTATAACAGTTGCAATTCATGACAACTCACGAATTGCACTGCGCCCGTCACATTGAGACATAGTTGTTAAGTCTCATTGTGTCTGTTATTTCACTGGCCCCCAAGGACTACTGCCGGAACACACCTTTCGGTGCTTGGCGACAGACTTTCTACTTGAGGGTGGTAGCTAGCCAGGCGGGCAATCGCAAAATGCCCTTCCACCATGCGGTGAAGCTCAAGCCGGCGGTGGGGATCGAAGCAGGGTACTGCGGCACGGCAGTCCATAGCTATTACCGCTCGGCCATCATTGCTTCAAAAACTGATCAACTTGTCAGATATAATAGACTCACCTGTCAAAACTGATCAACTTGTCAAATATAATAGACTCACCGGTCAAAACTGATCAACTTGTCAGATATAATAGACTCACCTGTCCAAACTGATCAACTTCCAATATGTCATCGAAGGTGGTGTCCAAATCTGTGCGGCTATCCACGTTCATCAGTTTGTTGGCTTTGCTTTCAATTGCGTTGCATTTCGCTTTAATTTCCTATCAGACAAAATAAATATTCAGTTAAGTAGTACATTATTACACAAGTGAACTATGTGAGTGAGGATACTCGCTAAAATGGTTTGCAGCCCGAGCCGAAGGCGAAGGCGTAAAAGAGCAGAGCGTGTAATAAATGGACCAATGCCTACACGCGTTTAAATTCCAAGGACGTCTGTCGAAAATGTGTCATCAAGCATCTAACGCTTATTTTTTATTCGTCTTTGTTAATCTAAAACTTGGCACCGCTATTTTATCTTTATAAGTTATAATATGGGGTAGCGCCACCCAATATGAATATTAATAGTTTGTAAAATGAATTTTTCACCTCCAATGTCCTTTTATCCTGAGCAGTGGGCACTTTGACTCCAATAGCGGTGGTAGACATATTCTTAGCTTCTGCAGAAACCTCTTCAATAAAGTCCTGAAAATAACCATTATAGGTAACCAACAGGAAAATACATGCTACCATTATTGAATAAGATCCCTCACGGCTTTGCCCACATAAAAAAATATAAAACAGTATTTGTCTTTAGTTCAATCTGATTAGGTAGGTACACCAGATGTTACTTAAATGTGTTAAAATAATATAGCAAAAGTAAGAAATTTACATTTACTTTAAGGGTTTCACCTATCATTGAACCAAATATCAAAGAAATCCTATTTATGCTACAAAAACACAATATGCAAATTGAAATCAAATTTCACGGAAAACTTAATTAAATATATAATAAATAAATTACTGCAAGAACCGATTTAAAATACTAACTTAATATTTAATCCCTAATTCAAAACTCAGCTTTTAAGCGCTTCGCCAGCCGCTGTCGCGGCAAGGTCCCTCCGCTCGCTCGGCTCGCGCGCGTCTTGTGCTCATCGATAACCTAACGCTCACTGACTAAATCATCACTTACGAAGAGGTGTGATGTTGGGCCAAGGTTTGCATGTAAAAAATCTACCAAATCTCCTTTTTATAAAAAATTATAAAAAATCCTATTACGTCCTCCGTAAATCTCTATTACGATAAATTAAAAACATCAGTGCAATATAATACATACCCTCAAATCAACAATGTTAGACTTTCCTTTGTCACCTCTACTTGGTCTCGATTGAAGTAGAATCATCTGAAGGTTCTGAATAGCGTTCTCTAGTTCCCTGCGCTTATTCGTGTCCTGAAATATCAGACAAATATCTTAAAAATAAATATCTACGGCCAATTGGCAGCCATTTGTGGTGTCGCAGAAAGGTAGGAGTTTAGGTGAATGCTCGCTTACACTACTCTACAATAACCGGAACCGGATAGGAAATCATTAGCCAAACACATAACGAAGCGTATTGACAGCTGGCCCTGTGCGTCCCATTCTAGATACAGCTAGCTTCAATCTTCAACCTCAAGATCACCCACGGATTGATTTCGAGAAGGCTAGGCATGTCTCTGAAGTATCAAGAAGATAAGACCTAGACATATATAAAGATAAGATGCCTCAAGACGGGCATGTTGTCATAGACTACAACCTTAGATAGGCTTGCCAATAATCACTGTATACACGTTGGCCTGTGGGGAGCTGGGATAGAATTACACTCCCCCCCTCTCCTATTTTAATGGGCGAGTCGAAGTGGGCGACAAGAAGAAAAATACCAGCCGTTGTGGAGGAGCGGTTTCTGAAGAAGCGCTATGTTACACTGCGATCCACAGACACACAGACGCCTGTCACTCGTGGAGTTTATGGAAAACCCCCATTCTCTAGTGGGGAAGGTATTGTCCCACGCTGGACGTTTTGCCTGCCGATGTGAGGTACTTTAACAATTATGCAGAATACGATCCCTATAAACTTCATTTATAATAGATACTTATGCTTGCTTGCATGCGTGATGGGAAGCGATGATGCGGTCGACATTGGAACTCATTTTCCTGCGTAGAAGATGCCTCATAATTTTCTTATTTGAGACACAGATTAGGTTTATTTAATAGATATATTCTATAACTGAAAACTACGACGCTAATAAACAACTGTGACGCTTTTGGAATGTTTCAACTATGCCTAACACAGATGGAAAGAATGTGCATTTGTGTATATTTTTATAATGTCGTTCATGTACAAAAGCAGTTATATACTTTTCTGAGCGTCTTGTTATCCTAAGACATTATGGAGATGGGGGAGTAAGATTGTGTAAATTAACCAAGCATTTTCCAAAATAAAGCTTGCAAAATAGCTGGACACTGCATCGATGTTAGAAGCGTTTTGTCTTTGGGCCTTACCTAACATGATACCCACAGAAGGCGATGTGTGGTTAGTGTGGTGTGTGTTGGTGTGGAAGGAATCACCATTTAAAGTAGAATGACTTACATGAGGAGTTTTCTTACACCTCGCGTTAGTTAAGTCGAGCGCCCTAAGCGCTTCCTTTAGTTTATCAGCGTATGACGCGTACTCTATCTTCTGATTAGCTGGGAGACTAGACGATTCAGCGTAAATCTGAAATATAAACCAATCATGTCAGAGAGTTGTGAAATGAGCCAGTGATTCACCTCATGGTAAGATACAATGCGATTAAAATAAGAATAGGATCAGCCTAGCGCCATGTTGTGACGTCAAAACTAGAACTAGGTACAGTGTGCAAAAAATTAAATGATGAAACGTGTATAAATTAATAAAGAAAATAAAAAACCTGACTGCAAGTAATTAATTTTCATTAAGTGTTTTATCGACCCATTGAAATTAAAACTGGCAGTTAATATATTTATGGAATCGTTTTTTAAAGCCAATCATTTTGATACCCAACACGATGGCTTTGGAAGAAAAAATAAATTGTTTTTTTTTTCACTTTAAGACGTCTACAATTCACCAGTTTATTTTTATTTTTTTATGTACATAGTGTCACTTGAGCTATCAGGATAAACCTAACGATATCTCGTACATTAAAATTGGTGAAGCCATTTAGTAGTTATGGTGAAATAAAGAAACTCACAAACATACATACATACATGAAACCTGAAAACTTAACACATGTTTATGTGGGCGGTCGTGTAAAAACAAGTAGTCATAGGTAGGTAAACGAAGTTGTAGGTGACTGTAGGTACAGCAAACACAGAAATAATTTGAACTGATTTTATTTCTTAGCAATATTTTGTACTAAGGTATCTTAATTTGAATCGCTTAGCTCTTCGATGCCGCATGTCCTGATGGCCCACTGAGTTAGACTCATCGTTATCATCGTTACGGGTAACAAAAACAAATAAAACAATCACCAAAAATATATTAAACAGTCAACAAGAACAAATTAAACATCAAAAAGAAAAATTAACAAGAAGATCAATAAACACTCGGAAACGTGTCGCGTAGTAGTACACTGTCGGAGAAATAAGAAGCTGACGCCCGCGTTTTCATCAAACCAAGATGGCCTTAAAAATATGAATTTATTTAAATTAACAATTTCGGCCATTTAAAATTACGTATAAATATATGGCACTGCTCTATTTTTAAGTTTGTTCTGCTGATCGTACTTATTAGAGTGAATATGAGGGAAGTTAGCCGAGAACCCGTCCTATTCTTATATTAATCGCATTCTACTGTTCTTCTCATAACAGTTTCTGTTACTTTAAAATTTCTGCAAATCGTATAGAAACAGATACTTTACATAATATAAACGACGAAAATCTAAGACTTAAAGAATAATCCACAATATTAACTGTGGGCTTCTGTTTGTCTGCGATTATAAGTATTCCATCTTCCCCTGGCCGATTTTCCAGCTTCATCGCGTCCTTTTTAAACCCACTACAGACATCAGATCCCTGGGTCAGTCTTCAATAAAAATGGACACACATGAAAACATTCTAAGATCCAAACAAAAATACCTTTGCATCATCCAGAATCTTAACGGTCAACTGCCGCAAGGGTGTATCTTCGATGGCGAGACTTTCTATCTCCCTCCTCTTGCCTATGTTCCCACCTCTCACGTCACTCCTCAGACCTTCGAGAATCCTTTCCAGGTTTTCAGCCTCCTTGGTCAGATCTTTGATGGTCTTTGCCTAGTAAAAAGAAATAAATTGTTCATGAAAATTGTACCATACTGCTCAAGTCATCCTTCAACAAATAAAACATCTTGACTTATGCAAAACGTCTGATATAAAACACATAGCAAAATATTTGAAAAACCAATTAGGTTTTCATTCATCACCTGTTGAGGATCAGAAGACAGCGGTTTCCAAGAGTCAGAGAAGGTCTTCAGCTTGTTGGAGAGGTTCTCTGTGGAGGCCACTAGGGCATCCTGGCACGGGGTCTCGTGGATCGAGGGGGCTGTCAGCTGTCGAATAAGACACAGATGATGATAAAAATATGATACATAAGTATGATAATGTATGCAAATTATCAGTATTTTCAACCAGTATTTGGACCCTGTCATGCACAAAAACTTCGGAAGAGAGGAGAACGCAATATTAAAGAATCATTTACCAAATCATTTTAAATGTCAAAATTAAATCAACTAGATAGTCGTCTACTGAGTAATGCTTTAGAGATAAGATGTTGGTTCAATTTTCAGCTTAATTTTATGTCGTCACTTTCACACTTTAATTAGGTATGTTGGTAATTTATTGTAGACTACTGTTGACATAGGTAAAGTGTTGGAAGAGTACTTTTTTAACCAGCGTTTATGAATCAGTAGCCGATCTCCGTGGCAGAGGTTTTTTTGAAATACATCAGAAGTTTAAATTATATTGTAATAAAACTTTAAAAAAATCAGAATATAAATTATATTTTAATAAAATTTTTCTGCGTGATAAAAAGATCTCCCGTGGCAGGGCTGTAGCCCCATAGTACAATAATCCGTATTAGTAATTGCTGTTTTTAAATATGAAGCCTTTTTCATTTCCCGAAGAGAAAGTATAGATTTAATTTATTGAGATTTTAGACAATATTGTAGGTTTACCTTGGCAGTATAAACCACTTTGCCGGCAGCGTCAACACAGGCAGTGCCCGCGTCACAAATTTCTTGTACAGAGCTGTTGGCATTTCCAAAAGCAGCGTTGGCAATGCCGGCTGCGTCTAGGGCCAACCGAGACGCACTGTCACCTATCGCTTTCGCGCGGGATATAATCTGTGAAAAGAGAGTTTATAATAGATTGTTATCACAATTATTTTAATTGGTAGATAAATAAACATTAATCGCATTACCATTAAACGCATGTTCAGTGTTACTATATTATATATATATTTATTGCAGATAGGTAAGCTTTTGACCACGATTCACCTGATGGTAAGTGATGATGTGGTCGAAGGTGTTAACAGGCTTAACCTAGAATTACTGGCTCTATAGTCCAACGCAATCAATAGCTAGAGTTATGAGTCATTGTGGCATGTTACCTCAATTGGTTAGAGCATATCCCGGCTAAAGGGGTGGATGGACGCGGGTTCGAATCCCGCACACGACTAAAATCTTTCTCTCGTTAATTTGTAATTTTCTATGGTAGGCAACGCACCAGTAATGCTGTGGATATTACAGGTGTTCATAGGCGGCGGTGACCACTTACCATCAGGTGGACCGTCTGCTTGATGGCACCTTTTATATAAAAAAAAACTAATTATATATTTTAGCGGCCATTGGGTTTGGTCTTGTACTATGCATTTCTAGTCTATATGTAAACACAATCAAATCATGCTTATATAACTAGACCGTTTTGGGTAGTTTCGCTCATCTGATATTTTTGTGTAGTGTCAGTATCTGTATCTATCAGATTCGTTCAAAGTACTAGGAGATCAGAAATGATCAAGATGTAAAGCGTTAAGGATTTGTGATATACTATCAAATCATTATCGTTTTTACATAACCTTTATCCATTACCTCTTCAGTAAATCTGGTCTCCTGGTACCTATGTACCTACTGTAGAAACATAAAAATAGGTAGGTACAGTGCAAAGATACAGGGAGACTAGTGTGAAGGTACAAGTCTGTATATATTTGAAAATGTTATGTATGTTCGTAAAAATTTGAGTGAATTTAAATTAAACAGTGACAATCCCGATAACAACACAAGGAATAAAGATAAAATGGCGGTGCCAGGTTTTAGATTAGCAAACACAAATAAAAGGTCCTTCTTAGGTAATTGTGTACGGTTTTATAACAAAGTTCCCAAACATATTACAACGCTCACAGAAAGTAAATTCAAGTTTCACGTGAAAAACATATTGATTAAGAAATCCTACTACACAGTTTATGATTACTTGAACGACAAAAATGCTTGGACAATTCCGCCTTTGCCAAATTATCGCCTGTCCCCTACATAATTTAAACAAATATTGTAATAATTTTATAAGTAGTAAGTATAGTAAGTAAACACATTGTTAAAAGACGTTTTAAAGAATGGCCCCGAGTTTCTTGCCTGTTCTTCTCGCAGTGGCTCTATACTTTTTTTTTGTTGAACGTGGCAGTACAATGCAGAGTATTTTAATATTAAAATTTGTAATTGATCTTCATAGGAGTGATTCGTAGACACCTTAATTGAATAGATGATATTAACTTTCACTTGACACATAGTGCGTTGTTTTAGATTCCACATTTTTGTTTAAACTTTCAGTAAATAGGTGTATAATTTAAGTGGGATAGAAAAAAGTTAAAGTTGAGCAAAAAGATAAAGTTAGGAAAAGCAAATCTCAAACCTCTTTTTCCAGAGCCGGGTCGACGTCATTGCTAACGACGTACAGCAGCTTTGTTGATGTATCTCCGAAGTGGACGGCAGACTCGTTTAATTTCTACAAAAAAGAAAAAAGGTTCAATAAGTCACGTCATTCAGTTAGAACAACTTCTTCGTTTTTAATCTTCTATCCTAATAAATCAATACATTGTGTATTGATACTGAACAGGACCTTCGTTTTGTGTTCAAACTTTTGTCTGTTTTGTGTTTTGAAGCAGTGATGGCTCAGTGGCATTGGCTATGGTCTGCCGTGCCGCAGGTCCATGGTTCGAATCCCGCCGCGGGCATGAGCTTCAAAGCATAGTGAAAGGGCATTTTGGAATGCCCGTCTGGCTAGCGACCACCCTCAAGTAGAAAAACTGTCGCCAAGCACCTACCGGTGTGTTCCGGTAGCAGTCCTTGAGAGCTAGTGAAATTACAGGCATATAAGAATTAACAAATATGTCTCAAGGTGACAGGCGCAGTGCAATTCGTGACTTGTGACGAAATGCATCTGTTATAGGCAGAGGTTAGTCCGCTTAACATCAGGTGGGCCTCGTGCTTGATCCGTCACAATTACATAAAAAAATAGACAGATGACGATTTTACCGATGATTACAATACCTGTCGGTCAGACTTAGCAGAGTCACATATCTTCCTAGCCGCCTCACACAGCTGCAGCATGTCGTAAAGGAACGCCTTGCGGGCCATCTCGTTTACGTTGTCGCTCAGTTGTGTACCATCTGAAATAAATATGTATTTTAACATTTGAGAAGTTATTAACATGGTGATTGTTCGGTAAACAAAGGTAAACAATGCAATCTATTTTCGAACGCGCGAACGCGAATCTTGTCCGTGTTATATGTGATGAATTTTGTAAGGGTGTGCGTGCGGCCGACGCGGGCGCTGGCCGCCTTGTTTTGTTTTTGTACTACTTCGAGCCGTGGGCTGTTCACGTTGGGACGTGTGTCAGAGTCGAATAATGCGGGGTGCATCAAACTGAGGTCGCGGCGACCTGGTGGATTAGAGCAGCGGACTGCTATGTGTTAGTGACGATAAACATTGGTGTTTGTTATTTGTGACGCCAGGCGTTCAGTGTTAGTGAAAGGGCGAGCAAGGGATTGCTGTCGGCGGGCCACTACTTCACGATCGAGATCAGGGAACGTATCCTAATTTAATTCCCTATGGTTAGCAGATTGATAAATTATCTAGCTTTAGGGTGTTTAGCGATTATTCCCTTTCGACGGAGCGACTAGCACGTAGTCCGAAGGTAGGTCGTTCCCGCCGTTTTATACACACGTGCCTAGTAGCACATATATCGGCTGGTGTCTTCCTGTGACATTCCAGGAGCCCAGTCGAATACGCCACGACACAGTGGTAAAGTGTGGGACTACGGGGATTAAGAAGGGCCCCTGTCCATACAGTGATAGTGAAGCGTTATGCATCAACTTTCATCATAGTTCCTGTCTACTTGTCTAGTTTACAAGTCTTTCTATAAACTTTAGTAAACTAAACTCATGTTTCTAAATCATCAACGGGTCGATACACGCACGAATTAAGATCAAAATAGTCTAAAAGTAGCGGAAAAAAGGAAATACGCAATTAAATGCATTTTATACAACATCTTAATCTGCTTACATCATTTTACCCTGATCCTAATTCATTTAGGGTCGACTCAGGTACTGAGTACCCTCCAATATGTAACCCATACCGAGGTTAGCATACTAGCGCCGCTTGAGTCGCTCCGATGAAGTAGCCGAGGCGTACACAGTTAGGTGTATCCGTTCATTGTGACATTACAAACTTAACGTAGAGTAAACATAGTCAATTACTGAGATCCAGTACAATCAGTATTATTATTGCTGGGTTTTGATCTCTATCAGATATTGCTTTTGGCGCAGTAATAATATTCTTACGGCGCAAAAGCTCGAACAATCTAGATGGAACTAGTGAGAATGATCCGAATAAACATCGTCCATAAAGAAGTCAACCAACTGGTAGTGGGCTGGAGCATTTGGACTGCCTGTGAGTCTGCAATGACTTATGGGTATCTAAATGTTTTTATTGTCGTAGCTGTAGTGTTGTTAATAGTTCGTATTATTTTGTTAATAAAGGCATACTGCCGGTAAAAAAAAAATATTAACAGAAATAAAAAGTCTATGACATCGAGAATGTAGGTACCCACTCTTCACATAAAATGATATTTTTTTATCCCATCAATGTCATTGTTAATAAATTATTCGGATAAACATCACAGTATAAGTAATTGTTGGTATTGCGTGGAATATCATAAAAAGTTGTGTTTGTCGTTAAAAGGATGATTTATGGTCCCTATTCTTTTCTATCAAGACCAGTATAGAACATTCTGGAAACTATGGTTTTTAGGTATAAATAAGGTCGGTCCCGGGCCGACCAGCCAGTCTTACTTTGAGTTTGAGACGAGCTACATAGATCTTTAGACCAAGTGCTCCAAGCGCGAACAGTTTTACACGGTGTACTGTGTAAATTAGTGTTCTGTAAACTACATACATTTTAGTGTTTAGTATTTTTTAAAGTAAAGTTTGAAGTGACTGTAGAATTGGTTAATAAAGGATCAGTTTGGTGAAAAAAGTGTTGCATAATTTATCCTGAACCCTCAGCTCGATACAATATGTAAACTCACCTTCTACGATGCTTGTCATTAGTTGAGGCAATGCTTTAGTCGATTTAGAAGCTGCAGTATAGTCAATTTTGTCTGCGTCTGAAATACAACAAAATAAATTAATAACAAGTACATGCCATACTATCCTGTAAATCTGAGGTAGGAAAATTCCTCTATTCCCAATAGAATATCGAGTTAGATAACTGATAATGTAGTAGGCAGAAAAAGAGCTTGTTACATTACTGGTTGTGAAGTAGGAATTTGTTAAACTGATTCTCAAGAAGACTGTCAGACCACATAACTGATTTTTGTTGCCGATAGGCTTAGCGTTTGACCACAATCTTACGTGGTGGTAAGAAGTGATTATGGTCACCGATGGTGAAAAAGCTTCACACAGATTAGCGACTAGCTCTCAAAGACAGCTATCAGCTGCCAGGAACAATATAATACAACAAGAAGCGCTCGCAGCGAAGTTTGCTTAGCAGTTCTTAACCAATCAGCAAAGTTAAGCAATTTTGTTATAAAAACTAACGTGGTGCAAAAGTAGTAAGTAAAGTTAAGCAAAGTCCGCCGCGGTCATGAGTTGGATGGGTGACCGCTAGTGACATTACTACTGAGCGTGCACGTGTTTCGGAAAGCACGTTAAGCCGTCGGTGCCGTTGTTATAGCATGGAGGCAGGGCATTTTCCGAAAGCCCGCTGGCTAGCTACCATCCTCAAGTAGAAAATCTGTTGCCAAGCACCTAACGCTGTGTTCCGGCAGCTGTCCTTGAGAGCCAGTAATTCTAGGCCTGAACAACATCTTCGACCACATCATCACTTACCATCATGTGAGATAATGTTCAAAAGCTAGCCTATCAGATATTAATAAAATTTTTGAGGGTATGAGCTACTAGAGTGGGTACTCCCAAAATGGCGTACCACCATGCACAAGATGTTACAAGAGGAGATAGACAGTGGGATACTGACAGTTGGCAGCGACGAGCCGCGCCACCTCGACGCCTGCCAACGCTAAATGGTGCTGCAGCGCCTCCTGCCGCTGCTGCATGCCGCTGTGGCTCAGCGCCGGCCCGCTGCTCTCCGACCGGCATAGCTACACACACAACAATACAATAACTAATGTTGCCTTCTATCGTCATTTCACTAACGGACGTCCCGATAGAACATGATGTTTCATCAATTTCATGTCGACATCTAAAACGTCAGGGCACTCATCGCGAATCTGGGGGATATGGATTAAATTTCCGTTAAGGACAAAAATTTTGTGTTGTAAAAAATTTTAAATATAATTTTTCGATTAGCACTCGACAGTACTTCTAATCATAAATAGAAAATATAAGTCTAATAGTATATATGATTTACTACTGTGACTGGCGGCGGTTTGGCAGAGGTCGAATTTCCCAAGCATTTTGTCTTCTAAATAATCATCAATGGTATAATAAGATTTCTTAGATAAATTATTTTTACATGAAGCTGGAATTTTCCTTCTGGGAGCGTCGTAATATCTTTGGGAACTTTATTATACAACCGCACACAATTACCTAAGAAGGACCTTTTATTTTTCTCGTGTTATGATCGTGATTATCACTAATTAATTTATATATAGGAACCTTAATTCTTTTGAATTGAAATTCTCGTGAGTTTCACACATATTTAAATATTATAAATTAAACCGGCAAAAAACAGTCACGTTGAGGATCGAATACGTCTCGCGGGTTTCGAGCATATCAGATGCTCATCATCAGGGCGAGTGCGCAGCTGCGTCTGCGAGCTCCCGGCGGGCACACTGATGATGAGCATCTGATATGCACGAAACCCGGGTCGACGTATTCGATCTTCAACGTGAGTGTTTTTCGCCGGTTTAATTTATAATATTTAAACCTAAATTCTATCAAACATACAATATATTTTGAAGAAAATCAAAGAATAATATTTTTTCTCATGTCCTTGTTAATTAAGAGATTCTATTATGACGAATTTAGTGACATCACATTATTATGAAATTTACGAAGTGTATACTGCGACTGTACACAAAGAAGTGTTCAAGTTAATATATTATTGATTTCTTTAAAACACCTGTCAGGGATTTGATAAAATACTTTCCATATACATATATCATTCAAGATGGTCTCTATACCAGTTGCTGCTACCCACAACAATACACCATAAGACATTAAATAGCTTCAATACCACACCATTGTGATAAGACATTAAATAGCTTCAATACCACACCATCATTACTCTTTCAAAAACATGTGATAAAGTTCAACATTTCTCCTTTATAAATGTACGGCGGGGGAAAGTTATATGGATATCCATTCTTTTACTCCGTAACAGTGAAAGAATGTTGAATGAAAATCCATACCTGCCCTGGTAGCGTTCTTTTGTTTTTTTTTAGTTGCTAACATAAAAAAAAAAACAATCTCAAAGAGGTTTTATATCAAATAATTAGAAAAAAGAAGTGTGATTTTTATTTGTACTCAATTTTCAATGAAAGTAGGTTGGCAACCATTTTTTTTCACTACGAGAGAAAAGCGCGGCAATTTGTAAAAAATATAGTTTTTTCATAAATTGACATTTTAACAGTACGATTTTAATTATTCTAAATAATTTTACAAAATGTCATCTTATAGTGAAAGTGACGATTTTATAATGATGACGCCACCAGAAATAAGAAATGCAGCTCAAGAAGTCATACAGGACTTATTGCCTGAGAAGTCTCGAGATAAGTACGAGACTACTGATAATGATTTTATATTCCTCGTAGGTGTAGTATTAAAGCACTCGAGTGCCTTTTAAACAAACTCTCGAACAGAAATAGATCGTTTTCTCCCTTTGATGTACAATGTACTATTATACCACACCCACTCAGAAAAGGTCTCATTACTCGTTCAAAAACATGTTATAATGTTCGTCATATTCCCCTTATAAATGTACGGCGGGGAAAGTTATATGGATTTTCATTCCTTCACTCCGTAGCAGTGAAGGAATGTTGTATGAAAATCCATACCTGCCCTGGTAGCGTTCTTTTACATAAAAAAAATCAATCTCAAAAAGCTTTTATATCAAATAATTAGAAAAAAGAGGTGTGATTTTTATTTGTACTCGATTTTCAATGAAAGTAGGTGGGTAACCTTTTTTTGCACTACGAGAAAAAAAGCGCGGCAATTTGTTATGTTTGGTTATATTTTGTTTTTTATTAATATGATATTTTAACAGTACGCTTTTAATTATTCTAAATCATTTTCCATAATGTCATCTGATAGTGAAAATTACGATTTTATAATGATGAAGCCACCAGAAATTAGAAATGCAGCTCAAGAAGTCATAAAGAACTTACTGCCTGAGAAGTCTCGAGGTAAGTACGAGAAAACGTATGATCATTTTATTTTCCTCGTAGGTGTAGTATAAAGCACTATGTATCACTCGGGAGAAAGTTCTATTTCTGTTCTCGAGTTGCCTCCCTCCGCTACGCGTCGGGCTTAAACAAACTCTCGAACAGAAATAGATCGTATTCTCCCCTCGATGTACAATGTACTATTGTAAGTTAGTATACACTGTATCCATAGGCGGTGATGAAAAAATATATACCTTCATCAACGTGGATTCATGCTGCTTGATGCTTTTCTCTGCCTCATCGACTGTCGTCACGAACTGCTGTTGCAACTTCTTCTCATCATCAGACTTCCTCGCTGGCGGTGGTGGCTTTACCTTCGTCTGACTTAGTTCTGAGGACTTAAGGTGGCATGCTGATGGTAGAGGCTGGGTGGGTAGAGGTGGAGCTGGAAGTAAATACATTAAATCATGTATTAAAAAAAAAGTAGTCACAATCCAAAAGGTATTCCTCAAACTGGATAGACAGAGGTATCTAAATACCCTATACTAATAATTTTTGTTAGCACCTTACCAACCGGCTAATGGGATGTGGTATTAAGCTCCTGGTGTGCCAAATATGCAGCAACACCTCTCGAATTACAGCACGAAACTCTAAGGGATACCAGATTATAGCGTAATCCCCCCCCCTAACCCCTCTATATGGGAGTTTTCTACGTTGGACGTTATGGCTGTTGAAGTCTACAGCTCCAAGTACCAGGAGATCATAAGTACTGAGGATGAAATATGTAGAGCAATTCTAGTGAATGTGCAGTAACGACTCACCCATTCCTTCTTCGTAGCGCATTCTCTCCAAGAATTCCTTGGTAAGATCAGTGCTGGGTCTTCTGTTAGAGCCAGTATGGGCTAGCGTGTGGACATTCTCTGTTTTACCAGCAGTAGGGTTGATGACCGGTGCAGCTTCGTAAATTAAAAACACAATTTAACTATATTTTTCTGTGGTTAATTTAAATACATAAACTACGATACAATAAACGTTGCATGGTAGCTGCCACGCTTAGTTGGCAAAGCAGTCGCCAAGCATTTAACGGTGTGTTCCAACATCTGTCCTTAGGAATCCCGTCGAAGGCTTGAGCTTCACCGCATGTTTGAAGGGCATTTTGCGAATGCCCGTCTGGCTAGCGAGCACCCTCAAGGAGAAAATCCTTCGCCAAGCACCTTACGGTGTGTTTCGGCAGCAGTCCTTAAGAGCCAGTGAAATAACAGGCACATGAGACTTAACAACAATGTCTCAAAGTGACGGGCGCAGTGCAATTCGTGACTTGTGACGAAATGCATCTTTTATAGGCAGGGTTAGGCCGCTTAACATCAGGTGGGCCTCGAGCTTGTTCCGTCACAATAACATAAAAAAAGGCGTTTAAAATTGAGGGAAGTCTGATCGTTATCAGACTTCCCTCAATTTTAAACGCTGACAAATTAATTGCCTATAGTATGTGTTTAAAGGGGGACGAAATACATACCAGGTAACGAACAGGCGTTCCTCAGCTTGTCAAGCCTTGCTTGAAGTTGATGCAGCTTTTCAATGAGCTTGTGCGCCTGAGCACTACCCTTAGAGTCTGTGGGTATCGTATCGAGCGTGGTGGCTAGTTGTTGAATTGTGTTCGTCAGGTTGTCTGCTGAAGAGATCAGAGACTTCTGGCATTCGGGGGATGATATTGACGGTGCTGTGATCTGTCAAAGACAAAAGTTAACATTTTATATTATGTACCTTACAGGCGCATTGCGGTAGTGCTTTTGCGAATAGCTAGTCAAGTAGAAAATCTGTAGCCAAGCACCTAACAGTGTGTTCCGGCAGCTGAGCACGTTAACAAGTCGAACAAATCATAAGATGAGATTTATTCTTAGTGCGGCATAAACACGAAGGCAGCCTGGTGTTAAGAGGTAGGTAAGTTTCGTCACGCGATAAGCGCTTTTATAAGCTCTTTTGTAATCTGAAAACAGTTCATTCCTTGAAAAGCGTCCTAAGCTCATCCAAACATCACCAGTTTTTATGGTTTTATTTTGTTAACATTGTCGATATCTGAATTAAATGGAGACTTCTAATTGGAGCTAGAATATTGGAATTAAGAAAGAGCATAGAACCATTCAAGTTATTTGATCTGCAGTACCTGCGCTGTGTGCAGCAGTCCCTGTGCAGCATCAGCCACCCTCCCTCCCCGCGCGTCCAGCTCCTCCCCCCGCGTCCCCCCCACTGCCTCCGCCAGCTGCTGCACGCCTGATAGCAGTGCAGACGTCTCTCCACATACAGCCGCTGAGAGGTCCATGATCTAAAACGAATAAGCATCATTTTGATGGTGATTTTCTAGTACAAAATCCTTCTGAATTCAAAGTTGAAGTAAAATCATTCATTTTATTCGTTTCATTTAAGGCGTCTACGGCACACTAACGAAAATCAATTATAAAATGTAATATTCAAAGACATTTTACTTCTACGTTCAACAAATTCGGAGTGATAGTCACTACGAGAACACAGCCTCCCTATCAATTCCTCAGAAGGCGCTGCTGCCTACCTTCCGGTATTTGACATTCTAGCCCGGCACCCCTGCCTCTACAATGGATGGCTCGTACACACCTGTACGTCCTTAGTAGCTACTCGCGAATAACGCTAGGACTCGAAGTTCCCAGGCATATACTTTTAGGCGTAAGAATAACAAATAGTGAGGTAATTCCCCGAGGTGAACGTATACAAGACTAACTGTGGGTAGATTCATCCTCGACGATGACTGGAGGAGACAGGGAGACTGACAGAAGCATGAATTAATAATAAACCAAACCATTTCTCCTATTATAAATAAACTTTTCTATTATGAACTTTCAAATCATTAGGAGGTATGTTACGAAGTATTTAACAAGTGAATTCAGCGAGTTATCATGGCAGCAACCCAAATATTATCTTCCGTCGTAAAAACTCTACGAATATTATCATGTTTACAATATGTATAATCGTGACATAGTTACTCGTACATACGACACGACTAATTATTTAGTTTTTTTTTAATGTACAACATGTAGGTATTCGAAATAATTAATAGGTAATTAGGAAGGACTAAGAAATATCCACAAACAAATCTGGTTTTTCGAGTCCATCTCCAATTTTTTGCCAAGCAACTTTTCTGGCGTTAAAATCCATGTATTTTGGATCATTTTAGTCATACAATACCGGATTTTCTTTCACAAGCTTTTCTGAAAACACTTTCTGCATAATTGATGAAATATTTACCGCTCGATTAACTGTTGTTGTGATACTTTTTAAACAATTAACCATTTATTCTGACACAAAGCATTGGAAAGTTTATACTAACCTGTAGCTCTTTTTCTGGGTTAACTCTAGGATTGACCTCGTACACCAGTTTTCCTGAAGCGTCTGCAAACTTCGACACGGCATCGTTGAGTTCCTGACAAGAAAAAAATCTATGTTATACAAGATTATTGGTAAAATGCTAACAACCTCTTAGGGTTAACTTCTGCTACTCCTATCAAATCTTTTGAGTGTTTTTTGTTTTTGTTTGTTGATTTGATAGATTTAGCACGATGACCACCTGATATAAAAGTTTCTTGCGCCTGTAATTTATTATTTAATATATTTATTACTTTGCTCGATGTAAATATAGAAAACTCTATTTGCCTAAGTTGCCTCTTAGCTCGGAGTAGGCATTGTCTTTTACTACAGTTGTTAGCATTTTACTAATAACCCTGTTTACTGACTAGACAAACAAGCCACCAGTCTTATGATAAACGCTAACGTCATTTGCATTGCCATCGTTCTGCGTCACACTACACTGCGCTTTTCGCTTGAGACATTTCTGTTCGTTCGGACAGTTTTGATGTCTTGTTCGCTCAGTCATTTCACGAAGCAAAATATTTGACTTAGTAGTGCCACGCACTAAGACTGGCTCTTGCTTAAGATGCCTACCGCCAAGCAAATTAGTCATATTGCAAATTATATTTATTTAATTTTCCATAACTGCAGGTGGAAGGACATTTTGCAATTGCCCGCCTGACTAGCTACCACCCTCAAGTAGAAAATCTGTCACCAAGCACCTAATGGTCTGTTCCGGCAGCAGTCTTTTAGGGCCAGTGAAATTACAGGCACATGTGACTTAACAACTATGACTCAAGGTGACGGGCACAGTGCAATTCGTGACTTGTGGTGAAATGCAACTGTTATAGTAGAGTCCGCTCAGGTGGGCCTCGAACTTGTTCCGCCACAATAATATAAAAAAACACATAAGAGCACCATACAATTTAACACCACAGCCTACACCATATCGAAAAGTTTTAGTGTGAGAAAAGGTATAAGACAAAAACATATATGAGAACACTGATATTAAATATTGATTTCGCAAAACAACGCTTGAGCCAATTAAATTTGTGTTAGTATTTATATATATTTTTAAGTGTATGTGGGAAATTCAGACTATTTTAATTTATTTTAACGTTTTGTATACTGATTTGTCTAACTAGTCCTTCAACGACTCTACCACTCCCACGGCGTCATTCGAGCACCTCCCTCCACTCTGTATAAAAACAGCCGTGTTAGCGTTAGTATGGCATTCTGTGCGCGACCACGCGCCTGACAAGACGTCTTGAATAAGGGTCAGGTAAATACTGTTTTACTGTTACTGTGTAAATTATGACTATATGCTGATTATTATTATTATTATGAATAATTAAGTGGCTATGTGATGTTGCTATGATAACCTATGGTCCTTGCGTGACCTATTGTATTATATATTAACAATTATACATGCTATATTTACTAAATAAATATGTATAACCTGAAATTACCTGTTGTTATTTATTTTGATCTCACATGTATACGAACTTACCTGCGGGTTATTGCCGTGAGAGCTGGCACATATCACCTCGCTGGCAGCGCAAAGCTCTTTGATCTCTGCCAACATGGCAGCGCGGGCAGTTTCGTCCTTGGACCCACTTACCGTCTTTGCATCTGAATGATATAGATCAAAAATTAGGTATCAAGATATCTGACAAATACTTACAAAAAGTATCCAACGGTAATGAAAAAATCAAACAATTACAAAATATTGTTATACAATATAATTTGTACCTTGTACAACGTGCGGTATCAGATCTGCAATAGTATTGACTGCTTGTTCAGCTGCCCCATAATCAGGCTTTTCACGATCTGTAAAATAAAAATAAAACGGTCTTAAATTATACCTTTCTTCTACTTCTTCCTAACTATGTTATATTTTTTCTCCTATATGTTCTTTTGCTAATAGTCATCTCAATTATCAGGATTTTCACACACATATGCTTCTTTATGCATTCCATCCATACCTTCTATCTTTTTTGACCTTCCTCTAACCTCAGGTCCACCAACATTGGTACTTCAGATCCTGTACATTACATGCTTTTTGACTGTCCTTAGATCCATACCACGCCAGTCTCATATGTTTATTGTTATTTTGTTGGCGACAGAATATACTTTTTACTATGTTTACTGGCCGTTTTTACCAAATATTTAATTTTAGATTTTAGGTTTTAGGTTTTTTTAATTGTCATTGTTTTGTGATTAAGAGCCAGTCTTCATTATATATTTTTGTGGAATGTACTCATGAAATGGTATTTTTATTTATTACTTTTTCCTGGTTACTTTTGTGTTTAAAGTAGGCACTGTGTGGTTCACTATTATTTTGTTTAAAGTAAACATATGTACACGATACGAACATGGTTTTAAGCGATGACCTCTGTCTAAACAGATGCATTTTGTCACTACCTACCTACGGTAATAAAAAAGTCGATTTCACGTGTAAATACCAAGTGTAGCCTTTTTTATTTTGTATGTTGTTGTTGTTTTTAGTAATTAGCGGCCGTTGGTAGTTGTTCGTTTCACATTAGTTTATAGCTTCAATAGTGTAAAAGTTATTAACATTTTATTGGCATTTTCATTCAAAGTTTTGTGTTTTTTCCTATTAAATCCCCCTTTTCCAAATGTTTCTATAGTTCCACGCATCAAAACACGCGGGCCGCGATCCCCGATCGTTTCCCGTTGGATTGAGTGCAATCGGAGCTATAGCTTTCTAAATATCAATAAATCTTTGGTATTTACCTACTTTTCAACTGACCAGTAGATTTTCTTTCGGTACCTACGGTAGCCAACTGAAATAGGCAAATCTTTGTTACAGAGAGCACATGGCATCTGCGACACTGACCATCTCAAGGAGGAGCTTCAGTATGTAAAACAAGTACTGCGAAGCAATAATCACAAGCTCCCAAGAATGCGTCACAGAAGCCGGCCCAAGCCTTCCACAGTTGAGAGACAACCTGCCATCTTACCTTACATCAAGGGTGTCACGGACGAAATTGGTCATATCTTAAGACGAGCTTCAATCAAAACTTACTTCAAGCCGCATAAGAAGATTAACCAATTTTTAAGACCTGTTAAGTGCAATATTCCCCTACAAGATGCAGGTGTTTACAAACTTGATTGTGAATGTGGGCTGTCATACGCGTGACAAACAAAGAAGAGCATTGGTATCCGGGTAAAAGAACACATTGCTGACATGAAGAACAGACGCTCGACCAAGTCTGCGGTTTGTGAACATGCCCGGGACAAACTCAACCACTACATTTGGTTCGACAATCCAAAAACCCTCGCCAGAGAGACCCGGTTTATCCCAAGAATGTTACGCGAGGCTATTGAAATCAAAAAGTACCCAAATTTCAATAGAGATGATGGTTGGCAAGTAGCACCTGCTTGGGATCCTGTTATCAAATTAATTAAATCTCAAGGCCGACACAAATCTGCAAGACCTCTGGACACTGTGAGCGAATACTGTGTGATTAGGGAACGTTATGATTAATATAAAATTTCGGACGGTAGGACAAATAGTTTATTAATAACTCATGTGACAAATAAAACCAATTAGTCACCCCGTGACCACGATCACTGCAAAGTGTTTGAAACGTCGGGACAAAAAAAATATGATAAATATATGCGATTTAAACCGTTTAAAGTTGTTTAATTACAATAGACAGCTTATTATTTAATGAATGATATTATAACTACAAGATTCATCAAATTCTTTAGTAGTATTTAGATTTGTCAAAGTAGATAGTTCAAGGATGGTATATAGTGAAGGATAGTCAAACTTATAATGTAGCAGTGTTTGACCCAGTAATCAACTATCTGTTAACACAAGATGATATGCTATGTACAAATATTGTATTGTACATTATATATGGGCACAGAAAGCAAAAGACGCTGTTCCATATATTGTTTTTTAATCGCTGATAAACTTTTTTTTAATTGCTGAAAACCGCAATTTCACCAGTGACGATGTGGCCGAAGATGTTAACAGGGTTACCCTGAATTATTGGCTCTCAAGGACAGCTGCCGGAACACAACGTTAGACACTTGGTGACAGATTTTCTACTTGAGGGTGGTAGCTAGCCAGGCGAGCGTTCGCAGAAAGCCCTTTGCTGCGCGGCAGTCCATAGCCAATGCCACTGAGCCATCACTGCTTCGAAATATAGATGCATGATTATGTACAAACCTGCTGTGGCAGCGAGTAATGCGGCGATAGCAGCGTTCAGTTTTCCCAACCTCTGTGACAGACGATCCTGGACCTTCGTGGCATCTGAGCCCTTTGCGAGTATTATAGGCTAGAACATTATTAAAAATAATACTTATAATCAAAACTGTACTTTATAAATGTATATAAAATTAATGGTAAACAACGCTTACTTACTTTATTAAATTAGGTAAAAGTGTTCTTGTATGTATGTTTGTCGGTTACGAACTAACCAACATATTTAAATTTGAAATGTATTTATTCTAAGCAGTATTGAAATAAATAACCAAACATAAAATAAGCATAAAAATATTTTTATAAGTTTTATTTAATTAATTATATATATGAAAATTTATTTTGAAATAACATTTCTATTTATCCATAAATATGTTACGTTTCTTATTTATTAATTAAAAGATTGTACAAAAAATTTGGGGTGCATGCGTTTGTAAGTGAGGTGTATAATTTAAATAGCATTATTATAATATAAGATCAGCAAGAGAGAAGAACATAAAATCAATATTTTGCTAGTTCCAACTAAAGGTCTAGCCTACTACAAATTTTCACATTATCAACTACCAACAGATAGCTGACGCAGCAAGTGCAGCCAAAGATAGATAGCATCAGATGTAAAAAAGGGTATACCTTATCAAGTTCCTTTTGAGCATCGACCAGCCTTCCCTTAGCCCCTTCCAGTGTCTTTATATACTGAAGTTTCTTTTGTTCTTGACCTGACTCTTGCAAAGAATCGATTCCTGCAAAAAAACATGCATATGCAACTGTTAAAACTAAATTTCAAATTTCTTATCAGTATCAGTTTTTTTTGCCATTAAAGGACAGGTCAAGCAGTTTGTAAAATCACGTTTATATGGACAAAGTCCTCTTTGAAAAAGTGCACTTGGAAGGCTACTCTGAATATACGTGAATGAAGCGCTCGTAGCGAAGTTTGCTTAGCCGTGATGAACCGATCAGGAAAGTTAAGCAACGTTCGCCGCGGTCACGAGTTGGATGGGTGACCGCTTGTGACATTACTACTGAGCGTGCAAGTGCTTTGTAGGGCACGTTAAGTCGTCGGTCCCGGTTGCATGGTGGTAGGGCATTTTGCGGATGCCCACCTGGCTAGCTGCCACCCTCAAGTAGAAAATCTGTCGCCAAGCACCTAACGGTGAGTTCCGGCAAATGTCCTTGACAGCCAGTAGTTCTAGGTTTGCCTGAATAACATCTTTGACCACATCATCACATACAATCAGGTGAGATAGTGGTCAAAGGCAAACATATCAGGCATAAAATAAAAATACAGTGAGTTTTGGCTAAGGCCACAGTGGTAGGACTTATTTTTATAGAGACTACTTAAATATTATGTTATTTTTAGCTGTAATAAAATAATCACTTATCATTTACCAAATCTTTGTTATGAATGTATACATAAAACGTAAATAACTCAAGATAATCATACATAAAATAATTAGTTATCATAAAATTACGCAAAGGATTAAACTTAAAGGGTAGGTACAGATTAAACTTAAAGAAATAGAATAAGTAAAAACAAATATCTTAAACATTTGAAGAACGGTAAATCATGACTTCATAATAATAAATACAAGAAAGAGGGTAGTAGGCAACAACGTGACTTAGAAGTCCTGGATATATACATATAAAATCTTACACCTTCAGAAGATTTCTTCCCATAAAGAAGTATACGCCAAACTGCATACATTTCTTTGTATGATTATCACATACACACAATACAAATATTTTGGAAAAGAGATTTGAACGAAAGAACTGACGTAACATTGATCGCTTAAAAGTGTTGAAAGCATAATTTGCCAATGCACAATATTTTTTATGTAAAATATAGGCTTTTACGAGTACTAAAAACGACAGTGTAGTAAACATTGCGCAGAACATACCAGATGCTTCGCAAGCTTTCCGTAAGTGTGCTAGCTGCGCCTCAAGCTGTTGCTGCGCTTGTTGCAGCGCTTGAACTTGTCGCTTGTGCGTCGGCTCGTCGTGCAGTGGAGACAAACAGCCGGACAGTTGTTGGTTCGCTGCAGATAGTTTATCTACTGAAGAAAGTAATTGTTCTCGACAATGTGGTGAGGATATCGATGGGGCTGTTATCTGTGAAGAAAAGAGTAGTAAAAGCCGATAATAAGTATTTAATGGAGATTAAACACAAGTTGCTCTTTATCATCAATACACATATATTACGATTAATGCTAGTTACGTAGAATTGCTTCCTGCTCTGTATGCCTTGCATGTTTTGCATTAATTTCGTCTGTTTATTTAATTTCGTACGATTCTGGACAGCCACGAAGGCCCTAATTTTGGAGTGATCAGAACTTTACTTTGCTTTTATCGCAACAAACGTGGAATAATTAGGATGGCCCCAAATGAAGGGTGGTGATTTGATGAAGACATAGACCTGTACATTTCGTTATCGACCACATCAAAGTTATTCAGACAAGCGGAATAAAATATTCTCTATGACATACCTGCGCCACGTGCAGCAATTCCTGCGCAGCATCAGCCACCCTCCCTCCCCGCGCGTCCAGCTCCTCCCCCCGCGACCCCCCCACTGCCTCCGCCAGCTGCTGCACGCCGGATAGTAGTCCAGAAGTCTCTCCACATACAGCCGCTGAGAGGTCCTTGATCTGAAAAGAATATATACCTTTTGCTGGTAGTTTTCTACACTAGGCTGTTTAACTCAATAATCAGTAAAATAAATAGGTTCAGGCGTTTCTTTGCGAAAACCTTTTACTAATTATGAACCCTATATTCATAATAATTAATAATAACATATACAAAATACTTTTTTAAAACATTATATTAATTTTTAAAATTTGTATCTAGTGACAATCCTGCCTAAACTTTTTGGTAATCGTGATGTCAGTAACTCCATGTTACCTAGCTGGAATGGTATTCAACGCGTTTGTATTCGACGCCAAGCACCTTCTGGACGTCTTGATTCTTCGAGCGCACGACGAAAATTCTCAAGAAATCTTGATTGCGCGTTCGAAGAGTCAAGAGCTTCTAAAGATACCGGGTTAGGCTGGAGATTAGGGTGGAATTATCACTACTATATATATATATATATATATATATATATTCTTAGGATAGAAAACTTAAGAAGAGTGCGTGTCTAGCTAACTTCGCGTCGTAGCAACTTCAGAGTGGTGGCAACCCAGCGCGGAGGGGCAGCTGGCGCGGCAACCTCATTGACTCGCTCATTTTGATCGTGGCTCCAGGGATAGACGGACGTTGTATACTCGCGTTTACTAAATTTTGTTAAAATTGTTAAGAATTGTAATTTTGTTATGTTTCAATTATATTTTTTAATATTTTTGGTTTATGTTTCTAATTACATATATTATATTATTTAAATAATAGTTTAATATTTTAACGACATATTTTTTAATTATTTGTTAGTATTAAGCATTATAATTTCGAATGACAAAGGTTTAAAATAATTAAGAAATCCAGTATGTGGCTAGTTAAAGACAACATGGCGTACTCTTATCTTTAGTCTGCAACAACTTTTGTCGAAATCTCGAGGTATTTAGTCGCGTCCAGACAAATGATTTTAACTATGCGAGTGAGTAAGTACCATGAGTACGGTCCTATGTTCGTCACGGTGTAGGTAAAAGGGGAAGTACACACATGCGGTGTCCTACTCTACATAAGGCAATTCTGCACTCGTAATTATTTAAACGTATTGTAAAATTCGTACTAACCTGTACCTCTCTTTGATTAACTTTAGGGTTGGCCTCATGCACCAGTTTTCCTGAAGCGTCCGCAAACTTCGACACAGCATCGTTGAGTTTCTGACAAGAAATTGACACAGTATTACAGAAAAAGCATACAATTATAAACCTTTCAACTATACAACATTTCAATGTGTAAAAAAGGCTGGGCCAAAATAAAAGTTTACATAATTTATTATGTGCTGGCATTTACGAAATTTATGCCATTATATATATATTAAACCATTAAAAAATTAAGCACTCTGCAAGAAGAACTCTGTAATTTATTATGGATTTTGCAAAGTATTAGCAGTACCTACATAATATCCATTGATAATATTCTTAGATCTTTACGACTTTACCTGTGGGTTGTTGCCGTAAGAGTTGGCACAAATTCCCTCGGTGGCAGCACAGAGCTCCTTGATTTCTGCCAACATGGCGGCACGTGCTGTTTCGTCTTTGCACCCGCTTACTGTCTTTGCATCTAAAAGAACATAGGTTTCATAGATCGATTGAAGGAATACACCTAGTGCAGTTATAAGTTTAATTACAAAAGAAAATGCATTAAATTTTTATGCAGTAATGTAATTTACATAAGACTTGGATATTATCAGCCGTGGAAGCACACTGGTCTTTTTTAAGCTTAGACAACTTAGTAAAATATACGTTAGTGTTGGTTTTGTATGTTGAGATGGATGGGAAGAAGCCTCTGTCCCTGAAAGGTTGGGAGGCATAGAGACACACATAATGTCCAGTGTGATACCATGTTTAATGTCTTCCTTACACACAAATTAGTGGAAAAAATTATCCTACCAACTTTAGGCTCTTTTTATGTAGCATATCTAGCGAAAAATAAATGGGGATTGGCTAGTCCAAATACTAATGCCCTTCCACTATGCGGTGAAGCTCAAGCCCGCTGTGGCATTCGAACCATGGACCTGCTGCGCGGCAGTTCATAGCCAATGCCACTGAGCCATCACCGCTTCAGGGTTTCGGCGAATTCTAGCTTTAACAGCAGGAATAGTCTTAGTAGTTCTAACAGCACTCATCCGTCCTGATCATTAATGGTCTTTTATAGAGGAATTATTGATAAATCTGTCGGTAGCCCGGCATACGAACATACCAAGCTTTGGAAGTGCCTTTAAAATATGCTGCGTGTGTCTTGAATATGACGAAACTGCAGTTCTATTTTCTTTAAAACCCCACTACATATTGAATTTGATAATATTCACGAAAAACATAATATGTTAAGTGGCGGAATATTGAAAGAAGTTCACAACATAATAAACAAGATTAAAATGGTATTTACATTTCATAATTTAACCTATCAATGTTGGTGTAAATCTGTTCTATTAATATTAACTTTTTTCTGTTATATATAACCGCTTAACCACTCACTTTCGATCAATGTTGTAAACACCTGTAAAAGGTATATGTATCAGAACCTATAGATAGAACGTGCCTTATGATTATTTAATATGTATACTGTTGGTTAAATAAAATAAATAATTAAATAATTTCTTAAATAAATAAGTCCCAATTTCAAAATGATGAGTTAAATAAAAAATATTGTATGTACGGCCAGACAGTATATACAGTAAGAAATAAGCATATATAGCAAAATACAAGTATATACTGTAATATACGGCCAGACTAGTTGCAATAACCATGTATACTGGGTGTCCAAATATTTCTTACAAAGGCAAAAAAAAAAAATGCACCGACACCAAAACAATAAAACATGGTATTTAAATTCAGTGTACCTACCTTGTACAACGTGCGGTATCAGATCTGCAATAATTTTAGCAGCTTGTTCAGCCGCCCCATAATCAGGTTTATCATGATCTGAAAAAAAACATGTACTATAATTTTTATTGGGTATAATATGAATAATATTTCAAGATTACAAATAAAATGTGTAGGATTATAACAATAGGTATGATCAGGACAAACCTGCTGTGGCAGCGAGTAATGCGGCGATGGCAGCGTTCAGTTTTCCCAACCTCTGTGACAGACGATCCTGGACCTTCGTGGCATCTGAGCCCTTTGCTAATATTATTGGCTAGAACATAATCAAAAATTTAAATTTCGTTGGTATGCCCAACTGAGTTTTTTTTCAAACTATTAATTCTAATCAACGTCACTGGGTAAGGTTCTTTAAGTGTTTCGCTGGTAGTTACTTATTTTACTGACATATTAACACTGGCAACTCGTATGTTAGGATATTTTATTTTAAATACCGGCAACTCTAAATGGTTTAACTGAAAATGAAACTGTTCCGACTTCTGGAATATCGGGCATTGGAAAAAGGTAGTTGGTAGATTGGGGTCATTCTGTTACGAGCTGTTAGGTGAAGTAGTCTTGAGAGTTTAATCAAAGTGAGAAGAGTCAAAGCGTACTTGTTTAAGCACTAGTCTATAATTACCCTTAAGATATTTTATAATATACCGTGGATTAAAACAGTGAATTTTATTGGGTGCTGCCGTCGTTTACAACTGTAAGTACATAAATCAAGTAATAGTGTTTTCTAATCTGATGAGCATTATGTTGTGTTTCTTGTTATAATTTAAACACTTCTTCTTATTAAACTCAAATTGTTATTTTCACACCTTTTTACATAATCCTGTATTATTGTCTGTGTGTTTGTCTATTTAAGGTATTTATTGTGAAATCTATCATCAAAAAAATCTATCAAGAAATATACTGGTAATTTTCTTACACCAAAAGCAATTGTAAAGTGATAAAAAATACCTATTATAAAAACACAGCAAGCTCAAAACAAGCACCTTATATAAAATTACAGTAAAAGGCTAGCCTATCAGGAATATAATATGTATAAGAAAACCTTATTAAGTTCCTTCTGTACATCTGCCAATCTTCCCTTAATGTCATCCAATGACTTTATATAATGAAGCTTCTTTTGTTCTTGATCGGGTTCTAGCAATGATTCAATTTCTGCAAAAAAATACAAACAAAATTAAACCTAAAACTTTCTCATAGACTCTCTTTTCATGCCATTTACGGGTTACTTATTTATAGGAAAATTTCTTGTTGTGATAAGGCCAAAAAACACGAAAGGCCCCTTGCTATCCCCCTATCCTAAGACCAGGGACATTGCCCAGCAATTTTCTGGTAGGAAACTCACTTTTATTTGTATTAAGTGCCCCGTAAAAAAACAGAATAGATTACAGTGGCGCCCAACATGGGGCTCCTTGGTTAAAGAAAAAAGAGCCTGTAGGTTGAACAGGATACCAGCAGAATGCCGACACAGACGCAGTGAGGAACGCTTCTTACAATGGGAATCAACTTTTCAGGTGGCGTAAAGTAAACGCTTAGAAATTGTAAGTGTGGATTCTAGTTGACGCTGTTGCATCACTCGCCAAAATTAGGTATGGATTTCCTTGTGTGATGGCGGTCGTGCGCTCGTCGTAGTAAAATGGAGTCACTCTCGCAGTTCTCGCTCTTCAGAAAATCAGCCAACTCATCGCCGATGACGAATTTTTCATAGTCAGTTGTCATACGACTGTTGACACTGACATTTAACTAATTCAATATTTATGTTTTTTTTAAGAAGTTGTTTTTGAACTCAATTTAAATAGAGCAGTCGGGAAGTCTGTAAGACACAGGCGAGAAACCAGCCGTTACATGTTCAAACATGTTTCTTATGAGATAGGACAAACATACGGTACGTAGGAGATAGAAGGCTCTCCCGGTGGTAAATGATTACCCTAGCCTACGGACATCCGCAACACCAGAGGTATAGTGTTGACGGCTTTTGAAAGTTTTTCAAACTTTGTCAGATTATTTGAAAGTCTGCAACTTTGTTTTGACACGTTGAAAAAAGTAGCAGACATTTAAATAATCTGGCAGTCAAATACTATACGTGTAAGAGGGATTTCATTTGATAAATATCTACGTGTTGGTAAAACATGTTTGAAGGTGCGTTTAATCATGTTTGATGGAAATCTACTAAATCGTCAAATATGTTTGAAGACGCGAGCAAGAGTTTTTCAATCATAATCATCTCTTGACGGCGAGACTTTGCCAATCATATTTGAATATGTGCGGTAGAATATTTACAACAAGATCTTTGGCATAATGGCGAAACTACGCACAAGTTTGCCAAACTGTTTGTCATTATCGCACTTTAGCTGTCTTTGATTTGGTGGTACCGGCTTGAGTCACAGTTAGGACAATGCATAAGTCTTGTTCTTTTATACGAGGTGAGTCTTGCTCTATTAGACCTACTTACCAATACTTTGCCGTCCATGTAAAAATGTATCTGTATTGCCACGAGTAAAGTAGCGCTAAAGTAGGTAGCCTTCAAAATACGGTTTTCAAATTGGACTTTGATCCTGTCTCTGAAGCTTCACACAATTGAGTTACAAGATCACACGAGTATTATTAAGAAATGTGAAAAATACTATGAAATTAAAGTGAAATAAAATATTTTCATTTCCCGGGCCTAAAAGAAGTTATAACAACAAAAAGATGAGTATCTACACATTTTTAGGGCTCCATAACTAAAAGGACAAAACCGAGCCCAATTACTGAGACTTCGCTGTTTATCATCATCTAGAACCCATTAGAGTAGAATGAAATAAGTTTTTATTTTATATTTTTTATGCCTTATTAGCCTTTAACCACTTTCTCACTTGATGGTAAGTGATGATGTGGTCGAAGATGTTGTTCAGGCTAACCTAGAAGTACTGGCTCTCAAACAGCTGCCGGAACACACCGTTAGGTGCTTGGTCTACTTGAGGGTGGTAGCTAGCCAGGCGGGCATTCGCAAAATGCCCAAGCACCATGCTATAACGACTGCCATCCTAAGACGACAACCGGGACCGACGGCTTAACGTGCCCTCCGAAGCCCGGAAACGCTCAGTAGTAATGTCACTAGCGGTCACCCATCCAGCTCATGACCGCGAGCGACGTTGCTTAACTTTGCTGATCGGTTGAGAACAGCTAAGTAAACTTCGCTACGAGCGCTTCAGTTCAGTTTTTCTTATCTAAGCAAATGTATATATAAAATGTAGGCCGTCACAGATGGCCATTTGATAACTTGTTACGTGGTCTATCTCAGTAACGCAACTAGTAATGAATCTCAAATTTCGGTATATATACCATATTCTCTATTTAAACAACACTGAAAATGCCGGCCGGTGCTAAATGAAGTTTTTAAGCTGTGATCCAAACCTACAAATACGTGTACACACGTATTTGTAGGTTTGGATCACAGGCTGTTGCGATGCGGAACTCTTATAGAACGAGATCTTGCATGCAATTAACCAGTTTATTTTTAATTAGTTAGGTTATGTTTTTCCTTTTATTGACATTGTAATAGGTATTATGGAACAACATACCAGATGCTTCGCAGGCTTTCCGTAAGTGTGCTAGCTGCGCCTCAAGCTGTTGCTGCGCTTGTTGCAGCGCTTGAACTTGTCGCTTGTGCGTCGGCTCGTTGTGCAGCGGAGACAGACAGCCGGACAGTTGTTGGTTCGCTGCAGATAGTTTATCTACTGAAGACAGTAACTGCTCTCGACACTGTGGCGAGGATATCGATGGGGCTGTTATCTGTGAAGAAAAGAGTAGTAAAAGCTAGTATTCAATATTTGCTGGGGCTTATTTTCAAGAAAACATACATTTCGCTCTACTTGCTCAAAGTCTAGTCTTGGCAAAGTCGAAACATCGAGAATAAAATATTTCGTTCTCTCACAGAAATACGTCAGCTGTTTCCTCGATTTGATTCCTAGCGGGCTGAATGGGATGGTTATCTCGTTCAGTCCGGTAGGATCGATTCTTCATTTTCATCAATGGCATTCACTCACAACCAATTAACCAATAGCAATTTAAAGTCGTATTGACGTCCTTTACTGAACGTATCGACATACAACGTACAAAAACACGTCTAAATATCTCAGCCACACAACGTAAATAAACATAACTTTTAGTTGACGTCTGCATAACATGTAAAAGCCTAAAATTGTAATTTTAGGACATGCCACTGCCATAAAAATACTTAAAATCAAAATGAAAAACAGACAAATTAGTTTTTCTTTTAATATAGCTGTTACGACGCGGGCGGTTACGTAAGAATAATAATTAATATTATAATAGAAGAAGGGGGCACTTCCTTGAATTACCATATTCACTTGTGTCTTTGTCCACTGAAATGAAAAATGTTTTTCCTCAAACAGACAAGAATCTCTCAATTTCATACCTGCGCTGTATGCAGCAGTCCCTGTGCAGCGTCAGCCACCCTCCCTCCCCGCGCGTCCAGCTCCTCCCCCCGCGACCCCCCCACTGCCTCCGCCAGCTGCTGCACGCCGGATAGCAGCAGTGATGCTTCACCACATGCCGCAGATGACAGGTTAACAATCTGATAAGAAGTTGAAAGAGAATGTAGAGTTTTAATATTGTTGTGTTTGCAATAACGCTTGCTATGCGGATAACATTACTAAATTACAAATATACGACAGGAAAAAATCCGCATATGACTTAAATTTTTCCTCCCGTATATTTGTAATTATGTAAAGAATGAGAATGAAGAGTGTTCAGCTTTTCACAACAACTTGAAGCGCTCGTAGCGAAGTTTACTTAGCTGTTCTCAACCGATCAGCAAAGTTAAGCAACGTCGCGTGCGGTCATGAGTTGGATGGGTGACCGCGATAAGTGACATTATTACTGAGCGTTTCCGTGCTTCGGAGGGCACGTTAAGCCGTCGGTCCCGGTTGTTGTCTTAGGATGGCAGTCGTTATAGCATAGTGGTAGGACATTTTGCGAATGCCCGCCTGGCTAGCAACCACCCTCAAGTAGAAAATCTGTCGCCAAGCACCTAACGGTGTGTTCCGGCAACTGCCCTTGAGAGCCAGTACTTCTAGGTTAGCCTGAACAACATCTTCGACCACATCATCACTTACCATCAGGTGAGATAGTGGTCAAAGGCTAACCTATCAGGCATAAAAAAAACATCATAGAGTTCTTTATACAAACACTCACTCACGCAAAAATAGTCTGCGTCGCGCGTGCTTATTCAAAAGATTCATTAATTCTGTTGTAGTTAGGTATGACAGATATAACTACATATGACAGCCATTTCAAAGCAATTCACTTTGATGTAATTACTACTTTGATTTAATTGCTGTGAATGCAGCAGACTATATTTATATTTAATAATTTTTTGACCTATTTCTATTCATTTGGTTAATACAAGTAAAAAAGTGCGTCAAAACATTTTTTTTTTTATTGAATTGGATAAGGACGTTTCAAAAATTTCACACCTAAATTGAACTAACCATGACTGTAGCTATCTACAGAAAAAGGAAGCTCTAAATATATTTTTTCTATATTCATTTTAACCACGAACACGTCATCTGTTGGGTCGCCCCTATTTTAGATTAATTACTAACGGACTTTGTTCAGATAAAATATCAGAATTTTCTCTTAATTTCGGATAGACTTCATTAAAAAAATACCCACATGGCTTATTTTACTATAAACTGCCTTTTTATTCATATATATATATGTATAGTTTAAGTTGTCATCTTTGAAATCAGCCTCTACTATTACAATACAACAACTAGACAACGTTTTAAGATGTACACTCACCGCCATGCTAAATATACCCTTAATTAATGATCGCACTTGATATCGGGCATCACTCCGTGCTAAGTTTGGAGGTTTAAGATATCACTAAATTTCCAGTGTAGCTTTACCCGCTTTCTTGTCTATCTTGTATAAAGTAGATACGTAATAACTAATTACTGCAATTTTTATCACCTAGCTTGGCAAATTTATGCTCCATGTATTTAACTGAGGCTGACATGTAAAATGGCCTGCCCAAATTTCCAATGGGACCTATGCAGAATCAATAGGACGGGCCACTCAGTGAAGTTAAAGGGAAAAAATTAATTGAAACGTCAACCAGTTCTGCAGATCATGCTCATTTGCAAAGTTTCAACTTGGGAATCAGAGCTTTGGTTGCAAACTTTACCATAAAAAAATGTCAGCAACCTTTTCGATAATAACACATTCTGTATTATTACGATTTGGCTATCTTTGCCAAGTCCCACAACGCTGCCATTGCGGGGAAATAGTGAATGCATTCCGTCATCACGGACTTTCCTGCAACAGAAGTGTTGGGGGCTATGAACGGCACCCCAGCATTGACAATGTCATGCATTGGGCTTTTCCAAGTGCTGGCATTCCATCAGTCTTTGACTGATGCAGGATGACGGCAAAAAGCTCGCTATAATGCCTGATTCCCTGAAAGATGGGACGGCCTTTAGTATGAGACGCAAAATGCGTTGTCACTTTAGCACCGTCTCATCTTCCAGAGACTAATGCTCGGGCTGGTGATGCCGCTTTCAAGGCTGAAAACCTCAAGTGGCGCAATATGTAAACATAGACAGAAAATATATGTATTTAGGCGCCGTTTGGGGTGGAAACTTTGGGACCGTGGGGGTCCATTGCCCATCGAATATTTAAAGATTTAACGAAGCGTTTGGCGGAGAAAACATATGAACAGAATACTGGCTTATATCCCGGACAAACATCGAGGTAATGCAGCCATCATTCTGAACATGTTTCCCTCCACCAGAGGCTTTTTAGATGTTTAGTCCAATATTTTTACCATAAATATATATGTAAATAAACTTGCCTGTTCTTCCTTCTTTAAGTTTGCACGAGGACTGATCTCGTACACCAGTTTGCCCGACGCGTCCACAAACTTCGACACTGCATCATTCATTTCCTGTATAAAATTATTCATTAAACAATCTTCAACTTTAACTATTTGTGTTCGAATTCTGCCATTTGTTTTTTCCGTCTTTGATTAGTAATATGGGTAGCAATGCATTTGTTTCCTTATTTTATTGCTTAAATTAACGGGTTCTAACGTAGATTTGACGGTTTACCCGTTCTACAGCCTAGCGGCTATCTGGACTTAATTATTCTTATCACAAAACGTTTTGTTCCTTTTCTCTGAAATGTGGTTCTTAAGTTAGTCTTGACTGCACTTAGTTTAACTTTGACTGTGTTCTAAGATTTCAGATAACTCCATGTTAAAATAATCACAATATATATATATGGATAGATAAAGCTGTTTATTGAAACACCATAAACTTATAGACAACTGTAACGAACAAATCTTAAGAGTAAGTATTACTTATCGGTCAAAGCGATCTCTTGCAGAAATCCCATTTGTCTTACAAATGGGAATAAATATATATTACATGGTAAAGGCAAAGCGGTTTTACAATATGATTTTTAGGTAAAGATTGGCATCAATATTAGTGTATGGACTGTTTGGTGCATTTTGTTGTGAGTAAATATACAAAAAAATATGATGTGGCCTTTAAAATAATGACGATATTAACATGATGGCGATGTTTAAGCCTGGGTGCATCAGGTTTAAAAAAAAGGCGGAATAAGTTTGCTTTTACAATATAGGTAATGAATTTACCTGTGGGTTAGTGCCATAAGAACTGGCGCAGATTCCTTCACTTGCTTCCGCCAGCTGTTTAATTTGTGCCAACATGGCGGCGCGCGCCGCATCATCCTTAGTTGCACTTATAGTCTTTGTGTCTGAAATATGATTGAATACAAGATGTGACTATTTGATCATGTTATCGCAAGGCATCTAGATATGAACGACAGTACTTTTATTTGACAGATATGCTAAACCTGGTTATAGTTCCCTAGAACTGTATTAAGTTATTTGCTGTGTATAAATTTAAAGCAGTAAAGAGTTCAGTTGCCTTTTTTTTAACAGGCCGTTATGAGTCGAGTAGCTATAAATATGAATAAGGAGTTTAATCTGAAGTCGAGGTAACCTCAAACATTACACATTATTTTCAGTACGCACCTTGTATAACGTGTGGCATTAGCTCTGCGATAGTTGAAGCTGCTTTTTCCGCTGCTGTATAATCGGGAGTTTCACGATCTGAAAAATATCAACATTACTAAATATGGTTACAAGCACTATCGCGCGCTAAGCAAAAATAATATTTTCAATTTTTTGTATATCGTCCCGTAAATCGAGGGACTTCTACTCCCAGGGTTTGTTTTCACTCGAGGTGGGAAATTATGACTCTAAACATTTGTATATGTGAAATCAATAACGTGTCGAATGTCTCGATTGTATGGACTTTACAAATCCCAAGTCGTTCTTGAAAAGAAAATCCCAGTAGGTTTGGATGGTGATAGGGCATTTTTCGTATTCCCATCTAGCTAACGACTACCCTCGAGTACAAAATCTGTTGCAAGATACCTAATGATGTGTTAAAACATCGTGAGACCCATTTCCCTTTCTGGGATAAGCATATTTACCATCCTCAACCATATTTTCAAACATACGTACAAACAGATTGTGGCCAAAAGCTTACTATCATCTGTAAAATTATACCAACGTATACAGATATATATCCAGTATATAACCCGTTCTTTTAGATGGTAATATATCATTCATATATATTTAAAACATCATGATATCCTTCTTTTCCTTTTATCTCCTCTCGTTTTATAGCTGTACGAGACTTACCAGCAGTAGCGGCGAGCAGCGCGGCAACAGCAGCGTTTAGTTGTCCTAATCTTTGTGAAAGTCTATCCTGAACTGCGCCCATGTCCGAGCCTTTTACAGGCTTTGTAGGCTGGTAAATAAAAAAAAATATAATAAGCTTTTATGATATTGTGTATAATACTAGTTAAGCGACTACCTTTCTTCTATAAAAAACTATTTTGGCTCGTCAGTGCAGTGGCAAAAACATAATTTTATGGGGCCAAAAACTTTGGAGCAAATGTGGGTGCTTATACATTAGGCGTGGAGATTAGTTTTTACGTGACTGCCCGAAAGGAGTGTTTTATTTTTGGATTCATGTAAGTATGAATGTAATTTTTTTTATATAATCTCATTCGGTAATATTCTAATTACGAAATGAAATACAGACTTTTATTGGCATATTTTACATACTTCTTTAAGAAAATTAAAAAGTTAAATTAAAGCATTATTCTCCTAACAAAACAATGCTTTTCGTCGTCGTAGGTCGTTACAATTCTTATATACCCTGCCAAGTGACACTGGCTATAAATATTTTGCAAGGGCAGTCGTGTTGATTAAGGTTTGCTATATTTACATGTAATTTGATTTGTATGACTTTATTGCAGAATTTTATGAATAAATGTAGATACTCGTAATTTATGTTAATGATGTATAGTTAAGTGGTAATTTTATAGTATTTTTAATCGGTCAGGTTTTAAGTGAATTTTGTTAATTATACGTGAAATAAGGGTAGAAAAAGTGTGGTTTCAAATTAATTTTTCTGTTATACACATATGTCTAACACATGAATAACTTTTTATCAGAGAAGACTAGACAGAATTGCAATAAAAGACACTGACCTTGCTAAGTTCTTTTTGAGAATCTGCCAATCTTTTCTTTGCCTCTTGCACTGTTTTGATGAACTGCAGTTTCTTCGGCTCACGAGCAATAATTTGAGAATCCTCAACTGCTGAAAATATTCACTTTCAATAAACATCAATTCAAATATATTTTGATGCAGTAGCAAGTTGAACGTGCCATACCAGATGCTTTGCAAGCTTTCCGTAAGTCTGCTAGCTGCGCCTCAAGCTGTTGCTGCGCTTGTTGCAGCGCTTGAACTTGTCGCTTGTGCGTCGGCTCGTCGTGCAGCGGAGACAGACAGCCGGACAGTTGTTGGTTCGCTGCAGATAGTTTATCTACTGATGATAGTAACTGCTCTCGACACTGTAGCGAGGATATCGATGGGGCTGTTATCTGTAAGAAGAAAATGTGATTACAGTATTTGACTAATACTGGTCAAAATATTCATTGCACTCGTAACCACAAGAAATATCTGCTACATTACATTTCGTATTCTTATTTCATTTTTGTCGAACTCTGGAAAGCTAGGATTCGCGGAGACATTCTCAGGTGGCACTTCGCACTATATTACTTGATTTATTAAAAATATATGTCGTAATATGAGACCCCGTATTATGCTTTCATATTAATTCGGGAATTTTCACACAAAAAAAGAACGCTTTCACACTAGCATCAAAGCAAGGAATGTGATAGTTTCACCCTTCAGTCTACATCCGCGCTATTATTTGGCAACAATTTTTTCAACAATACGTAAAAATTCGTTGCTCACTAATATCGACAATTGTCTTCGTTAACCGGGCCACAACCTCTCAATAGCATACCTGCGCTGTGTGCAGCAGCCCCTGAGCAGCATCAGCCACCTTCCCTCCCCGCGCGTCGAGCGCCTCCCCCCGCGTCCCCCCCACTGCCTCCGCCAGCTGCTGCACGCCTGATAGCAGTGCAGACGCCTCTCCACATACAGCCGCTGAGAGGTCCATGATCTGGAGAAAAAGACGCTCCTTAAATCTTTTCCATTGACTGGCGATGAGCTCATGTTGTAAACTTTCGACAACCTTTAGGTCAATAGCGGCTCTATACGGCGCGGCGGGTGGCACCAAAAACTCACGTGACCAGAGTCAGCGAGAGAATAACTCAAAAGTATTTATTAGAAATAAAAATGACTGATAATGAGGCATAAAGCAAAATATGAAATTCCACCTATAGTCCAGTCATTACGTCGGAAAAATCGGCTTCAAAAAGAAAGTGAACCGAGAAAGCCAAATTTTTGATATTACGTGGGGGGTGGCTAGAAAAGCTTAAGTTCAAATTGTCGACCAAAATAACCTTGTGCAATTTCCGCCATCTTGAAAAAACCCTTAAATTCAGTTTTTTCATCATAACTCGGTTCCCCGTTGAGATACGAAAATTTTTATGGAATACTTTTTTGTAGCTACCGAGGAGGAACTTGAACAGCCAGGACCGTCCAAACGACGAAAAACGTGTGAAAATGTGTGAAAGTGAAACGTGTGAACGTGAAAATGAAAAAAAATGAAAAAAATTGCCACCTGTAATCATTATTTTTGCTGCATAAAAATTATTTTATCAATAAATTTCATGTAAAATTATTCATGTAAAATTATTTTATCAATAAATTTCATGTATTTGATTTATAATTCGGCTGGTTTATGATTTTTTTTTGTATTGCAATAATTCCCTGAACCATTCTCCATCCATTTCGACGTGTGTATACAACCGAGCGAGCGGCTAAATGAAAACCGGGCACAGTTTTACTGACTTTGTGGCGCGCTGGAGGTCGTCATTTTTGTCGGAAATGAAAAATAAAAAAACGAATTTGTAGGTCTGGACTACAAGTCTTATTTCAAACATTTTTTGATATCTTCCATAGAAAAAAAGTAAATAGCGAAATAAAAAAAATTCTCCAAAAATTTTCGATATTTTTGATCGATATCTCGAAAACGACGATCGATACGTGAAAAATGTATAGGACTTTAATTGTAGATCGTGAAAAAAGCTACAAAAAAGTATTCTATAAAAATTTTCGTATCTCAACGAAGAACCGAGTTATGATGAAAAAACTGAATTTAAGGGTTTTTTCAAGATGGCGGAAATTGCACAAGGTTATTTTGATCGACAATTTGAACTTAAGCTTTTCTAGCCACCCCCCACGTAATATCAAAAATTTGGCTTTCTCGGTTCACTTTCTTTTCCAAATGTATATAATGACTGGACTACTAATGATGAACATAAATAACCATTTCACATCTAGGAAGTTTTGTGGCCATGTTGGAATTTTTTCATGAACCCTTATGACGTGAAAATATGCTTACGGAACCACAATAAAAGGAAACAGTTTACAAAAGAACAGGATTTGACACGTGACATCCAGACTGTGCCATAACATGCTCTTCCAATTTGAATTCCCGCAGTAATTTCGAAATTAATTAATTAACTATCCATTGTACGTGGACGAAGCTAACTATTTAGGTAAATGTGAATTGACTAAAAACAAGATTAAGAATATATTCAGGCGTTGTTTTGCCGATATCCATTCAAATTATTAAAATAAAACAAACTTTTTTTCATAAATAATTTCATTGTCATCTCAGAAAAATAATTATCTAGTGACAATAGTTCTGTCTACATGTTCTGCTAAGCGGGTATAACATCAGAAACGCAACGTAATACTGGAAACATCTACAGAAGGTTAGCTTTAAATATATGTATATATTTTCAATTCAAAATGGTTCGCGTTTGACCACACCCTGCCTGAGGTTGAGCATTGATGTGGTCTTAAATGGAGCACGCTTACCTAGAAGAAACCTATTTACTCTCGATTTGAAGACACCTATGATGTATCCATCAGGAAACAATGACGACGGTAAGGAGTTCCACTCTTTCGCAGTACGCACGAGAAAAGTGGAAGCGAAGCACTGCAGCAGTCCTGGGAATATCAACCATGTACGGATGGCGCCTTTCTGTTTGTCTGGACGTCCGATGAAAGAAGGGTGAGGGCGGTTATTTTCGATGATAATTTATGTGTTATCGCTAAGCACGCGTCATTGCTTTTTACAACAATTCTAGACACAATTTCTCTTCTTTTTTTTTGGGCAATAACGCTTTGGGCAAATATACTTATAAAATACAACAAAGGGGGTAGAGATAGTTTTAAATTTTTTATAGTAAGCATATTGCTGGGAAAATCCTTAAAATCTCTAGTTTTGATCACATCCGGATATTATTACACATATGTAGAATGCCAAAAGCAGGGAACCTGGCTAATAAGCAACCCGGGCCCAAAAGATAGAGTTGTGCCGATCCTTCCAATTCCAGTCACTTCTAGTACAGTCGCCTGCAATAATAAGTATACACTTCGTTATTTTCATAATCATGTGATGTTACTAAATTCTAAGTGATTGTAGTTAATTTACACATGAGTGAAACAATTCAAATTATTCTTTGATTTTACGATACTTCTGTGTACATAGAGAGACACATAAAGTCTTAGCCACAATTTTCAAAATTACAATGTGTATACTTCTTATTGCAGGCGACTGTACATATTAATGTTTTACTTGTAACTTCTACATGTGATTTGTTCACTGGATTTAGTGTTTAGATGAGCGGGCTTCTTGAAAGAACGTCCAAGTAATAAGAAATAAACTATTTCCCTAGCACCACAGCCTTTAGTTCTGGACAAGCGTTTACTAACGTCAACTGTTTCCTAAAATATACGGTGAGTGTATGGTCAAACGCAAGGCTCTACAGAATATAAAAAAAAATATCGCTGGAAAATTCAGTCAGAAAAGGTTATCAAATAAAAAATTATGGATACTTGCCTGTTCTTCTTTTTGTACGTTTGGCCGAGGACTGACTACGTACACCAGTTTTCCTGACGCGTCCGCGAACTTTGACACTGCATCGTTGAGTTCCTGACAAGCAGTATGAAGTTATAACCCACAATCAAAGTGTGTTCTTTAGTTTCTAATGTAATTTATGATACAGTATTACAGATGACATTAAATTCAAACTTTAAATTACCCTCGACATTAACCAGCCTTGATTACCATCTATCTAAAACCTATTCATGGGGTCCATTCCCATTAGACATTCCAATCACGAGACTTCTGCTGTAGTTTGGTGAGGGGTAAGGTATCCTGCAGATTCCAAGTGATTCTGTATCATCAGGTTAAGACCGAAAGAATTTAAGATCTTTGCGTAGTTAAGTAGTAACACAAGTTAAATTTGCAGAACATGGCCGACCAAGGCTCGATCGGCGTTTTTAAAGCGCTATTTTACATATATTATAGAAGTAACAGAATATTACATTTAAAATCAATCAGACCTGTAGAAATTACTTGCATTCCTTCATCAACTACGAAACAGGTAATGATCTCCGAACTGTCGAACAGATGTTCTTTAATCATGGCTAAAAACACATTGGACCAAGTCACCTTTTTAACAAAAAATAACAAGTAATATTGGTTCATTTGTTTGGGGAGCTACAATTCAACTGACAGACAAACAGATACACGTTAAACTTATAACACCCTCTGTTTGTGTTGAGGGTTAGATAACAGTACAAGAGATGAGAGCTGTTATTTTAGTATTTTTGACTGACATAAACGTTACTCCTAGCAAGCATAGCTACAGACTGTTTTATTGTATGATGTGCTGGAGAGTAGGTGTCCTTAGCAAGAATCCGTCTTGCAGTAGTTTCCACTCAGTGTCAGATATTCGGCCTCAAAACAGTTGTGCACAAACATTACCTTTTAGGCGTGAAGTGCACTATAATTAGCACAATCACAAGAATCACAAAGCACATAAGAAATAATGTATCGTAGTAACAAGAGCAGTGCATTGTCGACCAAGAGGAGAAAAATGGCAGTATAGTAACTGTAATGGACAGGTGTGACGCTTACCATCAGGTGGTGACTTGTCTGTCTCATCACTTTTTAACATAAAAAAGATATGCTTGCTACTTACTTACCTTACTGAGGATTCCTGCAAAAAGGCTGGCATGAATAAATTATATCAAGAGGTACGTCAAAGATGGAACTGTCTTACGCAACTTAATAGAGAAACTAATCAACACGGGTTCAAATCTTCAGCTTCAAATCATTGGGTTCCTTGTGATTTGGTAAAATTATGGTTGTTATAAAAAAAATACCTGTGGGTTGTTGCCATAAGAACTGGCATAGATCCCCTCGCTGGCAGCACACAATTCTTTGATTTCTGCTAACATGGCGGCGCGGGCTTTTTCGTCTTTGCCAGCGCTTACTGTCTTTGTATCTGAAAAGTGAGAGAACATTATAAAATAAGTCCTTTTTACCTTGTTGATATTTTTTCTTTAACGTAAATAATAATAAAACGTACTTTTCTTAACACACTTTTGCAAATTTTAATAAGTATAAGTATTGAATTGAAAGCAACATACTCGTAAAAATTTAATCCCGGCACCTTTTTCAAAAATATCAAATAAAAAATGTCTACTCTGACGGCCATTATCCTTATTTAACCCGGCTACAATTAGTTAAGGCCAGTTATAGCTGGTAATTAAACTTATGTTTAACTAGGACAAAAGCGTATAGAGATGTGCCGCCGAGCTAAGCAAGCAGGGGCGTTATAATACCGGAAACTACAACAAGTCGTGAGCGAGCGAAGCGAGGGTGCCGAGGCAGCAGCTGGCAATGCACGGAAAAGCTGATCTATATCCGCTATGATAAAACTAAAACAGTAGAAATTATTTATATGATTGAGTCTTATCATCTTTTAATAAAGTATTTCATGAAAGAACTACTTACCTTGTATAACATGTGGCATTAGTTCTGCAATAGTTGAAGCTGCTTTTTCCGCTGCTCTATAATCGGGAGTTTCTCGACCTGAACATATTTAGAAATGCATTAAATAAGTAAACATTACATTAATATGATAATAATATTAAATTATAATAGGCAAATTAAATAAGCATCATCTTTTGACTCTCATGCAGGTATGATCCCATAATACGACCAACGGATGAATAAGATAATCTCCCAACTATGTGCTATCCATGATATCTTTATTTTCTTTCTATCTCCTCATATTTTGATATTTGTGTTATTGAGACTTACCAGCAGTAGCGGCGAGCAGCGCGGCAACAGCAGCGTTTAGTTGTCCTAATCTTTGTGAAAGTCTATCTTGGACTGCGCCCATGTCCGAGCCTTTTACAGGCTTTGTAGGCTAGTAAACAAAAACCATTTTGGTAAAATATTGATTATCTACATCTACACTAATATTATAAAAAGGAAAGATTTGAATTTATGTATGTAATGAATAAACTTAAACCGATTTAAAAAAGTCTTTCACCATTAGAATCTTACATCATCCCTGATAAACATGGGCATATGGAAATTTTTGTTAAATACCCGTGAGAAGCCGGCGCAGACCGTTAGTAATACGATATTTTAGATTCATCATAGATAGTTCTACATAAAAATAAATATTAGCTTGCCAAGGTAAAGGCTTCTATTTATGTCATCACAGTTGCTCGCTAGAGTCGATGCTCGAATCACATTGGGTAGGTAGGCATAGCAGTAGAACTTTTCCAAGGTGGCAGTGCATTTTGCGAAAGCAAGTTTGGTCAGGTAGTACCTTCAGGTTGAAAATCAGCCACTATGCGATTAAAAGCGTATTCTTAAGACAAAGAGGTCCTTGAAAAATGACAGGCTGACAGCGAAGGACTTAAAGAGCTCGTTATAGACCTCGCATGCGAGTGAGCGAAACAGCCCCTAGTTTTTTTTTTTATGCTTGATAGGTTAGCCTTTGACCACTATCTCACCTGATGGTAGAAGTGACTATGTGGTCGAAGATATTGTTCAGGCTAACCTAGAATAACTGGCTCTCAAGGACAGCTGCCAGAACACATCATTAGGTGCTTCGCGACAGATTTTCTACTTGAAGGTGGTACCTAGCCAGACGGACATTCGCAAAATGCCCTACTACCATGCTATAACGACTGCCATCCTAAGACGACACTTACACCACCTTATCTTATGTGTTCCATCATACTCAGGGCGTCCAAACCCGCCGACTTGCGTCCAGCCGTTTGTTCTACTACCGATGCTATGTCTTATATAATAATAGTATATGTTTATATCACTGTAGTTTAGACCATTCGGTATTTCTTATCGGTGTAAGTTGGTAGATTAAGATTGTAAACATTTCTGCATTATTTTGTCGCTCGTTTCGACATCACCTGTGAGGGGTAGTTAGTGGAGGGTTTTACTATTTTGTTGACGCTGTGCCCATACTTTGCACAGTGTTTATGCCTTAGCCCTAATGCAATCCTTTCTATAATAACTTATTCATAATTTTGTTGGCATTTTGAACGCTTGCTTAAAACCGCGTGGTGTCGCTTATGCTCTTCTGATTGAGGGACGGTGGTAGTTGAAAGTTGGTGCTTGCTGCATATTTATTGAAAACTTCAATTTGAGACATCCATTATAAGTAAATGACCCTGACTTCAGAGAGTAATTATTTATTCCTCCTTGTAAGAACAAAATTAACATATTTACTGTGTTTTTTTTTCACTAAAGTGGTTAATATATATATAACTTAGAATAGTCATTATAGTGTAAAAATTATTTAGGCATAATCACGTCGCAGTAAAACTTGACATTACCAATGTATATTAAATTTATATGACAACGTCCTAAGTAATCACTTACTTTTAAGAAATCACACGAATCGGATTACAAATCTCAGAGTATAAGAGAATATTTTTTATGATAGGTAATACTTTACTGTCTTACAGGTGAAATTAATTTTAATTGTATTCGATATAATTTAGTACCACGTATACAATTTCTAATAAAGAAAATAATTACCTAAATCAATTAATAATTTATGTTGCTGCGGCCCTAATTTTAACATCCGAAGCTTATTTAGAAAAGTCACATGTTTTTATATAGAAAATGATGATATTGATGTAAATTCGCACTTAGAATAGATATACTACTATTTCTGACATTTGAATACCAATTTCAGCATTTCGTGTGCTGAATTTTCAAGAAAATAAAAATTTTAAGATTCCATGATATATCTTCTGGAATAAAGAACCCATAACCTGATATTTTGTGAAGCCTGTAAAACAGAATAGTTCATGGCTCACCTTGTTAAGTTCCTTTTGTGCATCTGCCAGTCTTTCCTTAGCGCCTTGCATTGTTTTCATGAACTGCAGTTTGTTCTGTTCATGAACAGGATTTTGAGGACCATCAACATCTGAAATCAAAGTAATCTCATTATAATTCCGTATCAAACAGTATTTCGAATGAGCCTTTTCTGCTTTTGGTACTCAGATTTTCATCGAAGGAGGATTCAGCTAGACAGACCTCAAGTAGAAAATCTGTCTCCAAGCACCTACAACTGTACGTCTCAGAGTGACGGGCACAGTGCAATTCGTCGTTGACGAAATGCGTCTGTTATAGGCAGAGGTTAGTCCACACAACAGGTGGGCCTAGTGCTTGTTCCGTCACAATAACAAACAAAAAAAGGCCATTGGGCATCATATTTTAGCAAGTTGATTCTGTAGTGTTTCATTATAATTTTATCATATTTTATTTTAAAATTAATTTCTACAAGTGTAGCATACCAGATGCTTCGCAAGCTTTCCGTAAGTGTGCTAGCTGCGCCTCAAGCTGTTGCTGCGCTTGTTGCAGCGCTTGAACTTGTCGCTTGTGCGTCGGCTCGTTGTGCAGCGGAGACAGACAGCCGGACAGTTGTTGGTTCGCTGCAGATAGTTTATCTACTGAAGACAGTAACTGCTCTCGACACTGTGGCGAGGATATCGATGGGGCTGTTATCTGTGAAGAAAATAAATAAAATATAAGTCCGAATTTACAATAAAAAAACATGAAAATTTACACAAAAACTAATAAGTGATGAAACAAATAAAAGTTCAAGAAAAAAAGGTAAAAATATGATTTCATAATATTTATATATTTTTTTGTAAAACCTGACTAAAATCGCTTCAGGTTTACAACATAGGTAAGTCTGGTATCTATGACCATTGTACCAAAGCTGCCAGTGCGTACCATAATGTGAGCGACATACCTGCGCTGTATGCAGCAGTCCCTGTGCAGCATCAGCCACCCTCCCTCCCCGCGCGTCCAGCTCCTCCCCCCGCGACCCCCCCACTGCCTCCGCCAGCTGCTGCACGCCGGATAGCAGCTGTGATGCTTCACCACATGCCGCAGACGCAAGGTCCGCAATCTAAACATATGCCGTAGGTATTCACTTTAAATCTTAACGCAATATTAATCTAGGTCTGAGTTTGCAACGCACCTTTATGTGATGTAGAAATGGATTTTGTTAAACTTTTGTACTTTGGTCATTTGCGTACCTTTTTGAAAATTTACTTGGCTGGGCCCACAGAACTAACCTACGACCCTAAATATACTAGGTACTAATATAAAAGGCGAATCATATAATCTCATTCTAATGCTTATCGCCTTATTATTGATACAACCCAAGTTTTAATAGGTGCCAGCATCCTTGGCAGCCGTCTTCGGCATTTTTTTATTTGTGCTGTAGAACATCAGCATTGTGTATGCAGCACTTTAAATATATAAGAAACGAGAGAGAGAGCTCTCTCCTGGCGATAATGAATAGATTCAGGCGTTACTTTGCGGAAATCCATATTTAATAATAACAAATATTTTTTAAATATTTTACGAAAACATCAAATTAATATTTTAACAAAACACTTAAAAAGTATAAAAATATATCTAGTGACAATTCCGCCTAATTTTCCTGCTAAGCCACAAGGCTTAGCAGTGAAACAGAAAGACGAAGCAGAAAATTAGTGACGTCACAAATAGTGACGAGGATATAGTGACGACGGGATTTCGATTGTGTGTATTGGAACAGTTAGAAATATTAAAACATAGCGCAGGCGTTGCACTGTTGAATGAACAGACGCAATTGGTTTCATCACCACTGTTACGTATTTTTAGTGATAACTTGCCAGTACAAAATAGTTAAACATGTATTTGTTTTAGGAAGTAATTTTGTTATATTTTTTACTATATTATTCATATTCAAAAACACATTGCATAATATAAATAATTAAAAATTATTATTTGTAATGAATAATGGCCATTATGATGTCATTGTCACTTTAAAAACGTATTACTCACCAATTGTTAGCTACAACAAAGAGCAATGACTCACGCTCGAGTCTAGACAAAGGCGTGCTGACTCAGCTCTAGTCTATGTAATGGCGTGCTGAGCCGCCAGCCGCTCATTCTCGATCGTGCGCTCGTAGAGTCAAGACCTCCTGAGAATGCTTCGTGTAGAAGCGAAACGCGTCTAAAAAAAAAAAATTCTTCCGGTTTGGCTGCGTGGCGTTTGTGACGTCACGTCGGCTTAATAGGAAAATTAGGCGGAATTTTGTCTATGATCAGGCAAATTGACAGGTCAGTAAATTTCAGATTTATTTACAAAAAATAATTAATTTTATTTTCAGATAGTAGATAGGCATTATCTGCCCATCAACCGCATTCTTCCTCTTGGAATTTTGCGAGGTATTGTTTGTAGGGCTCCTGTGGGCCTCTGTAGTTAGTTTCATTAGCTTATTATTTTCTAATCGGTTATTTTTTGTTTCCATGGCAACGCTGCCTGCGACACAAGTTGTTGACGCGAGACTTCATCCGGGTCGAGACGTCACCCTAGAGATTCTAAGATAAGCTTTGATTTATTTTGTAAACAATGCTTTGTACCCAAACAATGAATGCAGTAGTTGGGACCTTTGTATCGCAAGACAGCCAGATGTTGTGTCCGCAGTGCCCCCAGGCTCGATATTTTAAAGGTCAAAAAGGCCTCAAAATTCACCAAAAAAGGTGTCATAAAAGTTCGGAAATTCCCCTTTCGGCACCAATAAATAATCAAACAGTAAGTGGTAGCAGTGTTGCGAGCCCTGCTACCCCTGCCAAACCGTTTTGGGAGGTTTTAAGCTCGTACAAAAATAATATTCCTGTTATAAAACGCATACCTCGGGGTGCGAGAATTTCTGTTGCCCAATCGTTATCTTCTTCAATTAAAAAAGTTTTGGCTACTAATACTAGGCAAGCCTGGGAGCATCTTCTAGCATTCCCATACCACGTATTTCACGTAAATTTTGATCCTTCTAACAAAAAATCCCTTACAACTAGAGTAAAGGAAAACTGCGTGAAATACAATGCACGGGAAAAGCAATCTTTTGGCTCAACTTTAATAATTCCGCCACTGCGGCGGAATACAAAAACAAATAATGTCGATTCAGCTACTATTAAAATAGTAGAAAACAAAATTAATGATGGTGACATCAAAAACGCGGCACGCATCTTGTTTTCGAGTGATACAATCGCCCCTTTCACATCTGACACGTTGAATTCCCTAATAGAAAAGCATCCGCCTGCAACTGCAGGTCTCCACCTTCCCGACTCTCCTGAACAAAATAATGACATTGTTGAGGTGACCCCACAGGATGTTTCTGCAGCCGTGGCATCTTTTCGAAGTGGCTCAGCCGGTGGTCTAGATGGCCTGACGCCTCAGCACTTAAAAGATATTTTATCTTTTAGTTCTGGTGAGGTAGGCGAGACACTTCTAAAGGATGTCACGGCTTTGGTTAATTTGATGTTGTCGGGTCAGGTCAACAATGAAATTACCGAAATTCTGTACGGTGCGAATTTATGTGCCCTTAATAAAAAAGATGGTGGTATTAGGCCTATAGCAGTAGGCACCACTTATCGTCGCCTCACAGCCAAATGTGGTTGTAGGAAAAAGGTTGCTTTTTTAAGTAATCTTTTTCAACCACTACAACTCGGTTTTGGTTCTCAGGGTGGTTGTGAGGCTGCTGTACATTCACTACGCACATTTCTTGATCAAAATTGTGGAGATGTGCTTTTGAAGGTGGATGTTAAAAATGCATTCAACTCATTAGATAGAGGCACCCTTTTGACCGAAGTGAAAGATAAAATTCCGGAATTATACCCTTTTCTTTGGCAATGTTACGGCAAACCATCAAAATTAACATACCAAAACAACGTTATATTATCTTCCGTAGGATGTCAACAGGGTGATCCTCTGGGACCAGCCATCTTTAGCCTTGCCATCCACTCAATAATTCAACGTCTCCAATCTAAACTTAACGTTTGGTATTTGGATGACGGAACCTTAGGTGGCGATGCGAACACGGTATTGAATGACTTGCGAGTACTTATAGACGATTTTCGTCTTATTGGCCTTGAACTAAATTTTTCCAAATGTGAACTTTTTGTTTGTGATACTTGTCCGGATAAAATTTCGATTATTGAAAAATTCAACTTACTTGCGCCTAATATAAAATTAGTAGAAAAATGTTCGCTCCGTCTTTTGGGTTCACCGATTTTTGACGAATCTTTGTCACCATTTGTCGAAGAACAAATTCAAAAGTTTAGAAATGCTTCTAGCAGATTATTCAAAATTAACGCCCATATGGCTTTAACTATTATTAGATTTTGCCTTTTCGTTCCTAAATTTACATACTTCTTGAGATGTTGTCAGCTGTGGAAGCACAGTGAGCTTCTTTTAAGCTTAGACAATTTATTAAAAGATACGTTAATTTCGGTTTTGAATGTTGAGATGGATGATAGGGCTTGGGTGCAAGCTTCCCTCCCTGTGAGGTTGGGGGGCATAGGGATACGCAAAATTTCTAGTGTGGCATTACCAGCTTTTTTGTCTTCTGTACACAGTACACACAAATTAGTAGAAAAAATTCTTGCACAATCTTTAGGCTCTTTTGATGTAGCATATCTGGCTGAGGCCAAAACCACATGGGGACTGGCTTGTCCAAATACTGAGTTCCCAAAAATGTTGTCATCCCAGAAACAGTGGGATCCGCCCCTATGCGAGCTAGCACGGAAAGATCTTTTAAATACGTGCCCTAGTATCGCAGATCGTGCTCGTATTCTCGCTGTTTCTGTGTGGGAATCAGGTCTTTGGTTACAAGCCATTCCTTCTTACAAAACTGGTAGCCTTATAGATCCTTCCGCTTTTCGTCTCGCTATTAGCTTACGCTTGGGTGCAAGTGTTGTGTTGCACATCACTGCCAGTGTGGTACTGCAGTTGACCAACTCGGTCACCATGGCCTCTCCTGCTCTCGAAGTGCTGGTCGAATTTCCCGCCACGCCAGCCTTAACGATATCATTCGCCGGGCTTTTACCAGCGCCAATGTTCCAGCTGTTCTCGAACCGAACGGTCTGATGCGTGACGATGGTAAAAGACCTGACGGCATGACTCTGGTTCCATGGAAGTTAGGACGGCCCTTAGTGTGGGACGCTACATGCGTAGACACTTTAGCGCCGTCACACCTTTCTGAAACCCACGTGGGGGCTGGCGCCGCGGCTACTTCGGCGGAGCGACTCAAGCGGCGCAAATATGCTAACCTGGGTATGGGTTACATATTTGAGCCGTTTGGTGTAGAGACATTGGGTCCGTGGGGACCGGGAGCTCATCGTATTTTCCAAAATCTATCAGAGCGCTTGGTCGATGCGACGCGTGATCAAAATGCTGGCACCTATTTGGCTCAAAGAATAAGCATTGCAATTCAACGGGGCAATGCTGCCAGCATGCTGGGCACGCTGCCAACTGATAGTGGGTTAGAGCATTTGGACTCCCTATGAGTCCAAATGCTTTTACTGTAGTAGCTGTAGTATTGTAGTAGCTGTACTGTTGTTTATAGTTTGTAGTATTTGTTTAATAAAGGCGGAATTGGCACTAGATATATTTTTATATTTTTTAAGTGTTTTATTAAAATATTAATTTGATGTTTTCGTAAAATATTTTAAAAATATTTGTTATTACTCTCTCCTGGCCTTCACCTGGTTATATCCTATACCATAGGTAGAATAAGTAGGGTACATCAAAGGATGAAATAGATATATTTCATATTTTTTCATATATAAATCCCTAGTTATACATTAATTTTACAAATTCATAGGCATAGCTACAAACTATATACATATTTTTATTGTTGTTAAAAGTCTCAATTCAATGAAAGCATTGTAATAAATTAATTCAAAAGTGATGTAAACTTGCCTGTTTTTCATTGTGCGTGTTTGCCCGGGGTCTGACCACAAATACAAGTTTGTCTGACACGTCAGCATACTTCGTCACAGCATCGTTCAGTTCCTACAAACAGTAGAAAAATACTAATTAGTAATTATAAAAGACTATATCCAAAGATAAAATAAAATGTCTTTTTCGGCTTTCCAGCATGGAAAGGCCTATTTGTGTTCAAAAATCGCAGCAAATTAGTTTTTGCTGCGAACGCGAGTTAAAATTTCAAAATTCAACTGTTGCTTGGTTGGCACTGGAAAACAGATTACTCGATGAGCGATTCAGAAATTAATTAATAGCTATGAACAAAAATACTTAATCTTATTTAATTTAAAAGAGTCTATATCGAAGAATCTACTTCAAAAATGTCGTACTTTGTTTTTGGTAACAATATGATTCAGTAAATTTTCCTAACGCTTTCAATATTAATTAAACTTTTTTACAGAAAAGAAATAAACATAAAGTGATATGGCGGGAAACTAATATTCACACTGGTACAGTTCAAACGAGAGAAAATATTTTTAGGTTTCATCCCTTAATATCCCTCTCTTTACTCATTAGTATATAATATAAACACTCGCTAAGCTCATGATTAATTTCTAGACCAATCTTTGCCAGTTCGTTCAGTTTGCCAGACTGCATGGCTACCTGCAGCGCGCTGCGCGCATCGCAACTAACACGCGGCAGCGACACGAGGTGCAGAGTCAGCGATCTCGATCGTGCAGGGCACCGGTCACGTAGCCCACCCGGCCAGGAAGCGCACTGTCAGCTTACTTGTCATTTACTTAGTTTTAACTCATTTTTCAACATGCATTGTTAACCTAGCATCGGTAGCATTCACATGTACCTAGAATTAATATTGTAATACTTCTATTTTAATTAAACTTAGTACAAAAGTTTTTTTTTTAGATCCTTCGGCTGTGACCTTCGTAATTAGCGCTTACATTATATCCTTGTTTGTCAACAATTAAAAAAAACGCTTAGTTACCTTAGGATCAACAGCATATGAGCTAGCGCAGATCCTCTCGGTGGCATCACAAAGCTCTTTGATTTCTGCCAACATGGCGGCGCGGGACACTTCGTCTTTACTTGCGCTTACTGCTTTTGTATCTGTAAATGTCACGTTTTAATCACCAACTGAATAATGACAAATCCATATATGTGAAGAGACACTTTTTTTAATACAAGAATTGAACATTAATCGCAGCCTGCACCAAGTTTTTTAGTTTTTGTACAGCTGATAGTCAGTCCTTGACTATCTCTCCGGTCGAAAAGGGATAATATGGTCGAGGTTGGTAAAGGTACTAGACCTAGAATTACTAGCTTGCAAGGACTACCGCCGGAACACACTGTTACGTGCTTGGCCACAGATTTTCTACTTGAGGCCAGCTAGGCCAGGCGAGCATACACAAAATTTTGTAGTCCATAGCTATTCACCACGCGGCTATCAATACATCAGAATTTAATACTAAAAGAACACTTATTTTTATTATACAGCGTGAAGCAGACGAAGTATCCTGTCAGTGGAAGCAGCGGTTGAAGAAAAGAGATTCCGAAGGTCAATTACGAAGTGCATACCTTGTACAACTAGTGGCATCAGCTCTGCAATACTTGCAGCTGCATTCTCTGCCGCTGCATAGTCTGGTTTCTCGCGATCTGCAAAAAGGCAAAATAATCAAACATATAGCATATCGCCACGCCAATACAAGCATATTGGCATACAGGGTCGTAGAGATCTTTCAGTCTCAAAGTACAGATATTTCAGTATAAAAAATCACGCCCCTCGAATGTCTTTACTCCTACATGCAAAATGGTTTATAGACGCCATACACGCAACCTCGTCAATATTATTGGTTCGTCAGTCATCGTGGTGTATGTGCAGTATAGAGTATGCGAACGTGTCCGAATTCAAAGTAACGTCGCTGCACACACACAAATTTAAACTAGTGGCTCTCGGAGCTGACAACCTCGTGAATCTCACTTTGCATAGCTTACAATCGAATAAGTTCACTGCCCACGCTGATGAATGGGTCACGAAATCCAAAAACCATACATAAATTCGAAAACGGATAAATTATACATGAGTATGTATATAGCTACATGGGCTCGTATTGGGTATAGTAGGTATAGTATTGCTATAATATATATAATAGTATTAGTTATTAATCAAATCAAATTGTTTATTTGCAAGAATACAAGTAAATAGGATCTTAAAAATGATTACATTGGTTTACGTCTTCTATAGTATGGGTCAACAAAAACCACTAGGTATAGGAATTTGGAATAGGTATTCCAAAAGCTAATGAAATTCCCTTGTAATTTTATATGACACAGGATATCAGTTTTTTTTTCACCTCGACCCCTTTAAGTTTATTGGATGAATAAGTTCTTGATAAGGGTGATAAAAAAGTTTTGTAACATTTAACAAAATTTTTAGATATTCTACTACTAGATATAGGATTTTTTCTCTCAATCTGAAAAATCTCTGTCTATTTGAAAAAAAAAACAAAAACTAAACTTTTAACTTTTCTGATCGGTTAAGTACGGCTAAGTAAACTTCGCTACGAGCGCTTCAAACCTGTTAGTACACACTAATGTTATATTATATTATTATTATCATTATCTGAATTGAGAATACTGAATGGGTAGAACAGGTGAAATAACAGGAGAGCAGAAGGGGGTGACTCGTGAGCCCTGTTTGTGTCCCTGAGAGAAGAGAAATGACTTTATGTATATAAATGTTTTATAAATCTATACTAATACTCGTATTATAAAAAGAAAATATTTTTGTATGTAAAGAATAAACATAAAAACTACTGCACCGAATTGAAAAATCTTTCACCATTAGAATCCTACATTATTCGTAATGAACCAAGCCTTTAGATATTTCCAAAAAAGTTAGGGCCCGTATGAAAACATCGATAATGTAACCCAACGCGTGAAAAAGATACTAAAATAATCGTGATATCGCGTACGCTGCGGAAATTATTGACAATAGAGCAAAGTAATTATAGAGAACATCAATATCTACAATACAGTCCGTAATATTATATGTTACGGTTACGTTTATCGCGAAAACCTAAGACAACATTACTTTTGTATGTGTTTTAATTAATATTTTTTGAATTTTTTGTTAAATATCCGTGCGATGCTTGGGTGGGCCGCAATACAGTGTAAATTATGACAGCTTCTCCACACTCTCCTACACCACGTTTGCGTGTTTCTTCGTTGCATTTAGGTTTCTTATTCTAACAATCGTGTAAGTTTATGGCAAGAACTCCATTTATTATCTAACATTTATTATCTATAATTTACCTCCTACGACCCGGGACTCTTGATAGGAGGAGAATGTGTTTCCACAATTGCTGAAGCTGTTCCATTTAAATTTCTTGGTAGGAAGATAGATCACAAAGGACGCACACCATCTTTAGACGCAGTTGTCGATAGCTTTCTAAAAGAACTTAGTATGGTAGACCAACAACCAATTAGTAACATTAAAAAAGCTTTGATTGTCTGACTTGGCCTTTTCTAGTATACGACATTACTAAATCCCTTTTAACAAAACTGGACGCAAACGTCACAAGGACATTGAAGTCATGGTTGGGGCTTGCACATTCGGCAGACCCATCTACATTATTTCGGGATAAAATTAAAGAAACCATCGGAGGTCTATAAACACCTCAGAGTTACCAAAACGCACGTCTTATTAAAATCTCAAGACGATATAGTCGCATCTCTCCCAAAAGACAAAAGTGCCTCCGACCTTGATTCGAGGCTTCAATTCCACAAACAATTTATGATAGGTGCACAGTCCAGCAAAGCGGGTTTAGGATCGAAAAAGAAAGTTCAGGATAAAGACATTGTAAAATCTTTTCTACAACAAGACGAAAATGATAGCTATAAAATACATGCAATGAGCTTAGAAATGCAGACGAATGGCTAACCATAGGTGAATTTTGTATCCCTTTGGCGTTAAAGTGGCGCACCTTGATATACGATTGGTCACCTGCCTTATTAAAATTTTATCTAAACGCCTTTCAGCTGACCCTCCCAGACCAAAGTAATTTAGTAAGATGGGGGAAAGCCACCGAAAACTCTTGCGGTATTTGTCGGGAGGGCATAGGTACAGCAAGGCACTTATTGGTAGGATGCAAGGTGCTCCTTGATAGGGGTCATTATTCACGCCGTCATGATAGAGTCCTCGAAATCATACGAGAAGCAGCGAGTCTCTCGGTAGCTAGAGCAAAAAAAGGTTTGACCACGAACAAACGACAGGTTGCTTTTGTAAAAGAAGGGTCATCTACCAAATCGAAATCCAAGCCTTACTCCATCTTAGGCGCAGCTCCCGATTGGACTCTCTTGATGGACACGTATGAAAATATTTTTTTTTTTTTTTTTTTATGTTATTGTGACGGAACAAGCCCGAGGCCCACCTGATGTTAAGTGGACTAACCTCTGCCTATAACAGACGCATTTCGTCAGCGACGAATTGCACTGTGCCCGTCACACTGGGACGTCCAGTTGTTAGGTCTCATTAGTCTGTAATTTTTTCTGGCTCTCAAGGACTGCTGTCGGAACACACTGTTAGGTGCTTGGCGGCAGATTTTCTACTTGAGGGTGGTCGCTAGCCAGGCGGGCATTCACAAAATGCCCTTCCACCATGCGATGAAGCTCAAGCTCTGGGCGGGATTCGAACCATGGACCTGCTGCACGGCAGTCCATAGCCAATGCCACTGAGCTATCACTGCTTCATTACAAAATTCCTGAGGATGTTGGTATTTCGTCATCCAGACCAGACATATTTTTATACTCAAAAAATCTAAAACGCATAGTACTTATAGAACTTACTGTGCCGTGGGAAACAAACATACCTAAAGACCACACAATAAAAACAAACAAATATTATGACCTAACAAATGAATTAACCAAAAACGGTTATGTGGTTAGTTTATATGCTGTAGAAGTTGGAGCAAGGGGTATACCAGCGAAATCCCTATATAACCTACTTAAAGACCTTGGCCTACCAAGAACAACCGTTACTTCCATCCTAGAACGTGTATCTTAGGCGGCATTAGTAGGATCTTATCAAATTTGGTTAGGTAGGGGAGGAAGCTCGAGTGGTGAAGGAGAGCATTGATATATCATAAAGGGGCCCCGTAACCCTACTCCTGGGTTGCAAGTCCCAGGCCCCTCTAGCCTCTTCCTCTGCAACGCTATGGACCCGGCACCCGCATGGTGAATCCATGGAATGCTAAGTAATTCGTCTCGTGACAAAAAATGACGAACGCTGTAGTATGAATGAGGATGTAGTGACAAAAATCGAGAAAGGTATGTTAAGATGGTTTGGACATGTAGAGAGAATGAATGAAATGAGAATGACTAAACAGGTATACGTGGGACAAGTGACCGGAAGTGTTGGAAGGGGAAGACCTAGGCGAACGTTCCGGAATCAGATTGAAGACGTTCTGAAAAAAGGCCAGGTCAGGAGTACCCTAAACCGACGCTTATGTATGAAATGATTGATGAGTGTAGATGAAGCGAAAGAGATGTGTAAGGATCGTAGTAAGTGGAAATCCGTGGTCTCTGCCTACCCCTACGGGAAAGGGGCGTAATGTTATATATGTATGTATGTGACAAAAAATAGTTTTAGTTAATTGATAATGCCCACTTTTCTCTTTAATAACCGATTGTCGAGTATTGTCGAGGCACTAACCTGCTGTGGCAGCGAGTAATGCGGCAACGGCTGCGTTCAGTTGTCCCAACCTCTGAGACAGACGATCCTGGACTTTCTCTACGTCTGAACCTTTTGTACTCGCTATTGGCTAGAAAATTAAACAGAATATATAATCAACATCACTTAATAAATACCTAAAATAAATCTGATAAAGTTCGGCCCCCGCTAAGTATTCCGAACTGTAAGTAAAATTAATCATTTTATGTTACACTAGCTGCGCCTAGCGGTTTCACCCGCGTGGCAATGGATGACGATGATAAAAGTATGCTATGTGTTAATCCAGCGCCTTATCTACCCCATACCAAATATCATCAAAATTGGTCCAGCCGTTTGAGCGTGAAGAAGTAACGAACATCAAGTAACACACAAACTTGAAGCAGTGATGGCTCAGTGGCATTGGCTATGGAATGCCGTGCCGCAGGTCCATGGTTCGAATCCCGCCGCGGGCTTGAGCTTCAAAGCATGGTGGAAGGGCATTTTGCGAATGCCCGCCTGGCTAGCGACCACCCTCAAGTAGAAAATCTGTCGCCAAGCACCTAATGGTGTGTTCTGGCAGCAGTCCTTGAGAGCTAGTGAAATTACAGGCACATGAGACTTAACAACTATGTCTCAAGGTGATAGGCGCAGTGCAATTCGTGACTTGTGACGAAATGCATCTATTATAGGCAGAGGTTAGTCCGCTTAACATCAGGTGGGCCTCGTGCTTGATCCGTCACAATTACATTAAAAAAAAAAGATCGCCTTTATAATATTAGTTTGATAAGGATCAATTTGTTACTACCAAATATGCATTACAAATAAATTACTTATACATTCTTATAGTATTTATGGTTTACTATTTTGGCGATAATGGCTTAGGTATACATAAAAGCTAGGTAAATGCTGTCACGGGCTTTTTACACAACTGCCCAAAAAAAGGAGTGGTATGTTTTCAGGGTGTATGTATGTTTCTTTATGCCACCATAACTTCTAAATGGCTTAACCGAGTTTAATGTATTATATATCATTAGATATGTCTTGATAGCGCAGGTAACACTGGGTACATAAAGAAGTAAAAAACAATATTGCTGATTTTAGACGCCATATTGTGAGAAGAAAAATAATGTTTTCTCCCAAACCCATCGAGTAGGGTATCGAAATGAAGGGCTTTAAGAAACGATTCCACAAACATATATAATTTGCAGTTTTAATATCAATAGGACGATAAAACGCTTATCGAAAATAAATAAGTTGCGGTCGGGTTTTTTAATTAATTTATACTTGTTTGTAGAATAATTTAATAGACATACCGCCGTAAATTGAATATTGTATTGTAGCTTAGCACAAAATCTATCGATTAGTAAATAAATAATAAGAGTCATGACGCTGTTTTTGCAGTAATTTACAATAATTTGTCAAATTGCATAATTTTTGTTTTTTATTTGAATATTTCATTTTATTATTTTAAATCCGGTAATTTGAAATATTATTTTGTATTTGTTAACAATAGGCAATATATTACCTTTCGAATAAGCCTATTTTTATGTTAGCGGGATCAAAACTTTGAGAGATATGATTTTTTTGTAAGCACGTAGAGAATATCTCTACATAAAAAACAAAATGGCTGCCACATTGAGGTGAGGGGAGTTGGACCTGAGTGTATAGTGTTTTTGACATAAAAAATGTCGAAATATAAGGACCTAAAATATATGTAAACATCGTAAATTTACATAAACAATTAGCGACGCGCTCGTGTGGATTCGCACTTTGAACTTGCGTTAGTTATAGAAGCAGTGATGGCTCAGTGGCATCGGCTATGGACTGCCGCGCAGCAGGTCCATGGTTCGAATCCCGCCGCGGGCTTGAGTTTCACCGCATGGTGAAAGGGCATTTCGACCACACTCAAGTAGAAAATCTGTCGCCGAGCACCTAACGGTGTGTTCCGGCAGCAGTCCTTGAGAGCCAGTGAAATTACAGGCAATGAGACTTAACAACTATGTCTGAAGGTGATGGGCGCGCAGTTCGTCACTTGTGATGAAATGCATCTGTTATAGGCAGAGGATACCGCTTAACATCAGGTGGGCCTAGAGCTTGTTCCATCACAATAACAAAAAAAATAAAAAACGCGTTGTGTGTTAAGCTGTTTGGGCATATCTTTTTCACCATCCCGAGTCTTAGTGTTTAGCGTTAGTTTTTATGTCTCGTTTTCCCAGTAAGTTCACTTGTTACATAGGCAGGCAGACTATCTAGCACTGTGGTGATACCCACCAAGAAGGCTCTTGTTCCAGAGAGACCCACCACCTAGCATCCGATTGTAAGTGAAGGCATGGTCAAAGATGGAACTTAAAGAACTAACCCTATACAGTTCTTTGTGCGCTGCGTCCAATTTTTCTTTGGTCTCGTTAACTGTCTTTATGAAGTGTAGTTTCTGCTGCTTCTGTTGAGGATCTTCAACGCCTTGAACGTCCGAGTGGTGGCGTTCCTCTGCAGTGTCCAATTCTATAACAAAACCAAAATCTAAGTGACTTTCTATTTATTAAGTATGTCATAGTTGAACATCGAAGCTCGGGTGTTTCTAGGTTTGACTACGCAAACCTCGGGTCTGACATAAAGTCTTTGTCAAAAGGGAAAAATATTAGAAAATGGGCAGCAGCTCTTTCTAGAGAACTGTTATCTTGTACTGCGGTCACCAAGACGCTTGCCAAGCGTAGGGACAATGGCAAATAACAGAAAATTATTAAATAAGATTATACAAATATTTTGCGCAATTTAAGATGTTTCATTTATTTAAGATCCCATAATATCTCGAGTTGGGAACGCGAAATACTGTTGCGCAAGACATAACAACAACTGACAAAATGCTTCATATATAACACAACAAACAGAGGTCATATCATAAATTGATTGGCAATGGAGAGGAAGGTCATTTTGTAAAATTCTTTGATAACGAAGCCCATTATGGAGATCAAATGTCAAAATGAAATATATTTTTTTACAACTGTAGTTACACAAAAGGTCCTCCATCTGGCACATTTTTTTTTTTATTTTTTTTATGCCTTATAGGTTAACCTTTGACCACTATCTCACCTGATGGTAAGTGATGATGTAGTCGAAGATGTTGTTCAGGCTAACCTCGATGTACTGGCTCTCAAGGACAGCTGCCGGAACACACCGTTAGGTGCTTGGGGACAGATTTTCTACTTGAGGGTGGTAGTTAGCCAGGCGGGCATTCTCAAAATGCCACCATGCTATAACGATTGCCATCCGAAGACAACAACCGGGACCGACGGCTTAACGTGCCCTCCGAAGCACGGAAACGCTCAGTAGTAATGTCACTAGCGGTCACCCATCCAACTCATGACCGCGCGCGACGTTGCTTAACTTTGCTAATCGATTGAGAACAGCTAAGTAAACTTCGCTACGAGCGCCACATTGGATGGTGGTAGGGCATTTTGCGAATGCCCGCCTGGCTAGCTACCACTCTCAAGTAGAAAAATATGTTGCCAAGGACCAAACGGTGTGTTCCGGCCTGTCCTTGAGAGCCAGTTAGGTTAGCCTGAACAAAATCTTCGACCACATTATCACTTACTTTAAGCTGGCAGATAGTGGTCAAAGGATATCCTACCAGGCATAAAAAAAACTCGTATGATCTACATACCCTCATCAGGCACCTGGCAGGAAGCTCTCAACTTATCCAGCTGTGCTTCCAGCTGCTTAAGAGCACCTCGGAGAACCTGCACTTGCATTTCACGCTTAGGATCCTTCTCCATCGGCGCCCAGCAGCTCTCCAGCTGTTTGCCTGAAGAGGAGACCTTGTCGATGGCGTCCAGGAGGGTGGACTGGCAACGAGGGTCGGAGATTGATGCCGCTGTCAGCTGGAAAATTAAAAATTCAACAATTTCAAGGAAGTGATAGCCGAGGAAGAATAGCTATGGAATATTATGCCACAGGTCCATGGTTTTATTTCCACCATCAGCATGAACTTCACATCATGGTGAATGGGCATTTTTGTAATGCCCGCTTGGCGAGCTACCACTTTCAAGTATTACAACCATTAAACAGTGTGTTTCGGCAGCAGTCCTTGAGAGCCAGTAATTTCAGGTTACCTGAACCACATCTTCGACCACATCATCACTTACCGTCAGGTGAGATAGTGTTCAAAATGAACAGCCCACGTTTGTGGTCTTGTTAAGTCCTTTGGAATAAAGATAAGTATACCTGAGCAGTTGTGAGCAAGGACTGCGCGGCTTCAGCCAATTGTGCCCCCCGCGCGTCCAGCTCCTCCCCCTCCTGCCCCCCCACTGCTTCTGCGAGCTGCTGCACTCCTGATAGGAGCACGCCGGCCTGTTTGCACGCAGATGTTGATTGATCTACGATCTATACAGAAAAGTAACAAATGTTGTGAAAATTTTGAATATTAATTTAAATTCAGTGTTTAAATTTGAATGTCTATGACACTTGTCTTATATTGAGGGACAATTATAGAATACTAACGTTTAACATTTTTCTACCGTGTTCAGGAAAAAGGTTGAAAAGCAACTGTGAGAAGATGGCAGAAACTCGAGCCTATTCTTCTTTTTTTTTCTAAATATGATTGCAAGCAATATCGCGGGCTAAGCGATAGTGCTTGAGTGTGGTCTAATTATATGTAAATGTAATGTTGTCTTAGGTTTTCGCGATTATTACACATAGTAATTAAATAACTTTAAACGGTTTAAAGTTGTTTATTTACTATATATGTAAATGTAATTTTCGCTTAGCACGCGATAGTGCCTGTAGTTTATTTAGAAATATAGAAGAGTAGCGACATCATTGCGAGAGTTAAGTGTTTGAGAAATACTCTTCCGGTTTGGCTGCGTGGCGTTTGTGACGTCACGTCGGCTTAATAGGAAATTAGGCGGAATTGTCACTAGATATATATCATTTTTATAAAGATTTTTTAAATGTTTTCTTAAAATATTTGTTATTATTAAAAATGGATTTCCGCAAAGTAACGCCTGAATCTATTCATTATCTATTCATTATATATGTGTCATTGAACTTTACTCAGTATGCAGCAAATGCTATGAGGCCAATAAAATATCTTTTTTTATGCTTGATAGGTTAGCCTTTGACCACTATCTCACCTGATGGTAGGTGATGATGTGGTCGAAGATGTTGTTCAGGCTAACCTAGAAATACTGGCTCTCAAAGACAGCTGCCGGAACACACCGTTGGGTGCTTGGCGACAGATTTTCTACGTGAGGGTGGTAGCTAGCCAGCCGGGCATTCGCAAATTGCCCTACCACCATGATATAATGACTGTCATCCTAACATAACAACCGGGACCGACCGCTTAACGTGCCCTCCGAAGCACGGAAGTGCTCAGAAGTAATGTCACTAGCGGTCACCCATCCAACTCATGGCCGCGGGCGACGTTGCTTAACTTGGCTGATCGGTTAACAACAGCTAAGTAAACTTCGCTACGAGCGCTTCAAAATTATATAATTTATATAATTGTCATTGAACTTTACTCAGTATGCAATAAATGCTATGAGGTCAATAATTAAGCCGTTCTATTTCTATAACATTCTACTATCGCGTTCCGCAGACAAACAAAGGGTAGATGATCCTCTATATACCAATTATGTCACCAAGCACCTAACGGCGTGTTCCGGCAGCTGTACTTGAGAGCCAGTACTTCTAGGTTAGCCTGAACAATATCTTCGACCACATCATCACTTACCATCAGCTGAGATAGTGGTCAGCTGCGAGAAGAAAACTCGAGCCTATTCTTCTTTTTTTTCTAAATATGATTGCAAGCAATATCGCGTGCTGAATGATTAGATAAAATTTAATACAAACTCTTACGTTTTGTCCATTATGACATTCGCAATACACACTAGATATGTTATAACTAAAAACAGCACTGTATTTAATCTAAATAACAGATGTAACTCAAACCCCGCGCCAAAATGGAAAACAGTTGTGCCAATCTAACAACAACAAAAAAATTGGATTTGGAACCATAAACAAATCATCCATTCCCGATACTTTTTTGACTGAATGTAGTACTGATACTCGTATTTTAGTATACCTATAACTTACCAGTGATTCTCTATCCGGATTGGCTCGCTTGTTGATGACGTACGTCAGCCGGCCCGACGTCTCTGTGTACTTGCCCACTGCGTCGCTCAGACCCTGTCACATAGTATTTTATTAAGCCTAAGGTTCTACGGTTTCAGGCTAGGCTGTTAGAACAGGGATATGAAAATATTATATTAATGTTTTTTTTTTAATGAAGTTTATATAAGTAGCTAGGTATAGCTGAACCTAATAAGTAATAACGTAATTAATTTTATTTCTCAATCATATACAAGTTTACACTTAAAAATAAAACTGTATAAGTACATTCGTTATTACGTTTCCTTGCAATCACATCATATATCGATAATATATGATGTGATATTTATCCTACCTTCATTAAGATTACTCATAAAAATCTATAAAAATCTATAAAAATCTGCGTGACTATTGTTATGTATATTTACCGGAAAGATTCCGACCAGTTTCGGAGTGTTTTGAAGTCCTTCGTCTGGGAGTCACGATTGCACGAAGCGACGAGCACGGGCGTAACTCCGTGCTGAGGCCCGTGCTCGTCGCTTCTTTCCTTCTTTCGTCGATTATTTCCGGTAACAATCGTAAAAGTCGTCAGTAGGTAGCTACGAATTGATTTGCCGTAATATACTTATACATAGACCTATAAAACTTTGAGATATGGACATAGGACCTTATCTTATATATTTTTTTGTTTATATAATTATTAATAAACAATAACCCTGCGTATATCCAGACTAGAGTCTGTAACATTTCCTATATAGGCCTCGAGTCAAACTACTCTACTTTTCTTTACATTTTACTGTATCGACTGGATCGTCTGCTGCTGAACACAACCTTCCCTATTAAGGGGTGTTTTGGCATAAAACCCACGCTTGGCAAGCGTCGTGGGGATCGCAGTTTTATATATCAGTCCTTAGAAGGCGCTGCTGTCCACCTTCCGGTATTTTACCTTTAGTCGCCTCTTACGACACCCACAGGTAGAAATGGTGGGGTGACATTCTAACCCGGCACCCCACGGGAAATTTCTGGTTTTTCTATGCTGATATACTCGACCTAACACAAGAAAATCATCAAAAAGTAAAGTTAAATGTTTACCTCTGTGTCAGCGCCATATGCGCTGGCGCATATCGCCTTGGTGACGTCACACAGCTCCCTCACGTTGTCCAGTAGGGCAGCTCGCGACGCCTCGTCTTGGTTACCCATCGCTGTCTTGCTATCTAAACATGTTCAAAAGTTTGTTGTTATTTTTACAATAACAAAGGAAAAAATGTGGAACCACACTGTCAAATTAGTTCCACTGAGATAGCGCTAAATATGAATCGCAAAAAACGTCAATTCGTAAAAAACCATTCGATATACTTATTTATTTAATTTTATGTGGGTTGCTGTGTACATTAACATGGAGTTTAAAAAATCGTCGAGTACCTACTTTATAAGAAGATTGTGGGATAAGGCCTCAAAAATTGTTTTATTTGACTGAAATACTTAAATTCGACGTTGAGGTCATCTATATGAATACAAAGACGAAATTACAAAATTTTACCTAATTTTAAATAAGGTAACAATGGTATTTATAAAAATTAATTCGTTAAAAAAATATTTTTTTTTTTTTTTTTAATGGATAAACTTGATTGTTGTCTTAACATGGCAGTCGTTATAGCATTCTGTTTTTTTTTTGTTTTTTTTACAGCGAAATTACACAAAAGATCCTACATTTTGCACATTGCATGGTGGTAGGGCATTTTGCGAATGCCCGCCTGGCTAGCAACCACCCTCAAGTAGAAAATCTGTTGCCAAGCACCTAACGGTGTGTTCTAGCAGCTGTCCTTGAGGGCCAGTACTTCTAGGTTAGCCTGAACAACATCTTCGGCCGCATCACCACTTACAGTCACGTATGATAGTGGTCAAGTGGCAAAGCCTATCAGCTATAAAAAATATATAGAGACCGCTCTGCATTTGAATGTGTGCCTTTATCTACTGACTAACGATTTAAAATACCTATGCCTGCTTGAACTTATCATCTTATGGTTCTAAATAAAGACTTCTATGTACCTCAATTTTCAGTACACATTTATTAGATACCTATCAGAATTTACAAATTGGTTCGTATTTATATTTGCATCTGAAAGTTGAGGAGATCTTATTATACAATTTTTGACAGATGTTCTATATATTCAACGGATTTCATGCATCTTAAGACGCTGTCAAATGCTGTCAAATCCGAAAGTAAGCTTAATAACACAAAACTAGTAATGTAAATCGAAAATGTAACTTTTCTTGTCGCTCTTGAATAAGGTTTTGGTATTATTGAAATTAGTTTTCATATATGACGAAAGTAAATATTTTAATTTTTTATAATTAAAGTAAATATTTTAATTATTTATAATTAAAATATTTAATTATTTATAATTAAAATATTTACAGTTTAAGTTTATAAATAATTAAAATATTTACTTTAGAAGCGTAATTTAATGTCATCTTGGCAATTTAATTTTATTAAGAAAATTTTAAGATAACTTGTTTTGGACTTTTCTTGACTTTAGATAATGTGATCAAGATAAACATATAATTTTCTTACTGCTACAAACTAAATACATATTGCTTAAAATCTGTTCCAGTAAAGCTATTTAAGACTTGTCAGAGTCTTAAGAACAGTCTCAACTTTGAGAAGAACCATTTATAAAGCGAGCCATTGATCGTCTGAAGTCGACTCTTGTGAAGCTGCCTTTAAAAGAAAATAAAAGGAGTGTAATTACCTTTGATGATTTCTGGCATCAAATCGTTGATGATATTGACGGCGGCATCAGCTGTACCGTAGTCAGGGTTCTCACGATCTGTTCCAAAAGAAATTTTAAATAAATTAATATAAATAGCACTCAATTATCACGACTAAATATAACCATATATATAAATTGAAATAAAAAAATTGATGACTTTTAGTAATCAAACGAGGCGTAAGAACTAACGTGTCGGAGTGACGAGTGCAGTGCAGTGTCATTCAAAACGGGGAAAGTGACACTGCAACTGTGTAGGCGTGACGCTTACCATCTGGCGGGCGCCTTGATCGTCTCCTCACTTCAAAACATAATAAAATCAGGCCTCGCTTGTCATCTGAGATTTCCTTAGATCTGATTGTATTCAAATACTTGTTGAACAAAGATAAAGACCATTATAACGCCTGTACTTATTGGAGTCTGAGCTACGAATAAAAGTCTGAGTCAGTTATTGATTAAGTATACACAAGCACATTTTGCGTAATGTTTTAGGTTCCATGTAATAGAAGGTGAGATGTTACTAATGAATAGATTCAGGAGTTACATACCTACTTTGCCGAAACCCATATTTAATAATAACAAATATTTTAAGAAAACAGAAAAACTTAAAACTTACAAAATATTAAAATATATCTAGTAACAATTTTGCTCTATTTTCCTGTTAAGCCGACGTGACGTGAAACGCCACGCAGCCCAATCGGAAGAGTCTACGCGTTTCGCTTCTACATGAAGCATCCTCAGGAGGTCTTAAGTTCAACGGCACTATCAAGCTATTACTATCTACAATGTTAAAAACACCCCAGAGTAAGATTTTCTTACACAAGATCTCGTGGTTTTTCGGGTTTGATTTCCAATCGCACCACGGCACCAATGCATAGATGTATAATGATAAGTAAGTAACAAACCAGAAGTGGCGGCTAGTAGTGAAGCGATGGAAGCGTTCAGAAGTCCCATTCGTTGTGACAGACGCGCTTGTGCTTCTGTCGCTTGTTTGTCGCTCACTGATAATGTAAGAGGCTGTAATAAAAGTAAAAGTTGTTGATTAAGAATACTAACCGAACTTTCTTCTGGTACTGTGAAATAAAACTGTTTTTTATATACTGTAGCCGGATTGTCCACTGCTGAACACAGCCTCCCTGGGTGGGTTTGCCATAATTCCCACGCTTGGCAGGCGTCTTAGGGATCGCAGTATTAGATAGATATCAGTTCCTCAGAAGAACTGCGAGCTGCCCACCTTCTGGAGTGTGTTAACAATAGTCGCCTCTTACAACACCCACGGGTAGCGATGGGGGTTGATATTCTAGCCCGGCACCCCACGGGTATTTTAATATATTAATGTGCAATAATATCCGTTAAATACATAATTATTATGCAAAAATTTCAAGAACTAATCGGGTCCCAATACCTCATTCTAAATCCTTAAAAGATAGAGAAGCCATTTTGCAACAAAACAACTTTTATTAATAAAATTCACCGTGGAGTGCTGGGATACAATCGCAACCCCTAAAAGATCTTCTTGTGAGAGTCGTGATATGCAACGACAGGAAAAATACTAGAATTACTTATCTACTAGATCCAGATGTAGAAGATAGGTAATAGATCTATACTAGATCTTACATTGCGATATGGGTATCACCTGCCAAGCGTGGGGCTTATGGCAAAACCCCTTAATGGGGAAGGTATTTGTTCAATGGTGGATATTCTGGTTGTTTATAAATAAAATACAGCTGGTATCTATAGGGTAGGTTTCATTCTTTGGCTCCACTTCCATGGCCCCACGTTGGGCGCCAATTATATAAACAGCACGAGTTGAGCAGTCAAAATTTAATAGTATTAGCACGCACCGCATATTATGTAATATGTAAATATTTTTTAGCAATAACTTGTGTTGAAAGAAGAAAGAGAAAGAAAGAAAATAAATTAATTTAGGACACAAAAACATCACATAATAAAGTTCAAATATGTAAAACCAAAAGGGTACATAAACAATGTTCAGGTGCTGCCAAAAAGGTAATATCTCAGCAAAATGCCGGCCGCCTGAGACATCCGGCGGTGGTTTTCAGATATACCCTGGCAGGTGGCTAACAAATAATAATAATATAGATAGCAAGTTAAAAATAAAATATATATATAAATCTCTTCAACAACCTAAAAGTACATACTATTCAAATAATAATTCAACATACCACTTCTCAATAATTATCACAACGTAGTTATTACAAAAAATAAATAAATGTATTACCTAAATATAAATAGCGTTGGTAAAACAATGCACAGATTAAATTTAATAAGTGAAGAGGGGGCTAGAGCATCTACAAAAAAGGAAAAAAGTATATTTATACTAAAATAATGGGATAAATATAATATTGAAATTTATGACAATTATGTATCATCATCATCATCAGCCGGGAGACGTCCACTGTTGAACAAATGCCTCCCACATAGAGCGCCACAAAGAACGGCTATTAGCTGCTTGTAACTATTGGCTACCCGCGACTTCAACGATGTCGTCAGTCTACCTAGTTGGGGCCTACCAACTCTACGTCTTCCGGTGTAATGTGTAACCACTCGTGAACCTTTCTTAAGATTATTTAGCTACAGCTACTATTAAACTAGTAGAACACAAAATTAGTGTTGGTGATCCTCCTGTTCTGGTGTGAATCTATCGCACCTTCTACCTCTGTTGCATTAAATTCCCACACCACCTATACATAATGATTTGACGTCGATAAGGTGATCCTCAGGATGTTCTGCTTAGCTCAGTTGGTGGCCTAGATGGTCTAACACTGTAGCACTTAAAACATTAACTTTTAGAGCCGGCTTTGGTAAATTTTATATTTTCAGGTCTAATCAACAACGACATCACCGGAATTCATAGATAATATCGGTGATATCGTTGTTAACCTTTTTTTAATTTCATGAATTCAAAAAAAATATGCGGAAAGCTTATAAGTTATAAGCGCGACAGATTATGCGGCGGGTTTGTTAACACTAATGGATTTTGGTAAAATTTAGTACACAGGATACTTACTTAAGCTCTGGTTCAATATATAGGATAAGAAACGTATCCCGATTTCCTGAGTAATCCCTGAAGGAGCGGATTTTACGGAAAGTCCGGTGAAAGATGACGCGGGTGGAAACTATCGAATTCTTTGAAACAGTTACATGTCATATCGTAGATATAGTAAAGATTAAGCCTTGCCTTGTTGAGGTCATCTTCAGCTGCCTGTAGGCCTCCTCCAACCTTAGACAGAGATTTGATGAACTTGAGCCGCTGCATCTCTTCGTTAGCCTTGGGAGATGTACAGCCATCTGAAATCAACCATTTACTTGCGTCACTGCAACTACAACCCACAAATAGATATTCTGTCAGCAAGCATCTAACGATCCCAGCAGCTGTCCTTAAGAGCCAGTTCTAAGTAGCCTGAACAACATCTTCGACCAAATCATCAGGTAAGATGGTTGTCAAAGGGCGTTTGACTTGATTATCAGGTCAAAATAAAATTAATTAAAATAACAGAATAATTTATGGACGTAAATAAATAAATAAAATTATGTCAACTGCCGTGCGTGGTGTCCGTTTTTTGAACTCAGTCAGGCGTGAGAATCACAGCATGTTGATATAACTTTTTATGCATAATTACCTATGTAAGCTTTTACCTAAGCAATTGTGAACGAAAATGCTCTGACGATAGGGAGCGACGGAACCACAAGTACAGGTTCCCCCCGTGAGTACAATCTGTCCACCTCCTATGACACAATCGTCCAAACTGCTCACGTTTTTTTATCCCGCGACGCCCCGTAACGTTTTTTTGTAGTACTAAGTAGTTTTCCATTACCTAAACATGTCACCCTAACATCCCCATACCCCAATATATTACCTATACCATACAAAAAATAACAATTTCATACATTTAGTTTGAGTGGATCAAACAGCGAATAAAAATATATTTTTCCAGATTTTGAGGTATTTTGTTTTTTAATCGAGTTTATTTGTGGCAGTCTCCAATCAACATATAAACTTCTTGGTACCAATGCAATCCTCATCATATTCTCTTTACGGGAAAAGAAATGAAAATAAACCTTTTCATGGAAAATTTTACAGGAAAATGGGTTTGAACAGACGACGAAAATGGCGGGAAACGGCATTTTTTATATATTTTTTTTATTTTTTTTTTGCGAAACTATTCCACCTACATTTGTTTTTTTTTTTAATGTGTGTATTTATTATGGTTCTTTACCCATGAATAATACCAGATTGTAAGGATAAATATTTTATAAGTAGTAACGAGATTAAAACAACGCGATTTTTTTTAAGAATTTTGGCGGGAAAACTGTACATAAGCGGATTTTATTTTTTTTCTCAAAAACTATACCACCTACGAATTTGGTTTTTCTTTTGATATGATTATTCAGATGTAATCTATACACCTGAATTGTTTCAGATGTTTAGGTTTACAGGTTTAAAAGTAGTTACGAGATTATTTATTACGTAAATTTCGATCGGTGAGTGTTTGCGCGGCAAAATGCATCGAGTGAAAGTTATTTTTTTTCATTTCATGATTTGAGTAACTTCTCGTTACCATAGAGTAATGCGGTTTTTTTTTTTGTATAGCCAATGATAGTAGCTTACTAACAACGTTTAAATAATAACGATCGGATAAATACAAGCTTCACACTAAACCTTTTTTTTAGACCACCGGAATTCCAGCCGTAAGAAAAACAGGGGTCAAATAAAAAAATCTATAAAAAAAAAAGTTATCAATCCTTATCCTTTTAATTTCTTTTAACATCGTTATTGACTTATTGCCTATACAAATGCAAAATTACAGCTTTCTAGGTTAATTACTTTAGAAGTAGTTACGAGATTATTTTTAAATGACATAAATCTATACAAAATTTTGGCGCCAAAATGTAATTTGAGCTGGTTTCAGATTTCATATCAATTTTAAACATACTTTCTGTTTTATCAGAATATTATGGATTTTTTCTCGCATAGCCAAGGATCCATCCTCACGAAAACCGTTTGAATTATGAAAATCGAACTTACGCAGATTTTATGGTGAATATGTAAACACGACTATTGACCGCTAACCGGCAGGCCGGTTGGGACACATAAGGGAAATCCGGCAGACCGGAGGATACGCCTCTAAGGTGTTCCTGACGGAGTAGTCCTATTCTAGGCTAGCTTAATGGCACTAGATCTTCCACAACATCATCACATAACAACTGGATGGACGGTGGTCAGAGTCAAGCCAATCTAAATACGAGTATATAACAATCAAAGTCCTGGCTAGATTTTTTTATATATTGCATTATTATGTTGATTTATATATTACATCAGAATCAATGTCCTGGCTCACTGACTGACAGACAACGCACAGTCTAAACCGCTGGCCGCAGAGGCTTGAAATTTGGAGGGTGTATTTGTCTTGATGCGTAGGGGTGTATTAAGAAAGGATTTTTTGAATTTCAACCCATAAGAGGGTAAACATGGGTGAAAACGATTGTATCATAGTGCTTTGTTTTTAACTTTCAGTTCTCAAAATTTGTATTCAGATAGTTCATTCAAAATAAAGAATGACGTGCTCAATTTTTTTTGACAGTGATGACTAAGGTGGTAAAATGGGGGACGAAAAAGATTAAAAAGGATTAAAAAGTAATCTATTTATATATGACACGTTATAAACGGCTCCCAAAAACCGGTAACGGTTCCTGAGGAGTCCACATGGGCGATGCCGCGGATAAAAGGTAATAAAACAAACGTCGTATATACCTACCAGAGAATATAAGTAACTAGTAACTAGTTTTGTAGCCAATTTTTTTTAAGTCGGTCAAAAAGAGGAAAAGATCATTAGAGGGTTTCAAATCAAACTTACCTTCTAAATTGGCGTATGACTCTCGCAAACGATCCAGTGCTTTAGCTAGTTCCATGGTCCTATTGTGAAGCTTATCTCTGATGTAGTGCCTCGAGGGGTGCTCCGCCAGGGGCTTCCAGGTTGCAGCGAGGTGCTGGGCTGACGAGGAGAGGGCTTCTGAAGCGGCTGTCAACGCACTCTGGCAGTGAGGCTCGTGGATTGTAGGGGCGTTTAGCTACGCACAGAGTCAAATATAATGTTTATATTACCACACAGAAATCATGATTGGAAATCGCATTTTTTTTTTATGCCTGATAGGTTAGCCTTTGACCACTATCTCACCTGATGGTAAGTGATGATGTGGTCGAAGATGTTGTTCAGGCTAACCTAGAAGTACTGGCTCTCAAGGACAGCTGCCGGCACACACCGTTAGGTGCTTGGCGACAGATTTTCTACTTGAGGGTTGCAGCTAGCCAGGCGGGCATTCGCAAAATGCCCTACCACCATGCTAAAGCATCAGTGTCAATTTTCATTAAGAAGAATGTCTTCAAAGATGAGTATCGATTCTGAAATTTTTTTTATTAACGTAGATACGGTCGGAAATCTATATTATATATAAATAATATTTTTATTATATTTTTTTGGAATTATGACGGAACAAGAACGAAGCCCACCTAATGTTAAGCGGTAGCTTCTAGGTTAGCCTTTACAACATCTTTGACCACATTATCACTTACCATCAGGTGATATAGTGGTCAAAGGCTAACCTATCAGGTATAAAAAAGCCTCTACCTATAAAAGATGCATTTCGTTACGAGTGACGAAATGCACTGCGCCTGTCACCCTGTGATATACAGTTGTTAAGTCAGTCAGTTAAATCCCATGTGCCTATAATTTACTGGTTCTCAAGGACTGCTGACGGAACACACCATGCATGGCGACAGATTTTCTACTTGCAAGCTAACCAGGTGAGTATTCGCAAAATGCCCTTCGTAAATTCCCCATATGGTGAAGCTCAAACTGGCGGTGGGGATCGAAGTCTCTGCATATCTATCTGCAGGTCCACCTGCAGCACGGCAGTCCATAGCAATTACCGCCAAACATTTATATACACAAAATATATCTAGTGACCTTTCCTCGTCACGTCTGTTTCGCAGGAAAATTTGTTTAAATAATCACTACATGTATTTGGAAATGTTACCTAAAATATTATTCTGTATGATTTATTGCGATTATTGAATAACATATTGGTTAGGCAAGGAAAAGGACTCGTTAAAATATCTGAAAGTAGTTTAGAAGAGATGTAAGCAGGAATAGGTATATAACCTTTTATTTTTAACAAATTATTGGAGTACAAAATTTTTTATGCCCAAGGCGGGTATCGAACCCGCGTCCTCCGATATCGCGTAGGATGCCTAAACCCCTCGGCCGAGGAGTTTAGGCATCCGACGACGATAAAAAATGTTGTACTCCAATGATTTGTTAAATATATTTTCGCTTAGCACGCGATAGTGCTTGTAATAATATTTAGAAATAATCTTTTATTTTCAGACTCAATCTTTTTTTGTTAGTTAATACATCCATCTAAGCAAGTACCTAATGAAACTCCAGTTGAAGCGCTCGTAGCGAAGTTTACTTAGCTGTTCTCAACCGATCAGCAAAGTTAAGCAACGTCACCCGCGGTCATGAGTTGGATGGGTGACCGCTAGTGACATTACTACTGAGCGCTTCCGTGCTTCGGAGGGCACGTTAAGCCGTCGGTCCCGGTTGTCGTTTTAGGATGGCAGTCGTTATAGCATGGTGGTAGGGCATTTTGCGAATGCCCGCCTGGCTAGCTACCACCCTCAAGTAGAAAATCTTTCGCCAAGCACCTAACGGTGTGTTCCGGCAGCTGTCCTTGAGAGCCAGTACTTCTAGGTTAGCCTGAACAACATCTTCGACCACATCATCACTTACCATCAGATGAGATAGTGGTCAAAGGATAACTTATCAGGCACAAAAAAAAAAAAAAAAAGTTGCATAGACAGCCGAATAGCAACCACGAAAAAGGAAACTTTCGGTTCGGATTAAACCAGAATTTGTCACAGATTAAGCCAGTAGCCCGAAACCAAAAGTAGGAACAAAAAAATATTCTTAGAAAGCGCGATTTAACCAAATTCCGCCCGGAACGCCATAGACAATATTTTTTTAAGCACTAAAAGATACACAGTACATTTTAGTGCTTAAAAAAAATTACAGTGCATTACTTCGGCCTGTGCAAGTAGGTTTTTAGCAGCGGCTGCTGTCCTGGCCCTCGCTGCATCCACGTACTCTGCTGCTGGATCCTCCACCGCCATCTCTGTGAGTCCCTGAGCAGATTTCAGCAGCTGTGATGTCTTCGCGTCTACTTCTTTAGCGAGGGATAACACCTGGAAGAGAAGATCTTACTGATTATCTACAATTAATAGAATAACAGAGAATCCATACTACTATACTTCTTCGTTGAAGGAGGGATACTTAAAGCTTCTAAAAGTAAAGAACGTTTCAAGAATTGTATGGGTTTTGATGACTTGCTATGGAAAACACAAATGTCGTCTGCCAAGTGCAACCGGAAGCATTATCTCAAAAATTATTCCTATGACATCTGTCAAAATCCAATTTTTTTTTTTAATTTTGTTATATATTCAATACATTATGAAGCAGTTATGTATCATCAAAACAAAGTGCGGTTCTCAAGTAAAACTACTCTCGTTGGTAATTGGTCACTTTCTCCCCTAGGTGAACCATGGACTATTTTTCCCTTATATCTATTATAAATGTGTATATTATAAGTAAAATTTTGAATTTCCTGCCAAATATATCAGTGCTGTATTGTGTTCAACAATTCAATGTATTTTTTCATTATTATCGAATCAGATAAATTATATATATAAAAACATACCTCGTTTTCCTTATCGACTCTTGGTTTGGAGTTTTTACCAAACGTGAAGACTAGCTTATGGGCTGCGTCAGCATACTTGGCTGAAGCTTCCTGCAACTTCTGCAACATAATTAAATATATTTCCCAAGTTTTATTTAATTACAAGTAATATTACGCATACGCGTTTCGTCCAAAATGCGAAGCCATGATTCTTTGTCTGTTCTGCTACCTAAGGAGGATAATCTTGCATGTTGTGAGACAAAATGTTGAAACATCTGTCTAAATGCCACCTTCAAGTAGAAATCTGTCATCAAGCACGTACCAGTGTCGTACGACAGATATCCTTAAGGGTGAACTGGCCGGGCCGTTCTCCATACAAACGCCGTAGGGTGATCACTTCCTTATTTACGGATTTAGGTCCAAAACAAACCATAATACCGATTGATCTCGTCATTACCTAGGCTTGTATTTTGCCGAAATTTTAATAAGATAATTAACTTGAGAGTTATGAGCTTCGAAACATTTTCATATAACATTTTCAAGGCTCATAACTTTCAACGTAATTATCTTTTTAAAATTTCGGCATCATACAAGCCTAGATAATGACGAGATCAATCGGTATTATGCTTAATTCTGGACCTAAAGTCTCAAATAAGAGAGTGATCACCCTACGGCGTTTGTATGGAGAAGCGAACGGCCAGTTCAACCTTAAAACAAAGTGGTCTTTAAAAATTTTCATACTGTGGGCGAAGGACAGTGAGACCCTGTTTCATATGCGTGTGAGCGAAACAGAACTACGCAATAATTAAATAGAGTGAGCGTTTTTTTTAATAAATGAATATCTAAGTTATATTTTTTTAATCTTTCAGGTACTGTATGATTGCTCATCATGGTTACTACACAATATTTACTTATCGAAAACACGTTTAGTTACATGTTAACAATTAGACACAACTTTGATAAATCCATGCGCATCATAGATAATAATAATATTTGAATTTATTTCATAACTGGAAGATATCGATTCGCGTGATACGTATTTTGGAGCTGAATTCAGGTTATTTTTCTATGGAGAAAAATGGAGTTGTGTTTTCGGATCAAGCATATTATTTGTCATATACTCTTGAATATCATGTTTTATTCATATCTGTACTCTTTCTCAAAAACATGATCAATATTTGAGTTCTTGAGTCTCATTTTACCAAGAACTAGAAATTGTAGATATATATACAGCACTGTATCAGCCGGATCGTCCACTGCTGAACACAGCCTCTTCGATTTTGGGGGTTCGTCATAATCCCCACGCTTGGCAGGCGCCTTTTGGATCGCAGTGTGAAATATCAGTTCCTCAGAAAACGCTGCTGCCTACCTTCTGGTGTGATAGTTAGTTACCCTTAGTCGCCTCTTACGACACCCACGGGTAGAGATGGGAGAGTGACATTCTAGCCCGGCACCCCACGAGCAGTACTGGGGGCATACAGCCTGTTATCAACTTCAAATAGTATAAGTAGGTACTATGCAATAAGTACAGTAATACAATGACCGCTGACCTCTCCGTCCTCAACCCCCGAGAGAGCGCAGACACGCTTGGCGGCGCCGCACAGCGCCTTTATGTTGTCCACCAGCTCGCGCCGGTGCTTGCCGTCTGTCGCGCTGCCCAGGGCTTGGCCATCTGTACAGAACATTCCTTCGATTACCTCAGAACAACAACAACAGTACATACTTATGGCTTGTTTCAGAATGTTAGAGTAAGTTCCGGTTATACTACCCAGAACATATTTAATAAATAAAACACTATCTTTGCGTTTCGCAGTCATCGATGTAGCCTATACATCGGTTATAGCTTGAAATGCGCTGCATGTTAACTGTCATTTTTATCATTCAGTTATTTTATGTTCTGGGTAGTATAACCAGAACTTACTCGAACATTCTGAAACAGGCCCTTAGTCTTTTACGTTTGGAAGTGCATCTCTGGTGAGTAGGTACTACCTAACAATACAAAATTACATATTTACGAGAGAAAAAAATATAGTCATGTGCGGTATTCGAACCCGCGTCCATCCAACCCTTTAGCCGCGGTATATTTTAACCAATTGAGCTAACATGACACAATGATTCATAACTCTAATTTTTGCTCTCGTTCTTCAACCATTGTATCGGGATGGTACTACCTAAATTTTAGTTTATTTTTGATTTATCGGTTTTCATTAGGGCAAAAGTTAGATTACTTATATTTAAGAAAAAAAAAATTTAAAAACTTATTAAATCTCATGATATAATTAAAATTATATTAAAATGATATTTATCTATCATTTTTGAAATCGTTAAAATTACGATCAACTTAAGAAATTGGATCCGACTTCAAATACTGAAAAACATTTTACCTAAAAATGAAACCGACTTCACTCAACATTGTGAAATAACTTGTTGAATTCGGTATCATGATAGTTCAAAAGTACCTATTATCACAATAATGTGCGCATGGTTCAGACTTCAACAAGTTATTTCATGCTTTTGGTGTTGAAGTCGGTTCCATATGTAGGTAAAATAAAAAGTTTCACCCTTTTTAGTGTTCCTTGCTACTGTCATTCACTGGCAATGGCTATAACATACACTTAATTTAAAGAAGTGTATTACTGCACACCAGAAGGAGGAAAACGCTCGAATACGAGTGCAATATGAGCCAAACCAACTTTAAAATACTCAGGTGTAGCTATTATATTTAAATAAGTAAATTATGATAAAAAGGAATTTGTACTGTAGCTTATTATCTAAATTCTTTTTGCATAAAAATAGCAAACGCCAATTGTTCAATAAGTTGATTTTGATTCAAGGGAAATTACATTATTTTATAGTTATGTAGCTCTTAAGATTCCTTATTTTTACATAGTGATGGCTTGATTTTTATTATATTCTTATTTTATGTTGATACCTACCCATATAAATTTTAATATGTAAGAGATGTTTAAGAAGGTGACTACAATATTAATAGGCTAAAACCAGACAATAATACCCGGAAACTAGAACGTCTGCTAGCAAATTTTAATCTGAAATTAACATTTAATGAGCCGACACGATTAAGGAGCCAAACGTGTATTGATAATATTGCTCACGATTTTAGAAATAATTGTAAAGGTAAGATACTTGAATATGCACTCTCTGATCACACATCTCAACTGCTGATGTGCCCAGTAGAGAAAAAATATGCTATCGATAGATGGCGCATAATGCGACGTGACTATTGTCAAGATAATATAGCTAAATTTGTATCATGTATAAAAAATCTCTCTTTCTCTGACCTCTACAATATTGACGATCCAAATGATGCATATAATTACTTTATTGACATGTTTAAATTATTTTATGACTTATGTTTCCCTTACGTTCAAAGAACAGTAAAGCTTACAAAAAAGCCCAAATGGATATCACGGGGAATCAAACTATGTAGTAAAAAGAAACGGAACCTATTATGGCAATATAGACGGCACTCTAATCTAAATAATAAAACTGCCTTATTAAATTATTCCAAATTATTTAGAAAAATCACTAAGCTTACTCAAAAAGCACAAAATGACTATGCTATCAAAACAGCAGCAAACAAATCTAAGTGTACCTGGAATATAATTAATAGTAAAAAATATAAAATACCTAATGAGCCTGTCCGTCGTTTAAATATAAATGGTAATATTATAACCGACCCGAGGAAAATTTGCGATGCATTTAATAATCATTTTGTTGATAAAATTAAACCTCCAAAAACCTTGAGCAAACAGGGAATAAGCCCATCAATTATGAGCAGGCCCAATTCAATGTTTTTCGCTCCAAGCACAGCCTATGACATTTACAAAATAATTAATGCACTAAAAAACACGAATAGTGTAGGGTACGACGATATTTCGACTAATATTATTAAAACAGTGGCTCAATACATATGTGAACATATCAGTTACATTATGAATTTGTGTATCAGTACAGGTATCTTCCCAGAAGCACTCAAGGTCTCTATTATCAAACCAATATATAAAAAAATTTGTAGGGAATGTATTGATAACTATAGGCCAATTTCCCTTATCCCTATATTCTCAAAAGTTTTAGAAAAATATATTTCTGCACAGCTCTATAGTTACTTAGAAAAGAAACATATTCTTTGTAATGAACAGAAAGGATTTAGAGAAAATAAATCAATAAATATGGCTATATATGATTTTTTGGATAATGTAATGACAAATGTAGACAAAACTGTTCCTATTTGTGGTATTTTTTGCGACATGACCCAAGCATTTGACTACGTTCGACACGATATACTTTTACAGAAATTAGAGGCATATGGCGTAAGAGGTAATACACGAGACCTAATTAAATCATATTTGACTAACAGAAAAAATTATACTGAGATACGAGAAGTGAGCATTTTACATAAACGTGAAATAATCTATAAATCCAATATGCGCTCTCCAAGCTATGGTACCCCACAAGGTAGCGTAGTAGGACCTTTGCTATTTTTAACGTACATTAATGACATGCCAAATGCCCTTAACCACCCAATGACTCTCTTTGCTGACGATAGTACAGTGACAATTAGCTATAACAATAACGACGATTACGTATCTGATATAAATAATGCTCTTAAGTCAATAATAGAATGGATGAATGACAACAATCTTCAAATAAATCTAGATAAAACAAACATTATCCACTTCCGGCAGCGGGTTGTGCAGGAAGATATAGTAGTACAGTACAAAGGTAGAGTTATATAGGAAGTAGACACAACCAAATTTCTCGGGTTAACCATAGACAATGAGCTTAAGTGGAGACCCCACATACAGATTCTATCTAAAAGAATGAATTCAACGGCATATGCGTTATACAAGCTGTCAACAGCTATTAACACAGAGGCTCTACTGACAGCGTATTATGGAATGGCCATGTCAGTACTGCGGTACGGCATCATTTTCTGGGGAAACTCAAATGATAAAGATGTTGCTTTCAAGGCTCAAAAAAGATGCATCCGGGCAATGTTTCATCTTCATAAAACTGATAGTTGTAAGCCGTATTTCCTAAAATATAACATTTTGACTTTACCGTGTCTTTATATATTGGAAGTAGCATGTTTTGTTAAATCAAATCAACATCTGTTCGGAGAGTGGACCGATGCTGGCGTTCGAACTCGTACGCAAGACAAGATGAAACTTTGCCCACGTGACGCTAAGACGACACTTATGTTAAAGAGTATATTTTGTATGGCTCCCTTATTATATACTAAAATTCCTAAACAAATAAGAGATCTTGATATTGCAGTGTTTAAACGAAAACTTAAAAGAATATTAGCCCAAAAATGTTACTATACAATTAATGAATTCCTGATTGACAAGAATGTATCGATTTGTGTTAATAATGACTAAAATAAAATGACTAATTGTAAATTTTGACATTGCTTTTTCTGACATAATATGTAATTTTGAAATAATCGGTATAAATATAGACGAAATAAGACTATGAAAACCAACAACCACACATAATTTTTGACTTAATTTTAACGCATTGACATTAATATTTTGATACATCAATTTTAATTATTTCATTTGTTTGTAAAATAATAGTATTCAATATTAAAAGACTTAGATTATTTTTTAAAAAAATTTGTACGCCACATGTGGCAAGGACATGAGTTACGAAATTTAAGTTACTATACCACCTAGTATGCTATTGTATTATATGTACTCACCGTGTTCTGACAAATAAATAATTTGAATTTGAATTTGAATTTGAATTTGAATTTGAATTTGAGAAGCAAGACTTCCATTTGGTATGCAACTACACCCACTAGAGTGGTAGGGGCACAACTTCACCTCTTAAATATTATTATTTCTTCAAGCTTAAAATATTCATACTAAGATCCGTAACATTGCAAAATAATAATTTTCATATAGCGCTATCTTTACTGCATAAATTAGACTTATATTAATGCGTGCAGCTCACTCTCATGTTAAAGTTTAATGTTTGTTTACTTAGTGAAGTTAGCAAAATACTACGAATTATATACAATACTACAGCTACTAAAATAAAAGCATTTAGACAACCTATAAGTCATTGTAGACTCACAGGCAGTACAAATGCTCCAGCCCACTACCAGTAGACAGCGTGCCCAGCATGCTGGCAGCATTGCCCCGTTGAATTGCAATGCTTATTCGTTGAGCCAAGCCTTTAACTTTATTTCCGAACGACCTCGAGTGAATGTAAATATTCAACAAGACGATTTCCGGACACCACTCGAGTAACTTTTACATTCACCCAGTGATTTCCATACATCGAAAACTCGTTAACGCGTATTGAAGAAATGACAAACAAAATTAGTGTGATTTTGAGTAAAATGTGTGTGGGTTTCTAACAAGTATACCTTTTGCTAGTTCCGGCATCAGTTCGTGAATGGCGTGCAATGAGTTGACAGCCGCGTCGTAGTCTATGTTCTGGGGGTCTGAAACATATTATTATTGATAGCAGTGCATTCGGCAACGTCCGTCTGGCTAGCTACCACCGTCAATTAGAAAAACTGTGGCAAATAATCTCAACACTTTCACAGATATAACTAAACTTGCACAGATACTGCTCTTCTTCTAGCGAGACAAGTAGAGCAGTATCTGTGCAAGTTTAGTTAGGTACCTACTCATTGCTGCTTAAATGCAGAATTCTGAAGCAGTGATAGCTCAGTGGCATTGGCTATGGACTCCATGGTTCGAATCCCGCCACGGGCTTGAGCTTCACCGCATGGTGGAAGGGCATTTTGCGAATGCCCGCTTGGCTAGCGACCACCCTTAAGTAGAAAATCTGCCACCAAGCACCTAACGGTGTGTTCCGGCAGCAGTGCTTGAGAGCCAGTAAAATTACAGGCAAAATGAGACTTAACAAGTATGTCTCAAGGTGATGGGCGCAGTGCAGTTTGTCACTTGTGATGAAATGCATCTGTTATAGGCAGAGGATACCGCTTAACATCAGGTGGGCCTCGTGCTTGTTCCGCAACAATAAGATTAAAAAAAAATTACTGAACCGATATGAATGAAATTGGAATATAGATAGTTTAGTCTCTGGATTATTAACTTATGGGATACTTTTCATCACCATCATCAACAGTTTTCGTCATTGACTACGCGGAGTAACAGCGGAGCGCAGCTAGTAGTGGACATAAGATCAGATGATGTCTAGAAGTCTAGTTGATTGCAGCACCGTACCCGATAACGCTCAAAATGACAAAATTAGAGCACTAAAATTAGCCTCAGTCGACCCAGTCACGATGGCTCAGTGATTAAGGCAACCAGAGGACGCGGGTTCGATTCCTGTATGCGATAGTGCTTGTAATCAAATTTATAAATAATTGTTTGACAAGTTTCGTTACCCGAATGCGCCAGTAAATAATGGGCAATAGCAGCGTTGAGTTTGCCGATCTTGTCGAGTGCTGACTTCTCTAGAGCTTCCACTTGCTTGGCGTCCAGTGCAGGTCCTTTGTACTCCTGATAATATAAACATAGCATTATTTATGCAAAGTTTCTGTAAATGTATTTTAAAACTGGGCTAGTGCGAGTCGTGATACCGAGGGTTCCGTTCCAACATAATATGATTTTACCATTAAATCGTAATGCAGGGTATTTGTATACACTTCTAGATCCCTAACATGAGTGTGTCTCGCACTTGGCCATTTTTTATAATTTTTTGCTTATACAGACTTAATAATAATAATAATAATAAATAAATGTTTTTATTGCAGAAAACATGTACCATTTTTATTTTTTTTACCCTCTTCTTTAAACTCAAAGTGAATTCGGTAAAAAGTTGTGTCATACCCTTTTAGTTAGAAAATAAAGCTACTAATCTACATCAGAAAGCCAGGTCGATATTTTGTCAGCAATACCTGTTCGAGCATCTCTTCAGCGTTGTCAAGCGCGTGGTTGGCTGTGGCTGTAGCAGCGATGAATGACGCTCTACGGAGGTTCTTTTCCACCTTCTCATCGGCGATCATGCTCACCTGAGATCTCTGTAACACACGCAATGGATAAACTTTATGATGAATAATACATAGATACAGGGGATACTTTACGGTAATGCATATTAAAAAATAAGAAACATTTAATAGTAGATTATGATACAAGTGAGCTAAGTAGCTCATTATACACGAGGCTGTGTGTTGCAGCCGAGCCGCAGGCGAGGGCGTAAATCAGCCGAGTGTATAATGAGCAAGTCGCTCACGAGTTTCATACGCACTTATTCAACACCCTTGCGAGGAAAAAAATATGTATTGCACAAATGCGATACAGACAATATACGAAAATTATGGAAAATAGCGCGCAAGTATTTATTTTTGCGCGCGGCAAATGTATGGTGGTTGATTACATATGAACCTCTTTGAAGTTACAAATCTGTATTACCCGGTTAAATTGAAAATGCTCTGTTTACTCGCATATAATTTGCAGTTAGGTACTAACTTAACTTTGTAGGGATAATTCTATTACGCACTAGTGTATATTACTATGCACGATGGTGTTATAGTTAGTTTTATGGCCTTAAGAACAATACAATAAAGCTCACTTTAAGAGCAAGGGTGTTGAAAATTATATTTTAAGTAACATTACCTAAATTATTATGTCAGCTTTAAGCTTACCCGAAGAATCCCACTGCGGCGCCTGGTGGTCGGATCCACGGAGAAGTACATCTGGGTGGTCAGGTTTACAATCTGTTTGGCAGCGTCATCCGCCTCCGCTGCGTTCTGTAATGTAACAAGTATCACATCATAGTTTCATAAGTTGGCATCATCAGGACCACTATGTCCTAGTTATGAATTAAATTCTATTGTCATCAATATCGCCGGTGCCAATGGGTTAATGTATTGCCTACTTAAGATTGCACGGATACGGCACAAAATATATGGTTAAACAATATTAAATACATTCCCAACATATTGCACCAATATGGCATACAAAATCAAATGTTAGCAGATAGCATGAAAAAATCACTTGAGACTGAGAAAACTCTGAAGAAAGCAGTCATATGGAACCAAATCAGTATTTCCAATTCATCATACTGAAAAAAGTACATATTATCCTTTCCATTATTTAATATTAGGTCCTTACATATGAAATTGGCGTTTTGTATGGGAGGAACAAAAAGTCGAATATTTTTTAATATAATATATTTAATTAATCAAAGTATGAACCATTATTTTCTATGCACTTTTGCCATCTCATAGGTAGTTCATTGATCCCTTTACTAAAAAAACCAGTCGGACGGGAATCAATAAAATCTTTGAAGGCGATTTGGACTGCCCCATCGGAGTTGAATTTTTTCCCTTGCAAGAAGATATCCAAATTTCGAAAAAAATGGTAATCTGTTGGAGCAAGGTCCGGGGAGTGCGGAGGATGTCTTAGACTTTCCAATTGAAGCTCTTCTAATTTAGTAGCCGTCTGTAGCGCAGTGTGTGGTCTAGCGTTGTCGTGAAGCAGCAGTGGCGTGGAGCGATTGACCAGCCTAGGTTGTTTAGCCGCTAGCTTTTCCATCATGGTTTGCAATTCCTGACAATAGACATCAGCCGTAATAGTCTGGCCAGATTTGAAAAAACTGTAATGAACAATACCGGCACTAGTCCACCAAACGCTTACAAGTAACTTTTTTGGGGTTAATTTTTGCTTGGGGCAGGATTTGGCTGGCTGGCCAGGATCTAACCATTGCGCTGAGCGCTTCCGATTATCGTAAAGAACCCATTTTTCATCACAGGTAATGATTCGGTTTAAAATACCTTCATTATTGTGCCGGTTTAGTAATGTAACGCAGCAGTCGACGCGCGTTTGCCGGTTTGTTTCAGTCAATTCGTGAGGTACCCACCTTTCAAGCTTTTTAATCTTCCCAATTTGCTTCAAGTGAATTAAAACAGTTTTATCACTAACATCGCAGCCTGCAGCTAACTCGGACGTGGTTTGCGATGGATCCGCTTCCACAATAGCCTTCAACTCTTCATTATCAACTTGAGTCTCAGGCCGTCCACGGGGCTTGTTCTGCAGGTCGAAATTTCCAGAACGAAAACGTTGGAACCAAAAACGAACTGTGTTTTCTTTTGCAACACGACCGCCATACACATCATTCACCCTTCGAGTTGTTTCCGCAGCACTAGTGCCACGGCGGAACTCGTACTCGTAAATAATGCGATATTTAAGGTTTTCCATTTTGTAAAATGAGTGACGCAAACAGAAAAAAACAGAAGAAAAAAAACAAATGAATGACGATCATCGAAGCACAAATACATGAGTCTATAGCTGTACAAATTTGAATTTGGAATTCCTTACCAAAGAGGAGAAATTCGTGATTAAAGTGGCCAGTACGAAAAACGCCAATTTCATATGTAAGGACCTAATATTATACTGTAACAGCGAACTCGTCCACTGCTGAACACAGCCTCCCCTATTAATTTGCCATAATCCCCACGCTTGGCAGGCAACTTGGGCATCGCAGAGTAAGATGGCAGTTCTTTAGAAGGCGCTGCTGTCCACCTTCCAGTATTTTTCCCTTAGTCGCCTCTAACGACACCCAAGGGATGATATGTGGAGGTGCAATTCTATCCCGGCACCCCACGGGGGTTTCGTTCGGAAACGTTAAGGGCAAATACTTACGTAGGTACAGCCATGATGGAGGGTAAAAAACAAAGTTCGACGTTTTGATACAAAAAAACTATTAAAATCAAGAACATTAGTTGAGTATTTAAGTAATATGTAACGAGATTGCAATGAAATTCCTTTTTAGATAACATTACAAGTCAATTTTTCATTTTCTTGTAAACTCCTTGCTTGAACTTACATGACATGTATGCTGTGCTATAAATTTTTAAAAAGTACTCACCGACCTTGGGTTTAACGACAAAAATAAAGCTCTAGGGTTTTACATGGGGCATTACGGCCAAGTTAACATGTATATATAGATACTGTTTACGTGCAAGTGTGATCAAAAATATAAAAAACATCGTGATAACTTTTTTTTAATCCCTTAAGCACATGCCTCACCTGATATAAGCGGTAACCTCTGCCTACAACATATGCATTTCGTCACAATTGACGAACTTCACTTGCCCGTCACCTTGAGACATAGTGTTTAAGTCTCATGTACCTGTAATTTCACTGGCTTTCAAGGATTGCTGCCGTATTACGTAATGCTTCGAATCGCTCGTAGCGAAGTTTACTTAGCTGTTCTCAACCGATCAGCAAAGTTAAGCAACGCCGTCTGCGGTCATGAGTTGGATGGGTGACCGCTAGTGACATTACTACTGAGCGTTTCCGTGCTTCAGAGGGCACGTTAAGCCGTCGGTCCCGGTTATCATCTTAGGATGTCAGTCGTTATAGCATGGTGGTAGGGCATTTTGCGAATGCCCGCCTGGCTGGCTACCACCCTCAAGTAGAAAATCTGTCGCCAATCACCTAACGGTGTGTTCCGGCAGCTGTCCTTGAAAGCCAGTACTTCTAGGTTAGCCTGAACAACATCTTCGACCACATCATCACTTACCATCAGGTGATATAGTGGTCAAAGGCTAACCTACAAGGCATAAGAAATAAAAAAAATACACTGTTAGGTTCTTGGCGACAGAATTTCAACGTGAGGGCTGTAGCTAGCTAGGCAAGCATTCGCGAAATGCCCTTCCGCCATGCGTTGAAGCTGAAGTCAGGTTCGGGAATCAGAACGACTTGCGTAACTGTAGTCCATAGCTAACCATTTAGCTATCATTGCTTTAATTTTAATTGTTTTTTATGAAACAGTAGAATGAAATTTGAAGGTCAAAACTAGACCAGTACTGGTACTTACTACCGATCCAGGTTTGATGGAATCAGTCAAGGTCTTCATCAGCTCATCCAGCTCACGTAGCTGGTCCTCTAGCTTTTTCTTTTCATCATCGGTTCTCTGCTTGGCTACAGTCTCTTTTACACCTGAAAAAAATATGTAATTACTTATATTAGAATGAACGCTGACTTTGTTGACGTAAAATTTTAATTTAATAATAACAACTACAAAATCACAAATATACGATAGGAAAAATTTAAGCCATGTGCGGGATTTTCCTATCTTATATTTGTAATTTTGTAATGTAATTCACATAGCAGGCGTTATTACAAACCTAACAATATAAAAATAATAATAACAAATTCACTCTACTAACAAACTCTACTATCCACTTCTACTAACAAAGTCAAGACCTCCTGAGAATGCTTCGTTTAGAAGCGAAACGCGCCGAATACTCTTCCGGTTTAGCTGCTTGGCGTTCGTGACTTCACGTCGGCTTAACAGGAAATTAGGGGGAATTGTGACTAGATATATATATAATTTTTATAAAGATTTTTGAAGTGTTTTAAAAAATAAATAATTTGATGTTTTCTTAAAATAATTTTAAAATAATTGTTGTTATTAAAAACGGATTTCCAAAAAGTATCGCCTGAATCTAGTCATTAAAATTTAAATTCTTCGGGAAAGGTTTAGCCCTGGGGATTCAGATATTTTATGTAATAATATACATTTGTCTTACTTAAATTTGACCATAAAAATGCAACTGACCTTTAAACATATAAGTAATAGTTGTGAGTCACTAAGGTCTAAATTATAATTTTTAAAAGTGTTCATTAACTTGTCGAAATATTGATGATCAATGTTACTTTAATTTCGTGAAAGCTATTTTCATCTAAGTACTCGTACCTATACTGAGTTGCCAATTAAGACTGCAGGGAAGTCTCGAATTTTCATACAAAAAGAGAAAACGTTTCAACCCCCCTAAACAATCACCGATTTTGATGATTTTTGGAAATGTTATAGATGTTATTAATATCCAGGTTTATAGGTTTTGATTTTTATCATTATATCAAAGAAATTTAAATAAATGGGTATTTCAATACCAATATTTTCTCAAACTTGTATCTCTAGTTTGTGAATTATTGATAGGAAAAATTATGATAAAGAAAGAAAAAAGAAAACCTATTAACCTAGTTTATTCTGTCAGTTATAAAATAAGACCAAATTTTTAGACTTGATTAATGTTTACTAGAGGAGAAAAGTTTTCTCCCAGAACGCAAATTATGCGCACAGTCTAAGTCAAAACTTGAAAAAGCTGCAATTGTCCTTATCGTACTATTCTGTTCGGGCGTTTAGCGGCGAGACAGCATCACTTTGTTAAAATACCTATTTTTCTGTAGGAGCTTCTCTTCCCGTTCCTCTTAAGTGAGTTATAGACAAAAATAACCATTTATGTCACGTGACTGAATTACAACCTTGTTGCGGAAACCCTGCGTTTTAGCCAAGTCATATTACGGTTGAACAAATCGTACTTAAAATATTTTAGTTTTTTATGTAGGCTAGCTGCACCACCAGTGCCACGAGTATCTTCTCTGTTTGTGTATTTTTTTTTGCCCGATATCTTAGCCTTTGACCACTTTCTCACCTGATGGTAATTGATGATGTGGTCGAAGGTGTTGTTCGGGCTAACCTAGAATTACTGGCTCTCAAGTACGGCTGCCGCAACACACCGTTAGGTGCTTGGCAACAGATTTTCTACTTGATGTATTGTGTATGGTAGCTAACCAGACGGACATTCGCAAACTGCCCTACCACCATGCTATAACGACTGCCATCCTAAGACGACAACCGGGACCGACGGCTTAACGTGCCCTTCGAAGCACGTGCACGCTCAGTAGTAATGTCACTAGCGGTCACCCATCCAACTCATGACCGCGGCGGACGTTGCTTAACTTATCTGATCGATTAAGAACGGCTAAGCAAACTTCGCTACGAGCGCTTTGAAATTTATTCGGTTTGAATTACACTCCCAAATATCATCCCGTAGGAGTCCTAAGATCTGATGAAGGGTAAAATACCAGAAGGTGGACATCAGCACCTGAAGAACCGCATATTGCGATTACAAAGATTCTTGCCAAACCATTATGGTAGGCAAGGTGAACAAGGTTCAAGGGTGAACGTCTTCCAGCTGTTGATATATGATGATGATACGAAACAAACTGTTCTAATGCAGAGTTGGTAACTTACCTTCACGTATATCAGGCATGTCAGCGTTCATTGTGTCCACTAGCTTCTGAGCTTGTTCAATGCTACCTTGAGATGGCTCTGAAAGGAAAGAACAAATAAATAATAAATACGCTGGAAGTTATATTTTTTCATCGGAAATAATGTTTGTATTTGCTTAGCATGCGTCAATGCTGTTTAAAATAGTACTTGTCAAATTAAAAAATGGCTTCTATGATTTGGTGTTCAGTGTTGATCATATCACAACCTTCCAGCTAAAGAAATAGTCTTCTGATATCTAGGTAGATGTCGTTAAAATCAATAAGTCATGCATACAAACGGATGGAAAAAAAATCTGACTGTCCAGCACCCGCTTCTATACCTTACTTGGAAATGCACTAGGGCGATATACTGGCGTTGCGCGTTCAAGTCCCGCTGGAAGATCACTTTTTTCAACTCAAATAATATCAATGAAACATAAATAAGTAAGAGTATAAGCCTATGTTTCGTTATTAATAATATTTTATAAAACCTATTATAAATATAAAATTATATTTTTATATATGGTTTTAACTACATACCTCGAAGAAGTTTTAATCAAGTTTTACTGTGCTTAGCTTTGTGGTAGGTTTAAGGTTATTCCTGTTCACCTTCTTCCACGTCATCCTCTTCTTTGCCATCAGGTGAAATTATGGTCATAGGAGACAAAGGAAGAAAAATATCTTCTCCGAATTTCGAGTATTACTTGATCAAGTACAATAGACGACCTCAGATCGTCTTAACTGTTGTAGGTACTACATTAAGTAACACTAGTTACTTACGTACCGGTCAAAAACTTACGGTAACTACATCTGTTACAGGCAAACGTAAATGTTTTATATTTATAATACTTAGATCTTAAGTACTTTAAAAAAAACATCATGCGATATCAATAATTGTATGGTGTGACATCGAAGTTACGATTTAAGATTTTTTTATTGCTTATCGGTAGGTTTTGAGCACAATCATCGCCTAATGGTAAGTGATAATGTGGTCGAAGGTGTTAATTGGTTTAAATCTAGAATTAGTGCCTCTCAAGGACAGCTAGACAAACAAAATGCCCTTCCACCACGCGGTGAAGCACAAGCCCGCGGCGGCATTCGACCATGGACCTTGCTGCGCGGCAGTCCATTGCCAATGTCACTGAGCCATCACTGCTTCAAAAAAAGGTATGTTATAACAACGACGATTTGCCTCTTAACATCGATATCAATCGAAAATCGATTATCATCCGAATATCACCGTTAATTTATCATAATATCATTATTCCAATATTTTATTTTGGATGTGGTAGGTAATTATGGCAATAACTGTTAAAATTTTGGTGTGGAGCACGGACCGTACCCATTTAGAACAGTTTAGGGATAACCGATGGGTTTTTTGGAAAATTCAATAAGAACTATTAATCTATCTACTGGAATCTCTAAATATTATGTATTAATTTGTATATAAATCTTATTTAAATATCTTGGGAATACCATGATCACTTAGAGCAGTTACGAGCGCAATAAAATTGTTGTAAAACCCCGCCACAGATGCTAGTTTCCACAACGATAATGTATAAAAGGAACTCACCTGTGAGAAGAGTGACGATCTTGACCGAGTTAGAGTTAAGTCTGTTCAGGCGTCGAGTGAAGGAGCGGCTCATGTCCGTCCGCATAGGGACCTCCCCTTTCTGGAATTAAGGTAAGTGTACATGTAGCGGTTTATATACAAACGTAGTTTCGTCATATTTTTAATACAATTCACTTTATTAAATTTAGGGCCTGTTCCAGAATGTTCGATTAAGGTTGAACTGGCCGGTAACTTTTCCATACAAACGCCGTAGGATGATCACTCCCTTATTTGAGGTTTTAGGTCCAGAACTAAGCATGATATCGATTTATCTCTTCATTATCTAGGCTTGTCTTGGCACCTATTTGTAAAAAAAATCTTCACATGATAGTTATAAGCCTCGAAACATCCCTGTAATATCACGAATTTTAGCGCATGTTTAGTCGTAAATAAACGACTTATAGAGCATGAAATCCCTAAAATTATTTACATAGAAGCATAGCTCAGTTCATGATCATTTTAGATAACATTTTGGAAAACAAATACATCCAGTAGTATAATCATAAACATCCTAGAGCCAAAGGTCGGCACACATAGATTTGCGCGCTAGTTTTTCGTTCAAAATATTGGGCATCTCATGTCAATACTTCCATTCCGCGGTGAGGGAAGCGGGCGGGCGGGTCTCATGCGCAGCACACTAATATATAATTAACAAAACGCACACTACCAAAAGTCACGTGCACCGCGCCGCGATCTTATAACGTAATATTATATTGTAGGAATGCCCTGTTGCTTTTTGGTGTGCACGTATGTATACACTACCAATATGTAGTGCCTATGCCTACTTACGTACTTATATATATATATATATATATATATATATATTTACATATGTTGGGAGTTGGGGACCGGATTTTCTTTCGCATTTGATTAGTTTGTTCGTGATAGTAAGTGTCGGATGCCATAATCCATATAGATAGGTAGGTACTTGGGTAATATAAATACGTAACTATGTCTAGGTACTCACCTACTCTCACCTAAGTTAGAACCTATTAGGTATTAGTCAATACGCAGGTCATGATAGCTATGGTGAGTACCTAATCATTTTAGCAACACTTAGACAATATAAAAAGCTGCATTTGGTTAGATATGGTATGGACGTAGGTAGTCCGCATTCTTTTTAGAATATAGTCTAAGCAGTAATATAGCTTCGAGAAAGTACCTACCTAACACAAAGTAGTAAAGGGTTAGAATTAGAAGCTCAATGGAAGATACCTACCTATCTACGATATAATTATCATTTATCATATAGGCCTGCCTAGGCACGCAACTGTCAGCGATGTCAAATCGACATTTGCGGGCGCGCATTACATTGCATACCTATCTACATAGCTATAAGATCACAACAAATAATAAAGTTAGTACTATGTATCTACCTACGTAAATTAGTAGAATAAGTATGTATATTTGTAGTAGGTACTTATACCTAAGGTAGTACGAAAGTTTATATGGTAAACTTAGCGATGATTGTAGGCACTTACCTAATCAAAAATAACCTATGATTAGTTATTGATTTTTATTGGAAATAATTTAAATCAGTTACGGGTAGGTAGAGAATTTTTATTCCAAATGTGTTCTACCAGGATTGGTAGAACCATGATGCCATCGTACATTACCGCTTAGAGTCAGATTTTGAAATCGGTACGACACACTCGCATCTCAAAGCTCGCTAGCCGGGCGAGCATTCGCAAAACAACCTTCCACCATGCGGTGAAGTTCATGCCCGCGGCGGGATTCGACCCATAGACCTGTTGCGCGGCAGTCCATTGCTAAGAGCCATCACTGCTTCCCGTTAAGTGTTTAGTGACAGAATTTCTACTTGAGGGTGGTAGCTAGCCAAGCGAGCATTCGCAAAATGCCTTTCTACCAAGCGGTGAATTTCAAGCCCGCGGCGGGATTCGAACCATAGACCTGCTGCGTGGCAGTCCAAACCTAATGCCACTGAGCCATCACTGCTTCCCGTTAGGTGCTTTCTGACAGATTTTCTACTTGAGGGTGGTAGCTATCCAGGCGAGCATTCGCAAAATGCTCTTCACCAACGCGGGGAAGCTCAATATCGCGGCTAGATTCGAACCATGGACCTGCTGCGCGGCAGTCACTAGCTAATGCCACTGGCCCATCACTGCTTCTCGTTAGGCGCTTACTGACAGATTTTCTGCTTGAGGATGGTGGCTAGCCAGGCGAACATTCGCAAAATGCCCTATGCCCTTCCACCAAGCGGTGAAGCTCGAGCCCGCAGCGGGATTCGAACCATAAACATGCTGCGAGGCAGTCCATAGCTAATGCAACTGAGTTCACGTTAGTTGCATGGTGACAGATTTTCTACTTGGGTAGCTATCCCGGCGAGCATTCGCAAAATGCTCTTTTCTTATGCCTGATAGGTTAGCCTTTGACCACTATCTCACCTGATGGTAAGTGATGATGTGGTCGAATATGTTGTTCAGGCTAACCTAGAAGTACTGGCTCTCAAGGACAGCTGCCGGAACACACCGTTAGGTGCTTGGCGACAGATTTTCTACTTGAGGGTGGTAGCTATACAGGCGGGCATTCGCAAAATGCCCTACCACCATGCTATAACGACTGCCATCCTAAGACCACAACCGGGACCAACGGCTTAACGTGCCCTCCGAAGCACGGAAGCGCTCAGTAGTATTGTCCTAGCGGTCACCCATCCAACTCATGACCGCGCGCGACGGTGCTAAACTTTGCTGATCGGTTGAGAACAGCTAAGTAAACTTCGCTACGAACTCTCCACCACGCGGTGAAGCTCAATATCGCGGCGGGATTCAAACTATGGACCTGCTGCGCAGCAGTCCATAACCAATGCCACTGAGCCATCACTGCTTCCCTTTAGGTGCTTGGCGACCGATTTTTTACTTGAGGGTAGTAGCTATCCAGGCGGGCATTCGTAAAATGCTCTTCTACCACGCGGTGAAGATTAAGCCCGCGACGGGATTCGAACCATGGACCTGCTGCGCGGAAGTCCATAACCTATGCCACTGAGCCGTCACTGCTTTACAAAATATGTTGTAGTAAAAGCAGTAACTTGCTAATTATGTAATAAATAATTATTGTAGGTAAATATTTACTACATCAATGTGAAAAGAACAAACTAATACATTTACTATGTACCTACAAATCATTGTACCTACTTACTAAATATTTACCTACTATAGGTGAAATAACATCAGTATGTTATTATAAAACGAACGAAAATTATAACAACAGGTACCTACTGTCCGAACCAAAATGTATTCCTCTGTGAATATATAATATTATTTTATAAGAAATACCTACACACGTCGTGACGTAGCTTGAGACACTATCTCCGTCCGTCGTCAAACATCGTAATTCGTTCGGCATGGTTCGGCTTTCATTGATGTATCGCAAACAAGTGTGCGTAATTAGCGTAGATGCAATACGGGTGTGTGATGCGCGATCACTATCTTCGTACTACTCATCACGGAGTCTTACCCTTTCCCACAAAGGTATAGGTGAAATAGCATGCTTTGTAGCCTCGCCCGCTGATAAGTTCGAGCCGTCGGCAAGTGCATCCTTAAGTTCCGGTTATACTACCCAGAACATAAAATAACCGAATGATAAAAATGACAGTTAACATGCGGCGCGTTTCAAGCTTTAACCGATGGATAGGCTAAATCGATGACTGTGAAACGCAAATTTAGTGTTTTATTTATTAAATATGTTCTGGGTAGTATAACCGGAACTTACTCGAACATTCTGAAACAGGCCCTTAGCATGCATTTCCTTGAGCCTAACATATTTGCTTTTGATTTGTGAGTTTTCCGTAAAATTAAGGAATTTAAGAATATTCGAAAAATTGTTTTGTATGGGAATTTTTATTTTGATATTTGTGGAAAAAATGCTATATATTAGGCTAGCTATGGCGACTAGAATAGCTCAAACAGGGACTAAAATAGCTTTTAATCCCTGAGAAACTAAAAGTTATTTGAATTTAGAATGTGGATATTTTCAGTAAAAAGTGAAATAATCAATAACATTATATATTTATGTGTACATATTTTTTACAACCTAAAACATAAAATAGTTTCTCAAAAGCTACAACCTGAGACGACGTTTTCTGGGACTATTTCTAATTCTCAAGCTGTAAATAAATCGACAACTGTAAATGACGGTAGTGGAAAAATTGTTACGTTGCACTTCCGTAATTGTTCAAAATATAAACATTAGCTAATAACTATTTCTATGAAATGTCTTATTTTTCCTAATTTTATCTAAATAAATACACGTACTATTCTTATTCATAAGTTCCACTTACTTATTTTCTCATAGAGGCTGATAAAAAGTAGAGTGTCCACCTCGGGAGCCAACAACTATTTTAAGGTCGAGTAACTTTGGCTACACTCGGGATTCTAGTTTAGAATCCCTCGCTACGCTCGTGACTTAGAAGTATTCTACAATTCTTCGCTCCACTATGGATTTAATGAAAGAAAGACTCGCCTTTGCTCCCTTGGTAAACAATGTACTAATTTCTAGGCCAACAGTCATCTTTGGGTCAACAACGGACAGACTGACAGATAAACAGCGGATTCACATTAATAGGTCCTTTATGTCCTTTGGGTACGGAACCCTATACTAAGAAGATAACTTACCACTCCATGGCCTGATTTGTGAGCCATGTCAGACGTCACGATTTGATACGCCGTCACTATTTGAGTTCCTTGTGAAGCTTTTTGGCCTGCAAAATGTACCAAAGAAAATGTCATGTTAATAAACTGCCTTTACTTGGTGGAATTGAGTTTGATCTTCTCTCGAAATATTCATTGCGGTAGAGATGATATTTATACAGATTTGTAATAATTACAGTATAAAATTGCAATTTAAAAAATAACTTGATATCGCTTCGTCTTTCGTGTCGCTAATCTATTACAATCTACTAAACGCACCCAAGAATGACAAAAAAGAGAATTAATGGTAAGCTATTCGCCTGGATTCTAAGATTTTTTCCCTAGTAGCGCTTTAGCAAATCATGCATGTTGCCATATAAAAAGGCAAGCACGCCACTGTTTAAATTTTTTGACTGAATTTAAAAAAAGGAGGTGGTACTAATTTCGATGTTTTTTTTATATGAAAGCTGATGATTTCTGTGTGGTCCCATTTAAATATATTCCATATCGGGTTAGCCGTTTTTGAGCAATACTCGAGTAACTGTTTTCATATCTTGATGATATAGTCATCGACAGTAAATGACAATCGATCCCGTAAGTAGCAAGGGTCACTAAAAAAGGGAGAACGTTTTTTTTCCTTCTAGGTTAGCCTGAACAACATCTTCAACCACATCATCACTAACCATCAGGTGAGATAGTGGTCAAAGGCTAACCTATCAGGCATAAAAAAAAGGAACCGACTTTACACTCAAAAGTGTGAAATAAATTCTCGAAGTCGGTAACATGCACACAATATTGTAATAATAGTACCGATCATGGTACCGACTCAACAAGTTATTTCACACTTTGAGTGTAGAAGTCGGTTCCATTTTTTTTACTATAATGTAATTAACAAAGGCATAGCTCCAGCCCGGCTAGCATGCGCGCCGCGAGACTTTGTCTACTCATTATCTCGTGTAAAATAGACATATCGCGTTATGTCTACGAGTGCTAACATGGCAGGACAAAGAACTCATTCGTGTTTACTTCCTCTTTTTCCTTTTTTTTATGCCTGATAGGTTAGCCTTTGACCACTATCTCACCTGATTGTAAGTGATGATGTGGTCGAAGATGTTGTTCAGGCTAACCTAGAAGGACTTGCTCTCAAGAATAGCTGCCGGAACACACCGTTCGGTGCTTGGCGACGGGTTTTCTACTTGAGAGTGGTAGCTAGCCAGGCGGGCATTCGCAAAATGCCCTACCACCATGCTATAACGACTGCCATCCTAAGACGGCAACCAGGACCGACGGCTTAACGTGCCCTCCGAAGCACGGAAACGCTGCGTAGTAATGTCACTAGCGTTCACCCATCTAACTCATGACCGCGGGCGACGTTGCTTAACTTTGCTGATCGGTTAGGAACAGCTAGGTAAACTTCACTACGAGCACTTCAGAAATCTGAGAATCTTTCTATTTGACTAACTTTCCGGCCGCGGTTCCACCCGCGCGTATCACAGTTATAGGGCAACTTGGAGGATAAAAAATATCATATGTCCTTCCCCGAGTCTCAAACTATTTCCATACCAAATTTCATCCAAATAAATCACGTAGTTTTGAGTTTATTCGTTGCATACAAAAATACAAATCTTTGCTCTTTATAATATTAGTATAGAAGTATAGACTAGTATATATTATAGATTGTCACAAATAGTAAGAGGTAGTTAAAAAAGCAGAAAAATCATCGGTTACCTGGTTGATGCTCCACGATCTTGGAAGGTCCAACGAAGGAGTTCTCCACGATCTTTGTGGGGTTTTGAGAGATGTGCTGTATCGTGTTAGATCTGTAATACAGTATATATTTACTAAGGCAATTGTTTTAAATATCAGACGACTTTAGAAACTATACTAACATGTATAAATTAAGACATTTAAAACATTTTTTTAAATCTGTAACTCAAATAAAAGTGAAAATTTAGAATAAAAAAAAATCATTTATATAAAGTTGAACATACTCTCCAGGAACGTACAAAGTCAAAAACGTGATTGTGAACAATTTCTTCGATAAAAAAATCAAACATGACACCATATCGCTACTTCAAACACGTAGAACTAAATGATACTATCATGAAACTATGTGGAAGTTATACCAATAGATAGAGCTTGTTATTTATTAGTAACGTCTGAAGGCACATTTTCAAATTTAGCTATAGTTTAAAAAAGTAATAATCCCGACTGCAATTTCTGTATTTTCATTAGGTATGCGTTTTATCATTCCATTGAAATAGAAACTGCAAGGTATTTATATTTATGGAATTATGTTGTCTTAGGTTTTCGCGATTATTACACAAAGTAACTAATTAAACAACTTTAAACGGTTTAAATCGCGTATATTTATCATTATTTTTGTCCCGACGTTTCAAACACTTTGCAGTGATCGTGGTCACGGGGGACTGGAACTTTATGGAATCATTTTTAAAGCCCTTCTTTTTGATAACCCGCTCAATGGGTTTGGAAGAAAAAAAATTACTTCACAATATGGCGTCTAAAATCCGACACTTTGTTTTTTTATGTACTCTGTATCACTTGCTCTATTAAAACGAATCTAACTATATCTCATACATTAAAATCGCTAATGCTATTTAAAAGTTATAGTGGGATAAAGAACCTCACAAACAAACATACATGAACCCTGAAAACATAACACTCCTTTTTTTGAGCAATCGTGTAAAAATATAAAAAATGTATGTCTCTGCTACCATTTGGACTATAATATAATTGCATGTAGCAGCTGTCCTTGAGAGCTAGTACTTCTAGGTTAGCCTGAACAACATCTTCGACCACATCAGCACTTACCATCAGGAGAGATATTGGTCAAAGGCTAACCTACCAGGCATAAAAAAATCACGCAATTTGCGTAATTATAATGAATTACGTACAATATACTAAGATATATAAAAAAAACTGGAGTCCTCATACAATAAATATGTTTTCTTCAATATATTTTTTATTGAAGAAAACGTTCTAGCTCTGAACACTATACAATACCTACCTTAACATTAACCGGACGACCTGCTCGTCTTTCAGTTTCATCACAGAATTATTGAAGCAAGGAAACTGAGTGAATTTCTTTAATTTTATCTAGTTAAAGTTGGTTGTCTTACTGTCCAAAGGCGACGTTCTCCTGGGTGATATAGCCCTGGTCGTTAAGCGATGTGTTGTAGTTGGCCAGCATTCGCTTCCTGATGAGGTCGATGTACGCCTCCAAAATATCTCTGATCCGGAACGCATCGCGCGTCTTCACGCTGTACTCTTTATCACTGTAAACCAGTTTTATATATAAAACAGATGCATCTTATATTATGTTATTACGATTTTATATAAGTGACAAGACAGACTTGCATTATGTTCAAAGTTAGTCGTGAAGGTCTACGAGTATTATACCTACTTATGTCTTACAATGGGATCCACATATACATGATCTCTCCGGAAGACTTAGTTCTGCTGCATATGCAGTTCTTAGGATAAGACAGTTAACAGACGTAGCTACTGCTCGGCTAGTTTATTTCGCGTACTTCCACAGTATTATGTCGTATGGCGTATTGCTGTGGGGAACTGCTGCTGAGATAGAGACAATCTTTATCATACAAAAGCGTGCAATTCGAGCCATATATAAAATGGGTCCTAGGGAATCTGTGAGGGATCTTTTTAAAGAAATTGATATTTTAACTTTACCAAGTCTGTATATTTTTGAAAATATTATGTATGTTCGTAAAAATTTGAGTAAATTTAAATTAAACAGTGACAATCACGATTACAATACTAGGAATAAAGATAAAATAGTGGTGCCAGGTTTTAGATTAGCAAAGACAAATAAAAGGTCCTTCTTAGGTAATTGTGTGCGGTTTTATAATAAAGTTCCCAAACATATTACAACGCTCACAGAAGGGAAATTCAAGTTGCATGTGAAAAACATATTGATTAAAAAATCCTACTACACAGTTTCTGATTACATAAACGACAAAAATGCCTGGACAATTCCGCCTCCGCCAAGCTATTGCCTGTCACCTACATAATTTAAACAAATATTGTAATAACTCTATTATATAGTATGTATGTAACACATTGTTAAAAGATGTTTAAAAGAATGGCCCCGAGTTTCTTGCCCGTTCTTCTCGCAGTGGCTCTATACAATTTTTTGCTGAACGTGGCAGTACAATGTAGAATATTTCAATACTAAAATTTGTAATTGATCTTCATAAGAGCGTCGTAGACGCCTAAATTGAATAAATGATTTTGACTTTGACTTTGATGTGTTTTCGTGGAAGTTAATAAGTGGCCCTATGTTAATAAGACAACTTCCAAGATTCCACTAATAAGTGGCCCTATGAATCTTTCAATGTTAAATTTAGTAATTGACCTTTCAAAGAGCGTCGAAGCCTCATCATCATAATGTTGTCTTAGGTTTTGCGGTTATCTAAATTACAACGTAAATTTAATTAATGAAATATGTATTGAACATTATTCAGAAAATTCACAGAATTTTCTGATATTCCATAACTTACCCCTAAATCATTATAAATGGGTATGGTCCCATGCTCCACCTAATTAAATAAGAACATTAAGTATAAATTCTGAAATTTACAGTTAAGTCTCTCGCAAACCTGTTTACACTTGCTTGTGTGTTATCTCCGAAGTGAGTGTAAAGGTCTTGAACACTTACAGGTATTCTCCAAAGTTAATAGATTGTCTCTCGCATATGTACACACGAGGAAATCTAAAATACTTGTGTAAGTGTAATATAATTCTCAAATTACTAACTGTTTTGAAGCGCTCGTAGAGAATTTTGCTCTGCCGTAGCCGATCAGCAAAGTTAAGCAACGCCCGCCACAGTCATAACTTCGATGGGGCTGCTAGTGACATTACTACTGAGTGCTTCCGTGCTTCGAAAGACACGTTACGCCGTAAGGTTGTTGTCTTAGGATGGCAGTCGTTATAGCCTGGTGGTAGGGAATTCTACCCTCGCTCTCTTGGCGACAGTAGAAAATCTATCTCCAAGCACCTAACGGTGTGTTCCGACAGCTGTCCTTGAGAACCAATAATTCTAGGTTAGCCTAAACAACATCTTCAAACACATTTTGAAGCGCTCGTAGCGAAGTTTACTTAGCTGTTCTCAACCGATCAGCAAAGTTAAGCAACGTCGCGCGCGGTCATGAGTTGGATGGGTGACCGCTAGTGACATTACTACTGAGCGTTTCCGTGCTTCGGAGGGCACGTTAAGCCGTCGGTCCCGGTTGTTGTCTTAGGATGGCAGTCGTTATAGCATGGTGGTAGGGCATTTTGCGAATGCCCGCCTGGCTAGCTACCACCCTCAAGTAGAAAATCTGTCGCCAAGCACCTAACGGTGTGTTCCGGCAGCTGTCCTTGAGAGCCAGTACTTCTAGGTTAGCCTGAACAACATCTTCGACCATATCATCACTTACCATCAGGTGAGATAGTGGTCAAAGGCTAACCTATCAGGCATAAAAAAAAAAAAAAAAAAAAAACATCATCACTTACCATCAGGAAAGATAGTGATCAAAGATTAACCTAAGCAAGCATAAAACAAACCGATGATAATCATGACGGTCTAAAATACTTGCACTTACGTGCAAACTCTAAAGTTTAGAGTCAATGCCTCTCGTATACTTACGTAGCAAGTCTTAAACACTTGTCTACGTGGAGCTCTGGTATCCTTACATATGTTCTCCGTTGTTACGAGTATTTCGTATACCCACGTGTGAGCTTTAAAAAGGGAGGTGTCATTGCCTTGAGGTGGAGCGTCAATATCTCAAATACTTACATGGCATCTCCAAAATGGTAGGTGTAAAATACTTGCTTGTGTGCGTCTATTCTATATAATATATTATTCTTTGCAGATGATCGTGAAGATCTACATTGTTAATATATATTCTACGATATTAAGCATCTAATATACTTGATATATCCAAAGTTGAGATTAAAAGTTGTAAAATACTTGTTCACGTGTCAAAAGGTTATCATCTAAAATGCATAAACACGTATTCAGCGAAGTTTGGCGCGAAAGTAAAAATAATTACGTGGGTTCTCCAAAGTTGATCGGGAAGGTGAGAATACTTAAGTGAATTCTCCGAAGTTGGTCGTAAAGGTGAAAATACTTATGTTAATTCTCCAAAGTTGAGCGTATATGTAAAAATACTTATGTTAATTCTCCGAAGTTGAGCGTAAAGGTAAAAATACTTATGTTAATTCTCCGAAGTTGACGGTAAACGTAAAAATACTATCGTGAATTATCCAAAGTTGAGCGTGAAGGTAAAAACACTTAAGTGAATTCTCCGAAGTTGGTCGTGAAGGTGAAAATACTTACGTATATTCTCCGAAGTTGAGAGTGAAGGTCTCTCCCTTGCCCGCGTGGTAGGTCTTCACATGTGTGAGTGGCCACTGCTGCATTATCTCCTTGGTGGTCTCATCCAGCCTCAGGATGGCATCAGAGTTGATGCCCAGCAGCCGAGGGACCAGCTTTTTCTTTCCTTTCTGTTTCTCCTGAACAACAAAATCGTGCGCGGTTGTGTTTATGAAGTCATACATTTGGAAGGTAAGTACTGTATCTTTGTATTGTCATGAAATTTGGCACTTTACAGGAATATGATTTCTAAGTCCAGTTAAAATCATTTATTAAATTATGGTGTCTACATATCATTATAATTTATACCTTATCTAACTATCTTTATATCTATAAAACGATATTTTATATACTGTCTAAAGGTATAATCAATTACTAAATAAACTACTAATTATTAGTTAAAAAAATATTCTACTGCCGCGTTCAGCAAAAACAGTATAAAGCCACTTCGAAAAGAACGAGCAAGAAACTCAGTTTTAGAAAAGTTTTATGGTTCCATACCCAAAAGGCAAAATGGAGCCCGATAATTGTTGTTTTGCTATCTGTATTACACGGGTCTCCACGATAGAGTTAATACAAAAAAAGTTAAAAGAAAACATGGTTTTCGTGCCATAATAACATTTGGAAAATAAGGTAGGACGAATTAAATAAGACATCTCTCTCTACTCTAACAGCCGACTCGTCCACTGCTGAACACAGCCTCCCCTATTAAGGGGGTATTTGCCATAATCCCCACGCTTGGCAGGGGCTTGGGGATCGCAGTGTAAGATGGCAGTTCTTTAGAAGGCGCTGCTGCCCACCTTCCAGTATTTTTCCCTTAGTCGCTTCTTACGACACCCACGGGATGATATGGGGAGGTGCAATTCTAACCCGGCACCCCACGGGGATAAATAAGACATACTTAGCTAAAAATTACATTTGGGGCAACACCACATACCTTGACGAGGAAGAAAGTGACGCCGTAAGTGGGGAGCTCGCGGGCCGTCTTCGTATACAGATGCTTGGCTTCCAGGTCGATGAGGCCAACATGCTTGCTGTACTCCTTCAGGATCTTCTTCTCTATGCCCCAGGCACTGCAGTACTGCTCCGGTAGGTACTCCGTGAAGCTGGTTGGAATAACATTATGATAGATATGTAATCGATAAACAACTGGTGTGCTAAAATCAATGGGCCCTTAATTGTAACCACTTTAATTCCTTGAAATAGATTATTTTACTTAAACCAAACATCCCTTTATTTTTAAAAAGTATCTCATCTACTATCTCACCTGATGGTAAGTAATGATGTGGTCGAAGATGTTCAGGCTAACCTGGAATTTCTGGCTCTCAAGGACAGCTGCTGGAACACACCGTTAGGTGCTTGGCGACAGATTTTCTACTTGAGGGTGGTAGCTAGCTATTCGCAAAATGCCCTACCACTATGCTATAACGACTGCCATCCTAAGACAACAACCGGGACCGTGCCCTCCGAAGTACGGAAGCGCTCAGTAGGAACGTTTTAAATTATCTACTATGCCTCTTTGGCCAATAATTGTCTACTCTAATAAAGAATATCATTGCCTTCTACTACACAGCGTGTGACAGCGATTTTACTGTATACTCGGTCTCGTCAGCGCACTCCGTCCGCACACACCAAGACGGTGATGTTAACGAGTTTAAGTGCGTAATGTGCTGCGTCTATATTTTGCATGTTGGGGTAAAAACATACGAGGACCGTGCATTTTTATACTGAAAGAACTTCCACCCCTAGCACCACGCACTCCTTAAAAATGGGCATCTTTACTGCTCATACACCGGTCGGATATTTCGACTAAACACCGTGAATGCTAGAAGGAAAATTTACTTAATTGTCATCTTGAATATGTAGGTACTTACTTCTCTAAAAACCCAGGTTTGTGCTTTTTCTCGTTGTAGTCTCCGAACTGGATCTGGCACTGGATCCCCGCGAATTCAGCCGCTGTTACAACAAGACGTATTGCTATTAGTATTCCGTAAGGATATTGGTTTTAACATTCTTTACACATAATAACATTTTAATATTCTTAGTATGGTGGTAATAAATGATGAATGTAATGGGCATTAAATGATTCTGATTTGTTGATATGATAAGATAGTGCATTTCGTCACTTGTGACGAAATGCACTGTGAACGTTAAACGATGCGCTGCGTGTGGCGGCTACGACCTTTTTTTTGTCTGCAGTGCGCGAAAATACCTAATACTTGTGACATAGATGCCATTGTCCAATATTAAAATATTTGGCACTAATTTGTTAAAGATATAAATCATTAATATTTTTAGAAAATAAAAAGTGAAAATTCATTACTAATAATCACGCATTTCAGAGAAGTAATGCATCGTAACCACCGACGACGTGTAGTGCGATTGTAGCATTGAGATGGAAGTTCTTATTGCATTCATGTTTTGTATTATTGTCCGTTACAAACTCCTTATTGATCTCTGCTTCACTCTCATAAGGGCAAAGGCTAAAATTCAGGATTACTTCGCAGGAAGTACTCATGGCACGGTAGCACTGCCTATAGGTAATTCAGGTTGTCTGGCTGGTAACTACGACATTGATTAGGTAATATTTTGACCTTGCTACTTCATATCATACACATTATATAATCTGTATGATATGAAGTTGGTCTGACTGAGGTATATATATATATATATACTTCTTACACTATATATTATTTCATAATGTAAGATCCCTTTGTGGTATCATACCAAAATATATTTTGTAGAATGATTATATAACTAGGACCTACCCATGGGAACATGCATGTATGTGAATGTAAAATCACAAAATGACTGAGGTTCGTCTAATTTAAAATATCTTGGATAGGTATGTAGGTACTTAGATTTTAGATGATGCTTCGACCACAGTAAGATGGGAAAGATAGTGTTTCTCAGGACTTTGAAATAGTTTTAAATACATAGGAATTATAATTTCTACAGAGTTATTTATTTACAAAACGAGTATGTACATTAACAATAACTTTACTTATATACATGACTTAAGGTAGGTAAGACCAAACCAACGCGTTCAGCTGCGCTCGAAGTGGCATTCAAAGTGGCGTTTTATAAAGATTATTTATGCGGATCTTTATGGTATTCTCGAATATCATGTCTCAATCATAAACGTAAAAAAAAAAACGAACTAAAAAGAACTGATCGCCACGTTGAAAGCCACCGTGGAAGCAGCTAAACCCGAGCTTAACATACTTACCAAGTCCTTATTTTACAGTTTAATATTTTGTATGTTTGACGCCAATGTAACATTAATAGTAAGAACGCATAGCAGCTTTAGGTAGGTAATAATATAATAATAATGCTTTATTACAGGAGATACAGTAGTATAACATTGTTGAAAGCACCTTTTAAAAATAAAGAAAACCATACCTAAGTATAACATTTTTAAGAGTAACATTCTCAGATACCTTAATACGTACATACTACAGTTTTCAACACCCTTGCTCGTAAAGTGAGCTTTATTACCTATATCGTTCTTAGGGCCATAAACCGAACTATAACACCCTCGTGCATAATAATATTATACACTAGTGCGTAATAGAATTATCCCTCTAAAGTTAGTACCTAACTGCAAATTATATGCGAGTAAAAAGAGCATTTTCAATTTAATCGGGTAATTTATCCCTACAAAGTTTAATTAGTACCTAACTGCATATTATATGCGAGTTAACAGAGCATTTTCAATTTAACGGGGTAATACAGATTTTTAACATCAAAGATTTATTATATGTAATCAATCCTCATACATTTGCCGCGCGCAATAAAAAAAACTAGCGCGCTATTTTCCATAATTTTCGTATGTTGTTTGTATCGCATTTGTGCAATATATTTTTTTTCCTCGCAAGGGTGTTGAAAAAGTGCGTATGAAACTCGTTATACTGTTTATACTCGGCTGATTTACGCCCTCGCCTGCGGCTCGGGCTGCGACACACAGCCTCGTGTATAATGACCAACTTAGCTCACTTCTAGCAATCTACTATAAATGTATCCGTAATGTTGAAAACATCACCAAAATTCAGGGGTTTAAACTATGCTAGTAAATATATAATATTACAAAATTTCATATAGGTATACGAGAGGAAAATCCCGCACATGTCTTAAATTTTTCCTGTCGTATATTTGTAATTTTTTAATGTAATCCGCATAGCAGGCGTTATTGCAAACATAACAATACCTATTAAAATATATTGATGTATATAAGCAAGAATAAATGTGCCGTTTTTGGTTATTTGTTGCTATAATTTCAAACAATACCTATTTGTGGATAGATGTATAGTTTCAAAACTGACCCTTCGCTGGAACTAAGGCATCAAGTTAGAAGTCACAATATTCCGCTTCTTTTATATTTCCGCTTCCTATCCAACACTAGTTATTATTGAAACCATTGCTACTGTATGGAGATAAACAGAATGTAGAGACGCAGAATGTAGAGGCACAGAATATAAATACACTGGAAGTAGAGAACAATAACATGCCATTATTTTTAAACATATAAATGATAACGATCTGTGCAATCGTTCTTGAGAGTACTAACTAGACGGTAAAGCCCCAGTGAATGACCTCCATTTGTCATAAATACATTAGCACTATTTCTGTGCTTTCGGCAGGCACTATTATTGGGATAATTGAACCAATGAATTATTTGGTGAGGCTTTCAGTTCTACGGACATGTTAATTAACTAAGACCGTTTTTCTAATCAAACAAACACATCTAATCAACAGCCATAACTTCCAACGTTTAAGAATGCTCTTCCACATTAGATAACGTTTGCCATAATTCCCACGCTTGGCAGGCGTCTTGGGGATCGCAGTGTAAGACGGCAGTTCATCAGTAGGCGCTGCTGCACACCTTCTGGTGTATTTGTGTACTCCTTCGTTGCTTCTTCCGACTTCCACAGAAAGATAGAAATGTTTATATTGATGACTTCCAATATCACACAAGTCCATCAGAACTTGTGCTGGGAACTTGATCAGGTTTTTCAGTAATCTGCTGCAGCTCGTAATCTTGACAGATTTGGAATATTTTACTCTTAGCTTGATTCAAATAATACGGATTAAATTTCCTCATGGTACTACCTATCGTCAAGAGGAATACGTCTAAAGGATCCGCAGGGTTTAACTCTTGTAAAACGGTTTCGGTTTCGTTTCGACTAGAAGGTTCCTCGACACGTTTTCGATATGACACAACCGGTTTTCGATCTTCCATATCTACGAAACTTTCCTCAAACTCTGGCATATCCACCTCAGCACTTTCTCCCAGGTATTCGGTTAAGTCATCAGCGGTAGTGTTAGCAAGGTTTTCTGAGACTGTTGCTTGGAGTTTGGTGAAGAATGGAATCATGAAAGACAGTTCGTCTTCGAAGCGATATTTTTTGATGCGTTCGTTGGGGTAAAGCATCCGCTGTCGTAGTGATCGACGCATCATGTCGCGTATGTTCAGCCAACGGGATTTGCAGCGTTGAGCTGAAATTTAGGACTAATTATTCAACAGTAATAAGTATAACCATTTAATTGAATCCAAATCTTCAACTTCTAGGTTGGCCTGAATAACATCTTCGACCACATCATCACTTACCATCAGGTGAGATAGTGGTCAAAGGCTAACCAATCAGGCATAAAAAAAAAATAAAAAAAAAAAAACCGTCAAACTGGAATATCGATTCATATTATTTGAATACCTTTGTTTGCAATCCGCGCATTACATTACAGAATTCGTTGTATTTTAAGGAAATCCCCGTACGATGATAAAGAACGAAAGGACAAATTATAATCATGATTGAGTCATATGTCTATTTGCTTAGTGGTTAGAGCATAGCTCGACTATAGAGGTTAATTCGAACCCCGCACAAGATTACAATTTTTCCTCTCGATGTAATTTTATAATTGATTAAATAAAATTAGTTAAAGGGAAAACATTGCTTAAATTATAATGAATCAAAATGGCCGCTTTGGCCTCATGGTAGGTACATACTCGTGGTTACAATAAACTATACAATATTTAACTAAATATTCAGCATAGTACCGACTTCCAAAAGTTGGTTAATTTCGACTGTTTTATTTGTATACTGCCTGTGAGTCTGCAATGACTTGCATTTGATATAAATCTAATCATTCATTCACAATGAATACCACATTAATTTTAACATTTGCATGGTTGGAGAGCATTATGCATTTTATGCATGCTAATTGCTCATCTGAGGTGTTCATGCTAGCACCATCACGAAAAAACTCACCCCAATTGGACCCCATTAATCCTGCCCCTCCATAAACCGTTCTTAAGTTCTTAGCTGACAATCTATAATGATAAGAGTAAGGACTCAAGTTTTGCTTGAGCAAAAAAGTTGCCGTAGTCCGTCCGGATTCCGGATTACCAGTTGTTCACTAAAGGTCCCCTTTCTCAAACGGATTCTAGTGAAATTTTGTGAGCAGGTACAATAATTATGTGCACTTTATGTCGATCAAGTTTTCACCTCACAGAGTCCTAGTCTTATTTTTATTAAGTAACACTTATCTTCGACGCTTCGACTTTTTAATATTTATCGAACATGAAAAGTTAGGTAGGTAGAGGAAGGATTGTAGGCCCAAGCAGAACCTGGGCCTTCCTTGGAAGCTAAGCTAGAGCTGAGTCATTTACTTACATTAGGCCCCCGTACGTCACAATAATGTTCCAAACATTGATAACTTTGACCCCCACTCCATTTAATTATTAATTTGTGTAGATAAAAAAATATTACAACATTTTTTTTACTAGAACTAGTAAGTTTAAGTAGAACTACAACTTAGAAAAGACATACCGTCTTTTCTTTACACATAGTACCTACCTACCTACATAATATAAAGTAGGTATATTTTCTCTCTACTCAACGAGTTCTTGATGAAGGCTTCCCACTCACCACATGCTAGCATGCAAAAACGTTTTCTTTTTCCAGTCATTTATAGTTTTATTTAGTAGTGTGGTATAAACCTGAAATAGTAGGCACCTACCCACCCTACCTATTGTAAAAGATACCTATCTAACTTGAAGTGATTAAAATAAGTGCAGTTAGCTAATAGGTCTAATAACAGGTTCAAACCAGGTGGGCGTGTTACATAGGTTTTAAATTTGTGGAGAAACAATCTAACCCCCAATAGCCTAACCTACATATTAGAAGTAATTCTCCTTCGATCCGGTATATCAATCGAGTTCAGTGAACTGTCCTCGAATCGTTGATATCACGTTCTCCTATCCGTCCCATCCCTGACGACTCGCATGTAGAGTGAAAGACGTGACCGTGACGTCAGCAATGCAGAAAAACAACAAAGTACTCACTAGGCTTGCCCATCGCGTCGCCGATTTTCTGCCATGTCAACTCTCTCGTGTCACTATCGGAATATTTTGGATGCCTCGGATTATATATAACGGAATTTTCTTTTACCAGTTTTATTAGTTTTAAGTCTAATTGTGTGGTAAAAGGCGTCGGCATGGCGTCAGAGATACAAACACAGAGTAGAGTAGGCCGTGCCGTGAGCCGAGATCAGTGACGGGGCCGACTGCAATGCGAGGGGCACCACGTGCGGGCCGCGGTACCTAGTTGCAAAGGGATGGGACAACCTCCACCCCGGGCCTCTCAACAATACCTATCGATAAATTTAACAAGAGAAAATTCTAATTTTGATCTGTGCTATGACTTTCTACCGTTATTGTATCAGCTATTACAGGCATTATATATTATAAAAAATATAATAATAAGGATTTTTATGGATTATTTTAATTTTCCATATGTATCTCTAACGGCCTAAAATGTAACGATACTTATATGGCTGTCCACTACGATTATGAAACTCACTCTGAAGAGCTCAAAATAGCTTTCTTTTAACCTGTTCGCGCACGGATCCAAAAAAGGTTGCTCACGCCTTTGAACAACATTGTACATTTTGTCAAACTGAACACTTCTAGCTTTAAGTACCAGATAATTCTAGCAAATGAAATCAATTGACTACTTGTTCTTGTACATAACAAGGCTTGGAGAAAACATACAAACAAATTGCCACATAGTTTGTTTTAATTTGGTTACTTATATCATGCTCCATTGGACGGGTGTCCAAGCGTGATGTAAGTACCTGTTGTTCCCACAAATGGAAATAAAGGAAATCAAAAAGTCTTTTTCGTAGTACACTTGGAGCAGTAAAATTGGTCTACTATATGTTGTAAGTATACGTGTAGGAGAGCTTAAATATATATTTATTTTAAAAAAGAATATGATTTGGTAACTTTAAAGTGCATTTTTTCTTAAACTTAATAAGTAATCTAAATAACTTACAAGTAGAAATAAATGGTAATTTAAAATTAACACAGAAGAAAGGGTCATGACTTCATCTAGAATTTCCTGCACTCGTTGGCACTTGAGCATCTTTTACTAATTGTTCAAGCTCGTAGTCTTGTACGACGCTAAAGATTTTACTTTTAGCTTGATTTAAATAATAAGGGCTAAATTTCCTTAATGTACTTCCTATGCTCATTAGAAACACATCCAGAGGGTCGGCAGTATTTAACTCTTGATAAGAGGTAGAGTCATAATCACGACTACAAGAAGCAAGTCGTTTGCGTTTTCTAAACTTCAAAATTGGTTTAGCTTCTTCATCATCGTCTAGATTCAAAGTATCTTCAACATAAACTTCCGTCGTTACATCTCCTTCATTATTATCGTCAAATATATCGGTATAGTAGTCATTGGAATCGCTACTTTCCTTGGATTCTCTAAAATGCGGCATCATGAACGTTAATTCCTCTTCATACCTATAACTTTTAATTGGTTGTTCGGGGTAACGAAGACGACCTCTTATTTTTCTTCTCAACATGTCTCTTATGTTGGCCCATCGCTGTTTACATTTTCTTGCTAAAAATAAATAATCAAATTAATATTTTTAACACTGACTATAATCTTTTAACTAGTTTACTATACCTACCTACTTACATATTATATTACTAACAAAATTCTATTCTTGAAACTATTCCAAAGTTAATACAATTCTTCGATATAAAATGTATTAATAATATGAATGTCGCATCACTACGAATATAATGCAATGACCTACTCACTCACCAATCTCGTTATTCACTAGGTTTCGTTCACTGGCTATACTAAAGCCGCTTCACTTTCGCTTGTATATACATCTTTTATTAACTCAAAACTTTACCTGGCTTTTGCAGGGCGTCTCCGATTTTCTGCCATACCAATTCCTTAGTATCGACGTCAGAATATTTGGAGTGCCTTGGGTTGTATATAATGGGATTCTCCTTAACAAGCTCGATTAACTTCAAATCTAAAGGTCCCCCAAAAGCAGACATCTTGCCGAACGCGGAGATGTGTGGACGACTGCGGGGCGGGACGTAACGTGACGGGCGAGTGTAGAGATTTCATCGCTTTGTTTATCGATTAAGTATCGACCTTAATCGATCGTTCGAATCGATACCTTGGTATCTATCGATTAATCATATGACTGGCTATTACGGGGCTTAAGAAACAGAGATGGTTCTTGATTTGAGACATATGTAATCATGTACGAACAGTAATTATTTAGCCAGTTGAAATTACACAATGTATTTTTTACTATGGCAACTTACAAAACGCATAATAATAACGAAAATGTAACTGTAGATCAAAGGGGGAAGAATAAGAAATCCATTCAAGAAACGTGTTTTTTAGCGTTTTTTATTCCCTTTGAACATTATCTCATTATAATAGGTGTAGATGGTGATGCGGTCGAATATATTGGTCAGGCATACTTAGACACAAGCGTCAAACTTGGTGTGGTTATAGTCTATTATATAACAAGAAATAACAAAAACCTGCCAGGAGCAGGTTGAACTCCCGCTAGGATTTTTACAATAATATGAAAAAAAAACATTTATAGTTGCAAAAGTCAATAGGTCGTTCAAAGTATTCTTTAAGTCTTAATTACCATTATAATATGTAATAGAGTTTAATTTTCGTATTTTTAGTTTTTTTTTAATTTTATGAGTGTTAATATCATACACTCTGTTGGGTTCCGTACCCAAAGAACAAAGCGGAACCCTACTAACGGGACTCCGCTGTCTGTCTTTCCATATGTCACGGGTCTCTAGGTCGTAAATGGATTGAGTTAGTGTTAAACTAATTGTAATTGTATTTGTTAATAAATTATTATTATTAAAAAAAAAAAACGGAAAAAAAAACTTTAATCCAACGATGAATAATGTAAGCAAATTATTTTTAGAGGTCTCCAATATTGGAAAAAAGGAACTATTTTGCATCTTAGCGTCATAATGGTTATCATCTTCTGGAACGCATTGAGTAGAATACGCATTACATGTTTATTCATTTTATCTATATAAATATATACATATGAAATGAAATGAAATGAAATTGTTTTTATTCCAGATTTGCATCCATAAAATAATATAAATTAATACAAATTATTAACACTAAAACTATTAAACCATTCAATTGCAATTTAAAATATAAAATAATAATAATTAAACAAAACATTAAATTAGGTGATGGGAGTGTGATACGCTTGCCACGTTTTGTGCAATGGGCTAGCATACCACTCTCGTACAGCAGCCACCTGGGTGTTTTCTGTGCGATACAGCGCGGTACGTACGGCGGCCGACCGGCTCCGGAGCAGCGCCTGCCAACCTGGCGCGCGCCCCTCCGCAAACATCGCGCTCGCGCTGCACCAGCGGGGCAAGCGGAACATAGCACGCCATGCGTCGTTGTATTGCACTTTCATCTCTCTCATGGCCGCTTTGGTGTGGTTCGTCCACAGTTCCACTGTGTATACGGTGGTACAGTAACTGATAAATAGCTGTGTTTTTACGGCGTCGCTACAGCGGCCGAAGCGTCTGGCCAGCATATTACCACGTACTGCAATGGCTCGCCTCTGCCTTTCGATATCTGCGTGATCCGATAAGTCCGAGGTAATCATATATGTATGCATATATGTGGGGCTGACAGAATTAATAAATTTCAGACCATTTAGTTACGGGGTCTATCTTTATAACTACATTAGTTAGAAATCTAAAACATTTGTATATTATGAACAATGCGAATCCCTAAAAGAATGAGGTTTCAAAGTTTTTAAAAGTATTTAAAACTAATTATCCTTTTTTTAAATAATAGTTAATTTTGTGTTACTATAGTTACACGCACGATAGTCAATCTGTTATGCATGTATTAAATCATAATTGGAATTAGTGTGTGATGATTTAAATATTTTCAACAAATTATTGGAGTAAAAAATTTTATGCCCAAGGCGAGAATCGAACCCGCGTTCTCCGATATCGCGTCCTGGACCTTTCTAGCCTAAATTTCGTGGTCCAATTGTATTTCTTTAACCGTCATAAGGACCGTGCGCGGCCATCAACCAGACTACTAGACTTCATCTGATCGAAAGAAGTGATTATTCAAACACTTAACTCTCGGTATGATGTCGCTACCCTAAATATGTTCAATGTAATTTTAAAAAATGTAATCGTTTTCCTTTCGATTAATCACATCAAGTTCGTGTCATTGATTCAACGCTTCACATCCCTACGGATTACTCTACCTTGTGCGCTTGGCGAGATAGCGGCACGGAGCGGCAACGTCGCGTGCGTGATGTAAACGTCACGGATCGGGGCCGAGTGAATGGCGGCCTGCGACTGTTCGTTCTTCATGCAAAATAGTTTTTTATGTTACCTATGTATAGTATAAATGTTTTTGAGGTTGAGGTTTAGTTTGATTATTAGTACAATCTATGTTTTTTTCCACTTAACAGTTGATATTATTTATGTAGGATACTAAATACTTAAATAGGTAGGTATGCAGATACTACATGTAATTTCACCGTAGACCTAACTTGGGCTTGGTTTTTAGTGTTCCGTACCAAAAAGACAAAACGGGACTCTATTACTAAAACTCCACTATCCATCTGTCTGTCTTTCACCTCCTGAAACCTCAGACAAAATAAAAAAAATATGTGAGCATAAACCGTGATTATTTTCACAGATAATTTGTTATTGAGGTTGAGGTTTAGCTTGATTATTAGTACAATCTATGTTTTTTTCCACTTAGCAGTTGATATTACTCAAGTAGGATACTAAATACTTATTAAAGTAGAAAGATAAGAATAGGTAAGGTAAAACGGTGCCCTATTACTAAGACTGGGTAATTCGCCAAAAAAAATATTTTTTGCCTAATTTCCATGGCATGTTTTTTTTTGTTAATTACTTATCAGTTAGGTTGTTGATTATACAAATGAATAAAAGCAGTATTCATTTCTGTAAAAGGGGTATCACAAAACATTCCTGAAAAAAAGTTATAAGGTCATGAAGTTTTAAACAGTCAAGGAAATTAGTAAGGTACCAAGGAAATTATAAAACTATTACAAGAAAATTATAGGTTGCCACGGAAATCAGTATTATGTTATATTACATTATTAATTTTCCTTAAAGAAATGTAAAGTATGAAACAAAATATTTACGTAATTAAGTTTTTATTTATATATTTAAAAACTACTCATAACTGATAAATTATCATGTTTCAAACATTTTATAAATTGTCATATTCATACCTACGAACTGATAATTGTAAATATTAGCTCATGTTTTGGAGATAAAGATTATTAATATAATTAAAATAATAATAAAGAGCAAATGATAATATACATTTTACATGTTATTTATAACTGGTATATATATAAGCTCCTCGGGCTCTGCTTACAGCTTCAAGTCGATTTTGCATACTGAACACGAGGTTTAGGAGCCGATGTTGTGAAATATTCTACCATTCTTCTATCAGGGCCTGTTTTAGTGCCTTGAGGGTGGTAGGTGGTGGTCTGCAGCTTTTGACTAGCTTCTAGAAAAGCTAGAGCTCATCCCAGGCGTATTCGATCGGGTTGAGATCAAGACTTCTTGATGGCCAAGCCATCACGCTGATACCAACCTCCTGAATATACTTTTGCACGACCCGAGCCATGTGTGGCCATCATGCATCAGAAACGATCCATCACCCATATTTACTAAATACGGCACTGCATACTCATTGAGAATCTCCTAGGCGTATCTTTCCCCAGTCAGAGTGCAATTTTCTATGGTCTCTAACTCTGTGCGACCTTCTGAAGATATGCCAGCCCATACATGTACACTACCTCTACAGTACTGGGCTCTTTCTGAGAAGCAGGCTTGAAGGTATCACTCACCAGGTCACCTGTAGATACTTGGCCTTTTATCAGATGTGTAAAGTGAGAATCATCTGTAAACAAAATTCTTGACCATTCTTGTTGATCCCACTGTATGTTTTTATGAGTGTATCGCAGTCTCGCTACTCGATGCTCCCTTTCAAATTTGGGACCACTCGCTGATCTTCAGGGTTTTAGGTTTGCTTCAGCCAGTCTTCTTCTCACTGAACTGTTACTAATGTAGTCCCTTCGGGTCTGAAGGTGCTGGACTTCAACTGCATTTAGGTGGCGATTTCGCAACACAGTGGAAACAATATAACGGTCTTTTCGGGCACTAGTACACCTGGGTCTGCCATTACCAAATGGTTTCCAGTCTCTTCGTACCTTCGCTTCACCTTCTGGACCGTTCGTAACGTCACACCCACCATTCTTGCAGTACGACGGATACTGATGCCTAGTTAAGTAATCCTAGCACATTCTTCAGGTGGAAGAGGCATGATAAATAAGTTTATGTGCTGATTGTCTAACTTAGCTTTTGTAACAAGACACATCAATAAAGTTTAAAAAAAAAAATTGAAACAAGAAATTAAGAGTAAAATCGTTTTTCGAAAAGGATTATTTTTGATTTGAAAGGTTTTTCAGCCGTTTCTTAAAAGAAGGTTACCGACTATGAAGTTTTAATGTACAAAATTAACTTTTGTCGAGACCTTTTTGTTTCAAAAGTATATCTTGTGCACTTAAAAAGTTATTGCAATTTTAAAAGTGTTGTACTTATATTTGCAGGCCAGTGTAGCAGATCACTCTTCATTTTTCTAATATTATTTTCGAATTTTTCAGCTCTTGTGTTTTTTTTTGTTTTCCCCATGTTGAGTTTTCTATAATTTATTTATGTAAAACATAAATAAATTAAAAATGGAGATTAAATCTGGTATAAACATAATTCTCTTCACCACTGGTAAGACAATAAAATAAAGCGTTTTTTTTATAATTTCCTTGGTAAACCATAATTTCCATGTCCAATTTTGAGCCAAGGAAAACATGGAAATTAGAACCAAGGAAATTAGATTTAAGTCATTAAAAAATCGTAGACCTAAAACCATTAACTTATATTATTCATGTGTCAAATTGAGACTTCCTGTGCTACAAACATTACCGTTAATTGAAACTATTAGTTAGAAGTCCATCAAACTGTTGAGAAATAACGCCCATGGAAATTGAAAAATCTATAAACCAAAAGCCAAGGAGGGGTGTACTTATGTGAATGGTGTGAAACTAAACAACGGTGTGCACATCTTTCTCCGATGGGTTTCTCGCGGCAAAATGGTCGAGAGAAACGGTGTAACTCAATTTGTTTCAAACGTTTGTGTTTCGATATTACAACTCTTGAAATAACTAACCAAGGAAATTATATTATACTCGCGGACACGGGTGAAACTGAATGTAACTTTAAAACCATATCTTTTTTAATACACTAAACACTTTTTTTTGGTGAAGTGGGGCTTATTATACATTATGATAAAAAAAATATAATGTTACGAATACAACTATATGCAATATGGGTGATAATATAAAATAAAATACAAAACGGACATGACATGGAAATTAGGATTTTAACATTTCGTTATTATTTTTTTATATATTTCATATAGTTATTAATGTTTGATTAGCAAAAACAGGTGTATATAAGGATACATTATTTGAATAAAAATAAATATTAACTATAAACATCAATAATATAATTTTCGTCCATCCGGACATCAAAAAGTCATGATTTTGGCGAATCACCCGACTCCACTGTCCGTCTGTCTGTCTGTCACCAAGCTGTACCTCGTGAAACCTAATACAAAATAATAAAAAATATGTCTGAGCATAAACCGTGATATTTTCACAGATAATGTATTTCAGTAGCTGGTATTACAATGTGGTCTAAAAGTACTTAGTCAAAAGTAGGATAAAAATTGCTCTGAAACGTGCCTAACCTAGGTGCCAGTTTCGTATGTACCTAGGTACTCCATAACTATGACATAACTTAGAAGAATAACGCTCTGTTTACCACACAACTTATTTTTTCATTATGATAATGTTATATAAATCTATTTTATCATATATAAATCCAATTTAAATAGCTCTACGAAACCTGTTTTTCTAAACTTCTTACTGCGAACACTATACATGTATATCACCAACATAATAATACAACTACGTTTATTACGTCCTTCTTAGCCTTATTTGGTGGACGTAACGAAAATGTGGAAGCTATTTCATCCGTATTATTTATATCGAAAAGTCATCAAGTATCCGTAGGCACGGGTATTCAGAACGGTCATGCTCACATAAAGGTGTTGTCTAGTGGTGGTGTTGTGTGTCGGGTCGCCATCCTCCCTCAAAAATGGTTGAAGAAGGCGATGGCTGGCACATGCATTAACTCGTGAACGGGTGCTGCTAGAGGACACCGGTCTGCTCTGGATGCTAGTGCTGATGACTTTACACTTCAATATTTTATAGTAGTCAAGCCCACAAAAATTATCTATTAAAGAAGAAACATAATAAGGTATACCTATTACCATCAATCATTTGTTGCTTTTGTTAGCAGATAAAAAGCTTCATACTTTTTTCTCTCCAATCTGTTTCTGACCATCATCTATTAAACTAATTTCTCTGTATTTCTAACAAATTTTCAGTTTCTTTTTCCCTTTTTATCTGTTGCATATACAAATGTAAACAAATAATATTTTGTTGTGTATTAATAACTGTATTCTGACTTGATTTATTGATTTTGTTTATAGTATATAATTTATATAGGAAATAATTGTAACTTTGAGTTTGAATTGTAAAGAATACATACATACCTAGAATACTTCTTGAAACAGAAACTTAGCTACTTTTATTTGTTTTACAGTAATTGTTCGGAGTTGTTGGTACTTCACTATGCCTGTAACTACAAGGAAAACCTTGGCAAGAGAACTGGAAGAGAAACTCAGAGTTGCTCTGCAGGACCTGCAAAAGCACAAAGACCTCTCTGATCAGCTTCTACAAGAAAGAGAAGACAGTGAGGTTGAGGTGAACAAAATTGTGTCAAAAAACACTGAACTCAAGAGTGAACTTGCCAGTCTGTACACGGATTACTCAGAAGTGCTCCAACGAAATGAACAGCTACAGAACATTGTACTGTCATTTAAAGAATGTAGTGAGACGCATGAACAGGCCTTGAGCCGTATATCAGAACTTGAATTTGAATTAAGTAAGGCTCAACATGAAATCATGTTGTTAAATTCGACAAAAGTTCAATGAACAGGCCGCTGACACCTTAAATTTATATAATGAGCTGGTCGGTAGTGGCATGGAATCAGCAAGCTCCCTGCAGCCTATTGTAACTATTGACTTGACTGATGAGAACACTACATGCAGTCAATTTCCAGTCTTTCAGAGCCATAAGAAAATTAAAAAGTATTTTAAGCTTAAAAAAGTGATGTGGAAGTGCAAAAAACAACTTAAAAACAGGAACTATTTCAAGAGAAATGTGAATTTGGTGAAAGATAAGTTACTATTACAGGAAAATCTTCAAAATTGTTTAGATGAATTAGAAATTACTAAGCAACTGTATGATGATGATACTCTGAGTCTTCGCTCCGAGCTGCTAGAAAAAGAGAAATTATTGCAAGATATTTTCTCTAGCTACTTATCAGCTCAAAACCATCTTAGTGATCACTACAAGGAAGCTATAAGTTTAATGGATCTTGTGACCACCAATGTGGAGAGTGTGAGAAATATTGAGTGTGCATGCTCAAGGTCTCATAGTCAGCCGCAAGCAACCAGAGAGCCCCATTCAATACCAACAATAGCTCAGCCATTAAACAAAACATGCACTGAAGCAGTCCGGGGGGAGAGTCAGGGTATCACCACTAACCAGGATATGGTAACTAAAGTTTTGGTTTTTTCAGACGCAATAGGCAAAAATTTTGGCTCATTACTTGGTAATTCATTAAACTGCTCTGTTAGAAATTACTGCATGCCTGGTGCTTCTTATGCACAGATTGAGGAGAAAATTATGGCTTCTGAAATTGATAAAAATACCATAGTTATTGTGTACTTAGGCCAAAGTTTGGGTATTGACAGGAAACAGTTAATAGCAAGTATAACTTCATTGTTAAATCTTGATGCGTATCAAATCATGTTATGTGCATTTCCCTATTCAGATGCACTGACTCAAAGCCAGAATGAGCATATTCACTCATTAAATACAATTTTATATAATATGACATGTCGTCATGGAGACAAACTTTTATTTTTTGACTGTAATAAATTTATTACTCACTTTATGTTGACTCAGGATAGGATGTACCTACCTAAGAAATATAAAAATTTAATTGCTACTTTGGTAGCTTATAATATTGAGTCGGTTATAGGAAATATAACTAAGTCTAGTTTTGACGCTACAGATTTTAGTACATGTACTAATGTTCAGTCAAACAGTTTAAACTTTTAAGAGAGACAACAGGGAAGTGTTCTGACATAGCACTATACTACCAAAATATAAATCGCTTCCCTGGCAAAATACTTGAAATTGAAATATTCTTAGATAAATATCCATTTGACATATTATGTTTCACTGAAACTTGGCTTAGAGCAGATAAAATGTTATTTAATGTTAAGAATTTTAGTGTGGGTAGTGCGTTTAACAGATCATCTGCAGAAGGAGGAGGGTGTATTATACTTGTAAAAAATAATTTAAAATTTAAAGAACGCCGTGACTTGGTCAGATGTTCTGTCGAACGTGTCTGTGAGGTTGCTTGTGTGGAGGTGGACAGGCATCTCGTGTTGTGCGTATATCGACCACCAACAGATGAAGGTCGTGCTCAAAATTTTACAGAATTTTTATCCACTTTGGAAAATATACTACAGAAAATTTCAAAATGCAAAAAACCCATATTTGTATGTGGTGATTTTAATATAGATATTTTATTGAATACTAAAAATAAGACTGATCTTATTTCATTGTTTAAGTCATTTAATTTGAAATTTCTATTCTGTGAGCCCACTAGGATATCAGACACTTCAGCTACCTGTATAGACAATATATACTCAAACTGTAAGACTAAAGAAAAGTCAATAATGAAGGGTATTAGATCTGATCATGAGGGCCTAGCGATAAAATTTGATGGAATCAGAAAAACAGAGAGGTATGAAATTGAACATAGACCATTAACAACTAGTAGGCTGGAAATACTCAGTACCAACATAGAAGCTAAGCTTGGCATTACAAATTTTTCTCATAGTGACCCAAATGACATTTATAATAGCTTATTTTCTTTAGTAAACACTGAGTTTCAAAAAGTATGTCCAAAAATAAAAAAACAAATAGATGGAAAGTTGAAGTTCGGTGATTGGGCAACAACAGGTATTCGAAAAAGTAGAGATTATTTGTTTGATCTGTATCGTAGGAAAAATTTAACATCTTGCAAACAGTTTCATGATTATGTTAGGAAGTATTCAAAAATGTTCAAATCTGTTTGCTTGTGTGCTAAATCTCTTTTTATTAGAAACAAAATTAGCAAGTCTAAAAATAAAATAAAAACCATTTGGAAGACTATAAATAGTGAAACTGGTAAAAATAAACCTAGAGATTCAACATATGTCTTAACTATTGATAAAAATCAAATCTCTGATTCAATACAAGTGGCGAATATATTTGAAAATTTTTTTTCTACCTTGCCCCTAGAAGCCACTAAGTCATTGGATTCTTGTCCCAATGTAGCAGAAACTATGTTAAAAAATAATTTTCCAAGCAAATCACCGGACTTTTCTTTCAGACACACCACAAGATTTGAAATTATAAAAACATTTCAAAGTTTAAACATAAAGAGTACTGAAGACTTGTGGGGTATGTCAGTAAAAGTGGTAGAGTCTATAATTTACATTATTGCACCATATTTAGAAACAATATTCAATCTTTGTGTCGATAGTGGAAACTTCCCCGATTTAATGAAACAAAGTAAAATCACTCCAATTTTAAAGTCGGGGTCTACATCTGACCCTTGCAATTATAGACCTATTTCCATCTTACCTGTTCTGAGTAAAGTATTCGAAAAAATTATGCTCAAACAACTACTATCCCATTTTAACAAGCATAATTTATTAAATGAGAATCAGTTTGGTTTCACCAAGAGCAAATCCACAACAGATGCAGGTGTTCAATTGATGTCGCATATACTGGAAGCCTGGGAGAGTTCACATGATGCTATTGGCGTATTTTGTGATCTTTCCAATGGCATTCGACTGTGTAGAGCACTGCACTCTGATTCGTAAACTTTCCCACTATGGTATTCGTGGGAAAGCTCTGAATCTTATAGAGTCATATCTGTCAGACAGGCTACAGAGGGTTGGAATAAATGGCAATACTTCTTCCGGGTCATTGGTAAAAATGGGAGTACCACAGGGATCAATTTTGGGACCTTTTCTGTTTCTAACATATATTAATGATCTGCCTTGCATGGTCAAAGATTTCTGCGATATTGTTTTATTCGCAGATGATACCTCTCTGATTTTTAAAGTAGATAGGAAAGACAGTGAACTGACGCATGTAAATAATGTATTATCTAAGATTTGTAAATGGTTTGCCGCTAATAATCTTCTCCTAAATTCAAAAAAGACGAAATGTTTAAAGTTTTCTTTACCAAATGTTCCTTATGTTGAACCAAACATAAAGCTTGGCCCAGATAAACTCCCTATTGACAAAGCGACAGTCTTCCTGGGAATCAAAATGGATTCCACTTTACAATGGGATCCACATATACATGATCTCTCCGGAAGACTTAGTTCTGCTGCATATGCAGTTCTTAGGATAAGACAGTTAACAGACGTAGCTACTGCTCGGCTAGTTTATTTCGCGTACTTCCACAGTATTATGTCGTATGGCGTATTGCTGTGGGGAACTGCTGCTGAGATAGAGACAATCTTTATCATACAAAAGCGTGCAATTCGAGCCATATATAAAATGGGTCCTAGGGAATCTGTGAGGGATCTTTTTAAAGAAATTGATATTTTAACTTTACCAAGTCTGTATATATTTGAAAATATTATGTATGTTCGTAAAAATTTGAGTAAATTTAAATTAAACAGTGACAATCACGATTACAATACTAGGAATAAAGATAAAATAGTGGTGCCAGGTTTTAGATTAGCAAAGACAAATAAAAGGTCCTTCTTAGGTAATTGTGTGCGGTTTTATAATAAAGTTCCCAAACATATTACAACGCTCACAGAAGGGAAATTCAAGTTGCATGTGAAAAACATATTGATTAAAAAATCCTACTACACAGTTTCTGATTACATAAACGACAAAAATGCCTGGACAATTCCGCCTCCGCCAAGCTATTGCCTGTCACCTACATAATTTAAACAAATATTGTAATAACTCTATTATATAGTATGTATGTAACACATTGTTAAAAGATGTTTAAAAGAATGGCCCCGAGTTTCTTGCCCGTTCTTCTCGCAGTGGCTCTATACAATTTATTTGCTGAACGTGGCAGTACAATGTAGAATATTTCAATACTAAAATTTGTAATTGACCTTCATAAGAGCGTCGTAGACGCCTAAATTGAATAAATGATTTTGACTTTGACTTTTGACTTTGACTTTGACTTGACATTGGTTCGTCGATTTATGTGGATGATGTTTTGTTAGTGCAAATGCTCTGAATAAATAGTTTTCCCTGGGAGATATATTAGATTCATCGGGCAGCTCTAAACATCAACCAATTTCCATATTCTAATGATTTTCGCATATTTTGGAAATTATGTTTGAATGCTTTTTTCGGCAGTGTCCTGTCAAGTGTCAATTTGTGATGGATGATGTTTCTAACTTACTTATTTCTTATAGTGAACGCCTATTCAGAATGCAATAGCAAGAATTTAGCTGCCGCAAAAGCAAACAAGCGAAGCGATGCCAATTCATTTTAAATATTTATCCTTATAGCTGGTGTCTAGAGCTTTCCAGGGAATATAATTTTCCACTCAGGGTGTAAAGTGTAAACTATCGTTTCATAGCATTCGCACTAACGTTATATCATCCAAATAAATTGTCGATTCAATGTCTACATACATACATAACATCACGCCTCTTTCCTGTAGGGTTAGGCAGAGACCACATATTTCCACTTGCTACGATACTTGCATATCTTTTTACTCCTCACCTGGCTTTTTTTTCAGAACGTCTTCAATTTGATTTCTGAACGTTTAACTAGGTCTTCCCCTTCCATTACTACTTCTATTCATTGTCCAATGAATTTATTAACTTGAATGTAACATATTTCACACATCGACCAAATAAGGCTTAAAAGTAAAAGAGCGTCGAATTATTGAGTTCTCGATAGATAGTGTTTGCAGTAAGAAGTTTAGAACAAAGAAGTTTCGATTTCAAGTAGGGGGGAACTCGACTAGAGAGGGCTAGGAGTATTTTATAAAAAAAAACAACGTTCAATGATCCTTATTGATAGCTAATATTGTAATATCTGCGTGCTTACTTATTACACCAAGTTCACGACATTTTATATAATAACTTATTAAGTAGAAAAAAAACTATGGCAAAGAATTAATTAACCTTGGATTATATAATAACTCTATTTACATAATAAACATGTATTATAGTTCAGTTCTTAATAACTAGTAAATAGTTATGTATTGAAATTTTCAACTATTAATATATAACTATTTGTGTACCATTGTCTTATTGTAAACATTATGTTTTTGAAATAATTTCCTAACACACTTTTTTATTTATTTCTTTTGATGTATTTGAGAAAATGTTACACAATGTAGTATATATGTGGGCTCTCAAATATTAAATATATTTTAAAAAAGACATGTGTAATTGTATAATACTAGCATACTTATATCTTTCTATTTACACAAAATAAACTCTTACTTGCCACTATTTAACAAAAACTGCCTTTTAATAAAATAAAAAGCATTTTAAAGAGTAAATATGCCAATAAAATTTTCAAAAGAAAGTGAAGCTTAGCTTTTACGCAAATTACGCATAATTGCATTCACGTTTGACCTTCAGATCCAAGATTCATTATACATATAATAATTCATCCTTGAAAATAAATAGGAGATTCCGAAGTTATTGTGATAGAGTCAGATCTAGGCTGTCTTTCCACAATTTGCTGCAAGTCATGTTCCTGGACGACGTGAAATATTTTACTTTTTGCTAAATTTAAATGATATGGTGAAAATCTTTTAAGCGTAGCTCCGATGCTTATCAGGAAAGCATCCACCGGATCCGAGGGATCAAACTCTTGAGTTTCATTTACAGTAGAAGCAGGTACTTGTACTTCTTCAAACCTTTCGGGTTTACTGGGTGCTTTGGATAATTTCTTGCGTTTTCTCAAGGGTTTGCTGTCTCCATCATCAGAACTACAATCTTCGTTGTCATACTCTATGACGACATCACTCCAAACCGCGCTGTTATTAGTTTCAGAAGCTCTGTCGTCATTGTCAGAATTTTCTAATGTGTCCACAGCTACGGTTTCTTTGTAAAAATTTTTCATGAAATCCAAATGTCTGTCATATTTGTATGCACGTTTAGGTGGTCTGAATCCTACAATACTTTTTCTTAAAATTCGTCTGTGCACATCTCTTATATTTATCCAGCGCACTTTACAATCAGCAGCTAAAAACAAATATTTTCTTAGTATGTTCGTAACAAAAAACAGTACTATACTACCTGATTATTTATGTACCTATTTCAAAATGTTAAAGTAGCGTAAGAATCGTACTGAAAAATCAACTTCCTTCCCTCATCGCACTCATATCAGATTGGTACCATTTGTCTCCCATAAGACCCAGCCAATACAAAGAACACTCAAGACTAAGTGTTTTCGTTTGAACACATAGGAAAACAAAATGATATGATTTTTGAATGGGTAGGCTTTGGTTTTATTAAGATGGTAAATAGGCCTGATGTGCAACTAATGATCAGCAACATCCCACTTATACTGTTACGAGTCAGCACAGCCATCCAGCGCAATTACATTCCCTTTATTACATTTTACTCTATTCTTAGTCGTGAAAATTATTACACTGTAACCTACGACTTCAGAAGCTTGAATTAATAATAAGCCAGCCTTAACTTAAAACCAAGCCAGCCATGAATAAAAAAAGTATTTCTGCCAACCCCTTAAACGTTTTGTACCTACTAAATTATTTTAATATGAACTATCGTTACTTTAAGAGGCAGCAACTCAACGATAATCGTCTGTTGTAAATATTCGACGATTATTATCATGTTTACCATATGTATAATCGTGACAAAGTTATATACGACACGACTAATTATTTAGTATTTTTTAAATATACAACATGGTCTTCGAAATAATTAATAGGTAAGCAGGAAGAACTAACAAATATCCACAAACAAACCTGGTTTTTCGAGTCCGTCTCCAATTTTTTGCCAAGCAACTTCTCTGGCATTAAAATCCATATATTTCGGATCATTGTAGTCATACAATACCGGATTTTCTTTCACAAGTTTGATTAGTTTTATGTCTAACTTTTCTGAAAACACTTTCTGCATAATTGATGCGCTTCACACCCAAAATAATAGTGTTTCTTTTTGGGATAAATAGCTAATTGAAATAAGAACGAAACCAAAAGCGTCGTCGTATCGAACAGCGGTCGCGGGTCGATCGTGTCGAGCGAGTTTGTTTGCTTGCACAGATCGGCAACACCGCATCGTCGCGCGCAGCGCATAGAATGCATCGTAGGGTTCGTGCGTCGTCGTCGTTGGTCGTGTCGTGCTTCAGTCGGATGGTTTGTTCGCTTGTCTCGCTTTTACATTTTACGGTCCGATTTACGCAGTATCATCGTCGACGAACCGGACGAACTAAATCGTTTAATATATTCCATAATCGGTAGGTATAATAAAATTCATGAAATGATGTAACAAGTAGGTATGTGTGTATTCAAGTCACTCGAGAAAAACTAGATCAACGAGACGACGAGCTATTTTAAAGTAATTTTAATATAGTAATGAAACAACTTTAAATGGTTTAAATCGCGTAGGTATATATATCATTATTTTTGTCCCGACGTTTCAAGCACTTTGCAGTGATCGTCGTCACCCCGGGGTGTTTAACTACTATGTACTTATAATAATCGCGAAAACCTAAGACAACATTATAATTTTAAGATCTTAACATGACACTCGAGCTAGTAAGATAGAAGCTCAAAGAAGATGATAGATCTTGTTAAGGTCTTGTACCTAAGTACCTATTGAAAAAACTAAAAGTACTTAAGTACCTAATCTACCTAGTTTATTGATGTGTCATGTCCAAGTGTGAAATTAAAAATCTTTTCGAGACTTTTTTAATTATGTTGGCCAATTCAGGAACCATGCTGACCAATGCTCGATCTAACTCCACACATTGAGCGCCCCGCCCGTACCTAGTTAGGGCTTTCACACATACCTATTTTTAAACGTGTTTTCACGGTGATGCTAAGTTAAACATTTTAATAAGCAACTAAACGTGTTTATAAAAACTAGTTGCTCTCCGAGCTGTAGACCTCACGAGTCTACCCTTACATAGCTTACAATGGAATAAAGGTTCACTGCGCATGCTAATGGGAGAATGGGTCAAGAAATCCAAAAATCTAGATATGTAATGTAAATAATAAATGACTCGCGGGCCCCAGAGAAGGCTATGTATATCTCCGTCATTTTGAAAAATTTCCTAAAACTGAAAAGACAAAAAGAAAATTATGGACTTATCAAACCTGTTCACAAAATTTTGTGAGAATCGGTTAAGAAATGCGACCTGCAGAGGAGAACAACCGGATATACCAAAGCATTTTTGTCTAAGTTGAAGCAAAGACGCTTCGCTCGAACCAAGGTCTTGCTCGGTCAATTAACACTACAAAAAGAAATAATACCTACCTTATTGAGTTATTACATTGTTACTGTTTACTAAAGCTGTCTTAGACAACCATAAAATAAAACTACTTACTCGTACCTAGGTACGTAGAATTCACGTAGTAGGTATATTAAGATTCATTTCGAGAACGTCCGAATCCCGATCGTTCTTTTGATAGTAAACAAGGGTGTAGGTACAACTAATTTAAATTTTACCTTGAAAACTAACTAAAAAACGTAGTAATCTACCTAAGAAATGCTTAATAGATTAACTATGCATTTTGCACGGTAAACAATAGCTTAATGCTAGTAAAAGTTTGTGAGTAGGTATTTTATATATTACACGCAGGAAAAATCTCATTATTCTAAATATAAACAGGTGACAAAACAACCCCACTGGAACAAAATATTATTCTAAATGTTTTCTCCAGATCAGACCAATCACCAATGACATGCAGTTTTTACTGTAATTCCCTCCAAGTAGCTTGCAAATGAATATCTATTCAACAAAATCTGCCTTTTTTTATTACTGATAGGTTACCCTTTGACCACAATGTCACCTGGTGGTAATTGATGATGTGGTCGAAGGTGTTAACAGGCTCAATATAGAATTACTGGCTCTGGTTTCAATAAGATTTACCTTTTTACGTTACTACCGATCATAGAACCTCTTATTTTCTTAACTTTAGAAATGAATTTTTCACTGCCTTTGTAATTACTTAATCCTTTGGCATCGGCTGACCCACTATGGCAAATTTATGAATGAAATTCTATTGTTATCATTATCGCAGATATTAATGGGTTAATGGTCCGTAAAAAATTACGCCTCATTCATTAAGTACTTCTGCAAAGTAGGTATTCAAATTTGAACAAAAGTAAACGTAAAACAAAAAATGGTAGTTTTCCAAGAATAGCATAGTAAAACCATAGTCCATATTATGAACATTAAAAAAATGGACAAATCAAGGTGCACCAGCCAAATACAGACTGATTTACGGCATTTAAAAATATCCAAAACAGCTGATTAGCTAAAGCGTGTCAACTCCTGTATGTCATATGTGAGTGCCTCCATATTCAGGAAAATAGTGTATGCCTTTTAAATGTCTCGGTAACGACAGCTTCTTGAAATTACATCGTAAGTAAGTTCCTATGTAAAACTTTTGCCCAAGACTTCGTCCGCGTTTACTTTCACCTTGTTTAAATTTCATTCTATATAATATATATATTATACCGATAAACATTATCTTTCAATTACAATAATAGTGAAGTCATAAATCAGGAAACTAATTAAAAAGGAATTATCACTAAATAATTTTATTTTTGAAGTCTTTTATTATTTTTTGTTTGGAAGTTCCCGTGAGTATGAGACATATTAATGTTTTCAATAACACGCGTATTGGTCGAGATTGTCGACCTAGGTTTCGGGCATGGCCGATGCCCTTCATCAGGTGAGTTCACGCGTCGACGATCGCGGCGACGACTGCGAGCGAATATTAATTATAAGTTTAATGTTCTCTAAAACATTTGCTATTATTAAATGTGTATGTATGTATGTTAACCGTATTAGTTTAAAAAATGGATGCCTGATGCTTAAGATGTTATCTCAAACCGATCCAATTCCTTCTGGTTTTCCTTTACAGCAGATTCAGTCGCACCAGGATCTGGTGAGTCCACGTGAGACACTTTGGAAGAAGAGTAATAGTCGATACCGATTTGTTTATTGACTGTATCTGTTTGTTTTCTGGGTATACGATACACGCTTCAATATAACTTTATCCTGGATACACATGGTCCACTTACCCTTATCCTCAGTGACAGGATGCCTGGCGTTGAGGATGTTGTCCCTGGCTTGCACGTACAGCAGGTTGAGCTGCACCGGGTCCCGGGAGTCCACGTTGCGGTCCGAGTAGAAGAGTTTGCGCTTGAGGAGCAGCGTCTGCGACGGACAGATGCACGCCTCCGAGAGGGTCTTGTGGGAGTCTACCCAGTTCACTGATGGACACATTAATAATGTAAGTTAACCTTATGCTCGTGAACACACTGAAACCTGCTTTATATTCAACCTGGTTCGATTCCCACGGTCGGCTTGAGCTTTACCGCATGGTGTAGTAAGTATTGTAAGTAAGTAGTGTAAACTGCCCTGTATTTTGACAATGTTGTTGGGATTATGGCAAACTCCCCCTAAATAGGGGGGGGGGGGGGCTGTGTTCAGCAGTGGATAATCCTGCGGATACAGTACAGTAAAACAAACTTACCATTATCATCAGTCTTGAGCTTCTTGCTGAGTTGTTCGAACTGCAGATCACGCTCCTTGAGCTGTGACTTCTTCTTCAAAGTGAGAGTCCCTGACTCCTTATCCCGGTTCTCCTTACCCTCTTCGGTTTCCTCTTCTTGTTCAAAGCACTATTCATAAAGTTATTTAGTGAGTACAAACTCAGTGAGGTAAAAAACTTTCGATTCGACGACAGTGATATATTTTGAAGCAATGATAGCCACTCAGCTTTGGACTACGTTGCCGTAGGTCCATGGTTCGATCCCCACCGCCGACTTGAGCTTCACCGAATGGTGGGAGGGTATTTTGAGAAATAAGTATGGTTGAAGTACTTACCAGGACGTACTCGCATGAAGAGTTCTAGTGTTACTAGATTGTATCTATGTCAACACTTATGAATAATTAAAAATAGACGATCATAAACTACTGAGATGACCTAAGTGTTAAATAAAGACTCGAGAAGAATGGAGGCGACCTCAGCCTACCACGAGTGTGGGGCACTGGAGGATATGGTGTTCCATACGCTGAAGGTGTGTGCCACATGGGGCCCGCAGTGGCACACGCTTTCAGCCCTCATTAGAGGGGATATCTCTCCGCTGATCGTTGTAAACGCCATGCTCGGCGTTTACACCTATCTTGCCCCACCTAGGCGGAGGACTGCTCACGATGGGTTTTAGTGGGTTTAAGTCGAGAGAGAAGTAGAAAGTGATAAGGCATTCCCCCATCAAAAAAAAAGTTGTACGTAAAGAGGGTTAATGTAATGACAATGATTTGCATTGACTACCTGATAAGTACAAGTTACAACAAGCAATGTACACAAAGGCTACCAAAAATAAGGTCCAGAACAAACTTACTATTCCATACTCCTCGTGGTTGGTAATGCCGATCTTCGAACATATGGAAATCATCAGGTCACTGACAAGCTTCGACTGATCCACCTGCAAAGTCTTCACATGCCCTGGACAAAATACGGTTATTAGATCACCCATCAATAGCTGATATTTGAACGGAGAGAAATATTTTGAGTAAGTGATAGGACTTTATAATGAAGTAAGTTTTAGTGTGGCTGTTCAATTTTTTTTCGCAACTGATCCGAGTTGTTATTTTCTATAGATTGAAGGAAAAACATCACAAAATGTCTGAATAACTATACCTAATGGAAACATTATAAGTGTTTAATTACTTGTGCAACTGCATCGCATAAGATCCCTTATTCGAATCCCGCCGCCGCCAACTTGAGCTTCACCCTAGTGGAAGGATATTCGGCTAACTGTCACCCTCAAGTCTCTCTGTCAATCTTTTACAATGCACCTAACGATACTTGGTGAAGCCCATCTACTATGCTCAGCCACATCACCAATTACCAACGGCTGAGATAGTGTCAAACCGTTGGCTGTAAAATAAGGAATAACTTTCACCTCACTAGGCTTGGAAAACTGTTGTGTATCATTCGAAATATGCTTAGAAAAGTGTTTTTTATTCGCTAGAGTGGAAAAGCTCTATATACGAGTCTCGTAAGTTCCAGAAAATTTACTTTCAATATTACCAATTTTAGTATCTAATTTTACTTTTAATTTTTACTATTACTACATTATTTAAGCTATTTTTCTTGCACGTAGCTTTTTCCTCGCTGTAACGAGGTGAAAAAGTGTGTGTTGCGCTCGGCACCGAAGATATTTTTTGTTTAATTGGCACCCTTTGGCACTCTTCTTACAACACCATTGTGGGACCTGCTGTGAACGTGTTATAGGTTCCATAGCTTAAAACGGACCGCACCCATAGCTCATGATAGGAAGCCATCATCCGGTCGGTCATTAACAGTCAAGAGATTTTCTTCTTTACCAAGAGCGACAGGAACACATCTTTCATAGGTATAGCTCTGAATAGTACTAGCACAGATCACTTTTTTAGGGGGGGCAGAAGAAGAAGGGCCTATATGTATCACATGAAATAAATCAATCCAAAAACCTTACCATCCAACATTCTCAGCCTCAAGTTCCGTATCTTGCTCATGAAGTCGAGGCTATCGCCGTCCCGCAGTAAGTAGTAGGTGAGCTTCTTGTCGTCCTCCAACCATATCCCCGCCATGTCATTGTCCAGGGAGCGCAGGAACAACGCGTATGCTGGACATAATATGGTAGATGATAAACAGATGGTAGATGACAAAATGGTTCTTCACCGATTGACTGGGATAAACAACGCTGGCTACGGTCCTTATTTTGATGAGTGACCGCTAGTGACCATAACTACAGAGCGTGCACGTGCTTCTGTCGGTCGTGAATGTCATTTTAAGATAGTAGTCTCTATAGCATGGTGTCAATCCTCACGAAGAAAATCTGCAAGCACCTGTGTGCTCTGACCGCTGTCCATGAAAGGTAGTATTTCCAGGTTAGCCTGAATGACATGTTGAATCGCATCATTACTTGCCCTCAAGTGAAAATGGTCAAAAGCTAGCCTATCAGCCATGAAAAAAAACAACGGGAGAATATGGAACATTCCGTAGATTCCTTAGCCGCGAACTGTACGGATCGACATGAACACATGAGGAGGAGGGAGGATATAAGACCATGTTTTGATCGAAGCAGTTACGGCTCAGTGGCATTGGCTATGGACTGCCGCGCAGCAGGTCCATGTTTTGAAACCCGCCTGGCTAGCAACCACCCTCAAGTAGAAAATTTGTCGCCATGCACCTAACGGTGTGTTCCGGCAGCTATCCTTGAGAGCCGGTAATTCTTTCTAGGTCATCATCAGTTACCATCAGGTGAAATTGTGGTCAAAGACTTACCAATCATCAACAATAAAAAAAAACAAGACCGATAGCCTATATCATTCACTGAAAAAAATAATAATCAATGGAAAAAATGATTAAAATCGATCCAGTAGTTTTGATTTATTTATTACTGCCCGTGGCCCGCACGCGTTAAATTTAGAGTAAAACAATTCTTCTTTCCCTAAACCATGAAGATTTCCTGGTATCTTTGGAATATCTAAATTCATACACTACATTTTTTACATTTTTACACTACTACACGCTCCCGCCGCCCGGGCCGACCGGAACCGCCGCAAACGCTGTGTCCCGCAATTTTTAAATCTGTAATATCTTCGAAAATATTCATTTAAATCATATGCTGTAAAGGGCCATATAGATCTATATGAAATCAACAATGTATTTAAAGTATTTAATTAGATAAGGATTAATGCTGTATTGGTTAAAATCGCTACGAAAATTAGCCATTATTTGTCGTAAAAAGTAAATGACAAAAAAAAAATATTATGGGATATCCATTCCATAAGAGATAGACATATACCATAGGGGAGTTTTCTGTAGACCTTTTCAATGTGTACAATACTTAGTATATTATTTTTATAAAACTCGTACGGTTCAGTCTGCATTTGCAATGTAAGCGGAAAAAATGTAATTATTTACGACATCACATTAGAAACCTCAAAAATAACATTATTTCTCCACTATTTAATGGATGTTATTATACATTACATATAAACCTTCCACTTGAATCACTCTATCTATTAAAAAAACCGCATCAAAATCCGTTGCGTAGTTTAAAAGATTTAAGCATACATAGGAATATAGGGACAGAGAAAGCGACTTTGTTTTATACTATGTAGTGATTACCGAAATTCAAATTACGCCCGCAATCCGGGACAGTCCCAGTGGTACCTGTCATCTGACCCTAGATCGGGTACCGTAGCTAACATCATACATGGTAGTAGCGCATTTAGAGAATGCTCATCTGGCTCTACCACTCTCGAGTATGAAATATAAAGCACCAAACACCGAGCAGTGTGCATGTTACAAAGAAATAAATTCTTCCAACTAATTACATCAATATGTATAAGATATTCGAATAAATATTGCAGTCCAACGAGGCAATGCTTGGCAGCATGTTATGCTGGGCACGCTGAGAACTGGCATTGGGCTGGAGCATTTGACTGTCAGTGGGCCGGGCCTACACTGAAGTTTAGCTTGCCTAAACGCTTTCGTTTTAGTGTCTGTATTGTACTTAGTTGTAAGAACTTTGTCAATAAAGTTTCAACAAAAATACATCAATAATAAAAGCGATTAAGCAATATAACTAGTGGTAGACCAAGTTTTGGTAGCTGTCTTTGAAAGCCAGTTCAATTTCTATGTTAAGCCTGCCAGCATAAATTTTATGGGGTACCTACCTACAACCCTGTCGAAATACCTCGCCGGAATGCGATACCTCCCGGTTCGTCGCTCGGCTCCCCGACTCGCTCCGCCCGCTTGTTCGACTCGCTCTTTTGTCCAGAACGGCGATCAATCAATTCGACGCCAGGTCCACAGATATTTTGACCCGGTTGTACATAATATTTTGTGTCTAATTATGGTACGTACATTTAACATCAGCTTCTGCAGGCAGATTCGCTTTCTCCCTCACAATAGCGGTCGCCTCACTCACTGTCAGGTTTGGGTCGAGCTTCACTTTGCGGGTGACGGCGCCGTTGTCCTGCACTATCTTTAATGATAGTGGCGCCATCTCTGTTCTAAAAATATAAGAAACAAGTGGAAATATCTTCTGGTTCGTTGTTACTATGAAGCGAAGATCCTAGGTAGTGATTTATTTGAGTGTCGCTGCCAAAGCAGTAGCGGCGACACGGACGTGAGCGCCGCTTGGCGGCAGGGTATTTCACATGCTTGCCTAATATTCTGTAAGCTTCTTCTACCTCACCTTATTCTACACTAAATGGAGTCACCCCAGAAACATTCTTATAAAATTACAACGAAATGAATACAATTGGCCTTGCGATTCAAACGGGGTTGATTACTGATAACTTTTTCTTAGCTTGCGCTGTGTTGGTACCAAACTCATGACAAAACTCATGTTTACATACTAGTCTTGTTTTATTTAGTATATCACTGTTTGGTTTATTATCTAGTTCTCCGATGCTCTGTGTATCTAACCTGGAATATCCAACTAAAAGAGAATCTGTAAAATCAATGTCCTCCTCTTATTAAAGGCTGGTCTACTCGACGAGTTTACCGACTTAATAATTATTTAGGTATTGAAACCCGTTATTAGGGTATTGACGTTATTTTTGTATCACTATGAAAGTATTCCAAATAATTATTTCGATTTTGCCCATTTACTTAAATTTTTATTCTCTAATACTACTTTCTCTAATTAAGTATCTTCCACTCAACTAAAACATATAATTTTAAAGTATTTTCCCCACCATTGCCTCAAATAATTAGGTAGGTAATAAAAAATGTATAGACTACTAAACATTTCATGTGATAGGTACATGTTACACGTGCGTCAAACCGCAAGGCGCAGCTCGGTAATTGGTATGAGAAATACATAGGTAACTTAGGTAATTATTACTTAAATAGAAAAGACGTACGTTCAACAAATTCATGTAGGATGCTGCTCGTAATTTCTAGCATTCAAAAATATGATTTCAGGTAGTTAACCTACATACTTTAACGTCCCTTTTTATTGAGTCTGCGGATTTTGTTGGTTATTTTTACTGAGTGTTATATTGCTATAGGTGTTCCCATTATGTATATGATTATAGTATTTGCCAAGATAATACTTCCTTACTTATCGTTAGTAAAAATAACTGTACCGACTTCTAACAACGGAAAAACTGAAATAACTTGTACGAAATTATAGTCCTAGTCAAATAGAATATACATATACTAACTGCGTAGGTAAGTGTTTGAAATCAGACTTACACAACTTAATTCACGTTTTTCAGCATGAGAAACCTGTTTTGTATATATTTACTCTCCGACATTTTCACATTAAATGTATTTGTTTGCTAGTTTTAAACCTAAATAAACATGAGCAAATAAAATGGTGAAAACAAATATATTTTTATGTAAGGACCTATCAATTTATCTTGAAAAAGACATGAGATATAATGCACAATTACATTCAAAACAATAATTTACGTATACCGAATATTAATTAGTTACAAATTAATATTAATACTTACAAATTCTAAAATGCTAAATCCGTTAAACGTATACACCACACCCTGACGACGCTCACAACAGTAAATAAATCCAGACAGTTTATCCTTATAACCAAATAAATAAATAACTAAGGACAATGAGATCATTGCAGTGGTACCTACACAACACAATCATTTTCCGCCTATGCTTACCGATAATGCATGGACAGGCGAATAAAACCAGATCACAATAATTCAGAGACCATAGGCATAATTTTAACGTAAAAAATATCTGCTTCTCCAGGCCTTATCCCATTTTTATTTGGGGTCGACTCTCCTAATCATCCGTCTCCAGATTTGTCTTGCCTGGGTCGTCACTGGGTCGATATTATTCTCTTTAATATTCTTCTTAATTACAGACAATCATGTAAGTTGGGGCCAGCTGCGCTTTTTAATTTTAACATAAAAAATGTATGCTAGAATCATTCCAATACTAAAAACATTGAAATAGTGTTTGTAATCATAATTGTTGAAGTGCAAAACACTGAATTCACATAATATTTTCGTGGTCCAACTTCTATAAGTTGTTCCATACTTTTCAGTGATGGCAGTCGTGTAAGTCGGTTTTATTTATAAGATTGATTGTCAGACGCCACGATTCAGGTACACGTATACATAGACGTAGGATTTTTTCGTTACTCCTAAGCTTATGCGTATACCCATTGGTTATCATCGGCAAGAATTGCAATACTTTTAAGTCATATTTTTATATTGGCAAATATGTCGTTTCAATTAATGAAGTATTTCTGGAAAAACAAAAAAGCATCATCAAGATTTGATGATCAAGTAAAAAACAATGTGTACAAAACAAAAGAAATAAAAAAATCGCGTGGCCTGAAAACTTTCCTCTTTTTCTTAGGGAGTCCGAAAAAAAATCTTAATAGATCCTCGTTGTTTCGTACATAAAGATATTTTATTGTACTGGCTTTCATTACAAAGTAATTTTGAAACAGACAAATAAAAGTCATTTACAAGCCTCCGCAGTTAGAATATATGCATGAGGACTCATGTTGATCAGTAATAGTTCAATTATCATAACTCCTTCTCTACACACACGAGAATCAGTTTGGTTTCAAGAAGAGTAGATCAACAGCAGATGCGAGTGTTGTTCAGTCACAAATACTTGAAGCTCGGTAGAGTTTACGGGATGCTATTGGCGAATTTTGAAATCTTTCCAAGGCAAGGTTTTATTAGCAGATGATAGCTCTCTTATATTTAAATCTGTTACTATTTACAGATACATTATAATTATTATCTCTTAATGGTTCACCTAAATTAGAAAAAGACTAAGATTATTTTTTCTGCACCAGATGTTATTTATGTTAACCAAACATTAAGCATGGCCTAGATAAACTATCGTTTGATAATGCAACAGTTCCTGGAAATCAAAATGGAGTCACCATGCTGCATAGCAGCAGCTGATATAGAAGTTAATGATCATACACACTCGAGGTGAGTTTTTGTTACTCTTAACATTTGTAATTCTCACTTAGCATGCGATAGTACTTGCAAAACATATTTTAGAAATGAAGCGTAGCGACATCATTGTGCTTTTTCTAGTGTCTGTGTTTGTGTCGTCTTCTGAGACGGTTAAAGTAATACAATTAGAGCACAACATTTCTGATGTTGTTATTCTTTTTGTCGCGTTTTACGACTTCCACGTTTCTGGAAGATAGTTCGGCATCCCGCTGGATTTGCCGCATTATACGGTGTACTAGCACATTATTACAATATACTTGTAAAACTATACTACTAGATTCCTACTATTCATTTGGATTAATACTATTAATGTGGATTATGTAAAAAAAATAATGTAAATATGTTTTATTACTCTCTCAACTTTATTGTTATTTGTTTTGACCAAATGATGTATATAAAACTAATGCGTCAGCGAATGTAGATTCCAATTTTTAAATTCCTTTTAATTCCTTGTTTTAATTACCGCCGCCAGAGTTTGTTAAGACGAAAGGATTTTGTGACGAAAAAACTCCGCCTTATGCTTGTAATTTAATACATACCATAGTAAAACCAAAGCTGTGTATTTTTTTTTATGTTATTGTGACGTAGCAAGCTCGAGGCTCATCTGATGTTAAGTGGATTAACCTCTGCCTATAACAGATGCATTTCGTCATGTGACGAATTGCACTGCGCCCGTCACACTGATACATCCAGTTGTTAGGTCTCATGTGCCTGTAATATCACTGTCTCTCAAGGACTGCTGCTGGATCACACCGTTAGGTGCTAGGCGTGAGATTTTCTACTTGAGGTTGGTAGCTAACCAGGCAAGCATTCGCAAAATGCCCTTGCGGTGAAGCACAAGCCAGCGGTGGGGATCGAACCAGGGACCTGCGGCACGGCCATGGAGAAATATAATACTATTTTCTCTTTTCTGTGGAACATACAATTCTATAAAATTGTCTAAATTATGGTTCCTAGTTCTTATTCTCCTCACGGTTTAGATAATTTTAACTTTAGAAAATCGAAAGAATAAAAAGGTAGATCAAGAAATCCTCAATCAACATACTAAAACGATTTTGAAAATAAAACAACTGTTACTAAGAGAATATATTTAATTTACCTAGCGGAAAAAATTAAGCGATAAGAAAATATACTGTTTTATTCTACTTATTAAAATATTCATTAGTGCTTAGTGTGCACCTTGTGATACCTACTTTATCGCCAAAAACCAAGCCCCATAACTGCGGAAGCATAGCTTATTAGAAGTTTCTTTATGTGTGGCGGTAGTGTACCTGGTGGTTGGTGGGTTCGAATCATGCATAGGCTTGAGCCACAGTATAATCATTTTATTGTGCTTTAGCTTACAGTATGGTGGTGAGTTTAATTGCTAGCATGCACCAATGAGCAATTCTAAATGGTGTCATACGAAGTCCCGACTGGTCGATCAACGCCGACACTCCAAGCCACTGAGCTACCACCGTTTGGAAAGTATATTACTGGTCATAGATCTCTCTATTTGTGAATGTGGCCTAAAGGAAGGAATCTAGAGTAGATCATATCTTTTTCAATTGTCCGAAACTTTCTTATTCTTTATATAATATTATAAATTCTGATATCTCTCGCCCTGTGCACTTTGTCTCTCCTATCACTTGTTTTTACTCCTTTTATTTATGTTATAAGTAATTTTATAAAATCTAATAAGATTAGGTAAGTTGCAACATACTTTCCCTTAACTTTTATATTTCATATATTTTCTACTAATTAATATTCAATACACTTGCTGAGATATTTAGACCGTTTTTTCTTATACCGTACAATGACCACACAGACAAGACATTGGCAGTATATCGTCAAAGCAACGATAAGAACCATTTATGAAGAAGAAAGTATATTACTACTATATTTACGAGATGGCGCTGTATGAAATTGTAGAAAAAGCCTCTATCACTACATAGTTTGCGTATTTTTTTTTCCGGGCAGACGTTTATTAGAACTTAAAATTCAAACCCTTATCATTATTCCCGTTTTCGAGATACAAGATATTTGTATATTACAAGAAATTACGCGTTTAAGGTTATAAAATTACATATATTAATAACATATACATTTATTTATTAAAGGGACAAATCCTTTACATTGTAAACACGTGTCGTATTTTATATATTCTTGCACATATTGAGTGATTAGATCTTCGCCCCATTTTGCCATTATTTTAAAACGGGATCTACTGCATACAAGCTTCTATCTGCGCAAACAAACGTCCGTCCAAGTAGCAGGCACTGGGCACACTAAGAGTGGAGGTGGAGAAAGGATGCTCGGGACGTGGACTATTTGCTAAAAATATATGTAGACTGTATCAGAATAACCACTAAACACTAATCAATTGCTGTTTAAACGTGTTTAGTACCTACTAAGCACTTGAAGCATTGAAGCGCTCGTAGCGAAGTTTACTTTGCTGATCTCAACCGATCAGCAAAGTTAAGCAACGTCGCGCGTGGTCATGAGTTGGATGGGTGACAGCTAGTGACATTGCTACTGAGCATTTCCGTGCTTCGGAGGGCACGTCAAGCCGTCGGTCCCGGTTGTTGTCTTAGGATGGCAGTCGTTATAGCATGGTGGTAGGGCATTTTGCGAATGCCCGCCTGGCTAGCTACCACCCTCAAGTTGAAAATCTGTCGCCAAGCACCTAACGGTGTGTTCCGGCAGCTGTCATTGAGAGCCAGTCCTTCTTGGTTAGCCTGAACAACATCTTCGACCACATCATCACTTGCCATCAGGTGAGATAGTGGTGAAAGGATAACCTATCAAAAAAAACCTACTAAACACTAATCAATTGCTGTTTAAACTTGTTTAGTAGTAAGCACTAAACACCTGTACTAAACACTAATCAATGAGCAATCAGGCTTTTTAGAGTCAATTTAAACCGAAGTCGACAGCTTTGTCTCTATCACTACAATGCATAGTATTGGTGAGACTTCCAGAAGTCACGCGAGCCATCACCGTCGATTTCTTCCTTATAATTTTCCTGTATAATTTTATCAGTTGATGTTAAATATTTCTGATTCTGATACACTAAACATTATAGTAATAAAGTCGAAACTAATTAAAAGTAAAACTGCCTTTCCTATCAAAATCATATTATAAAAGCTTACGCTCATATTTATATTTTATGTTTGAAAACACGGGTGTTTGAGCGTGAAACAACTTATTGTAAGTCGATATGACTGACAGTAATCGATATGACTCACAGACCACACTCAATATCCTGAGGAAGGCTTCCGGTAGAAGCCGAAACATTGTCGATAGTCATATCGACTCACAGTAAGTTGTTTCACGCTCAAACACCCGTCTTTTCAAACATAAAATCAAAATCATTTATTCAATTTAGGCATGTACGACGCCATAATGAAGGACAATTACAAATTTTATTGAAATATTCTACATTGTACTGCCACGTTCAGCAAATAAATTGTATAGAGTCACTGCGAGAAGAACGGCTAGAAACTCGGGGCCATTCTTTTAAACGACTTTTTACAATGTCTTGAAAAAATGGCTTATAGAACAAGCTCTTTATGAGTTTGATTTCAAAGAGAAAATCATTGTACCTAACCAGCACCTGCCTGACATTTAAATATAATTTAATTTATTGCATTTTATTTTTATATTCTAATAATAATAAATAATTATAATAATTTTATAATTAATTAAATTTTTTCATCATCACATTTTTAATAATTTGATAGATTTTTAGGTAATTGACAATACATAATTATGTAATTCTAATGTATGAGATTTGACGTTATACTATTGTATACCTGTCACTATTTATCTTAAAATGTATTTTGTATTTATACACATATATGGTATGTAAATTATTTACCAATAAATAACTATGTACTGCCAGTCGTTGCCACATCAGTCTGAGTCTTTAGCGCAAACAGACCTCGAACCAGTTGATGGGCTCGACGTAGACGTAAAGGAGTTCACAGACGGCAGCTATAATATATATTATAGCATAACGAAAATGTAAAGTTATATATTATAGCTGCCGTGTGTTGTCACTTGTCAATTTCTATGGAAAATGTGTTGAGATGTATTGAGATATATCGAGCTATAAATATATAGCTTTATATTGTAGCTGTCGTCTGTGAAACGCTTAAGTGTAAATAGTGACGGTACTGGAAACTGCATTCTAATGAATAGTATCTAAATTTACGTAGCTATAGACTTCGATAATGGGAGAGAAAATAAACCTTAATGATTTTTAAGAAAATGTTTTATTACTTATTAAAATAAATAAATGAAAACTTATAACAAAAGTATAAACTGTATAAGTATAAATAATAGAAGCACACGATTATATTGAGACATAAAATTTATAACAAAATTAGATTATAAAATAATAAAATTATGCTTGTTAGCATCAATCATTCACAGCATGCATGAAAGTTTAGGGGTTCAACAGGAATTCAAATTACTTAAGACCCCTACGGGGCGGAAAAGGAAAACTAATCCCTTTGTCCCCACTGGCGGACAACAGAAATAACCCGATTCTTTATTCCATTTTTATTTGCGATGCAAGCTCTTTTAAGCCGTAAGTAGGTAGGTACTAATTAGTCTACATATATCAACAACAAGAAATTACTTAAACGAATCGATTTGACCAAAAATAAGGAAGATGTACGCTCTAATGTCACGACAATATAATGTGGCGAAAATATAACACACATGATGCTACATACACTTCCATTGATATATGATACGGTTTTAATATATGATAATATAAAGGCAGGAAGACAAACATGCAGTACATTTAGAGGTACATGTATAAACTTGTTACTTGGGAAAAGTTGTAAACTTGCTTTATGTTGTCAATTGAATATTTGCGAAACGAAAACTTCAGTTAAAGTAGTATTATTTTAATGAAAATGAGCGATGTTCGGAATTATTATAAGAGAAATAATTCCATTTATTGAACTACATCCATTCTTGCCAGTATGTGTATGGCAAGAGATGAGGAAGATTAAAGCTTGCCTAGATTTACATGCGATTTACTTGTACCGTGAGGTCGTTATTTTGTAAAAAAGACTGAACACGGTATACCGTTCAGGCAAGACGTATGTAAGGAGCATTACACACATAATTTATGATCTAGATTTCACGTGACATCTTTCCAAAAGATAACGCTTGTTTCATGTAAATTAACCAACCAATAACAAACCGAGATTCATTTGAAATTGTTGCAACTGTGTCAAAATACATGATCATTCTCTTCCTATTGTTAGAGCTATATTATTAAATAAAAAAACTACATTAAATAAGTATTTACTAGAGCTGAATAATATTTCGAATAAATAACTACTTAGCAGCACATTTTCAGCAAAATAGATTACAATAAAAGCTACATTTTATAAAATATATACGTAATATTACGAATTAGTAGAAATATAAAAAGCATAAGCTACACTAACACTAATATTATATACAACTATGTTAAAATCACAACGTATATACCTACGCACAATCACTCTTGGGTATAAAAAATATAATATTATCTCACTAAGATAAATACAAGACATTAATTTCACATTTTAGTAATATCATAAGAATAGAACAATATATAAAAATCTGTCCGTCCCGGTTGTCCCAACAGTGGATATAGCATGGAGGAGGCCGAACAGTCGCAACATATGGCCCAGATATATTTATATACATATATATTTTTTTCTCTATGAGGAAGCCCCGTTGAGACACGGGGCTCAGGATACGTAATGGACTGAATAAGGTAGACACACTGATGTATCAGAACCAAGTCGGTTCAATTCTCGTTCTTTTTTACATAGTATCGTTAATAAAAAAAACTGTCCCAGCACATGATCATACAAAAACTGTTTCCGCTTCAATTAATTAATTTTCTATAATTATTCTTATGATATTATAATTATTATACAGGGTTATTGGTAAAATGCTAACAACCTCTTAGGGTTGACTTATGCTAGTCGTAAGAAACATTTTGAAAAATAAAGTTTATAAAAAAAAATGTTTGAAACTCCGAGTCAAAAGCGCCCGCCGCGGCGACACTGGACCGCGCCGTGGTCCCTTTGAATAGAGTTTTAAATGTTTACATCGAGCAAAGTAGTACAAATATATGAAATAATACATTACAGGCACAAGAGACTTTTGACATCAGGTGGTCCTCGTGCATATTCAGTCAAAAACATTAAAAAACACAAAAGTTTACTTTTTTTTTTCAAAACAATATAAACTTCTGAAAATGTTTGTTAGGACTAGCAGAGTCAACCCTAATGGGTTGTTAGCATTTTACCAATAACCCTATATATAGATATATCACAAACCTAATATTATTATCTCAAAGGCATATTATGACAATATTCCATGACAGTGTTTATTATTGCCATTCAATTAATACTTTTAAATCGTATCCAAGTACACAAGCGAAGGTTAAGAGGATAAATCTATAAATAATCCTTTTCTGTATTAATCCGTCATTTAAAATACAATAACTGATATCAAATGTAGGCAAAGTTGATGTACAGTTCCCGCTAATAAAGTAGTAGGTACTTAGAACGAAGTATTATTGGGAAATCACAGAGATTTCTGAAAATGGACGTGTATGTCTAAATGAGGATGTAAATGCTTTACAATGTCTAAGGAAAGAATTAAAGAAAAAACATATTTTAATGAGATTTTATGTTTTTTGCTGCGATCGTTTCTTTCCGGTTCATTATTGGCAACTGTTCGGTCACTTCCAAATTTGTCGATCTGGCTGATTATGGCACGTCAATTTACTATGCCAATGCAAAATAATAGTGATTTCGAGCTGCTTTATTGACGGTAGGTAGATAACGCAACTCCGCAGTGACTATAGACTATATACTAATGGTAATTAAAACTCCTCCCGTAATTTTACATGTTCAAAAAGGTATATCATATTTAGGGGGTATTATGTAAAAGTTTGTCTAGAAATCTATATTTTCCTATATAAAAAACTTAATTCTGACCAAAACTAACATTCGTGACAAAGAGAGTAAACTCTAACCAAACTTGTATTTTAAATAAAGCATAAAATATTTATATAATATACCAATATAATTCTCGGCGATATTAAGAATCAGCACCTCCTAGCACTTTCATATATATATAATACATAACATACTTATTATCTTCATTTATTCAACTACAATATCCATACAAAATGTCAAATGTAAATTAGAAATAAATTTATGAATTTCCTCTTCGAGATTATATTTTATCTGGTGTTGGTGCAGACACAATTTCAAAGGGAAAAACCTTCTACAAAATTGGCTGGAACTGAGTCAAATAATAGTTTTATCCTGTCATTTGTTCTACTATTAGATGTAACGTACACTATAAGCTATGTGGCTTTTCGCTTTGATACTAATAAGGTTATACTAAATAGAAGTTATTTAAAGATGTTATTATACTAAATAGTAATATATACGCACCGATTCATCACAATCTCGAATACTACGAAAGCTACGAAAGTTTACCGTGTTCACATTAGAGTTTACGTGCTGGAAATTCCCATAAAATTATGCAGACGAGTCTAATACATAAGAACCATAGCGCGACTATCAATCTATACTAATATTATAAAGAAGAAAACTTTGTATTTTTGTATGTTGTATGTAACCTTATAAACTACAGGACCATCCTGAAAATTTATTTTGCCATTAGAACCCTACACTATCCCTGATGAACATAGGCTATAGAATATTTTCAAAAACTTGGGGTCCGTATCAAAACTTCGATAATGTAACTCAACGTGTGAAAAATATACCAAAAATTGTTATATCGCGTACGGTGTGGAAATTGTTGACAATGGAGCAAAGTGATGTATTACAATTTTATACATCTACAAAATCGTCCACTTAAATACTATTTGTCTAAGTATTACAGTTATGTCACAATAACCACTTGTTATGTTTCAATTTATATTTTTTGTTAAATACCCGTGCAAAGTCGGGGCGCGCCGTTAGTCTACAATAAAAAGGATATTGGGGACCTACTGAGCTAAACGCAAAGTATTTTGGTAAGACTTTCCTTTAACTGACTTGGGTATTGTTTCTGCCTGGTAATTTCGAAGCGTTAAAGTGATTTTTAATATTGTTATGTTTGCAATAACGCCTGCTATGCGGATTATATTACAAAATTATAGATATAGATACGATAGGAAAAATGTAATGCCCTAAATCCCGCACATGACTTAAATTTTTCGTATCGTATATTTGTAATTTTGTAACGTTAAAGGGATACTTCAAAAAGGTTTAAATATCATCTACTCTTTTCTCAAAAAAGTCACAAAATGTACAGTTGTGCTTGTGACAATTAAAGCCAGAAACACGATTGGTGAAACTTTTCTCGATAGCTTTATTATCCAAAGCTGATTCTAAGAATAAATCGATACGGATCGGAATCAATTTAAATCGATATCATCGATTTAAAAGTGTATTATTTTCAATACTTTTTATCTATCTTATATAGTTTAGGACAGGGGATGTGTTTGAAAACAGAAAACGCCAACTTGCGACGCGATAGGACTTATTATGAAAGAAATATATCTATAATCGGGTCAGCGCCGACACTTATGGGTACAGCAACTCATTGATATTATATTGATGCATCGCGTCGTCTCTCGCTCACTTTGTACAATGGGTTACGTTTTCTTTTGACGATCAGACGGCACTCGGTGAATCACCAGCTCTTTTTAGCATTAGAATAAAAATAATAGTACAGAATGTACTTATTTATGTAAAAATAGCTTTTTTGTATTATTCAACAATCTTAAAATGTCTATAAAGATGTAAACATGTATTCTTATATATAAACTGTGTTGGCATAACGATTGAATGGCATCTAATTTATTGTACGCGTGATGCCTAGAGTATAAAAATATTTGCATTTTTTTTATCAAATTGAAATGTGCATATTACATATATACATACATATTTCTATATACAAATCCTAAAAATATACCATTTTCGACTATGTAGGTTTAGGTATAGTTCTTGCAATTGACAAACGCATGAAAATCTTGTTTTTATGTACGTTCGTTGAGTTCTTGGAAAAACTATAGCTCGCGCAAAACTTTATGAGCCCCGGCCGAGACACCACATGACCTGCGCAGAATACAATTTATATGGATTTTTGCTATTGGGCAGGTCACGTGGTGTCTCGGCAAGGGCTAGTAAAGTTTTAAAGAAAAAAAGGGACTTACTTAATTCACTGTGTTTGACCAGATTTGGCAAGAAGAGAGATAACGATAAAACTGCTAAAAATGTAACCGAATGGTATCCAAGACAGAAGAAAACGACTGAGAAGGAAGACACTGTCTGTCTTAGAGGGGAATACGATTCGTAAACTAGCTGGTGTTACTTGAAAGTGAGTAATCCATAAAATAAAAGTGAGGCATATCCGCACTAAAATCTCAGCACCAGTGTCAAAGAGTTAATTTAATATAGTAGTGTCCGAATTCTCGGCTTTAATATATAAATTCTACATCCCTTGTTGGATGTAGTAAAGCTAATATTATTACTTACGAGATTTGTACCGTGGTGATTTTTATTTTTGAGCTCCCGATATTACTCCAGTCACCCTTCGATCATGATGCATGCAACTGCGTCGAAATATCGGGAGCTCAAAAATAAAAATCACCACGGTACAAATCCCGTAAGTAATAATATTACTTATCTAGTAAACCGTGATAGTTTAAAAAAAATTAGTAAAGCTGGCTAAATAGGGCGCGAATATTTATATCATGTCGACTTGAATACTGAGTAGGGTGTTGCTGCACTACCTACCTATTTCTTACCATCTAACGTGCACTTGTTCTCAATTTCATCTAACGCCCATTATACCCTCGTTGGTAATGTGTATACTACATGCTTCAGAAACGTTAGCTTCAGGTAGGCAGCCGGCCATTAAATCTAAGTCAATACATTACCAATATGTCACCAAGTCAGAGACACCAACATTATACCGACCCCACATAAGTGTATGACAAGGGTAGGCAGACGACTACATAAAGCGACACTTCAATTGCAAGAACTATATCAATTCAGTGTAAATATTTATTGCTAGAAATGTATATAAATATCTGCGAGTTAGGACCTAATCTACGTTATAAAGCACTAGCGCATGGCACATAATTATCCACAATCACACATTTTCACAAATTTTGTAATAAAAATAAATTTAAATCATTCGTTGTGAGAAAAAAATATTAAAATGTAACATAATAACTAAATATTATTGTAAAATACATATATATTTACTTTAGTCCTATAGTAGTTGGTTAGGTAAAAAAATACATAAAATTAACAAAATCACAATGAAAGGAAAAATTTTAACTACGAATATGATTTCAGACAACGAAAAGATAAATAAAACTTGTGTGATTTTGTTAAATTTTTCGCTTGACAACTGTCAATGTCAAAATTAACAACATTTAAATAGGTATATAAAGTTTTAAGCACCACTTTTTATATTTATGGGCAGACATTTGCATGTTTCCAAATATATTTGTTTCTTATTTAAATTTTAATTTATTCATAAGCTAGAACGACTCACATTCCTCTATTAATGTCGAAGATCTTCATACTGTGTCATCTTATATACAGAAATTATTATCAGATGCTGATCTACAAAATGAAAACTAACAACAGCGCCATCTTTTGGACGAATCAAAATATAGCTGTCAGAATAAAAATTATGGCGATTTTTAGGTCCCTGATTGAAATTACATACGCCAGTATTTGTAAAACATAAGAAAACGCACTCTATATTAGAAATTACCTGAATTACCTCTTTATAGCCCGCGCGGACCGATAGCCTAGATGTTTATCAACTATACAAACGGTTATACAATTTTGTGCTATATCTAGTAACTTTAATAGCTCAAGAGATGGCGCTGTTAAGCATATTGATCTAGAAACGTCAACAGGAGAATTTCTACACCTACAAAGTGTGACAGCCCGTCGTTATAGACAGCTTGCTGTTTAGATCTGGTACCAAGGCGAGCGACGCACCCACCGCAGCCTGTAGCCGTCCTGTTCTGTTCGTATCTTGATGCTGGCGCCCTCTGCTGCCTTCACTGTCTCCTTTACCTGGTGCGGAAGACACCCAATAAGTTAATACATATTTTTATTGCACCCGTGGTGTGTCGGAGTATACATATGGATGATTTCATGAGAGAATGTAAAACTCTCTCTACTTTTATTGCTAAACATGCCCTTTTTATGACATAGTGTACTTATATTCTCATAGTCCTTAAAATTCATCATAAAATAAAAACACGTGTACCGTTTAAGGTTGAAGTGGCCGATCACTTCTCCATATAAACGTGGTAGGGTCGGAAGTAGGGTAGGACCATTCCCTTATTTGACATTTTAGGTCCAGAACTAAGCATATATCGATTGATTTCGTCATTATCTAGGCTTATATATAAAATTATGAACCTTGAAAACTTTATATGAAAATGTTTCGAGGCTCATAACTGTCAAGTTAATTATCTAATTAAAAAAAAAATACGATACAAGCCTAGATAATGACGAGATCAATCGATATCATGTTGTGTTTTGGACATAAATCCTCAAATAAGGGAGTGATCACCCTACGACGTTTGTATGGAGAACTGACCGGCCAGTTCACCCTTAAGTCTGTACTCTGAGCCCCAAGATGCAGGCCTTCGCCTAGTTTGGGTCTTAACGTTAACAAGTGTTCCTAATATTATTAACAAGGTTGATTAATAATATTATATATATAAACTTTGAATTATGTACAAACAAAAAGGTAAATTCTTTTTTGGAAATTAAAATTATTATTATTCTTTGAAGCGTTCGATGTGGAGTTTGCCTAGTGGTTTTTAACCGATCCACTAGGTTAAGTAAGTTACTAGTAATTTATTTATTTATAGTTTTAGTTATTCTAGGTTAGCCTGAACAACACCTTCGACCACATCATCACTTACCATCAGGTGAGATAGTGGTCAAAGACTAACCTATCAGACATAAAAAAAACAAACTTCTCTTCAGTTACTACTAGGATGGTTTTTGTACGTTAAGGATGCACTGGCCGACGGCTCGAACTTATCAGCGGGCGAGGCCACAAAGCATGCTATTTCACCTATACCTTTGTGGGAAAGGGTAAGACTCCGTGATGAGTAGTACGAAGATAGTGATCGCGCATCACACACCCGTATTGCATCTACGCTAATTACGCACACTTGTTTGCGATATATCAATGAAAGCCGAACCATGCCGAACGAATTACGATGTTTGACGACGGACGGAGATAGTGTCTCAAGCTACGTCACGACGTGTGTAGGTATTTCTTATAAAATAATATTATATATTCACAGAGGAATACATTTTGGTTCGGACAGTAGGTACCTGTTGTTATAATTTTCGTTCGTTTTATAATAACATACTGATGTTATTTCACCTATAGTAGGTAAATATTTAGTAAGTAGGTACAATGATTTGTAGGTACATAGTAAATGTATTAGTTTGTTCTTTTCATATTGATGTAGTAAATATTTACTTACCTACAATAATTATTTATTACATAATTAGCAAGTTACTGCTTTTACTACAACATATTTTGTAAAGCAGTGACGGCTCAGTGGCATAGGTTATGGACTTCCGCGCAGCAGGTCCATGGTTCGAATCCCGTCGCGGGCTTAATCTTCACCGCGTGGTAGAAGAGCATTATACGAATGCCCGCCTGGATAGCTACTACCCTCAAGTAAAAAAAAATTTTACCAAAAAAATAGAACCGACTTCAACACTCAAACGTGTGAAATAACTTGTCGAAGTTGGTACCATGACGGTTCAAAAGTACCTATCATCACAATATTGTGCGCATGGTACCGACTTCGACAAGTTATTTCACACGTTTGAGTGTTGAAGTCGGTTCTATTTTTTTGGTAAAAATTTTTATTTCGCCCTTTTTAGTGACCCTTGCTTGTACAAACATTTACTATATTATTAGTGACCCTTGCTTGTAAAAACATTTACTATATTATCAAGACAGGAAAACACTTTTCAGTTTTTAAAGTGTAACTCAAAAACGGCTAAACCTTAAATGGGACCACACTGCAAGCATTAGCTTTTAAATAAAAAAAGAATTATCAAAATCAATTCACCCAGTCAGAAGTTATGCGGTAACAAACATAAAAAAAAAAAAAAAAAAAAAAAAACGGACGAATTGAGTACCTCCTCCTTTTTTTGAAGTCGGTAGAAAATCGGTCGCCAAGCACCTAAAGGGAAGCAGTGATGGCTCAGTGGCATTGGTTATGGACTGCTGCGCATCAGGTCCATAGTTTGAATCCCGCCGCGATATTAAGCTTCACCGCGTGGTGGAGAGTTCGTAGCGAAGTTTACTTAGCTGTTCTCAACCGATCAGCAAAGTTTAGCACCGTCGCGCGCGGTCATGAGTTGGATGGGTGACCGCTAGGACAATACTACTGAGCGCTTCCGTGCTTCGGAGGGCACGTTAAGCCGTTGGTCCCGGTTGTGGTCTTAGGATGGCAGTCGTTATAGCATGGTGGTAGGGCATTTTGCGAATGCCCGCCTGTATAGCTACCACCCTCAAGTAGAAAATCTGTCGCCAAGCACCTAACGGTGTGTTCCGGCAGCTGTCCTTGAGAGCCAGTACTTCTAGGTTAGCCTGAACAACATCTTCGACCACATCATCACTTACCATCAGGTGAGATAGTGGTCAAAGGCTAACCTCTCAGGCATAAAAAAAGAGCATTTTGCGAATGCTCGCCGGGATAGCTACCCAAGTAGAAAATCTGTCACCATGCAACTAACGTGAACTCAGTGGCATTAGCTATGGACTGCCTCGCAGCATGTTTATGGTTCGAATCCCGCTGCGGGCTCGAGCTTCACCGCTTGGTGGAAGGGCATAGGGCATTTTGCGAATGTTCGCCTGGATAGCCACCATCCTCAAGCAGAAAATCTGTCAGTAAGCGCCTAACAGGAAGCAGTGATGGCTCAGTGGCATTAGCTTTGGACTGCCACGCAGCAGGTCTATGGGTCGAATCCCGCCGCGGGCATGAACTTCACCGCATGGTGGAAGGTTGTTTTGCGAATGCTCGCCCGGCTAGCGAGCTTTGAGATGAGTGTGTCGTACCGATTTCAAAATCTGTCTCTAAGCGGTACTGTACGATGGCATCATGGATCTACCAATCCTGGTAGAACACATTTGGAATAAAAATTCTCTACCTACCCGTAACTGATTTAAATTATTTCCAATAAAAATCAATAACTAATCATAGGTTATTTTTGATTAGGTAAGTGCCTACAATCACCGCTAAGTTTACCATATAAACTTTCGTACTACCTTAGGTATAAGTACCTACTACAAATATACATACTTATTCTACTAATTTACGTAGGTAGATACATAGTACCTACTAACTTTATTATTTGTTGTGATCTTATAGCTATGTAGATAGGTATGCAATGTAATGCGCGCCCGCGAATGTCGATTTGACATCGCTGACAGTTGCGTGCCTAGGCAGGCCTATATGATAAATGATAATTATATCGTAGATAGGTAGGTATCTTCCATTGAGCTTCTAATTCTAACCCTTTACTACTTTGTGTTAGGTAGGTACTTTCTCGAAGTTATATTACTGCTTAGACTATATTCTAAAAAGAATGCGGACTACCTACGTCCATACCATATCTAACCAAATGCAGCTTTTTATATTGTCTAAGTGTTGCTAAAATGATTAGGTACTCACCATAGCTATCATGACCTGCGTATTAACTAATACCTACTAGGTACTAACTTAGGTGAGAGTAGGTGAGTACCTAGACATAGTTACGTATTTATATTACCCAAGTACCTATCTATATGGATTATGGCGTCCGACACTTACTATCACGAACAAACTAATCAAATGCGAAAGAAAATCCGGTCCCCAACTCCCAACATATGTAAATATATATATATATATAAGTACGTAAGTAGGCATAGGCACTACATATTGGTAGTGTATACATACGTGCACACCAAAAAGCAACAGGGCATTCCTACAATATAATATTATGTTCTAAGATCGCGGCGCGGTGCACGTGACTTTTGGTAGTGTGCGTTTTGTTAATTATATATTAGTGTGCTGCGCATGAGACCCGCCCGCCCGCTTCCCTCACCGCGGAATGGAAGTATTGACATGAGATGCCCAATATTTTGAACGAAAAACTAGCGCGCAAAACTATGTGTGCCGACCTTTGGCTCTAGGATGTTAATGATTATACTACTGGATGTATTTGTTTTCCAAAATGTTATCTAAAATGATCATGAACTGAGCTATGCTTCTATGTAAATAATTTTAGGGATTTCATGCTCTATAAGTCGTTTATTTACGACTAAACATGCGCTAAAATTCGTGATATTACAGGGATGTTTCGAGGCTTATAACTATCATGTGAAGATTTTTTTTACAAATCGGTGCCAAGACAAGCCTAGATAATGTAGAGATAAATCGATATCATGCTTAGTTGTGGACCTAAAACCTCAAATAAGGGAGTGATCATCCTACGGCGTTTGTATGGAAAAGTTACCGGCCAGTTCAACCTTAAGAAGTAAACCACAAGTCACCCTTAGAATTACACAGTATTGTTCACACACTAACGCTTCGAGACAAAACATCTGATACTAGAGTGGTCAACCCATCAAGAAGGACTCTTACTTAAGAGACCTACCACTAGCTACAACCTCGGTAACCGCTAGTGACGACACTACTGAGTGCTTCCGTGCTTCGGAGGGCACGTTAATCTCTCGGTCCTAGTTGTTGACAGGGTAGCATTCACAAATTATTGGAGCACGAAATGTTTTGTTCCGGACGGGAAAAGAACCCGCACCCGCGCACCGTCCCCTATGACGGTTAAAGTAATAGCACAAAGTTTCGGCTCGAAAGAGTAGGATTCCGGTGGCCGAGTGGAATAGGCTCCGGTGCTTCAATAATTTTTAAATGTGATTTTCGCTCTGCACGCGGTATTGCTTGCAATCATATTTAGAATTGGTATAGTGGTCATTAGACAATGGAGGGAGCCACTAGGACTAACTTCTAGCGTGTTTTCTAAGCCGCACAAGGCGTGATGGCTTATGGACCATACTTTCCTGACAGTTTCCTTACTCTCTGAGAGGAAAGCCCATGTCCCAGTAGTGGGTATGTGATATAGGTACGAAACACGTTAAAACTCGTTTAGGTTGCAATAAAACGGAATGTATGTGAAGTACTTACGCTCTGCATCAAGTTTTGTGCGTTTCCGACCAACATCTCAGTCGCCTCCTGGTCTTCTTCGCTGCCTACAAAAAGAAAAAAAATACCATTATGAACCTAATATCTTAGTCAATACTATTAAAACGGAATATTTTGAAGCGCTCGTACCAAAGTTTACTTAGCTGTTCTTCACCGATCAGCAAAGTTAAGCAACCTCCACCGTGGTCATGAGTTGGATGGGTGACCGCTAGTGGCATTACTACTGAGCGTGCAGCGTGCTTTGGAGGGCACGTTAAGCCGTCGGTCACGGTTGTCGTCTTAGGATGGCAATCCTTATAGCATGGTGGTATACAGGGCATTTTGTGAATGCCCGCCTGGCTATCTACCACCCTCAAGTAGAAAATCTGTCACCAAGCACGTAACGGTATGTTCCCACATCAGTCTTTGAGAGCCAGTAATTCTAGATTAGCCTGAACAACATCTTCGACCACATCATCAGGCGAGATAGAGGTCAAAGGCTAAACTATCAAGCATAAAAAAAAAACTTGCCTTCTGTATTTTTAAATTCCAGTATTCTCTATCCAATTCAATGAAAAATATCTAGTTAGCATTAATTTAAGTGACTATGACAGTTTTAAAATGTATGCGTTTTAAAACAAAACATGCATTTTTGACTTTGACACATGCAGGTTAGACTTTCACACATGCAGGTAAGACTTTCACACATGCAGGTTAGACTATGCCAGTCCAATACTATTTTATTTACATGAACTTTCACACAGTACAAGTTCAAACAGATTTTAGACATGACAAAACTACAACGAGAGGAAAAATTATATTAATGTGCGGGATAATTATAATTTTGTCCTCTGCTATGCTATGCGTCATAGTCAAAGTTGTCCAATATATTAAGATAATGGACTGTTTCTGAATACTATTATACATATTATTAAATACATAATTTTACTGGTTGATTTTTCCACGGCCCTGTACTGTACTGCATCAGCCGGATTGTCCACTACTGAAGACAGCCTCCCCCACTATGGGGGGTTTGCCATAATCCCCATGCCACACTACAATTGCAAATTGCAAAGGTAATGTTGTTTTTGTTACTGCGATTCAACACTAAGACGGAAAAAATATATTGTTACCATGTTTGGTGTGATATGATCTGTTGTAAGACAGTTCAGCAATTGAAATAAGCAATGTCTCATATTTGCAGCTCGAAAATGTAAATGACATAAAACATGACTTATGTTGTTTAGGAAATTTTTATTAGAGTTGCTTAGACTTTATTAGCGTCATTTTTAAGTGTGCAGAGCAAACCTAACTCTACTCACTGAGATTTGTTAAAGATGTCATACTCCCCACGCTTGGCAGTCGTCTTTGGGATCGCAGTGTTAGAAATGGAGGGTGACATTCCAGCTTGGGACTCCACGGGGTAAACAAAATTTACCTAGAAGTACTAGATCTATCTATATCTGCGATCCCCAAGACGCCTGCCAAGCGTGGTAATTATGGCAAACCTCCCCTTAATGGGGAAGCCTGTATTCAGCAGTGGACAAAGACGTTAGTACACCATATAATAAAAAAAAATATAAAAACAACTTTTGTGTCATCAGCCTGTCTAGGGAGCCGTTTCTGTCTGACTTCTCCGACCTGACTTACAACTACGGGAGAGATAGGCGGCTAGTTTTAATAAAAAAATTGGATACAAAGCTAAAACACTATATTTTGGCTCTCATGAAAGGTAAAGTGCAGTGTTAATAAACATTAGATTATGTATAACAGTAAATAATTATTTTTAAAGAAAATAATCAAGACGATTTTATGTCAGGGGTAATGTTTTTGGGGCAGTAACTTTTGTCCTAGTGACCTATGTATATACTACGACTCTTTCAAAATTTTGTAAAGGCAAGCGGGCATATATGATTACTTTAAAGAGCTAATTTAGTAGTATCACTACTATTAATAACAACTACAAAATCTACATTAAGGCATTCAATTCATTGACAAGCCAAGCGTTACCTTTGTAGTCCGGCATGCCAACTGTTAGGAAGCCGAACATCTTAATTAATAAAGCGATAAAGCATATTCATATTTCGATACATTGCAGCTGTTTACAATAAAGGGTGAAGGAAGCAGAGATAGGATTTTGAAGTTTTAATGATTAACTGATTATAAAATTGGGAACGCCGACCCTTTCATACTTGCTATGCAAATATTCGTACGTTATTACGTTTTTAATAACTTTTTGTTGAGATGATTTGAACAAAAAGGTAGGTATATAGGTTATATGTCATCGAAGCAAAAAAAATACTAAAATAATTTTTATTTGTTATTTACTCAAACTTTTACCAAAATTTGGCGGTTCAAAATGTTAGCAATGATCGTGAAAATATAATAAACATATAAATAGGAACTTCGACATCCAATAAAATTATCAATGACAAACATTTCATTAGAAAACTTCTATTTCCTGGAACAAGTATTATAAAATATACGCACATTAATATTCGTTCAATACACACGCCGCATCGCAGCACTACTTAGTACTACTCACGCCTTTCACGTGCATATCCTTCATCACGTAATCCATACATATGTTATTTGGCCTTCATCTACCCATACATGCGTCCAGAAACATACTCAGCGCTCTTCTCGTTATATGCTTTTCGTCGTACCTCATTACAGGCCCATAGTACGCTAGTCTATGGCTTGTCAACTGTTCTGCCCCTGGTACTATTTCCAAGCTTTCTCTGATATTTCTAACATTGTAATGTTGACATTAACGCCTGCGAATAAGCTTACACAATTACAATGAATAGAAAAAAAATATGAATCTAGAAAATAAAAAAACATTTATTCTTGTTAAACGTTTTATCGCTCCATTGAAAACTACAAGCTATATATATTTATGGAATCGTTTTTTAAAGCCCTTCATTTTGATAACACACTCAATGGGTTTGGAAAAAAAATGTCAAAATATGGCGCCTAAAAAATTTTTTTTATGTATCTAGTGTCAATTACGTTATCAAGACTAATCTAACGAAATATCTTACTTTAAAATAAATTGCCAGCATGCTGGGCACGCTGCCAACTGGTAGTGGGCTAGAGCATTTGGACTGCCTATGAGTCTGCAATGACTTATAGGGATCTAAATGCTTTTATTGTAGTAGCTGTAGTGTTGTATATAGTTCGTAGTATGTTGTTAATAAAGGCATACCGCCGGTAGATGTTATTAAGCCGTTTAGAAGTTATGGTGGAACAAAGAAACTCACAAACATACATACATACATACATGAACCCTGAAAACATAACACTCCTTTTTATGTACAGTCGTGTAAAAATACAAGCGGTATTCGAAACTGCGAACATCCGTCCCTATAGCTTGGACATGCTCTTTTAACTGATTGTATCTAGTAGTGAGTGAGTCATAGCACAAATGTATCTCTTCGATTATATCGTGTACATCCATTTTAACATTTGCATCTCTGACACATGTACTCTACTTCCATCCGCCACTTTCGTTGCCCAACATTCAGGTTCATACTATACGACAGATCTAAGCTAACTTTCAGAATATTGTCTATCAGTAGCTGGCATTATGATGCCTGGCTTGTTAATAGTAAGTACTGTAAAGTGATATAAAGTGGTAGTTACCTTGCGCCCCCAACATGGTGGCCTTCACTGTGGACAGTATCTTGAGCTGCGTGCCGATCGTCGGGATCCTCTCGCACACTTGCAGTAGGTTCTACAACGGAATAATATAGTTATTGTACAACAACAACAGTTCATATCGCTTGTATTAAACATCATTATATCCTAATTTCAAAAGTTTTACTGCTGTGTTAGAATAGTGCACAGAACGAAGACATAAACATACATAATCTAACCTAGAACCACGAAAGAGCGAGACCCGCACGAGACACAGGTATCTGCATACTTAAGAGGGTCTCAAACCCATTTTGTATTATAGATTCAGTTTACGGAAATAAAAATATTACAAGAATATTATACATAACACTAGAGATCGAAATGCAAATTATCACTTGATTTTTGAAGCAATGATGGATCAGTGGCATTGGCTATGGACTGCCGCGCAGCAGGTCCATGGCTCGAATTCCGCCGCAGGCTTGAGCTTCACCGCACGGTAGAAGGGCATTTTGCGTATGCCCGCCTGGCTAGCGACCACCCTCAAGTAGAAAACGTGTCGCGAAGCACCTAACGCTATGTTCCGGCAGCTGTCCTTGAGAGCCAGTAATTCTAGGTTAAGCCTGTTAACACCCTCGACGCTCGACCACATCATCACTTCCCATTAGGCGAGATTGTGGTCAAAAGCTTACCTATCAGCAATAAAAAATTAAAAAATGTATAGAAATATGCCGTTGAATGACTTAACATATGTTTTATCTATTTCTTTAGAGTGAACACGTAAGATCCTATGTTTAGGACACATACGTACGGTTTTCGTAATTTAATTACACAATATAAAATTTGTCTGTAAGTAGAATGAGAGGAATAGAAGACGTGAATAAGGGTAAGTGAATATGACTTCATTAAAATGTTCTAGGCGCAACCTCCAGTGTTATGTATAACCATCTTTGTCCCATAAGACCCGGTCGAGTTAATTAGGCACCATTTTGGATTAAGTCTCTTCACCCCATGCTCCGCAGGAGTCTCACTGCCTCACAACTGATAGAATTTTTCTTTACGGTAACACGTCTCATAATATTGCCGAGGTTATTTGTTAATCGCATAGCCTTATCTATACTAATATTACAAAAAGGGAAAGATTTGTAGTCTTGTATGTAACGAATAAACATAAAAACTATTGGACCGATTTCAAAAATTCTTTCACCATTACAATCCTACATTATCCCTGAGAAAGATGGCATTTTTATTTTTTAAATGTTTGTTATATACCCTTGCGAATCCTGAGCGGGCCGCTAGTTGATAAAATTTTTGTTATCCTCAGCTGCCAAGACTAAGCTAACTCGACCAAGATATACTTCTATATCACTGAGAATAGTCCAACCGTAAACATGATAGGTTGATACTGGTACCATTTATCCGTAGCCCGAGTTATTATAAATAAGGCTACGATAACATCTGTCTGTCGTAAGAGGTGACTTAAAGGGGACTCTGCGTTCGGGGATAAATGGGGGTGGTGACCTTTATCCCACAATCAAGCTCGAGGAAGGCGTCGTCATTATTCGGCAATTGATAGCGTGCCACTTTGTGGTTCCAGAATTTAAGTAGAAGCGAAATGTTCTCTCAGATGAAACAAAGTGTAAAAGCAAAGTGGCAGCAGGATCATCCCGGTGCGTTCCTCTGGTGATTCCGGGACCCTGAAAGTTGGTGAAAGCCCCACATAATCCGGACTACTCCCCATAGCATCCAGGTATAAGTGAACATTCTCCTCGATGGCGAACTAGAACGAAACTCCGTACGTAGATGTGGAAAATGGCACAAATATTGAATAGATATTACTTACGGTCCTGATCCTCTTGTCGGTACACTCGAGCGCCAATTTCTTGGCGAGACGAGTCACTTCCTCCGAAGCTTCAGCGATCGCCTTCGCCGTCGCGATCAGCTCGCGTTTGCTGCCTGTTACATATATACACATTAATTATTCCTATTAATTACATAGCGAATTTAAGATATGAAACCAATAAGGGACGGTCCACAATAGGTGAGGCAGTTAAACAATTTAAAAAGTGGGATACATTAAAAAAAAACTAAGAAAAAGCAAAAAATCGGAACTCAAACGATAAAAAACTGTAATTTTGTAGCCAAAAACAGTTATTTTCTAGCGGGTGTGATTTGTTTTTTACAAACCTGCAATCATATAATCACGCCTGTATTTCCCTAAAGAAACTGAGGTTAACACCCACGTTTCGCCAATTGGGTTTTAGTCCCATGTAATAGGGGGCGAAACTATTGCCATTCACGTGGCACAGTAACACAAGCCTACAAACATGGGTATTTTTGTTTCAGATTAGTAGTGCGCAGCCAGAGAGGCAACTTTTTAAATTTTCATGACCGACTTCCACAAATTATTTCATACTTGGCCGAGTTGGAAGTAGGTTTCGTTTACTTTTATATGTTATATCGATAAAGTTTAAATTTAAAAGGAGCGTACTATTATATATACATATATAACTTTGATATTTTGCTTAAAACCTATTCAAGTGAAGCTATTTAGCTCTTTTCAACAGCTTGCAAGTTTTAACATATTAGTAAGTACATAATATACAACTATATTGCTCTTATATATACAAACTATACAGTAACACGAGTTTTCTTTCATGATTTAAATATTCATACATTAAAATACACACTTTTTTTAATTCGTCACATCACCTCTAGGCGTTGCGTTGTTAGAAAAATGTATAATATAATATACGTACAATTTCACGCACGAAGGCTACCTACAAATATTTTGAGTGTACTTGCAGCTACTACCTGTCTATCCCAGCGATTACATTGTCAATTTGTATAGGTAGGCTTCGAATCTACACAATGTTTTAGTGTGGTTGAATGGTAGGTAATTCTGTCGGAATGTCTAGCTTATAGTGAGACGAACTCATGATAAATTTAAATTTGTTATTTATTAGTCTTTTTTAATTACTTTTGATTATTGCTACTATTATTATTTCTAATATATTTGACGACGACTATACTGTAGAGTTAAATTTAATTGTTAGATGTACTTTGTAGTTGCTTAGTGACATATTGTAGAAATCGCTACACTGTCGCATTGGGTTGAGTACCTGTAATGATAGCTGTAAGTTTATAATAAATAAATAATATTATGATTTGACTTTGCCCGAGGTCTTATTTTAATTTGACTACATTTTACATTAATAATGTGTTTTGTAATTTTCTAATTAGCGTAATTGGTTTATCCGTGTTAATTAAGTAAATAAATACAATAAATTGGGTATAAATACAGTAAAATAATAATTAATAGCAAAGCTATTATTGTACAGTATATACACCCACACTAAAACATTGTGTACACATGAAGCCTACCCATATAATGGCAATGCTGCCAGCATGCTGGGCACGCTGCCAACTGGTAGTGGGCTAGAGCATTTGGACTGCCTGTGAGTTTGCAATGACTTACAGGTTATCTAAATGCTTGTATTGTAGTAGCTGTAGTGTCGTATATAGTTCCTAGTATTTTTTTTAATAAAGGCTTACCGCCGCGTCGGTTAAAAAAACATATATATGTGCATAGTTAATTTACTACAGAGAAACGTGTTAAGTGAACAGGTCTGTACACTTCTATGGTATCGTAAACAATGAAAACTCGTACTAGTGTACAGGGAGATGTGACATAATATGCAGCATATAGGGCTCGTATTAATGAATGCGTTTCAAAGTTGAGATTGTTCTTAAGATGCAGTTTTTGACAGATGTTTCATACACTAAAACTGCATCTTAAGAGCCCTTTTACATTTTGCAGCCTTCTCACTCGCACTTTTAAAGATAATTTCAAATAGCAACAATATGGTTTATATTTTTTAAAATGTGGTCAATCATTATTTTGCTTCATGCAACTATAGATGTTCTCGTCTAATTTTCATTTTGATATCTGTTATGGGGGATCCAAAACGCGTAATTTAGTTATTTTAAATTTTGGGCCTCTAATTCTAAAGTAATTGGACTCAACATGTAACAAAGTAAAAATATGTTGAGAACATCTATAGTTGCATGCAGCGAAATAATGATTGACTACATTTTAAAAAATATAAACCATATTGTTGCTATTTGAAATAATCTTTAAAAGTGCGAGTGAGAGGGCTGCAAAATGTAAAAGGCCTCTTAAGATCTATCTCAAATTTGAGATTAGTTTTTTGAATACTTCTAAATAATTATATACACACATAAGGCACTTACCGCTTAGATTCATAGCGACAACTATCCGAGCAAGCAGGTGGAAACAATATGTTACAATATTTAATGATTACAGATGATTACAGCTTATAAGAAACTAATCTTGTACCTGTATACTTAAGTTCAATAAATATATATACAGTACAGAATGCCGATGCTCTATTTTTGGCATTTTTAGCTATCGCTAATCCATAGTATTAGTAGTTAAAGTGTTAATTAATGATTTTCAATGGTCATTCATTGGAGTTCCGCCAAGTGATAGTTCATAAACAATTTTTGTGTTAATATTAGGTCCTTACATATGAAATTGGCGTTTTTCGTACTGGCCACTTTAATCACGAATTTCTCCTCTTTGGTAAGGAATTCCAAATTCAAATTTGTACAGCTATAGACTCATGTATTTGTGCTTCGATGATCGTCATTCATTTGTTTTTTTTCTTCTGTTTTTTTCTGTTTGCGTCACTCATTTTACAAAATCGAAAACCTTAAATATCGCATTATTTACGAGTACGAGTTCCGCCGTGGCACTAGTGCTGCGGAAACAACTAGAAGGGTGAATGATGTGTATGGCGGTCGTGTTGCAAAAGAAAACACAGTTCGTTTTTGGTTCCAACGTTTTCGTTCTGGAAATTTCGACCTGCAGAACAAGCCCCGTGGACGGCCTGAGACTCAAGTTGATAATGAAGAGTTGAAGGCTATTGTGGAAGCGGATCCATCGCAAACCACGTCCGAGTTAGCTGCAGGCTGCGATGTTAGTGATAAAACTGTTTTAATTCACTTGAAGCAAATTGGGAAGATTAAAAAGCTTGAAAGGTGGGTACCTCACGAATTGACTGAAACAAACCGGCAAACGCGCGTCGACTGCTGCGTTACATTACTAAACCGGCACAATAATGAAGGTATTTTAAACCGAATCATTACCTGTGATGAAAAATGGGTTCTTTACGATAATCGGAAGCGCTCAGCGCAATGGTTAGATCCTGGCCAGCCAGCCAAATCCTGCCCCAAGCGAAAATTAACCCCAAAAAAGTTACTTGTAAGCGTTTGGTGGACTAGTGCCGGTATTGTTCATTACAGTTTTTTCAAATCTGGCCAGACTATTACGGCTGATGTCTATTGTCAGGAATTGCAAACCATGATGGAAAAGCTAGCGGCTAAACAACCTAGGCTGGTCAATCGCTCCACGCCACTGCTGCTTCACGACAACGCTAGACCACACACTGCGCTACAGACGGCTACTAAATTAGAAGAGCTTCAATTGGAAAGTCTAAGACATCCTCCGTACTCCCCGGACCTTGCTCCAACAGATTACCATTTTCGAAATTTGGATAACTTCTTGCAAGGGAAAAAATTCAACTCCGATGGGGCAGTCCAAATCGCCTTCAAAGATTTTATTGATTCCCGTCCGACTGGTTTTTTTAGTAAAGGGATCAATGAACTACCTATGAGATGGCAAAAGTGCATAGAAAATAATGGTTCATACTTTGATTAATTAAATATATTATATTAAAAAATATTCGACTTTTTGTTCCTCCCATACAAAACGCCAATTTCATATGTAAGGACCTAATATATAGGACAATCGGCATACTGATATAATACTACCTAGCGTAATAAGTGCATATATAAAATACATATTACAGTACTCGACAACTTACCATACAGAACTCCTATAATTAATAATAACTGGTACAGTGCTTTCAGTTCTGTCTATATAGAGATCCTACCGGCTGCGCCAAAATATGTTTTAATTCATTCTGACGTACATCATCGGATCTACTCGTATAAAAAAATATTACAAAGGAAAGCAGTAAAGATCCAAATACTTAATTTCTAAGTCAGAAGCGGCTTATGGTTCGAAGTCATATATTATTTTACTATGGTGTTTACGACGGTCTTACTATTCGAAAAGTAAATTAAAAAAAATGATTCTTACAACATTTGGAAAACAGGTACAAATCTAGAGCGTCGAGAAGAACGGGTAAGAAGAACTGGCAAGAAGTTTTGAACCATTTATTTTTATTCGAACACCCTTACAAATTAAAACATAATATTATAATAATAATTACAATATTAAATCCGCCAAACGTAATAGTACTAACACATATTGTACTGACCGCACAAAAGAAGAGGAGCAAGGGTAGGAAGATGATGATTTAAATTGCCTAATACTGTAATATAAACATCTTGGACGGATTATATAGATTATGCGATTAGCATGGTAACTTCAAAGCGTTTATTATATACAAGCATAATCATTTGTACATTAAAGGCTTACATTTATCGGCTAAATAAACCCTAGACTATTTTATTTTATCCAAGTCTAAGTAGTTGTCGTAAAAAGAAAATAAATATATTAAATGAGCAGCAGTACACTGTTCACAAAACCAAAAGATTTACAATATGTGTCTAGGTTGAGTTGTAAGACAGACGTGGACAGTATTCGCGATATATATGTCTATCGTTAGTATTCCGTCTTGGATCGTATTTACGTGGAGCTGCCAACGCTCACACGAATTGTAATTCGAATAATTAATAAAATGTACAATTCAATTATTTTCTTTAAGGCAGGGTTTAGGTTCCGAAAACAATTAAGTATTATTTAATACAATCATAGCGATCGGTAACAAAATTATATAGTGTCGTATTATACACAGTGTATATGATATGTGCCATGATAAATAAAAGCCTGATTATAAAATTATTTAAATGGAACTTACCTTTAGAGTCTGAACGTACGAGTTCCGAAAGCCTCGCCATGAGTATGGCCATGCGCTTGGCGGCAGCGATGATCTCGTTGTCTTTGGACGACCATTCGCGAACTGCCTTATGCAAATTATGAGCTGCCACCTGGTAAACAGTGTTATATGGCAAGTTTATTGTTAGTAACGAAATTCAGGATAATTATCTTTAATCTATGTTACAACGTTGTATGGGTAGATCTGTGAAACTTTACAATAGGGGCGTTCGTTTTGACTCGATTGCGTTTGTAGCAGTTTCAAAAGTGGCATTTGTGTTTTAGCGTTCGGATAGAAGCTTTTGCTATTTTTGACCACCAATTACTGCATGCTATCCGAACGGCTTAAAACATACTTTGACAACCGACAATATTTTAACAATTTTGAAACATGGAATCAATCTCTAAAATTAACAAAACAAGTAGGTACCTACTAAATAATATGGTATTTATATTATATATTTATATATAATATAAATACTATATAAAAAACTTGTGAAACTCTTCAATCGCGCCAAATACAACTGTCAAAACAGCAGTTGTCAAAAAACGATCACAACGATCCCACGGTAAGACATGGGTCAAAAATATCACTTTTCTCTGTCATTTGTAGCGTTTTCAAAGCTATCCGAACGGTGAGCGAAAACGATATTTTTGCTCACGAAGTCCCAAAACGAACGGCCCGTGTGATCATTTTTAGCGTTTGTGAGTGTTATTTTTGGCACCGATAGGCTATCCGAACGCCCTAAATAAGTTACAGACAAATTATGAAAGCTAGAATATCCAATAAAATTAAAATTTCTGTGTTTTATTTAGACATTTACGATGAACATAAAACTTTTGATTAAACCTATCTATCACAGAATATTGGAGTTCTTTAAGCGACCCTACCGCAGAAAACCAATAAATTTAAAAATAATAAACGAACATTGTTTTAATCAATTTCATAATAGATCGATCAAATAATTAAACTCAGAATATGATAAATCTGATGTGATTAATGCTGGGGTAAAATGTGTTGCTTTATTAAACCCAAACGGCAGGCGCATGTACTCAAACATACCAATATAGGTTGGCTGGGATGCGGCTGCCTCCTGAAGATGTCTTCACCCTCGTCGTCGGTGTCGGAGGGTGGCGGCGGGCGCGGCGGCGCAGGGGCGGCGGCGGCGGGGGGCGGGGGGCGCGGGGGCGCGGGCTCGGCGGTGCGGGGCGACACGTGCAGCCGGGACAGGGCCGCGGGGAGCGCGGGGGGAGGGGGAGGGGGCGCGTACTGCCGACCCAGGGCCGACTCCACCTCGCTCGCTGCGTTTATTATCTGCAAACAAATGTAACAGTGATTGACTTTAACACTCTCGCGACTTGAGAACATGTTTATGAGATGAGTATTTAAACTTGTTGTATGTATATGCGTCAAGGTAAATAATACACATGCTTTAGCGTGAAACACTTGTCTTGTAACTGTATCTAAGGATTTAAAAAAAGTTACTATGTAAGGGGACTAAAACTATCGTATCTATTTGATAACTTTCAATAATATTTGCCTAAGAAGTTGTGAAGCACAAATTGTTGGTATGTATTAGAGAGTGAAAAGTGTCAAGTTCGTAAGCATGAACGATCGTTGGTATTAATTTCGAAGAACTTTATTCGGAGTGTGTTTTAGATTCAGGATATGAATAACCAGCTCAGTAAATTTACTTCATTAATAAAACGATGCAAATCCTAAATTTAGACTCTAGGCTGCAAGTCAAGAATTTCAACTTTCTTATGTTTCAAAACAGAAAACAGTCTTTTAACAAAATTATAAAGGGAAAATCGTGTGTGCTCGTGTAGTAATTTTTTTCAACACTTGTGCTCAGAGAGAAGGTCGTTTTAATATATATTATAATGAGGAAGGTGGTCTAGAAAATATACAGTAAATACAAGAAATTTTTTATTCCTTAAATACCAATGATGTCTGGATGAAAGCGTAGATGTAACCATGGTAAGAGTTTCAGGTGACACCTAGCATAAGTGATAAAAAGATGTAAACAAATATTACAATAGTAGTTACAAAATTTGTTTTTTGACTAGTTATTTTCAAATTTAGCAGATTTCCGTTAAACATAACAGGAATATTGATACTGCGGGGATGTTTTAGAAACTTTTTAATATAAGTAAGTTACCTCGGAGTTAGCCTGCCTCCAAGCCGGTGCTTGCTTGACATCACCCAAGGCGACTGCTTTGGCGCGATGCACTGCGGGCGGGATGGCCGACTGCAGCCGCTGGTGAGCTGACGACAACGCTCGGGCGAACTCGGAGTCTTCTGTGTTGTCGCGCTCGGAACCGCCGACCAGCAACACGCGGTTGGCTAACCTGGAACGATCGGAACGGCAATCTATAGTCGAAATTTTTAATCAGACGGAGTAAACTGACAGATCGAAATGTCACATTTCAAAATAAAGTTGCCAAGTTCAAATCATCGTGATGTCTTTAGTTCAGTTTCTATGAGCGGAACTAGATTGTGTTGGACACATAACAATTGTCATCCCTAAATTTTATAATTTATTGCTGTGCTAAAGTCTCACAAACAACCTATCTTTTAATAATATAATCGCTTGTACAGTAAAATCTCTCTTAGGACAATAATTATGACTTTTACGAAGATTCTGAAAAAAATATACAGCTCACTGAAGTGATGAAGTGAAAGAACTAAATGATTTTATCACAGCACTATTTTTGTATCGTCAAAAAGTAGCAACACCCGTAATGTCACTTTACCCGATTAAAAATCCGACTATAAGTGTTGTTTGATTCCAATTCGTATTCGTCTTTTTATTGAAAGATTTTTTATATTATACACCGGAAGGTCTGGGAGTGCTGCGTTGTCAAACCGCCCAGATTAATAGTGTTATTGAATGACTTGTAAAAGTGAAATTTAAGTTGTTTTACGACCTTACGAGTATTTCAATTTTACAATACGATTTTACTGCAGACCGTAAGAAGTCTATCAATTCAAAGGCAAATATAGAGTAGTGACAGCTATCTAAGCAATAAAATAATTGAAAGATAACGACATAGCTATCTATCGACAAACTCCTATGGAATGCATAAGGAGTAGGAAGTATCCGTAATCCACTTGGAAACGAAATACGGTAGAAGAAATTTCATGAAGCAGGAAGAGATTCATAAAGAGGATTTGAGTGGAGTCCTTCATGGCAAAACTACGTACAACATCATAACGGTTAAAATCGGATACCTGATGAAACGGAGGTACGCAATTAAGGCAATTTTCCGATCACAAGGTCAACTCCGACAGATGCTGCGTTCACCGAAGGACAGTGAACCACTTGCCGGGCCTGGGGTATATAAAGTACCGTGTGATTGTGGTAAGTCCTATATCGGAGAAACACGACGAAATATCGCTACGAGGTTGACGGAGCACGTCAGGTGCATTAAGTATCTTGAAATTGAGAAATCCGCAATAGCCGAGCACGCCCTCATCAAAGATGCGAAAAATTTCATACGGTTTGATAAGGCATCCGTACTAGCGAGAGAGAAGTATTTTGTGCCGCGGAAAGTACGTGAGGCTATTTAAATAAATCGTCATCCAAATTTTAATAGGGACGGTGGCTGGACTTTACCATCTGCGTAGAAACCAGTGCTTAATTGTGCCTCGACCAGTGCCAAACCGTTTACCCGCGATGTAGACGTAGTTGCAATAGTGTGCGGAGACCCTACACATAGTTTTGACTCGCAGAGGGCGTTGCTCACAGCCACCCGCAGTGCGCGTCTAGCAGCCCTCGAAGTTGCCCGCAGTCCTTGAGAATGAGCATCTTTACTGCTCGAACACCGGGCGGAGATTACACTAAACACCGTGAGTGCTAGCCGGTATATTTATTTCAAAATCAAAACTGTTTTGAAAAGAATCCTTACCTAGCAATAGCCGAAGTGTTATCGACCATCTTCTGGGAGTCGTTGTTCCGGATCGCATCCTCGCAGAGGTAAGTGTGTTTCTGCATCAGCTCACCTGCAAATATAGTTATTTTTCATTTTTAATGTTGTTGTGACATAACAAGCTCAAGGCCCACCTGATATTAAGCGGACTTACCTCTGCCTATAACAGATACAAATCAACTATTATAGGCAGACGGGCGCAGTGCAATTCGTGAATGTCACAATTCACGAATTGCACTGCGCCCGTCACCTTGAGACATGGTTTTGTTAAGTCTCATGTGCCTGTAATTTCACTGGCTTTTAAGGACTGCTGCCGGGACACACTGTTAGGTGCTTGGCGACAGATTTTCTACTTGAGGGTGGTCGCTAGCCAGGCGAGCAGTCGCAAAATGCCGTTCCACCATGCGGTGAAGCTCAAGCCCGCGGCGGGATTCGAATCATGGACCTGCTGCGCGGCAGTCCATAGCCAAAGCCACTGAGCCATCACTGCTTCAATATAATTCACAAATTTATTTAGAGCCCCTTGGCTACGGGACCAACAAGGCAGTTTACAATTGGGATCACTTAGGTTTTCTTTTCCTACTACTAACTTTACTACTTAATTAATTGGTCTGTAATGGGCAAATTTTGTAATTAGGTAGTTTACGGAAAGTAGACATAAAGTTAGAAAGAATTTTGCGGCAGGGACGAATTAAGGCTTATTAAGGGGGTCAAATTAAAGGCAAAAATTTAACATTAAAATACATATACTAGGGATTTGCAATGTGGAGGTTATCTTTTTTATTATTTGATTACTAAGCTTTAAACCACAGACTGCAGTTGACAGTGGAACATGCATGCTTAGAAGATACCCATTCTCTGTGGACTTGCCTACAATTTATTAATCGGGAAATAGAGACGCTGCTGGGAGGAGGTTCCATACTTCAGCGGTATGCATTATGAAGGTGGTCTTAAAGCACTTCGTACGTAAGAAAGGAGATGGCACAAAAAGCTTGAGTAGGTCGATTGAATACTCTCCACGAAGTGAAGCCTGTATAACTTGTTGAAGTCGGTACAATGATAGTTGAAAAGTATCTGTTATTACAATATTGTGCGCATGTTACCGACTTCGACATGTTATTTCACAATTGGAGTCAGTTCCATTTTTAGGTAAAAAAATTGTTTTCACCCGTTTTGGTGCCCCTTGCTGCTCTTCTCTACTTCGATTGTCATTCACTGTCTATGACTATACCATCACGGTAGGAAAACACTTTTCAGTTATTGGAGTGTAACTCAAAAACGGCAGGACCGATTTCGATAGTATCAGCTTCCAAATAAAAAAAGAATCATCAAAATCGGTTCACCCAGTCAAAAGTTCTGAGGTAAGAAACATAAAAAAAAGCAAATTGAGTGCCTCCCATTTTTTTGTCGGTCAAAAATATCGATAAAATGGCAACTTTGTATCTATGTTGCCATTTTATCCGCCATTGATCGAATTGAAAACGGATCAGCCAGTATAAGTAAAAATAAGGATGTGTTTACCGGCAGTCCGCACGAAGTCCAGCGGGTCGACGGCCTGATCGCAGAGGTCCCGCACGCGCAGCACTGACTCTGCGTATTGGTTCTTCAGGTTGTTGAAGTGCTCTTCTGCTACCTGCAACGGAATAATGACCATTTAAAGAGTTCAAGTATGACCATTAGTACAGTTTACAGATGTATTCCTAGATACAAGCACTATCTGAAGCTAAGTTAAAATCACATTCACACATTTTAAACTGACTTAAAAAAAAGTAGGAGGTTTTCAATTCTGTATTTTTTTGTGTGTGTAACTTCAAAACTCTTTACAGGGTGTGCTGATTCATTATTACATTCGAAAACTAGCGTTTTGTGGTCTTGTAAGATTTTAAGAAATGTTTATCAGCTGTCGTGGCACACGTCACCTATCAAGGTTTATATGTGCGTCCCTTATTTCTTCCATATGCGTGTTCTTGACTGTCTACTCGGAAGGATAAATTAAAGGACTACATTTCGGCTCATCAGTCTCATTTAAATTTTGTGTGATCTGACGAGTCGTATTTGTGTTATCCATAATGATGCGTATTATATGTGTGAAGTTGTATTTTTGTTAAAAAAAATTTAACCCCCGACGCAAGCAGAGATAATTTGAACTAGTGAGGATATATGTGTTTTTTTTTTATGCCATATAAATTAGCCTTTGACCACTATCTCACCTAATGGTAAGTGATGATGTGGTCGAAGATGTTGTTCAGATTAACCTAGAAGTACTGGCTCTCAAGGACAGCTGCTGGAACATACCGTTAGGTGCTTGGCGACAGATTTACTACTTGAGGGTGGTAGCTAGCCAGGCGGGCATTCGCAAAATGCCCTACCACCATGCAAAAATGGCATGCGTGTATGCGTGTATGTGGCATCGTAGTTCCCAAACGAATAAACCTGATTTGGTTATATTTTAGTTAAGGATGTGAGCAACTTCTAGAGGTCTAATCGATATGATCTGGTAAATTATAAATTAATGATTGACATGAATAATATATTTTAGTGAGTAAATGAAATGACATTGTAATAATAATTTGTTAAATTAATTTAGATGAACCCAGTAACTTGCACGCCTTTAAGGTTTAAATGTAGAGTCACATATTATTTTAGTTAAGACCTGTACTGTACCTACATTATGGCAAATAAATGATTTGAATTTGGTATCCTGTTACATCAATAATAATGCAAGAGCATGGTAACCTTGACCTGAAGCTACAGCATCATCTAGAACCGCACGATCCCTAGTTCTCACCATTTTACAGAGGCATCGTGTCTGTTCATTGAAATGGTCTAATAAGTTTGAGATTGATGGTGATCTAGATCGGATGATATTCGGGGATCATTTATTATGTACATAGTCCCGAAATGACCTCCACTCCATATCTACGGGTGGGAGAGATAACAAGCGTTCAGTTACCTATCAAATGAAACTTAAAAACGTCTGGACAAAAGTTGATGAAAATGTATGGGATCACCTTGATCGACTCCAAAAATACATCATAATAGGACAAGTTATGCGCAGTCATTTTCACTTTTATTTCAGATCCTCCTTTCTAAAAGTCGTTTATTTAACAAATAATGAAACGTTTTGTCTTAAAACTACAGTTATATTATTTTATATCAAGAGAATAATAGATAAGTAAACACTTATCTTATAAGTTTTCTTTTTATTATTTAATTATAATTATGTATATGCATACCTTGCTCTCCGGATAGAAGAGTCGAATCTTCCCGGCTGCAATGAGTTGAGGTGATAGTTTCTCTACCTGGTAAAGATATTACAAAATACATTAAATATTAGGTATATGTGCTGTTTATAAATACTTGGATGAAGAAGCTTAAGCTTTTAAATCAACGACCCGGAACTCAGAAACGCCTAAATCACCGGGCTGTCCGGTCTGGCACAAAAAAGGCGCAGGCTATTTTAAACAGATTTGGTGATATCTGCCGCATCTAAGGACTTTCATCAGTTAAAGTTATATTACAGAAAGCTCTTGAACTAAGCTATTGTATTTTGTATAGTTTTAGATAACACAGGTTCAAAACACCAAAAATTTAATCAAAACAATTTGATATCATTTTTTTTATAAATATATTTTTATTGTATTTAATTCTACACAAAACCTCATTTCCGAAATAATATAAAAACATATATGCGTTGAAAAAAAAAATTACATATTATGATCCAAACTGCATAAAAGATGCAACGATAAGTGGAATTACGGTGCGTCATACACACTTAGATTTATTTATTCGGAGTTTATTTATAGCATATTTGTTACATTTGTTTATCCAGTTATATAGATAATACATTAAGATAGTCCTTACTTTCTACTACACTCAGGGCCTGTTTCAGAATGTTCGAGTAAGATCCAGTTATACTACCTAGAACATAAACTAACTGAATGATAAAAATGACAGTTAACATGCAGCGCGTTTCAAGCTTTAACCGATGGATAGGCTAAATCGATGACTGTGCAACGCAAAGATAGTGTTTTATTTATTAAATATGTTCTGGGTAGTATAACCGGAACTTACTCGAACATTCTGAAACAGGCTCATACTGAAACAAAATGATATGACAAAAATGTGTGTTCAACAATTAGGTGTTCAGTTATTATTCTCTAACATTAAAAAAGTCATAGAATCAGTGTAAAAAAGTTCAGATATCATCTCTATTTATATCGCTTTTCTCTCAAATGTTTAAATTATACACAGTTTTCATTTTTACGACTAAGGAATGAATGCGAGAAACACGTTTGGTGATCTCGATAGATTTATTCCAAAGTTGCATGTTCCCAAACACTTTTCACGTTTTAATTCAAAAGTAAGAAAACATTAACATTACATTTTTATACAATTTCTTAGACAATCATAACTAGTTAAATTAAAGAAATATTTGGTTTTAATTTGATAGTTTTTTTAGATATAAATTATTTACATGTTACACCCAACGCGTCAAATATTATTATACTACTTATTCTGTGCCTATCTAAGGGACGGCTACTCGATTATGTATCGTCTTAACCTTCCATTGACAATTCCTCCCAACACGTCCACTCACACAACCATTTGTTGGTAGACTAGTTTCTATAATGTATTGTTAGGAGTGACTTGGCAAGGAGGCGGGGTTTGGAGGATGACGTCAGCGGTGGCGTAACTATAGTGGTGCGAGCAGCGGAACGAGACAGCGATAGTCGGGCGCACAGCGCGGTAACTAGCGATGGGCAGTAGCGGGATTTAGCTATAACGAAACGAAAACCGCTACTGGTTTTTGATACCAGTTTCTGAAACTATCTATTGTCAGTAGCAGCTTTTTTGGGCAACCTTGCTATTAACCGTCGCGCAATAATCTTCTTACTTATGAAACAAAGTACGCCGCGGATTTTATAAAAGACAGAGTGATTTAAGAGGAAGGATAATATATGCATATTATAGTAGAGAAAGGCGGAGAGATATTTGTTATTGTGATGCCGTAAAAATACATTTTTGTACACTTGCATTGCAAACGCTTATCTTTCGAGATAAATCAAAATAATGTTGTACGGAACTGTAAACCTTAAAAAGATATACAAAATATCTACAATTGTAGCTACATGTCTATATCCTAAGGATAACGCAAAAATACCTTTTTATCGTTTACATATCAACAAAAAATGGGTTAATTTACGAAGCTATTATATATATACCTAGTTTATAAATAACGTTTATAAACTATAACTATAACTATTTTTTTTACGTCAACTGGCCCTTTTGAGTGAGACATTGATACACTAACCTAATTACTATTTTTGCACATTCAACGACGCCTTAGATGATTAATTTAAGGTATAAAATCAAATAAAAGGTGCAATGCATTTCGAAAAATTGCGCCAGTTCAACAAGCCGCTCATGCTATCTCAAAAAGCCTCGTATTTTATCCTACTCGCGCGATCGGTCGACTTCGGATTATTTCGTTTTACCGGCGGCGCGGCGCCGCGACTCGTTGCTACGTACGTATCGGCCAATAGCAGCGATAGCTAGTTTGCAATGCTACCATGTTATAATAACTACATCTGTAGTAGTGATTTGTTTTTATTACCAAGCCTCCATATTTAGTCAGCATATAACCTGTTATTCAAAATAAATAGTTTTATTTGACACGTGAAACGTATAACCTGCTACTGAAGCAATAAATAGTTTTAGAAACCAGCTATTGTAAAAAACGCCCACTCCTAGCGCTAACTCACTTCTTTGCGGCTGCTTGGACGAGACGGACGTTACCCTAATTTCTTCACATTACTATTCGAGATTCCGTGTGGAAAGGACGTAGTTCTTTACCTAGCTTCAGTGAACTTATTGTCAAGATTATGTTAAAATCTTATAATTGTTGTTTTGTAAAATACATTTAGATTATGTTTTTCGACTATATTTTGTTTTTTAATTAAATCCGCTTGGGATACTGTACTGTATTGTATCAGCTGGATCGTCCACTGCTGAACACAGCCTCCCCTATCAAGGGGGTATTTGCCATAATCCCCACGCTTGGCAGGCGGCTTGGGAATCGTAGTAATAATAATAATAATAATAATTCTTTATTTCAGGTAACAGACACAATAAATAAATTTAAAAATTTACGGACCCATAGAACATAAATACCTTAATCTAAAATATATATATCAAAAATTATATTATTCGATTACACTACATAACAGGTTTACTCTGCTTCCTCTCCCTGTACAAACGGTATACCACCCCTGCAGGCCAAAATTCCGGTGTCAGGAACATCTTGGATTGAGCTGCTGGGACCTGAAGGGCATATGACTTAAAGTCTGTAGCCCTAATCTGCTCCAACCGCATCAAATTCAGTGAGATTTGCTCCTCACACCGGCCCTTCAGTCTCTCCCGGACATAACGCAGGATATCTTCTCCTTTTGTCTCTTTGTCCAGTCGAGAAAGGTATATTTTAAAGGTCGGTGCTACGACCCGTAGTGTAAAGGTCGTAGCAATAGCTGTGCCGCGTTGATTGCGGTTCTGCCGAGGTAGACGGCTCTTTTTTTTCACAAGGGTGAACCCATTTTCATCCTGAACCGCACAGGGTACAGCATCCTGTATATCCACAATCTGTCTCTTTGTTTTGATAGCAGTTTTAGACGTTTTCGAAACCTGAGCGTATGACTGCTTCTGATGCCGTGCCGTAGGTGGTCGTATAGTTGCAGTCGGAGTTGGCGTCATAGGCTGTGACGATGGCGTGACGTCAGCTGCAGGTCGAGTTACGTGATTTTGAGCCCGTGGTGACTCAGTAGGCGATGTTGTCGCTGAACTGCAGAGTGGCGATATTTGTTGTCGAGTGCCGCCTCGATGTAGGTTAACGTTTTGCAGACTAGGCGATTGTGAAAACGTTTTACTCCGCAAATCACACATTTCCTTTCTCAACCGGTCAACAGTCTGCTCTGACATTTCAAGCTTAGAGCGAATTTCCGTAATACTGGACTTCAATATAAGGATGTCCTTCAGGAGCGCACTGGCATCAACGTGGTCGAAAGTGATGCTTGGAATTACATTGAGGTCCTTTATGACGTAGGTGGGCAGATTATCTTCATCAGTTTCCTTAAAAACTCGGAAAATGTCGTAAAGATCATTTTTTCTTCGGCCGTCCCCTTGTCGTACTGTGAAACGAACATTGGTCACAGCAGTGTCGGCAAGAATTTTTTTGGCTTCTAGAATCTGAGCCTCCGTAAAATGGGATGAACAGATCTGCTCCAGGCTAACTTCATCCATCACATCCAGTTTTTGCTGGATGAAGGCAAGTGCTTCATGAACGATAATAGTGTCCGAACGTTTTGATTGCGCCATTTCGCAATAATTTCAACACGTGTACACAAACTGGGTCAGGCATCGAGAAGTCGCTGTATGCGACTACTCTAGCCGGCTATAGAAACGACACGTAGTGTAAGCTATCAGTTCATTAGAAGGCGCTGCTGCCCACCTTCTACTAGTATTTTTCCCTTAGTCGCCTTTTACGACACCCACGGGATGATAATGGGGAGGTGCAATTCTAACCCGGCACCCCCACGGGGGTTCTGATAAGTAATAATATATTATGTGAGGTATTCCCCGCTAGAGTAGTGTTATGTACTGTAAGAGGTAGTGTAGTGCAGTAGGGACCTGGTGTGCATTGTGCGCGAGTTGGTCAGCGAGCCGCTTGTTGTGTCGGACGCCGCACGCGACCATGGTGGCGGCGCCGCACGCGCGACGACTGAACGCCGCCAGGGCCGCAGCCTTCTCCGAGAAGTTACCTTCCCGTCCGGGGGTTCCTAGCGACAGGTGAACACAGACATTTTACATCTATTGTATGCTTAAAGATAAGGAGGCGCGTCTGCGGAAAAATATTTTGGTTTGATTTAACTTCATTTACTGATGCAATCGTCTATGGAAGCAATTTTATGTCACGGAAACATATACACACAACTTGCATGGTGGTAGGGCATTTTGCGAATGCCCGCCTGGCTAACTACCTCCCCCCCCTCAAGTAGAAAACCTGTCGCCAAGGACCTAGCGGTGTGTTCCAGAAGCTGTCCTTGAAAGCCAGTCATTCTAGGTTAACCTGAACAACATTTTCAACCACCTCACCACTTATCATCAGGTGAGATAGTGGTCAAAGGCTAACCTACCAGGCATAAATAAAAAAAAACCATATCTAACAATGAATGAAGAGTATTATTTGGACTTAGTTATCATCCAGTCATCCATCAATCCATATAATAATATAGACCCAATTAAAATGGACACTCACGTTTGTGGTGGTAATTAATAAACATTTTTTTCACGCTTGTAGCTAGGTTCCCTAACCTTTATACTTCAGATCAGGATATTCGTGAGTATAAAAAATATTGCCTATATTATCCTAAATAATTTTTGAAGCAGTGATTGCTTTGGCTATGGACTGCAGCGCAGCAGGTCCATCGTTCGAATCCCGCCGCGGGCTTGAGCTTCGCCGCTTGGTGGAAGGGCTTTTTGGGAACGCCCGCCTGGCATGCGACCACCCTCAAGTAAAAAATTTGGCGCCAAGTACCTAACGGTGTATTCTGGCAGCATTACTTGAGAGCCAGTGAAATTACCGGCAAAATGAGACTTAACAAGTATATTTCAAGGTGATGGGCGCAGTGCAGTTCGTCACTTGTGATAAAACGCATCTCTATATCATATAGGCAGAGGATACAGCTTAATACCAGGTGGATCTCGTGCTTGTTCCGTCACAAAAAAAAGTAGCATTTCACGCGACCAAGTACAATAGTTAAAATTACCCGCAATAGATGTCAGCGATCACCTAAAATATACTTTTAACCAGTAACAAACATACAGCGCCCTCTGCCTAACATTTCAGTAATCAACCCTAGTCTTCAGGGTTGTCGAAAATAAACGCAAAAAGCGATGATTCGTGTTATATAGAAGGATGTGCTCGTGTAGTGTGTGACAGTAGAGTACAGTATACCTGGATGCGCGTTGACGGCGTCAGTGAAGTGCCGGAGCGGCGCCGCCACGTCGATGAACTCCTCCACCACGCGGTTAACTACGGCGCGCTCCGCCAGCCGCTGCAGCGCGTGCAGCTTGTCCGTCAGCTCTCTGTTACATACAACCAACCACCTTACACGCGATACAGCTTCACCGCTTAAAGGTACCGCTCAATATAAAATAACAAGCAAACCTACAATGTCAACTACCTCTCCACACGCTCTCTATCTACCGACTCATATTCTACTTGCCATCCATTAAACTTCCTTACATCATGCAAAGTGCGTCATAAGCGAATAAACAGAGCATTTTTAATTTAATCGGGTAATTTATCCCTACAAAGTTAAGTTAGTACCTAACTGCAAAGTATATGAGAGTAAACAGAACATTTTCAATTTAATCGCGTGATACTGATTTGTAATATGTTTATATCTAATCAACCATCATACATTAGCCACGCGTTAAAAAAAAAATTGCGCGCTATTTTCCATAATTTTCGTATGTGGTTTGTATCGCATTGGTGCAATATTTTTCTTTTTTCCTCGCTGGGTGTTGAAAAAGTGCGTATGAAACTCATGAGCAACTTAGAGCACTTGTATCATAATCTACTATAAAATACTCCTTTACCTAACGTACTACACACGAGCACCATCTAGTACCGTCGAGTTTAGTTGCGACGAAGTGGTCAATGGCTGTTTACGTGTTTGTGCAAGGAATTTCGTCAAATAAATTAATTTTTAAATCTTTCGTGCGTTTCTCAGACCCCACCTCAATATTCACGTAACTTTTTTGTAAATAGTTTTGAATTAGTTATCGTCTTTTTTACGTTTACTTACCCAAAGTGTAAAAACAGGACCTTATTAAAAATAACAAATATTTTTAAAATATTTTAAGAAAACATCAAATGAATATTTTAATAAAACACTTAAAAAAAAAATATCTAGTGACAATTCCGCCTAATTTTCCTGCTAAGCCGACGTGACGTCACAAACGCCACGCAGCCAAACCGGAAGAATTTTCGACGCTTTTCGCTTCTACACGAAGCATCCTCAGGAGGTCTTGACTCTACGAGCGCACGATCGAGAAAAAACTCCCTAAAAACTAAAAACTCTATTACTAAAACTCCACTGTCCGTCCGTCTGTCTCTCACTAGGCTGTATCTCATGAACCATAATAACTAGATAGTTGAAAATTTCACAGATGATGTATTTTTGATGCCGCTATAAAAATATTAGCCAAATGCGAGTCGGACTTGCGCGTGAAAATAAAAAAGGGTATAATGTGTTTAATATTGTATATACAATGGTACGGGACCCTTCACGCGGGTTATAGCGAAATCCCTATATAACCTACTTAAAGACCTTGGCCTACCAAGAACAACCGTAACTTCCATCCTAGAACGTGTATCCAAGCCAGCATTAGTAAGGTCTTACCAAATGTTGGTTGGGCAGGGGAGGAGGCTCGACCGGTGAAAGGGAGCATTGATGCATCATAAAGACCCCCCTTAACCTTACTCACTGGGTTGCAAGTCCCAGGCACCTCGACTTGGGCCTCTTCCTCTGCAACGCTATGGACCCGGCACCCGCACGGTCAATCCATCCAATGCTAAGCAATTCGTCTCTTACTGAACATTTTCTTATTTGTCTAAACAATTAAATAAATAAATAAAAGTTTAGTAATATGAAACCATATTATATATATACTACTTTCATACGGCGGGAGGCATATAAAAATGTTCGAACCCTTTCCCATATCTATACTTTATATATTTTGTTTAGAAAAGTTAAAAAGAGTACAAACCTGGTAACAGCCCTGGCTTCTTCGCTTCCCCCCTTCCCGGCGGCGCAGAGGTCGGCAAGCTTGTCAGATAGACGTTGTACATCCGAACACAGCTGCAGCACTTCCGCCTTCTCGCGCCCTTGCAGTCCGTCCGCGATCTAATAACAACAAACAATAACACCTTACTTAAGGTGGATTCAGAATTTATATAATTTTACTGAGCTTGTTCGCTAAAACTATTGAAGAAATGGTGGCAAAGCGGTAATAGCTATATATAGATTGCCGCGCAGCAGGTCTACGGTTCGATTCCCACCGTGGGCTTGGGCTTCATAACATTTGCGAATGGCTGCTCGGCTAGCTCCCACTCTCAAGTAGAAGTCTGTCGCTAAGAACCTAACGGTTTGTTCCGGCAACTGTTCTTGAGAACCAATAATTCTAACACCGCCGTGAGTGAGTATGTGTTAGAATTATCAACATCTGTGAGTATGGCACGGTCGTAGTAGAGTTTGTGTGATGTATTTTCTAGAACTGTTTGAGGTGTATATTTCGAGTACAGTAAAATCTCCTTATCCGCCGTTCCCTCATTCGCGGGTAAAAAAATGCGACTCATTTCCTGTATTCGCGAATAAATATTTCGCTATTCGCGTATCTAGTCAGTACAATAAATCCGAAATAGGTGTCCTTTTAAACACGTCGACATCTTAGTACTACTGGCAGGTGCCGGTGCGGCATTTACAAAGGGTTTTGCGGTTGGACCGAAATAACAAATTTAAAAAGAATAATAAGCCTTATCGCCACTATGCCTAAAGTTCTTTGTCAAATGAGACTGTTGCTACGCGCTATCACACGTAAGTATTGAACATCTATTATGCATGCCACTGCTTTTATTAAAAACCGCATTTGTTATGGTCAGTGCACTGTATGTGTATAGTTCCATTTTGTGAAAATTTACCCATCTATGGAACAAACTCTTATTTTCAAAAGGAAAAATGCTAACGCCTCTGCTGAATTAAAGATACTTCTAGGTTAGCTTGAACAACATCTTCGACCACATCATCACTTACCATCAGGTGAGATAGTGGCAAAACAAGAGAAAATTACTACTTTTTAAACTTCTGCCGAAGTCAGATAATAATTGGTAGGTGTTATTACGAAAACGAGTTACATTATGTGATGAAAGATATTTTTAGTATGATTTTTTCTTTTATTTTGAGTTTTTGAAACGTATAAATTCCTATACAAATTACCGTTCCTTATCCACGGTTTCTGTATTCGCGGCATATTGGCGGAACGTATACCCCGCGAATATGGAACTTTGTTGTAGTTTTAAGTTATTTGTCTCGAAATCTTTATATGAAAATGTTTCAAGGCCATACATATAGACATAATTCTCAAGTTAATTATTTTATAAAAATTTCGGCATCATACAAACCTAGATAATGACCAAGTCAATCGGTATTATACTTTATTTTGGACCTAAATCCTCAAATAAGGGAGTGATCACCCTACGACGTTTGTATGGAGAACGGGCCTGCCAGTTCACCCTTAAAGTCGTGTATGAGGTTATGTTTGAGAGCCAGTTTTTGGTGTATGATATTGACGAGTTGGTAGTGTCTGTGAGTGTAGTCGGTTTGTGTGAGGCTTACGTATGCTCCAGTTAGATGCTGAATGGTTGGCTTTGGCATTTACGACATTGATTTGTCATTTGTAACTGTAGGGTCTTTTATGACGATTTTTTATTATTATTATTATTATATGCACTGCAATGCGGTCGTTACTCCGAAACATAAGTTCTAATGTCTCGTTCGTCCAGTCATTTCACTTGCTACAGTACCCACACAGTACACACTACAGTACACACCAAAATAGACTCTTGATGGTAAGGCCACTCGTAGCTTCGAAGCGCTCGTAGCGAAGTTAGCTGTTCTCAACCGATCAGTAAAATTAAGCAACGTTGCCCGTGGTCATAAGTTGGATGGGTGACCGCTAGTGACATTACTACTGAGCGTTTCCGTGCTTCGGAGGGCACGTTAAGCCGTCGGTCCTGGTTGTTGTCCTAGGATGGCAGTCGTTATAGCATGGTGGTAGGGCATTTTGCGATTGCCCGCCTGGCCAGCTACCACCCTCAAGTAGAAAATCTGTCGCCAAGCACCTAATGGTGTGTTCCGGCAGCTGTCCTTGAGAGACAGTACTTCTAGGTTAGCCTGAACAACATCTTCGACCACATCACCACTTACCATCACGTGAGATAGTGGTCAAAGGCTAATCAATCAGGCATAAAAAACAAAAAAAAAAAGTTAGTTATTGTTTCTCTATCGAAGAAAACAAGTGTTGTTAGTTTTTCCTGCAGCCGTAAAACGAGTGTATATTTAGTAATGTAGATATGCAGTATATATTTGTCTGACCGTCTGCCCCTGCGAGACGATGCTGTTGATGGCGCGCTGGCCCTCCACGCGCGTGTGCGGGTCCGCCGCCGGGTGGATCAGCCATTTGTGTGCCGTCTCCAGTCTGTCATTAATAAACAATGTTGTATACAATAACCGTTGTATATACTCATCAACAGCAACAGAAACACGTCCACTGTTGAACAAACGCCTCTGCAATAAAACGACACAATACACGGCTATTAGTTACCATTGGCTACTCGTATATCTTACGATGTCGTCAGTCAACGTATTTAATGTTCTGGTTATAGAAATTTCACGCAAGTGCTAATTCCTAAATGATAATTATTTTGATATTGTTTATAGTTCAATGGACATATCGCCCTGCTTGTATATATATGAAATTTCACGTAATATACGGCGGTTATATTGCCCTTCTAACGAGCATTGTTCCATTCTCTGGGTGGCTACTAAAAATATAATAAATAAAAAAACTGCAGCTGTCAGACCCGGGTTCGAACCCAGGATCATAGGGTGAAAGTGTCCATACGGACACATTTTTACCATTTTACTAACAATGGATCATCAAAAATAAATAAAATACACTAAATAAAACCATAATTTGCATAAAACTGTAAAATCAGTCATTTCCTCTTATCATTTTATCACTCAAGAAACGGACAGCCGAGCCGCAGATCCATGGTTCGATCCCCACCGCAGGCTTGAGCTTCACAGCATGGTAGAAAGGCATTTTGCAAATCGATGCCTTACTGGTAAATTCAATTATGTATCTGCACTTGTTGGCCAAATTGACTTAGAAATGCAGTTCTATGGCATTTTTTCCTTCCTATCGTCTGGTAACACAGAATAAATGCACGGACCTACAGTTGCCGAGATATTCAGTTTAAATAAATTATAAAGTCACTGAATACATGTAAATAAAACTAGTAAAACAGCAAAAGTCATACGTATTGCTCGATTTTATGAAGGTGGAAAAGGTAAATAAATAAATATAAGTATCAATATCTGGTTTAGCATGTAGTAAGTCTAATAGAATTCGATGAAACTAAAAGAAAAAAAAAGTAATAGCGATGTTTTACCTGCAATTAAAACATTTATTAAACATACTTGCCTAATTCGAAACCTAATTATACATGAGAGTAGCGTACTTGACTTCCGCTCCGTACTTGCCGTGCTGTGATTGGTCTACCCAATCTGCTCGCCCAATCAGCGCTGACTCCGCCCCTTCCGCCCGCCATAATGTCCGCCATCACCCCAGGTAGTGCGCCGAGCGCAACATGGCTTCATTGGTTTTCTCATGTTATGCCACCAGGCAGGTGTAGAAAGTATTAGGTTTCGAATTAGGCAAGTATGTTTAATAAATGTTTTAATTACAGGTAAAACATCGCTATTAAACTACTGTGCCGTCATTCGAAACCTAATTATACATGAGAGATGTGTTTGTTATCGCCTGGTGGTGATGGTGACGCCAATGTGATATATTTATAATAGTTATTTTAATAGAATAATAACAATGAAAGTATGTTATAGCATAATAAATGTTTATTTATCTCAGAATACATTGAAATGAGGAAATAGTTATACAATATAATCAGAACTGAATCAACAGTTGTTTACAAATTAGTCGTCTTGCTGTGATAGATAGATATAATATGTAATTGTTATGTCAATGATTTATAGGTTCAAACAAAGTTGCGATTGCACAAGGTTGTTTACTGGAGGGTAGGATTTCCTTGCGGTAAAACTTTTTAAAAGTGTTAGCCGATTTCCAGTTACCTCGTGCCAGTATGTCATCGAGTTGAAAGTTTTCAACCCAATTTCTTGAGGCGACGGCTGATCTGAAGCTGCCAGGTGTCCCATCAATGTTTGCCTCTTTTAAAATTTTCTTGACCCAGTTTGCGATCATGACCCTCGTAGCTGATCTAGGTTTACCATAAGTACTGATAAAGAGGTTGTCTGATTTGGCCATTTCTCTTCTTTGATGCGACAATTGTATCAGTTTAGTGACCCAGAACACTGGATCTAAATTAAGATTGTTTTTGTTAGGAAGGAGCTTCCAACCAGATTGCTGTTGGTTGGCTGTATCCGTTTTAGAGCCATACGATGGCCAAAGAATTATGCTGTCTTGTGACATTTTGCAATATTCCGGAGATATTTTAAGAAGCGTTAAATCGTGTATACGTCTTCCCGAACACAAAAGCAGGATAGCTGCTGTGTGCCCTGAAGTTTCATAGAGATTCATGTTCTCAGGGATTTTTTGACTCAGATGATGAGTTAAGGTATCGATGTTCCAGATTGGTGGCGGGTTCTGCCTTGGTTTAGCTAATGAGATTGATTTCAGAACTTGTTTAACAAGTGTATGCGAACTCAGTTTATTGTGATCATTTGGGTCAGAAAAAGTAGATACCACGGATTTGTGTACTAAAATAGTGTTCAAAGATAGCCTTTCTTTTTGATGAAGATCAGCTAAAAATCTTGCAAGTTGAGAGCCGTTAGGCTTACGTTGATTGACTGAGTTTCTTAGGCACCAAGAGAGCCACCTTTTCCACGCAGGTCTATATGTATTTAAAGTAGATGGTCTCCAGGCGGTAGATAAAAGACTTTTCTGTTCTTCATTCCAATCTGTTAGACTGTGATCCCACCCCCACATCTCCAAACTTCCAGTGTCATTTCTGTCGCTCTCGGTGGTGTACGTCCGGTCGTCACATCTACTAGTACCTCCGATAGGTTCCGGATCGTGAACGGAGGCTCTAGCGCTCTGCTCTTCAGATCCGGTCTCCAGTACACTTTTTCCCATCGTGGTACGATCATCAAATAAATTCCTGTTGATGTGTTCAGCTGAGCCAGTACTCTTGGTATGAGGTGTGGCGGTGGAAACACCCAGGCCAGTCTGAAGTTCCAAGTCAGCCCGAGGGCGTCGTAACTGTGAGCTTGGGAGTCCGACCTGTCGATTGTACAGTAATTTGGGACTACATGCGCTTGGCGAGAGGCAAATAGATCGATTTCTGGTGTGCCCCACTTTGCAAATATTTTTTCTGTTACCTTTGTTATAAGGTGCCATTCTGGATGTGATTTCTGGCGAGATAAATGGTCGGCATTCGTGTTGTAAATGCCTGGTAGATGATGAATCGTCATGTATATGTTGTACTTGTCTAGGATGTCGAATACTTCCGAGGTCAAGTCCGTCAATGCTTGTGATTTTGTGCCGCCTTCGTTGCGAAGGTATGAAACTACTGTCCTGTTGTCGCATTGAATTAGCAGTGAACTTGATTTGAGGGAGTGACATTGATATTTTAGGATTTTTAATATGGCAATCATTTCCTTCTGGTTGCAATGGAGGTTTTGTTCTGTAGGAAGCCAGGTACCTTGTATATCTTGGTTGTTCAATTTGCCACCCCATCCGATATCGCTTGCATCGGTGGTGAGGTAATGCGATGGTTGTGGGTTGTGTATGCAAGAACTGATTTTGTAATTCTGTACCCACCATTTCAGTTCCTGTAATGACTTCTGGTCTAGCGTATAAGCTGGAGCTCGCGACTTTATTAAAGCATTTGCTTGTGTCTGTAGTGCCCGAAAGTTCAATCGACCTCTTAGAACAACAAAGCTTGCAAAGTTTAGTGTTCCAATGAGTTTCTGAAATTCTTTCAGATTTGTTGACTTTGTGGCCAATCTGGCCTTCAGTTGGTTTTTGAGTCGGACCAGTGACCTCGTTGGCAAGCTTTTTGTGTTTTGCCGCGTATCCCAATTTACGCCTAGGAATTCTATTTTCTGTGTGGGTTTTAGAACAGACTTTTCTTTGTTTACTTTCCAGCCGAGGTACTCGAATAGGTTGACGGCTATTGCAATGTGGCTTTGCAGTATCAGTGGGTTCTGATGGGCTAGGAGGTAATCGTCCAGATATACGATTATTCGCAAGCCCCGTTCTCGAAGTATCTGGGCTATCCAGTTGCTTAGAGAGGCAAATGTTTTTGGAGCCGAACTGAGACCGAATGGTAAGCAGGTCATTTCGTACAGAAGGTCTTTGTAAATAAGCCGAAGAAAACATCGTTGGCTTGATGCGACTGGCAGATGAAAGTAGGCTTGATTCAGATCTATTTTGGCCATCCAGTCTTTTCCTTGAAGAAAGTCTGGTACGCGGTGATGATTTATTAATCGGAATTTGTCGACCGCAACGTACTTGTTCAGATTTTTTAAATTGAATATCGGTCTCATCGTGCCGTCGCTTTTTGGTCTGAGAAACATTGATGACACAAAGCTCGGAGACAGCCTTGCAATTTTTATGACACCTTGAGTGTGCATTTTGTGAAGTGCTTTCGACATCTCTGGCGAATAAGGAATTTGGTTGCTGTGTTTGCTTGGTAAAATCAATGGGGGCTTCTTTTTGAATGGTATACGGTAGCCACTTATGATGTTTAGAATGTAGGGCGGTGCCCCGAGCATTCTCCAATGGTTGTAATACATCAGGAGCTGACCGGCACGGAAGGGCCTTGAGTCAGAATCTTTTGTTACTATTATTTCCTCTCCTATCCCGATGGGATGAGGGGGAATTACGCCTCTTGTAGGGCTGCTCGTCATATCGTCTTTGTTGTTTGCCGCCTCTGCCTCGAAACGCATTGTTTAATTGCTTCCTTGCTGCGTTTTGTTTCGGGTGAGGTACAGGCCGAAATTTCGTATGTTGGATTGATGATTGCGATGGTCCGGGAACATTTAGAGGTTCCGGTATGCGTTCCTTTTGCCCTGATGGTGGCCAAAAAATACCTTTGACACCGCCGGCTTTTTGTAGAGTAGTACTGAAGTTTTCACTTTCGAATAGGGAAGTGCATGTAGGTGGAAGTTTTCTAAGTACGTTTTTATAGAACGGGTCTTTCACAGCTGTGAGTATTGACTCGCGCCTATTCTGAACAAGTTCTGCTCTATGGCCACATACAATTTGAAATATATCATCAGTTACTTTTGAATATTCACCCTTAGAAAATATTTCGTTTAGTTTATGACCAATTTCCACTGTATTCAAATTACTTTGATGTATACCATCTAAAAAACCTTTCAAATCTGTTTGCAGGGCTTCTTTTTGTTTAAGCAAAGCATATGTCAACCCTGCAAAAGCATTTTCCATTCGTGCTGTGAACTTTGAGTTGTCGTAGCTCTTGACTTCTTCATTGGAATCAAGACTTGTGAATCCTGGCGAATGGATATAGTGTTTCTGAGTTTCAGAGTAGCGGACACTATTCCAGTCGGATTTCTCAAAGTGTTGTAATTGTTTGAGCTGTTCTAAATAAGCCGCAGGGGCCTTAGGAATTGCAGGTTCCCGTAATTTTGTCTTAACAGATAAGCTGAACTGTTGGTCATTTAATGGCTCGGTGTTTTTCGCTGGCGATGTTACGTAGGACTCATCGTCATATAGTTCCCCACACATGTTTGGGTCTGCGCATATGCTAATATGGTCATCATCGCAAAACGAATCGGTTAGACGGTTACTTTGATTATTATCGTTTAACCGAGATTTAATTTGAGTTATTTCGGAAAACAATAAGTCGAACTTACGGTTTCTCTTCCTCTTGTGCTTGTTTTTCTTACGTCTCTTGACGTCACTTTTGCCTGACGACGAGCTGGAGCTCGATGAAGAATCGGAACTTGATTCCGAGCTAGAGGATTGGTAGATTTTCCTCTTTTTTCCTTTTTGTTCTTTTCTCGTACTTCCTGTAGCATCCATCGTTGGGGCTAGACCAATAGTATTATTATCCATATTCTAAAATGAACAGAAACGCGTTATGAAGACAGTTTAAAATGTTTAAATGTCTAAAGCCAACGGAAAAAACCGTTGAGATTTAAAAATTCTCGAAGAAAACGAACGGTAGCACCGTTAAAACAAAATCAGAAAGTAAAATACCACGTGGACTTACCAGGTATTGCCACTTTATATCTGAATATTAATTAGCACGACGTGGTCGATTAGTAGTAATTCCTTACTTACGACCGCTCCGGATGAAAATCCAAACGCCAATGAAGCCATGTTGCGCTCGGCGCACTACCTGGGGTGATGGCGGACATTATGGCGGGCGGAAGGGGCGGAGTCAGCGCTGATTGGGCGAGCAGATTGGGTAGACCAATCACAGCACGGCAAGTACGGAGCGGAAGTCAAGTACGCTACTCTCATGTATAATTAGGTTTCGAATGACGGCACAGTAGTTTAATAAAGTTAACTGTATGTTAAATTCATGGTCTTCCTTTTATTTCTGACACTATGTTATTTAAATATTATAAATTAAACCGGCAAAAAACACTCACGTTGAGGATCGAATACGTCTCGCGGGTTTCGAGCATATCAGATGCTCATCATCAGGGCGAGTGCGCAGCTGCGTCTGCGAGCTCTGTTATTTAGCATAAAATAATCCTTATGATGAAGCCTTTGGATCGATATGATATAACTACAGGGTGATTATTTTTCGGGTGTAACGGAATCGATTCCCTGTTCAACTATGTAATTACTTAAATATCTATGACTGCAGTTTAAATTGTTTTATAAATTATCCATCGACAATATTCAAGGTACTTTCCCTCCATGTGGTATATCTGTGGGACGCCCTGTAAATTACCTGTCAGTAATATAAGTATGTATATAAGTGTGCCACATACCTAGCTTGCATAGTCTTCCCTCCTTGCTTCTCGGCCGCACGCACGCCTTCGTTCACGACTGCGTCTACTTCATTTATTTGCGACCTCAGGTCCGACGCCAGGTTCAATGCCTGTAACAAAACAAAAAATTATTAAACTATTTATTAATACATTCAGGATTTTTAGATTACTTTGTAGAAGTCCATATTTGTACTGTATCTGCCGGATAGTCCACTGCTCAACACAGCCTCCCCTAATATGGGGGAGTTTGCCAATCCCCACGCTTGGCAGCTGTATTGGGAATCACAGTGTGAGATATCAGTGCCTCAGAAAGTGCTGCTGCCCACCTTCTGGAGTATTACCCTTAGTCGTCCCTTACTACACCCACAGGTAGATATGGAGGTGACATTCTAGCCTGGCACCCCACGGGCTCAGTCCACAAGCAAGTTATTGATACTTTGTGAAAATAAATAGCTTTTAAAGTCAGGTCTTATTCGATTTTGGGTCTTATACAGGGTGCCCGGTAATGAATGGATAACCTTAAATTAGGTATTTGTATATCTAATGGCCATTCAGAAAAAAAAACAGAACAAAAAAAACTAAGTAGTACCAAAGTTATGGCCTTTTTAATAAACAAACATATTCATTTTGCCAAAGTTTAAGCATCCATAGCGTAAAAAAAAAGTATGAATACACATGAGACCAATCATTTTAAAATAAAGTGTGCCTGAAGCCGGTTTCAAAATGGTATTTGTGTTATTATTTAAATTATTTTTATTTTAATTATTATATTTTTTTTTGTTTTTGTTCTGTTTTTTTTCTGAATGGCCATTAGATATACAAATACCTAATTTAAGGTTATCCATTCATTACCGGGCACCCGTATAATATTATGTTCTAGTTCATGTGCGTTCGTAAGTCGTGAGTTCATTTTTGTACCTAGCATAATTATGCTGAGTAGGGGCTCATTTCTGACGTCACGCAACATCGAAATTATCTTATTTATGTAATGAACAGAACAGTCTTTCGGCTCCGACATTTCCAATCTGGTGGTCGTCTCGAGAACTCCTCCGCTCTTCACTTTGTGTCAACACTCGTTTTAGCGGGAAATTACTCTGCCAATCACAGAGCGTGTCGTATGTTTTATCCCATCAAAATGGTGGCGCTACTGTCGCTTTGGTGTTACCATTACCAACATCCGCCAACTGATCAGTATTACATATTTATTGCCGTTCAATAACGCCATAATATCGAATGATAACATAACATTCGGCCATCGGACATCGTGCAGACTCCGGCGCACAAAAAATAAAGCATCTAAGCTACATTGTTTAAAATAAGAAAATAATATACAATAAAGGAGGACTAACAATGCCGAAGGTTGTTGTTGGATGACCCAAAAACATAATGATGTCCAATGACATTAAACTGATTTTTATTTATCATTACCTGTATTTTTGTCATAGAATATTATTTTAATCATTGATTTTTGAAACTTGATATTCATTGATTATGCGTTTGGTGTACCTACAGGTACATATTATTTTTTCTATAATCCATCTATACTCTATGCAAAAAAACAACAAATGAACATAACATTTATGTTATATTATATATTTTGGAGTTGTCTATGTTAGTTCTTTTATTGATTGCTTTTTGTTTTATATGTAATATTATTATTTTAAATTTATTTTCTATTGTACGGGAATTTTTGATGTAGTGTGTTGTCAGAAATAAATTAATGTCCTTTCTTTCTTTTATTTTCTTAATAAAGAATATAAAACTGCAGTACCTTAGCTTCCCTGCCGTGTCCGTATTGCCTCTCGTCGCAGAGATGGTCAGCATTTATTCCGCCAGATCTGTCGAACAACATGCCGCAACGTTACACAATAATGCATTCAACAGCAACTGGACCAAATGTGACCCAGAAATGTATATGAACGGCATTGACGGGTCACATGTGGTCACAGTTTAATATAAAATCATTATAAGACTGAAGCGCTCGTTATCGACCTTGTCTAATCGTTTTTAATCGATCAACTAGGTTAAGCGACGACCCGTGCGATCATTACTTGGTAAGGTGACCGTTACCGACATTTACTACTGAGCGTGCACGTGCTTCGGAGGGCACCGCTAAGCCGTCGGTGTCGATTGTTGTCTTAGGATTGTAGTCGTTGTCGCACTGTGATAGAGCATTTTACAATTACCGGTCAGATAATAAATAGATTCAGGCGTTATTTTGCGGAAATCCATATTTAATAATAACTAATTTTCCTGTTAAGCCGACGTGACGTCACAAACGCCACGCAGCCAAACCGGAAGAATTTTCGAAGCGTTTTGCTTCTACACGAAGCATCCTCAGGAGGTCTTGACTCTACGAGCGCACGATCGAGAATATTCTCGATCGTACGAGTAGAGTCATCTTTCATCCGTCATCGTATCGTGCCGTAGCAGAGAAGCAAATATTAGGATGGATGTAAGACGTAACTAAAATTTACAAGATTTAAAATGAATCCTATATCTGTTTAAGCATCGCTTTTATCTTCAATGTACTAGATTTCGCGATCCAAACGCACTTTGTTCGAGTGAACTGTACTGATATCCTGTCACCTTACTTTAGTGTGGCTTCTAGCTTGGCAGAATTGTCCAGACATTTTTGTCGTTTAAGCTAAAATAGTTTCTCTATTTTTTGACGTGTATCTTCATAAGAATAAATGACTATTGACAATTCTCTATCACGCAGTACTTATGTATCAATGTGGGAGAGTGTATTGCCATATAGCCTTCACATTTCCATACTGCGAGCAACTGATGTTTGACCTAATGAAAATCTGTGGCGATGGATCGACCCCGCGAGCTGTAAGATGTTGTCGCGACATACCTGACAAGTCTCCGTATAGCGTCGGCATGGGTGGGCTCGAGATGCTCTGCTGCCCGCTGCGCCGACGTCAGCACCGAGCGGAGCGCGCGCTCGCCCGCACTGTTGCGGAGGGCATCCGCCTCCTGGAATACACATTGTTATATTTATTCACCGTACAGAACACATTTGATTTGAATCGTATATTACAAAATTGCTAAGACTTATTATTGGAGCACTGATGGCTATGGACTACAGGTCCACGGATCGAATCCTACAGCAGTTTTAATTACAGAGCCACTGGTGTTTAAATCCAAATCGCGTTTGGCCGGTTTTATTATGAGGTTAGAAGCGCACGCTCCTTATTTAGATTGTGTATGTGTGACTTACAACAGAGAACCTCTTCAGGAATAAACTGGTAGCTTTTTTGTATGTTTTTTATTCTCCAGGTTATATTTAACACAATGTGCGATCTTCCACTCGCCAGCAGGGGAAATATACAACGAGGGGTGAAAACGATCTATTTCTGTTCGAGAGTTTGTTTAAGGCAACTTGAGAACAGAAATAGAACTGTCTCCCGAGTGATACATAGTACTTTATACTACACCTACGAGAAAAATAAAATCACGCTTCTCAGGCAGTAAGTTCTTTATAACTTATTGAGCTGCATTTCTTATTTCTGGTCGCGTCATCATTATAAAATAGTCACTTTCACTATCAAATGACATTTGGCATTAAAATATCAATTTAATAAAAAAACAAAATCTAACCAAACATAATTGCCGCACTTTTATTCTCGTAGTGCAATAAAAGGTTACCAACCTCCTTTCAATGAAAATGGAGTACAAATAAAAATTACATCTCTTTTTTCTCTAATTATTTGATATAAAACCTTTTTGAGATTGTATTTTGTATGTTAGCATTAAAAAAACAAAAGAATGCTGCCAGGACAGGTATGGATTTTCATACAACATTCGAAGGAATGAAAATCCATATATAGTACATAGTTTTATTTTCTCTGTGTAATCTAATACAAATAATAATATATACAAACAACTTACATTCAAGAACTCGTGCGCAGCGCCCATTTTGGTGTGTATTTGTGTCTGCAACGCCTTCAGCACCGCCATGTTGTCCTTCTCGCCGCCGTCCTCTACGTAAGAAGTCAGCTGCAGCACTCTGTCACATAATTATATACTACGTATAAGTTTTGATCTTGCCAGAAAACTCTATAAACAAGTAACAAACTAACAAATTTTATCAGGTGTGGTATCAATTAAATTTAAAATGTTGAACTCCGCATCATGCGACGGGAACAAAAACTTAGAACTAATACCTGCCCTATAGTCCACATGTTTTGATACCGTTGAATTATTATTTGTAGTTGAAAATAAAGAAAGTTCTTTAAGGATTTCTTTTGCCTTCTTACGGTAAAGAAGTAAATTTATTGATTTCGGCCTAGTTGGAACATATATATAAATATACTTCCAACTATCTTATACGTATGTAGTATTATTAAGTTGGCTAGCTAGTAGTTATGTTGTAAAATTATTCTCAAAACTTTTCTAAGTACCATTGCAATAATACCTGCCAGCAAACAAAAAAAACTTAATCAAAATCTGTTCATCCTTTTTGGAGCGACGAGTTCTATGACACGAAACACGTTATTCTCTGTTTGTTAAACTAGTATTTAGGTACAAAAAATATAAGTATAATGTAAGTAAATTACCGGATGATTTCATGTATTTCGTCAGCCATGCGTTGTGCCAAATAGTTCCTATTCTCAGCGGCTTCTTCAATACCCTTGCCACCTGGAAATCAAAAATTGTTGCATCAACTTCTGAGTCTTAATTATTTTTTGTTTATTTATAAATGATAGGCTAGCCTTTGACCACTATCTCACCTCATAAGTGATGATGTGGTCGAAGGTGTTAACAGGCTTAACGTAGAATTACTGGCTCTCAAGGACATCTGCCGGAACACACCGTTAGGTGCTTGGCGACAGATTTTTAGATTTAGATTTATTGAGATAATTTAGATTTTGAAACGCTCGTAGCGAAGTTGGCTTGGCCGTCAATAATCGATCAGCTAAGTTAAGGAACGTCCACCGCGCTCATGAGTTGGATGGGTGATCGCGAGTGACATTACTACTGAGCGTTTCCGTTCTTCGGAGGGCACGTTAAGTCGTCGGTCCCGGTTGTTGTTTTAAGATAGCAGTCGTTATAGCATGGTGGTAGGGCATTTTGCGAATGCCGGCCTGACTAGCGACCACCCTCATGTACAAAATCTGTCGCCAAGCACCTAACGGTGTGTTCCGGCAGCTGTACTTGAGAGTCAGTAATTCTAGGTTATGCTTGTTAACACCTTTCGATCACAGCATCACTTACCATCAGGTCAGATTGTGGTCAAAGGCTTAATATATCAGCAATAAAAAAAAAGGAGACAATTTTTTTAAGCTATGACAGTACAGTGATCTGCTACGTCTGCAAAGCACGGGGTTCATGGTTCGAATGCTGCTACAGGCTTTACACCGCATGTCAGTAGGGCAGAGCTTTGAGTAGAAATTCAGTTTAATACTGTTTAGGATAGATTTATATGCAGTGGAGATGAGAGCATTGAGGAGCATGATTGGAGTGAAACGGAGTGGAATACAGGATAAGAAATAGTGTGATAAGGGAACGATGTGGTGTGAATGAGGATGTTGTGACAAATATCTAGAAAGGTATGTTAAGATGGTTCGGACATGTGGAGAGAATGAATGAAATAAGAATGACTAAAGAGATATACATGGGACAAGTGAACGGAAGTGTTGGAAGGGGAAGACCTATAGGCGAACGTTCCGAAATCAGATTGAACACGTTCTGAAAAAAGGCCAGGTCATGAGTACCCTAAACCGAAGCTTATGTATGAAAGGATTGCTGAGTGTAGATGAAGCGATATGTAAGGATCGTAGTAAGTGGAGGCTGTGGTCTCTGCCTACCCCTACGGGAAAGAGGCGTGATTTTATGTTTTTCTTGTATCTAGGATAGATTTATATATAGATTACCTTCAGTAAGGATGTGTATATATATCTTCATGGCGCAGATGAGTACTGGCGCGAGTTGTTTGACACTCTCGAGGCACTGCGCGAGTCGCTCCGCGTGGGGAGGGTGGGTCAGCTCCGATGCACGACCCGCCACCTGAATATACACAACAACACTTAATTATAACACCTTACGAATCATAATTTTCCAAGGTTATTTAATAATACGAGAAGCACAATGTTTGTGGGCAATGCACACTATACAGCGTTAGCTAGAGTTTTCAAAGTATGTTTAGGCAGCTGTATTAGAGAGCCAGTTGCCATTCCAAGCGGGGTATGATTACTATTAACTAAATATACCGGCTAGCACTCACGGTGTTTGGTCGTAATCTCCGACCGGTGTTCGAGCAGTAAAGATGCTCATTCTCAAGGAATGCGGGCAGCTTCCAGGGCTGCTAGACGCGCACTGACCAAACTTACGACCAAACACCGTGAGTACTAGCCGGTATATTTAGTAAATGATTATGTCAACTCACGTTAGTTTTTATGAAAATATGCTTACTATCTTTTTTTATATAGGTTTTGTACTTTTTGTACCTACTGTATCAGTAGGATCGTCCACTGCTGAACACAGCCTCCCCTATCAAGGGGGTATTTGCCATAATCCCCACGCTTGGCAGGCGGCTTGGGAATCGCAGTGTAAGATGGCAGTTCATTAGAAGGCGCTGCTGCCCACCTTCTAGTATTTTCCCCTTAGTCGCCTTTTACGACACCCACGGGATGATAATGGGGAGGTGCAATTCTAACCCGGCACCCCACGGGGGTACCTACACGAACCACAATTACATCCACCTTTTTGGATGTAGATATTTTTTTTTATTTCTACGTATCTGTATATCTTTTCGTACTACATAGTTCTTCAAGCAATTTCTTACATTCTTTCTGCTCTCATCATCATTCGAAAGACATCTACAGATAAACAAATGCCTCCCCCATAGAACGATACAGTGAACAGCTGTTAGCCACTTGTAACCATTGCTTCTGCTCTAGTAGGACAAATATGTCCAATAAGTCACCCATTATATTTGCTCAATATATAAGCTTTAAGGGTGAACTGGCCGGGCCGTTCTCCATACAAACGCCGTAGGGTAATCACTGCCTTATTTGCGGATTTAGGTCCAAAACAAAGCATAATACCGATTGATCTCGTCATTACCTAGGCTTGTATGATGCCGAAATTTTAATAAGATAATTAACTTGAGATTTATGAGCTTCGAAACATTTTCATATTACATTTTCAAGGCTCATAACTTTTAACTTAATTATCTTTTTAAAATTTCGGCACCATACAAGCCTAGATAATGACGAGATCAATCGGTATTATGCTTAATTCTGGACCTAAAGTCTCAAATACGGGAGTGATCACCCTACGGCGTTTGTATGGAGAAGCGAACGGCCAGTTCAACCTTAAAACCTAACTTAATTAGTTTAAAGTTAACTTTGAAGTAACTTAAATTAGTTAAAGGTTAACTTTATACCTGAGTGTCTTGGTGGACTCACTTTTGGACACGTCCATTAAGTTACATTCTAGCTGGCATAGATAAATGAACAGAAAACACTTTAGCTAATATAGTAACGCCACCTAGGTTAATAAGTCAAACTACAAGGTACCGGCGACGATAATAAGTTTTACGCGAGTTTTGTTCCTATGTATGGAGTTAGCAATCTTGTTCTGTTCATTTATCTATGTAACTGGTTAGTAAGAGCGAGTTCGAGGCTTTATTAGAGCTTAGCATTGCAACCACAGTTTAAAACGTAAAAAATAAATGGACGTGTTATTATTTTGTTAATCTATCATCTCATCATCGTCAGCCAGAAGACGTATCATTGAATACACACTACTGTGTGAACACCACAAAAACGGCTATTAGCTTTTTCCAGTCATCAGCATCACCATGATGTCGGTCCACCTAGTGGTAGACTTACCTGGTTTGGTAACCGCCCGAGAACCTTTCTACCTTATTGACATTTCATGCTCAATATCTATAAGCCATGTCAGTGACTTTCGATGTTTTGGAACTGTACACTGTAATCTTCGCGCTGGTATAGTGCCGAGCGGACGCGTTATTCGGCACAAGGGCCCCTGATGGCGGTAGTCCATCGCTGGCTGTGGTCACACACAGCCAGGGCTTGGTGTTGTGCTGCCATGGCGTCCTCTTCTTGTGTGGCTTATTTTGCCAAAATATCATCGGCTTTGGTTTGACCGCACTAAGAAGTTCCAAACATATCTGTCTCCATAGCCTTGTCTTTGAAATTATTCAAAACATCCATTAGGTGCCGCGACTGCCGCGTGACCACTCTCTCTCCTTCTCGGTCACTCACTCTCGATGGGAACAACCGATCAACTTAGTTAAGCAACTTCCGCCACGGTCATGAGTTGGATGGGTGACCGCTAGTGACATTACTGAACGCTTCCATGCTTCGGAGGGCACGTTAAGCCGTCGGTCCCGCTTGTCGTCTTAGGAAGCATTCGTTATGGCAAGTGGTAGAGCATTTTGCAAATGCCCGCCTGGCTAGCCACCGCCCTCAAGTAGAAAATCTGTCACCAAGCATCTAACGGTGCGTTCCGGCAGCTGTCCTTGAGAGCCAGTAATTCTAGGTTAGCCTGAATAACATCTTCGACCACATTATCACTTACCATCAAGTGAGATAGTGGTCAAAGTCTAGCCTATCAGCTGTAAATAAGAAAACAATCTTCAGTAAGATTCTTACCTCCCTAGCAGCCCTGGACAAGGCCGGCGAGATGTCTCTCAGGAACTGCACGAGGTCTTCCATGGTGTCTATCACCTCCGCGACGCCTAAGTAATCTAGCACCTACGGACAACAACGTACTGTTTAATAAACTAGCAACACACGAATAAACACAGTGCATACTATTACAAAAATAAAATAAAATTGCCAGTGAAGAGATGTGAGTATTTAGAAGTAAATAGCGTGTGTTTAGGGGAATTTATCTCTGATCTAATGAAAGCTTAATATATCTGGAAAAACGTTTTGACTCTTCTCCTTTTTAGGGTTCCGAGCTAAAGAACGGAACCCTATTACTAAGCCTCGGTTGTTTTTTTTTTTCTATAAACGTTTACGAGCACATTTGCGTGTAAGCAAAAATGTTGCACCTGGCTAGCAACCACCCACCCTCAAGTAGAAAATCTGTCGCCAACCTAGCAGTGTGTTCCGGGAGCAGTCCTTGAGAGCCAGTAAATTACAGACACATGAGACCTAACAACTGTACGTCTCAGTGTGACGGGCACAGTACAAATCGTCATTGACGAAATGCATCTGTTGTAGGTAGAGGTTAGTCCACTTAAACTCAGGTGGGCCTCGGGCTTGTTCCGTCACAATAATATAAAAAAATATAAAAAACACATTTGCAAATAATAGAGTACAATATTTCCCACCTGGAGTGGAAATCAACCCCACTTCCCCCGTTTTTACGCACCGGGTGCCTTAGCCACTAGGCTATCATGGATCGCTTGAAATAGCCGAAGTTTCGTGCTCTAATTAGTTTAACCGTCATAGGGGACGGTGCGCGGCCATCAACCGGACCACTAGACTTCATCTGATCGAGAGAAGTGCTTCATCAAACATGACCTCACAACATTTACTCTCATCATGATGTCACTACCCTTCTATTTCTAGTTATGATTACAAGCACTATCGCGGGCTAAGCGAACATCACGTTCAAAATTTTTAGAGTAAAAATTTCTCGCCTCGAATGGGAATCGAACCCACGTCCCCCTATATCACCGGGTGCCTAAACCTCGGCTGTACGTTATGGAATTTTTCACAGAATGTGTTGGTAATGGGGATTACTGTACTTTATCATCTGGATCGTCCACTGCTGAACACAACCTCCCCCGTTAAGGGGGGTTTGCCATTATCCCCACGCTTGGCAGACGTCTTGGGGATCGCAGTAGATAGCGATTCCACAAGGCGCTGCTGACCACTTCAGTTATTTTACACTTAGTCGCCTCTTACGACACACACGAAGACACGGAAGAAGAGATGGGGTGATATTCTAGCTCGAGGCCCACGGATTTAATCGGGGAATGCCTATCAAATAATAATAGCAAAAAGTAAAAAATAAAACGGGGTCCCCATAGAAGAATCGTAGTTATTAACGTTTTTAGTTTTACTCTATCGTTAAAACGGTCCAATATCTACCGTATAACTACATATAATAAAAACCGGCCAAGTGCGGGTCGGATTCTTGCTAAGCACTGTATAAATAATATAATGATATTCTGGTACATTCTTTTGGTACGGAACCCTGGCAGCGCGGGTCCAACTCACACTTCACCGGTTTTAACATTCTCAGTTTGAATTCTAATTTGACTGTTCTGGGAAATGTGGTAAAAATAAATGTATAATACATAGATACGGTACCTTTTTGCATTCCTTAACAATTTTCCTGACTTCGGATTCGTCGAAACATAAGAGCAGTGCCGAGGTACCTTGGAGGATACCTCTTGAGCCTTCGATCAGCTTTTTCCTGAAATTATAAATTGGGTACGTTGGAAAATGCACCATTCATTTGTCTACTTGAAATTAACAACGTTTTTAAACAATAACTTTCTAGATTTTGGAACTGGTGTGTTATTCGGTTTCAAATTTATTTCTCTTAGAAATAGAGCAACCGATCGAGTTCGATATTTACATAACTAAAAATAAAGTCGATAATTGAAGCGGCCAAGAGTGACAGCGGATACTTTTATTCCTTAGGGCTGCACAATGGGCGCATACTAGGATTATTAACTTTTATTGCATCCTAATTAGCTGTATGTTACAGCGGATATACTACAACGATAATTCCCAAGGAGCCGAAACCAGATAGCCAGCCAGCAGGAATTGAAACCATTTCATTTTTACTATTTGTTTTCCAACGTATCAATAACTAGCTTACCGAAAGCGGCTCCGCCCCCGCGTAAAAAAACTTTAATCTCTTTTTGCGTAGTTGGATAAAAAATATCCTATGTCCTTTCCCGGGTCTCAAACTATTTCCATACCAGCTTTCATCCAAATCGGCCGAGTAGTTTTTAAGTTTATTCGTTGCATACAAAAATACCAATACTTCCTTTTTATAATATTAGTGTAGACGGCTCTATAATTTTAGTAAATAATATGGGATAACTGACGTGAATAAATCAGATAACTCCGACCATAGACGTAGGATTTTTTCGCTACGGTACATCCTAAGCCTAAGGCTCCGACTATAGTTTAGAGCGAGACGTCAACGCGGGCGACCCGAGCTGTCCTTGAAAAAGACCACCGAATGTGGTTGAAACTATAGTCGACTTATTCACGTGAGTTATCCCGTATTATTTACTAAAATGAGTGAAAAACACGACTCTATAATGTTAGGAAAATATTGATGGTAGAATACCTGGCGGGTCCGGAGTAAGGGTCAGCACGCAGCATGTCGGAGGCCTGCTGCAGCAACGTGGCGGCCGTCTCCACGCGGTGCAGGGCTCCCGGCATGTCGTGCCGCAGCACGCCGTCGTCGGATGACTCGATTGTTTCGTGACCAACCTGGGGGAACAAGTACACACCGTTACTGAATACTTCGAAACTTGATCTCATATGCCCACTCCAGACATTATTTTTAAATTATTCGGAAGCGATTTTTATATAGATGATAGGCTAGCCTTTGACCACTATCTCACCTGATAGTAAGTGATCATGTGGTCGAAGTTGTTGTTCAGGCTAACCTAGAATTACTGGCTCTCAAGGACAGTTGCCGTAACACATCGTTAGGTGCTTGGTGACAGATTTTCTACTTGACGGTGGTAGCTAGCCAGGCGGGCACTCACAAATAGCCCCACCACCATGCAAAATTGTATTAACATCGTGGAGCATTTGACTGCTATCTTTATTTCCAGCGGTAAGTATGCCTTTATTTTTATATACAAAATACTAAGAACTATGTCGGTGCTTGGGCACAGATTGTCTACTTGAGAGTGGTAGCTAGCCAGGCGGGCATTCGCAAAAAGCCCTACACCATGCAAAATTGTATTAACATCGTGCAACATTTGACTGCTGTCTTTTTTTCCATGACTTTATTAATAAAATACTATGAACTATATACAACACACAGCTACTATAATGAAAGCATTTAGACAACCTATAAGTCATTGCAGACTCACAGGCAAAAAAAACTTTCCTTTAGGTATAACCTTCCTGGAAGGAACAGTGAAGCATGCTCATTGCGTGTAAGCAGTAACCATCCTTGAGGCAATTCAAAGGATTAATCTACAAATATCGTATTGGTAAAGCTTACCTTGACGAGATTGTTGACGGCAAGAGACACGGCTTGCACGGGCCGTGCCAGGTCTGGCATCGCGTTGCCATCTTCGGCCTCCTCGTGTAGGATCACCAGACGGGAGACCTGGAATGACAAGTAAAAATTTATTAAAAAAGTAAAAACCCCCACAGCACATTATTATTTAAAACGTTTTATCGTTCCATTCAAATAAAAACTAAAAGTTATATATTGATTTAGAATAGTTTCTTAACCTTTTGAAATCGTCAGGCCCACTGTGGACCTGACACGATATTTTAAGCGTTAGCCTTTGATTTTGATAACCTACTCAATGGGTTAGGAAGCAAAAAAAAATTCTCTTAAAATATGGAGCCTAAAATTCGCCAGTTTTTTTTAATGTACCTAGTGTCACGTGTACTACGCGCTATCAAGACGAGTCTAATGACACCTCATATATTAACAATCGGTTAAGCCGTTTAAAGGTTATGGCGGAATAAAGAAACTCACAAACATACACACATGAAGTAATTAAACAACTTTAAACGGTTTAAATCGCGTATATTTATCATCATTTTTGTCCCGACGTTTCAAACACTTTGCAGTGATCGTGGTCACGGTGTGATTTAAACCGTTTAAAGTTGTTTAATTGTGTAATAATCGCGAAAACTTAAGACAACATTATACATACATGTACCCTGAAACCATAACACTCCTTTTTTGTGCAGTCGTGTAAAAATGTCACATCATTCATCCATTTGGCATTAATAACTCAGACACTGCGACATTATTTCTTTTTTGTAGGAACTGTCAAAAGCTGCATTTTAAGATCGCTCACAACTTTGAGATCCATTTATTAATACGCGCCTTATAGGGCTCCGTTTAACCCTTTGTGTGCGGAACCCTAAAAGGCTAAGTTATTGCTTATTGAATAATTATAACAGCTGGTAGTTAGTACAGAGGCGTATGTTTTGGTATGGCTAACATAACATCCGACCCACACAACGAATACTCAAAATACCTACGCGTAAAACCTCCGTGCTAGCCAGTAGCATACCTATTTAAGACAGCTGTCAAACCAAAATATTATTATTTAGTGCAGTTCAATAAACAAAGTTATAATGACAGAAATATAACTGTTTTTTATGCTTGATAGTTTAGCCTTTCACCACTATCTCACCTGATGGTAAGTGAATATAGAATTACTGGCTCTCAAGGACAGCTGCTGGAACACACCGTTAAGTGTTTGGCGACAGATTTTCAACTCGAGGGTGGTAGCTAGGCAGGCGGGCATTCGCAATATGCCGTACCACCATGCAAACTCTAGGCAACTCTAGGCGTTATTTTGAGAAAATCGTTTTTAGGGTTCCGTACCCAAAGGTTAAAAACGGGGCCCTATCACTCACTCCACTCTATAGACTCCACTGTATGTCTATCGCTAGGATGTATCTCATTAACCGTGATAGCTAGACAATTTTCGCTTGTTCCAACGTTATGGCCCTTAATGCGATATACATATATTATATATGATGATAATGTGTGTGATATATGATGATAAACATTTGTACATATATGATAATGAAACGTTTTAGCATCATCTATGAGAACATTATTTCAATAAACCATAAGTAACGAACATTTAACAGACATAACTACATAACGTCACGCCCCGGAGGGGTAGACAGAGACCACGGATATCCACTTGCTAAGACCTTGTCAAATCTTTCTAGCTTTCTTCACTCTCATTATATTCTTCATATACGCCTCAGGACCAATTGTTCTGTTAACACTCACCATGTCAATCTTTTTTCATTCATTCCTTTGAGACGCCTAAACCATCTCAACTAGCGTCAATCATCCTCATTCACTCCACATCGCTTTCTGGTAACTGTTCCTTTCAAAGTCACACCCTCGTACTTTTCAAAGCTCTCATCTAAACTGCATTGATTCTACTTTGGTCCTTCTCTATATCCAACTTTCACTGCCACGTATATATAACAACTAATATGAGTACTGAAATATTTTTCACAAGTATACCAAACAAAAGTATGGAGCTTATCTTGAAGCACAAACAATTAAATGAGTGCACATTATCTCCACTTTCACCGGTTCTCACGGATAGATAAGGAGGCGCCACCCAACAATGGAAGCTATAAAAACGTGTAATACCTGCCTACAGCACCTAGGGTTGCCAAGTATAGTTTTAGAATAAACTTATAATACTCAAGGCCTGTACATAGTTTTACAGCTAATACACCTACGAACGATTACACCTGTTGGTAAGTGATTATGTGATCGAGAATGGTAAGCACGCTTATCTAGACAGGAATTGTCTCTCTAAAACACCTGCATAATTGGTGTTTGGCGACATTTTTTACTTGATAGACCACCCTTCTGCCGTAAATTTATTCGCAAATTATCACCACCATGCGGTTAAGTCTACGGCGGGATTCTAAGCGTGGTCCTGCACGGCAGTCAATGGTTAATGCCACTGGATCATCACAGCTTTTAATATTTCAGAATTACTTAGACTATTACTAGGCTTTACCCGTGTGGCATGTAGTTAGAAAAGGACTGTTACATAACCTCGTATGGGATGCATCGGTACGTGTAAATGAAGGGTTGGCGCTACGAAAGCGGCTAGTCAATAGTATATGTAAGCCTCAGTTTACATTACCGTGGATAGGAATGCTAGCGAACGGAATTGTATACAGCATTTGAACTTTATATCAATTGTATACAGTACAAACTCCCGCCACCGGCGATAGCTGTAAGAATGCTCGAGAATTCCATGGAAAAGCGAGACTCATTCTTTAACTCGTTTAGAGTACTCTACATATTTTATATAAAGTTATGTAGGTACAATTCCGTTTCGCAACAATGTTTAATAAGCCTTATATTGCAAATAACGCTCTTGTATCGTCGCTCGTGTTGGTAGAGATTACATATTGTACCGACCCCACATACTTGGTAAGGGCAGGAAGAAGCGAATCATAATTAGTAGTTTGTAGCAATATATTGTCAAAATTATTTATTTTCTAGTGCACATGGTTCGTACGTTTATCCGCGTGGTAACCCTATTTACAACAGCTAATAGCGTGCACGTCACGTAATCTCTCCTTATAGAGCGTTGACTCTACGTAACACAATAGAAAACTAGGATTCAAGCTTAGTATTCTAAAACCCCAACATCCCCAGTCATATATCATAATACAATTTGTGTGTTTCTTTGTGTAGTTGTGTTCTTCTTTCAGGATACAAGGGCGGTGGCACGGCGCAGCGCCAAGGATTGATGGGGTTTTTATACACAGCCCAAATATGGATGTCATTGCTTACTTTTTATCTCAATTGACTAGTTTATAGACCAAAACTTTCTTTCAAATAGCATATTCTGAATTGTGGGAATGGATTTATTGAAACAATGCATCATCATATGCCAGTCACGAAGATCCATTCAATACCACAAAGGAAAACACACTCACTGTTTAGTATATTTAATGGCAAATAGCGACAACATTAGTTGAATTGGCAAGCTGTTTCATTCGGAAGTTGTTAAAGCTGCAGAAAAGAACTTCTGTCAGTCTACTGTACGGTCTCCGCCAGTCTTATGTAATCGGGATCACGCCATACCTATATTATATTTCTAAGAAGAAAGCTAATCTCCACAGCTTTCTCTATGCCGCCAGCCCCAATCTCAACGATAGGACATTACATCTATACTATATTACACCATCTTTGCTTCCATCTGGTTTACGTCCTACGCTGGGTGTACGATTCAAAGACGAATGGGCCGGATAGGTAACACAGGAAATCGTCTTGAAAACGTGTACTTATGTTATTTCCCAAAGTGCACTCACTTACTCTGCTGACGTAGTTTGATCTGTCAGGAAAGTACCCTAAGTTGATCCAAGTGCCAAAACGGGTGACTGACCTAATGAAACTAATAACAGACCCATTGCGACCACAATGAAGCTAGTGATGTTTTTAATGCTTGATAGATTAACCTACTATAGTGGGAAACTATCTCACCTGATGGTAAGTGTGGTCGAAGATGTTGTTCAGGCTAACCTAGTATTACTGGCTCTCAAGGTCAGCTGCCAGAACACACCGTTAGGTGCTTGGCGACAGGTTTTCTACTTGAGGGTGGTAGCTAGCCAGAAGGGCATTGCAAAATGCCCTACCACCATGCTATAACAACTGCTATCCTAAGACAAAAACTGGGACCGACGGCTTAACTTGCCCTCCGAAGCACGTGCACGCTCAGTAGTAATGTCACTAGCGGTCACCCATCCAACTCATGACCTCAGCGGACGTTGCTTAACTTTGCTGATCGGTTAAGAACAGCTAAGCAAACTTCGCTACGAGCGCTTCAAATTTTTCGCCCTTTAGCGGTACTTCGAGGATTACTAGTTAATCAATGACCGTCAATACGGGTTCCGCCATGGTACATCAGTTAGTGGGTGTCCATTTTGTATACCTCACACACCGGTGTTCAGAAACTATAGAAAGTACGGGCCAAGCTTAGGCTTTAAGGTTGAACTGGCAGTACAGTTCTCCATAGAAACGCCGTAGGGTGATCACTCCCTTATTTGAGATTTTAGGACCAGATATAAGTATAATATCGATTGAACTCGTCATTATCTAGGTTTGTATCGTAACGAATATTAAAAAGATAATTAAGATGAAAGTTATGGTATAAAATGTTACGAGGCTCATAACTCTCAACTGAATTATCTTTTTAAAATTTCGTTACGATACAAACCTAGATAATGACGAGTTCAATCGATATCATGCTTTGTTTTGGACCAAAATCCTCAAATAACGGAGTGATCACTCTACGACGTTTGTATGGAGTACTGACCGGCCAGTTCACCCTTAAGCATCGACATCACGAAATTGTTCTTCCGATTCCGGTTCAGGGTTCTCTTTTTCTAAAAGACTATGCAAGTGTCTTGGCGTTTTATGGCCTATTGAGGCATCAAAGCGGTAGACAATAGTCGTCCACAATTTTCGCAGACAGAAAAGACTTGAGCTATTCTCGCCAAACTTCTCATAAGTGCAAAACTAACGATTGTCCTTCTATCATCGTTTTGCGGTCCCCATTAGTTTGGGTAATACCTAACCTAGTGTCAAAGTCAAAAAGTTAAAATAATTTATTCAATTTTGGCGTCTGCGAAGCTCTTATGAAGGTCAATTACAAATTTTAATAAAAAAAAATATTTTACCCTGTAATGACACGTTCAATCAATAAAAAATTATAGGGCCACTGCGAGAAGAATGGGCAATAAACTCGGTACCATGCTTTTAAACAACATAATATAACACAATATTTGTTCAAGTTACGTAGGTGACAGGCGATAGCTTGGCAGAGGCGGAATTGTCCCAGCATTTCTGTCCTTTACTTAAAAACACAAACTGCGTAGTAGGATTTATTAATGTTTGAGAAGGGTATTTGCCATCCCAACCGTAAATATCCGCACACTCCTTTACCTTGTTTAACCATGTATTCATTTTAATTAGCTTTATTTTAGGGTCAAAGATCAGGCATATCAGATTCTGATGAACCTTGTTTTTTTTCTTTAACTGGCTAATATCAGTGTAAAATGGTACAATAAACCACATTTTTTTTTTATGTTATTGTGATGGAACAAGCGCGAGGCCCACCTGATTTTAAGCAGTATCCTCTGCCTATAACAGATGCATTTCATCACAAGTGACGAACTGCACTGCGCCCATCACCTTGAGACATACCTGTTAAGTCTCATTTTGCCTTTTATTTCACTGGCTCTCAAGGAATGCTGCCGGAACACACCGTTAGGTGCTTGGCGACAGATTTTCTACTTGAGGGTGGTCGCTAGCCAGGCGGACATTCGCAAAATGCCCTTCCACCATGCGGTGAAGCTCAAGCTCTGGGCGGGATTCGAACCATGGACCTGCTGCGCGGCAGTCCATAGCCAATGCCACTGAGCCATCACTGCTTCAAAACAGTGACAATGACATTCTTTGAATATAATAATACGAGTAACTGACTTTCAACACCAAACAATGAGCAGTAATGGAAGTCGGTGCTATCAACAAAAGTATGCATAAATTAACGACAAATTGAAAGTACAAACATATCTAATTACTTTAATTAGGGACCCAATTCCGTAATGACGGCAATAGCAACGAGTTAGATCTCATCACGCGTTAAACACTTGTCAATGCCGCGCCGTCCACGCTCGCCATATTGGGTGCGCGTGCGCCGATCCTGCCTCGATAAGGACACGCGCGTTCATTCATACTTTTTTGTGTATGGCTATGTTTGTATATGACAAGTCGTAAAGGACGTGCCGATATGTTCATGCTTTCGGTTTCTATGGCATTTGTGATTAGCATAGTGTGTATGAGTGGCATACAACTCATCAGTTTACAAGACCGTCCACTAAGGCTCGTATAGTTCTTGGATTATGAATATAAAGACTGTTCTATATCCTTCTGTTAGATGTTTTAAAAGGCAATATGCTCCTAATAAGCGCCATGCCACTACTGACATTGATGTGAATGGATAGTTGCTTCAACTTTCGGCACTTAAGAACACTCTTTATCTAGTAACGAGAGCAGTGCCAAGGAAGCATCGAATCAGGCAGGCCGGCCAGCCATAAAACCGAAGTCAATACTTTTTGCAATAACGTGCTTGGGTTGTCTTTTGTGTCGTTAAAGAAGACATAATAATATCGACCCTGCATGAGTGAGATAAGGGCAGGTATGAAGATGAGACATCATGCTGTTCGCATTGACTATTGTCTAAGGATTTGGCATCGGAATTGGATCAACAACAGCAGGCTTGCGTATTCACATCCTATAGTAGTAGAGAATTATCTGTCATATCCTGGATACAGTAGAAAATCTGTCTATATGTATCAATAAACACCAACATAGCTTTCTTCTTGATTGTATGTTTTAATAAATTTGTAATTAAAATAGACTCTCAGAGATACCTAGTTAGAATTATACAACAACGTATAAAGAACAACCGGCGGACAATTTACTCTTATAAATCTACCCATTCCACGCAATCTTTACAAGCGGCAGGTATAAACAGCGAAAAATATGCACGGCTTTTTCCATTTAATAAATCAAATCCATTGTATACGTGTCTACTACACCTGAGCGCCATGAAAAGATCGCTAGAGACGCTACAAGCAATTGGCAACAAAGCAAATGGCTCTTTTAACGTTGCGCATAAGTGCAAAAATAATTTGCCTTTATTATTTTTAACACAGGTCAATGGCTAGCTTTTAACAGACTGAACCTACTTCTGGAATTAGCTCCCATGAAAGCCACCGAAACAAACCGGTATGCTTGGTTTTCAAGTTGAGTGTGGTAGACGACCAGAGCATTAGCATAGTGCCCTACCGCCATGCTTCGAAGATCAAGCCAGCAGCGGAAGCATTTCAACTCTAAACCCATCGCACTGCAGTTGAACTAGACTACCTAAGTTTCATAAACTTTATTGTAGACAGCGTGTTAGGAAACCGCTGGTTTGTTGGTAAGTCAAAGGCAAAATCATTTATTCAATTTAGGCGTCTACGACGCTCTTATGAAGGTCAATTACAAATTTTAGTATTGAAACCTTATATATTGTACTGCCACATTCAGCAAAAAAAAATTATAGATCCACTGCGAAAAGAACGGGTGAATATGGTAGAACCAAAGAGTCAGCAGCGTTAAATTTGACGCTCTGGGCGAAAGTGGGCATTGTAAGCTGATAAGTACTGCTAACTCCAGCACCAATCCGCGAAAGTTGACCTCACCCGCCTAACCACAGCGATAGCGTACTTTATTTTAATTTATATTTGTGTAGTGAACAAATTCCAGACATTCCATTTATAATTATTTTACTATGTATACTTTTATTATTTTGATTTTCCTCCTTGTTGATATTTTTTTTACGAATATTATAATTTTGATGTGATACCTACCTAAATATTTATTGCTGTACAAAACAGCAATAAATATTATTATTATGTGAGATCTTAAAAATAATATTATTAATATTATCCAAAATTGTACTCCTGACTTCATGCCTAGTATGACAATCAATGTTATAAGGCCAATAAATATATTCTATTTTATTCTTTAATATTGGTAGCTAGTATTTTATTGTGACGGAACAAGCTCGAGGCCCACCTGTTGTTAAGCGGACTAACCTCTGCCTATAACAGATGCATTTCATCACAAGTTAAGAAATTGCACTGCGCCCGTCACGTTAAGACTTAGTTGTTAACCCCTTACCGCATGGATTTTTAGTTTTCAATTATTTTAATTTATGATGTTCCTGTGCCCCAGGGGTATCCATAAAAATTATTTAAAAAAAATAAAACATGCATAGTAATCTAAAAACACGAAAAAAGAAAAAGTTCCAATTTTGGAACGACATGCACTCTAGTTTATAAAAACATGTGTTCCGAATTCGTCACAGTATGCAGTAGTACTTAGTAGTAGCATAAAAAAAAACAAGTTTGTACAAGTTTAAGTTTTTATTAAGAAATTATCTTAGGTAATGGACATGTATGTATACAGGTCGCTGGCGTCAACAGCTCAAACAATAAAGAGCTGGCTCCATAAAAAAAACATTTTTAATTTTTTATTACTTTTCTGGTTGCCAGGGTGATTTCATTAGGTGCATTTCTAGGCTTTCTTGTAAAAGAAAGCTGAGAAATGTAATGAAATCAACCTGGAAACCGTGTATTATACAAATAAATTACATAATATCTACTTTTACCACACATAATCACATCATAATCTACTTTTACCACACTGCATAGTGTGCCAAATTTGTTTTGTCATTCTACTGCATAATGTGCCAAATTTGACGAGTAATTTAAAACTGGACTGCATGGTGTTCCGAATTTAGCTAAAGTTTAAATGACAAATTAAACACATTATAAATGTTATAACTTACGATTTTTGCCATAAAACCGTCGTGGGTTCATTCTTCTTCACTCCCAGACACTTTTTGTAATGATATTTAGCCCAAAACAAATAAAAATATCACTTCAAAAACTCACAACCTCATGCACGACCGAAATGGCGGAATGCACTGCTGTACCGACGAAATTTCGTACTCATATAATAAGTTACAAGCACCATCTGTTGTTTCTTGGGTTAGTACGTGTATTAGCTAGGCAAATAATTCAAAACTAGATACAGAGATGGCGTACAAAGGTTGTTTCAAGCTATTTTTATAAATGTTCCAAATTTGTCCCAGTATGCGGTAAGGGGTTAAATCTCACGTGCTTGTAATTTCAAGGACTGCTGCCGGAACACACCGTAAGGTACTTGGCGACAGATGAAAATCTGTATTTGGGGGCGGTAGCTAGGCAGACGGCAATCGCAAAATGGTCTTCCATGCAATGTATGTCGATATTTGCAGAACTACTGAGCGATCCGCGGGTTCCGGTAAAAGATGCATAGACCAGCGTGTCATTTGACGCTCGTTCGTTATTTTCGTAGCCCACGTGGACGTGCAAAACTCATTTTCTGTGATGACTTTTCCAGGCAGCCTTCAAGTCTCCACGTCGACAATGGGCTGGGCAGAAAGGGCGCGGCATTTGTCTACGTAGCCTTCGGCCGACCTTCATGCAAAATGTAGGTCTAAGCTTCGGGCCGTTTTGTTTACTTACATAATGCTTTCGTAAAATGACGCAGTGAATTTTTTGAGTGATAAGAAACGCTCCGTGGAGAATATTTGACCGTATTGTAAGGTTCTGCACCTGATAGTAAAAAAAACCCGCTTTCTGCCTGTGTATACATATGTCACGGGTCGCAATTTCCTAAATGGAATTAGTTACTTACAAATTTATACAAATTGGGATTTAAAATCTATGCTTAAAGTTATGTTTTAAGCTGAATACTACTTGACCAGGATAGGTAAGAGACGTCAGCTAAGAACTGGTTTTACGAAAGGTATGTTAAAAGCGAATAAAACATTTAGTTTTAGAGCACAAAAATGTATATGGAGCGGAATAGAACCCAGAACGAAGTGTTCCCCGGTTCATTTGTAAGTGCACGCGATACTTGTATTGCGAGTGAGTACTTTAAGTGCTATTGAAATCAAATTTGGAAATATGGTAGAGCTTTCGACTCTCGAATCTTCGGTATCGACCCGAGGACATCTAGATTAGGTTTAACTGACAACAAAATTCTCAGTAGGAACTAACTCTTGTTGTTGTGTCCGTTGAAAGACAATAGGCAGCAGAGATGGCTCGGTGGCATTGGCATTGGACTGCCGCGGTCAGTCACATTGTTCGAATCCCGCCGCGGGCTTGAACTTCACCGCATGGTAGAATGGCATTTTGCGAACCTCCGCCTGTCTAGCGACCTCCCTCAAGTAGAAAATCTGTCGCCAAGCACCTAACAGTGTATTCAGGCAGTTGTCCTTGAGAGCCAGTAATTCTAGGTTAAGCCTGTTAACACCTTCGACCACATCATCACTTACCAACAGGTGAGATTGGTCAAAGGCTTACTTAAAACAATAAAAAAGAAGGCTCGCTCGATGTCACATGACAACAAAACATGTCCGGCGAAACATGAATATTTAGACACCTTTGTCTACCCCTTCGGGAATACTGTCGTGACACGTAACGATACATTATAGTCGTCACGTCTATTATGTTGTCACTGTGTTGTCCTCGTTTACCACATTATAACCTCATTTCATATTTACCATTGGCCACACACATACATTTTTCATAATTTCACATGATATTCAAATTGACACATTCCAACTCACTGAGCAAGTAACACTATCCCGGTTATAGAGTTGTAAGTTACTATTACATAAAATAATTATGAATTTCTTAGAAAATGCCTTTGTAACTTAATATGTGCCTAAATAGAATAAAAGTTCTATTACCTACTTAAAGAACAATCAGAGTACTATTAAAATTCTTCTAGTTGCGCACCGTGGCGATTATGACGTCACGTCGGCTTAGCAGGAAAAATAGACAGATTACAGTATTTTTTTTAAAATATCAATATTTTTACAAAATACTTGCTAGAATGGGAGAATGGAACAATTTAATTGTTTGTTTAACTGCAGAAGGAATTAAAAAGTTTCAAAGTCCTTCATTATTGTTCCCAGTTTTCCTTCATCATGCGACATCTCCACAATATACACACCGGCCGAAAAAAACAGATTTTTTCCTGGCATTAGGCGCACTCTTAAGGTCGCATCGAGCTTTTTAGGAATTCGCGTATGTGTGCGTAAGTAAGGCACGCCGCCAGCATCCGTCCCCGTCCGACGACCGAAGCTGTACTAAAAGGTGACAGGGACAAAACATCGCAGCTCTGGCTAAAATTGGCGGAACGTGCGTGAATTTAGCTATTTCCTTCGTATAATAAAAAAAAATACCTATTTGAAAAATGTAATGTGTATACGTTATAGAGAACACGTTGTTTTTTTATTATTCAAAAACTGATGACTTTCCGAGAAGTATTTACGCCATACTAAGGGTTTATTTAATTGTTTAGATGTGACTTTGATTTTTTTTCTATCGTATTTATTATAATAAACTTTTAGTTGTCGTGTTTCTAAAGTGTATAATTTATAATAAATAGATTCAGGCGTTACTTTGCGGAAATCCACATTTAATAATAACAAATACTTTTAAAATATTTTATGAAAACATCAAATTAATATTTTAATAAAACACTTAATAAATACAAAAATATATCTAGTGACAATTCCGCCTAATTTTCCTGTTAAGCCGACGTGACGTCACAAACGCCACGCAGCTAAACTGGAAGAATTTTCGACGCGTTTCGGTTCTACACGAAGCATCCTCAGGAGGTCTTGACTCTACGAGCGCACGATCGACATTGAGCGGCCGTTTTTTTCTTTTTTAGGGAGGACATAGATGCTGAATATCGCTAAGCGGACGTCCAGCTCCACCGGGTTTAGGGCGAGGGAAGGCCCTCTTATAGCCCGTGAGCGGCCGTCGGCTCAGCCGGCTCAGCCCGCCTTATATAGACTCGGGCTGAGTCAGCACGCCTTTGTCTAGACTCGAGCGAGAGTCACTACTCTTTGTTGTAGCTAACAATTGGTAAGTGATACGTTTTTAAAGTGACAATTACATCATAATTGCAATAAATTTATTACAAATAATAATTTTAAATCATATATACTATGCAATGTGTTTTTGAATATGAATAATACCGTAAAAAATATTAAAAAATTACTTCCTAAAACAAATACATGTTTAACTATTTTGTAGTGGCAAATTATCACTAAAATTGTATGATTTATGGAATGAATCCTTAAATATCATATATATTAATTGTATAACTTAAAAATTTGTATAACTAAAAAATTAAGAAATAAAGATACGGCATGGGATCAAACGAACGTAAGTATTTCACACTTGCCTCGGTGCATGCAGGCTTAAGGAACAATGAGTGTTCCTAGAGCCAATGGGCTCTCGGAGAACCTCTCCCGCTTCCATATAAGCCCCTTCAAGGGACATATATACTTACTTTTACTAATATTGAGGCTGAGAGGGTGCGAACGAGTTATTGGTGTACATAAGGCCTTGTCAAATATTCTCAGCGAGGTTATTGGCATGTTTACGACTGTGATGGAGATTAGCAAACAAGAGGGACTTAAGGTGAACCGTTATGAGAAAACCTTCAAGGACCTCATTTGTAAACTGTGTTATACGTAAACATTACACATTAGCTCATTACCATTAGTATCTGTGTCTTCCTTCTGATTTCCTAATCACGTGCTTGTTTGAGTTTCTCACCCTTACTACCCCGATAATGAAATTAAATAAACATAATTTAGTATTTAAGCTTGTTTTGTGTAGCAAGATGTCACTTGTATTTCAATATCTGCATGCACCAAAACTGTATCTAGTTAAAGTACTCGCGCGGAGTCTAATGATAACAAATATTATTAAAATATTTTAAGAAAACATCAAATTAATATTTTAATAAAACACTTAAACATATAGAAATATATCTAGTGACAATTCCGCCTAATTTTCCTGTTAAACCGACGTGACGTCACAAACACCACGCAGTCAAACCGGAAGAATTTCAGACGCGTTTCGCTTCTACACGAAGCATCCTCAGGAGGTCTTGACTCTACGAGCGCACGATCGAGAACATTCTCGATCGTTTCCTTCGTTTCGATCCGAGTTACTTAACTACTATTTTCTGGAAAATACAAATGTGAGTTTACAAATCCAGAGTAAAATGCTCCTTTCTGAGCTATGCTTTACTAAGAGTGCTTCCCCGCACACAGCGTTGCTTAGTAGAGATAAACAGTGCTCAAATGTGAATTATTAGTCTGCAGGTACGGCAATCGCGAACAAAGTCGCAGGTACAGCTAGTAGTTAAATAAAATACTAGTAAACATTAAACTCCGAAGCGTCACCGAGTCACTGCACTGTTCCCATCAGCACCGCAACATAAACTTCCCGTAGAGCAGAACAACACACGACCGATTCCATCGCCTATTCTAAACATTTGGATGTCCACATCAATCGTTCCAAAGGTAGAGAGTAAATCCCGGAGTTAGTAACGTGGTTTGATTGTTGACATGCTTACGCCGTCAAAGCTCGTTTGGCTTCAGAAATAGTACTGCTACTCTCGGCGATTGTAAAGTTTAGCTAACTACCCAGGTTTTGAAGCGCTCATAGCGAAGTTTACTAAGTTGTTCTCTACCGATCAGCAAAGTTAAGCAACGTCGCCCGCGGTCATGTGTTAGATGGGTGACCGCTAGTGACATTACTACTGAGCGTTTCCGTGCTTCGGAGGGCACGTTAAGCCGTCGGTCCCGGTTGTTGTGTTAGGATGGCAGTCGTTATAGCATGGTGGTAGGGCATTTTGCGAATGCCCCCCTGGCTAGCTACCACCCTCAAGTAGAAAATCTGTCGCCCCGCACCTAACGGTGTGTTCCGGCAGTTGTCCTTGAGAGCCAGTACTTCTAGGTTAGCCTGAACAACATCTTCGACCACACTAACCTAACCTTTTTTTTTTTTTTTTTTTTTTTTTATACGTGTGGAAAATGCATTTACGCATTCCTGTCCACCCCGGGGGAGGTGGCCAGGATATGTCGGGCTCGACACCAACTACTCCCACAGCAGCGGGTGCCCCTACCGACTAAAAACCACACGGTGTTCCTACGGAACGCCTGAAATGCCAGGGCCACGGGAACTCTTAAGCACTCTACCGCGGCCCGGGCAGCGTTGGCCCTGGGCAGGTTCCCTTCCCATTTAGGAGGAGTTAGTCCACTCCTTTGTCTTTTAGTGGCGCGCGGAAACACCGCGCGCACCACCTCGAGGTCTTTAGTCTTTGTGGCGAAGGACACCCCCATGTCCATCGCCAAGACCTCTGTTATGGGGGTTGCAGGAGGGCGTGATATACCCTCCTCCTACGCCCAGGTCTCCGGGCGCGTATTGCGAGTGTGGAGGTTATTTCCCTCTCTCGCTCCGCAAACTCCTTCTGCGACATGACCCTTTCGCAGAATTCTAGTCCTGCTTTCCACGACCTCTCATTTTCCACCATGGCCTTTACCAATGATGGAAGTGAGAGGTCGTCCCCCACTACTGCGACAAGCTCACGGCGCTCATTCTGCCACGCTGGACACTCCACGAGCGTATGCTGTGCCGTGTCCTCGACGCAACTGCAATGGTGGCACTCAGGTGATGGTTCTCTTCCGGCGATGTGGTGCAGTTACCTTCCGAAGCATCCATGCCCCGTCAGAATCTGCACAAGCCTGAAGGTAAGAGGCCCATAATCTCGATCCAGCCAATCCTGCAGGATTGGACGGATAGCCTCGATAGTCCAGTGGCCGGCCTTTGGTTGGGACAGCCGCTCCTTCCACTTCCCAATAAGAGACTGTCGAGCGCGGAATCTCCACACATGCACTTCTCTTTGCGGGGGAATCTCCCCTCGGCTCCGGAGTTGCATGCGCCACTCGTACATTGCCGCGTGGACCTCGGCCTCTAAATCCCAGGGGGGAGACCCTGCCAATACGCAAGCCGCCTCGTAGGCGGTGGTGCGGTACCCACGAATGACCCCGATGGCCATCAGTCTCTGTGATCGCCTAAGCAGAGCGACGTTGGGTGCAGTCAGGGCATTTACCCAGATAGGTGACCCGTAGAGTGCTATGGATCGCACCACCCCCAGGTACAGGTCACGGCTGCTCGCCTTCGGTCCCCCTATGTTGGGCATTAGCCTCTTCAGGGCAGTAGCAACACTGATGAGTCGGGGGGACATGCGAGTGAAGTGGTCGCGGAAATTCCAGCGACTATCAAGGACGAGTCCAAGATATTTTATCAACCCTAATTTGGACCTCACTGACAAAGACGCGGGAACCCCCCGGTGGCACCCGTCGTGGGCCATGAAAGCAGACAGCCTCCGACTTGTTAAGTGCGACCCGGAGCCCCAACAACCCTATCCTGCCAACAACAAGTTGCACCGTTTCCGTGGCGAGACGGGCAGCTTCCTCATAGGTCTTGCCCCGAGCAGTCACTAGTGTGTCATCTGCGTAACAGACTACGTGAGCGCCCGGATTGAAATTTCCCCGCAGTATCCAGTCGTAGCTGATGTTCCACAGGAGTGGTCCAAGGACCGAGCCCTGTGGGACACCGCGCGACATTGCTCGCCTCTGGTTGCCACCTCCACGCCTCGTGTATGTAACGTACCTCTCGGAGAGGTAGGCCCCAATAATCCGACAAAGGTAAGGGGGCACATCGTGATACTTCAGTGCCTCCTTGATACACGCCCACGGCATAGAGTTAAATGCATTGGCGATATCCAATGACACTGCCAGCATAAACCCACCGTGGGCGGTCGCTTCATTCGACAGGGCCCTGACACGTTCGATAGCATCGATGGTCGAGCGACCCACCCGGAATCCAAACTGTTCGTCGGACAGATTGGGGCCCACCTCTCCGAGGTGCTTGGAGAGCCGACGAGCGATGACCCGCTCAAATAGCTTGCCGGCCTCGTCAAGCATTATGATAGGACGGTAAGCAGAAGGAGACTCCGCGGGGCGCCCAGCCTTCCTGAGCAGAACGAGCCTGCCCAACTTCCACTGAGACGGGTATCTTCCCGTCTCTAAACAGGCGTCGAGCAATCGCCGGAACCGGTCCTCCAGGGTACCGAGAGCTAATTTTAAGGCGCGCCCAGGTATACCATCTGGACCTGGGGCCTTATTGGGCTTCAGCCTCAGCACGGCTGCGCCTAACTCTCCCTGTGTCACGGGGGGTATCTCGAGATCCTGTACTCTCTGTTCTTCTCCTACGTCCGGCATAGAGGCCATTGCCGGAGGCTGGTTTCCCGCTCTGTTTGGAAACAGGGCCGTCACAACCTCCTCAAGCAATTGGGGTTCTAGCGTCTCAGTTAATGGGGGGGCCCAAGCACGTAACTTTCCCCTAACTGTCTTGTAGGGCCGCCCCCAGGGGTCATGACTGAGAGTCTCCAGGAGCTCCGCACGCGCCTGTGATTTGGAATTGCTGATGGAGAGCTGCAAGGCAATCACCTTAGATCGGTACGATGCATACAGCCTTCTCTCGGCCTCTTCATCCCGGCGCCGTCGTCGGCGATGCCTAGTGTACTGGCGTCTAGCCGTTACGCACTCGGTCCTAAGATCGGCAATTGCGTTTGACCACCAGTACACTTGCCGCTTTGGAGGTCGGAGTCTTGCTCGGGGCATGCCAGCGTCACATATTTGCGACAGGGTGTCCCGAAACCACTCCGCTTCGAACTCAACATCTACCAATCCATCGGGGAGGGACTGCCAGGCGTGGACAATAGAAGCCTCCACCATCGTTTCTCTGTCCATGCTCTTAAGAACCCATCTGGGGGAATGCGGGGTGCTTCTTCCTGGCTGACGAGAACTGTGGGTGTCCAAGGTTGTGGAGACATCAAACCGAATATACAAATGATCAGACACCGTTTCCACGTCCTCCATAACCCTCCAGCCCTGAACACGACGTGCAATAGCGGGCGATGCAAATGTGACGTCCACAATGGAGCCCCCATTATGTCGTACACACGTGTTCCTTGACCCCTGGTTGAGGACTGAAAGGCCATTCATCGCAGCCCACTCTTCCAGAGCCTCACCTCGTGCATCAGTAACAGGGGACCCCCAAGCTTTAGATTTGGCATTGAGATCCCCCGCAACAAGTGCTGGACATGGTAGAGTCTGCCCAATAAGGGCCCCTACACCGTCCAGAAACTGTTCAAACTCGGCTAGACTCTTGTTGGGCGAGAAGTACACTCCAATGAGGACAATTCCCTTCCATTTAATTGCAGCGTACCCCCGTCCCCGCGCAATAACCGGAAGGGGTCCAGCAGCTAGCGAAGTGATAATGGTCACCGATCCATCCAAGTCAGCCACCCAGTCATCACGGGGTGGGACAAAATATGGATCAGCAGCCACTGCCACATCAATCAACCACTGTGCCATGCTTTGCAAAAGAAGATCTTGTGCAGCAGCACAGTGGTTGATCAATGACTAACCTCAAGCAGGGTGTGGTCAAACGCGAACCTATTCTGAATAAAAAACAAAGAAAATTTTAATACCAAGTTTTGAAGCAGTGATGGCTCAGTGGCATTGGTTATCGACTGCCGCGCAGCAATAAAAATAATACGCGACTATCAGGGTAACACACCAGAAGGTGTACAGCAGCGCTTTCTGACGAACTGATATCTCACACTGCGATCTCCAAGGCGCCTGCCAAGCGTGGAGATTATTGCAAACCCCCTCACGATAGGGGAGGCTGTGTTCAGCAGTGGACAATGCAGACAAGGCAGTCAGAGCATACCCCGGCTATAGGGGCTGATGGACGCGGGATCGAATCCCGCACTTGACTATAATTTTTTGCTCTCGTAAATTTGTAATTTTTTAATCAAGCATTAAATTACAGAACACCAGAAACACAGATTAGATAATAGTTAGTATCAGGCATTTATACCAGTTGTGTTCTCCTGGTGAGTATCTTTGGTCCGTCTCATTACTGTATAACCATAAAATAACGTTCGAGCTGTATACAGAAATAAAAGAGTAAGATGACTCACGAGTTTAAGATTAAGTCCTCTTTGAGTCACTAACGAGGATAATTACTTCTTAGTAACTTTAGCTGAGCTCTAAGAAATATTGAACAATGTTGTTGCGTACAAAATTGAAAAGGAAATTAAGAGAAAATAATAAAATATTTAAGTTTGAAAGATATATAATGCATACATACTTCAAAAAATCTGAGTGAAATAATGAAGAGATGCTGTGGAAACCTGCGCTGCGTTCCTACCCCTACAGGAACAAGAATAAATAAATGAAAAAACCGGCCAAGTGCGAGTGGGACTGGCGCACGAAGGGTTCCGTAACTAAATTTTTTGTGAATAGTTAAAGCGTCTATATATATCTACCTGTCCCCATTTTTTTTTTTTTTTTTTTTTTTTTTTTTTTTTATGCTTGATAGGTTAGCCTTTGACCACTATCTCACCTGATGGTAAGTGATGATGTGGTCGTAGATGTTGTTCAGGCTAACCTAGAAGTACTGGCTCTCAAGGACAGCTGCCGGAACACACCGTTAGGTGCTTGGCGACAGATTTTCTACTTGAGGGTGGTAGCTAGCCAGGCGGGCATTCGCAAAATGCCCTACCACCATGCGTTATAGCCTGCCATCCTAAGACAACAACCGGGACCGACGGCTTAACGTGCCCTCCGAAGCACGGAAACGCTCAGTAGTAATGTCACTAGCGGTCACCCATCCAACTCATGACCGCGCGCGACGTTGCTTAACTTTGCTGATCGGTTGAGAACAGCTAAGTAAACTTCGCTACGAGCGCTTCATAAAGTTAGTTAGTTATTAGTATCGAGCAAGAAACGGTAAAAAAACAAGTTTGTTGTATGGGAGCCCCCTTAAATATTTATTTTATTTTTAGTATTTGTTGTTATAGCGGCAATAGCAATACATCATCTGTAAAAATTTCAACTGTCTAGCTAGCACCGTTCTTGAGATACAGCCTGGTGACAGACAGACGGACGGACGGACGGACGGACAGCGAAGTCTTAGTAATAGGGTCCCGTTTTTACCCTTTGAGTACGGAACCTTAAAAAGGTATATAAAACCTGGAGAGGACATTCATTGTTAAGTAAACGTTTTATCGTTACATTGAAATTAAAACTGCAATTATATATATGTCAGAGATAATAATTCTCAAGAAGATACGTAGTTATTTATTTCGGTATTTATTTGATTTATTTGAATGGCAACACCGAGAGAATGCCATAGACAACACAAGTTGTTGATTATCTTTGACACAGGGCTGCCAGTGTCAACGTCATATCTGTCAGTAGTGCGTTCGATCAAGGTTCACTCACTCGACTTGCCTTCGAGACAGCGCCTGCGCCGGGTGTGCGCACTGACTTATAATTTTCACAACATGGCGGACGCCGATAACGAACACGTGGACTCTAATCCGTCTGAATCCCCGACATATATGTATATGGAATGATTTTTTTTTAAAGCCTGGTGAATCGCTTACATCGCAACACCAGGTTCTTCTTATCACAAAAACCTATAAAAGCTGTGAGTCTTTTATTTATATAAATACAAGGTATGGAGGTGCAAATCTATCGCGACACTCCTAGACATAAGTATGATCGGACATTTCACATTGGTACGCGTAAGCAGCATGAGCATTGTATGTACCTGTCATATCAGTAAGTCACTGTTGGGTCAAGGGCACTCGGTGCGACATAGCAGATCGCAGTTGCACTAGACCAGCTCACAATATGTACCTACTTATTTTAATTCAGGTTTATCACGGAGGTTATGTCAACAGTTAAATTCTTGGATATTAAGATGATTAACATATTTTAATACACTTAGGTTAGTGACAAGTCAATCTGAATTTTTCCTGCTAGCTGACCTGACTCATAAAGACCAAGTAGTTTTAATGAATAGATTCAGGCGTTACTTTACGGAAATCCATTTTTAATAACTAATATTTTAAAAGTATTTTAAGAAAACATTAAATTAATTATTTAATTAAACACTTTAAAAATCCTTATAAAAATAATATATATCTAGTGACAATTCCGCCTAATTTCCTGCTAAGCCGACGTGACGTCATAAACGCAACGCAGCCAAACCGGAAGAGTATTCGACGCGTTTCGCTCCTAAACGAAGCATCTTCAGGAGGTCTGGACTCTACGAGCGCACGATCGAGACAAGTAGTTTTATTTGGTAACCATCAAGGTGGTTTTCTTTATTTGGTTCGATCCACCACCAGCATGAACTTAACCGCGTGGTAGAAGGGCATTTTGCGAATATTCGCCTGACTAGCTACCACCCTCTAGTAGAAAATCAGTCGCCAAGTACCTAACAGTGTGTTTCGGCAGCGATCCTTGAGCCAGTAAAATTACAGCACTATATGAGACTGTGCAGTTAGTGACGAAATGCATATGTTATAGAGATGTTACCTCTAAAAAATCAGGTAGGCCTCGACTTGTTCCGTCACATCACAACCCAATTAAAAAAAATACTAATGATGATATCAGCGCGCACTGCAACGTGGCGGTTTTCTCATCTCTCTTCATTTTCTCGTTCGAAATCCGCGAGCAAAGTGAACAATACAAATAGTTAATTAAGGTTCTAATTCGATTACTTGTAAGGTTCTATGTGATCTCATTAAGTCCTTTTGAGACAATTATTAATTTTTGACTATAATAATTCTCAGTTTGTTCGAATTTTTTAAAGGAAGATTGGAATACAAGTAAGTAAGTATTACAAACAATAAAATTTGTTTGCGACGAATCTGTGGGAAATATAAAATATTTATTATCTCTAGGGAACTTGGAAATGTCAACAAAATCAACGAATACACCATCGTTACGACCTTAATTTAAATATTAAGAAATCCTATGTCAATTTTATGAATGCCAAGAAAATCTGTCTGGCTCTTAAAATTCCCTAAGAGTTGCTAAATCAGTGTATTAAACTAAATATATACTGAAAAAGTACATAACCTATCAACATTATAAAAATAATATGTATATAAAAAAAATTTATCGTCATTAATTGCAATGAACCGAATTGAATTACATTTGGTACAGTGCGATTATAAAATATTTTGTCTATATATCCCGCAATATCGTGAAACAACAACAAATGCTTTATAATAGATTTTTACCCCAATAGATAGGAAATTTAGGGACATTGTCCTGTCCAAAACCTTATGCATATTGTAGATTTCTGTAATTTTATTGACGACGTCCTGTTTTGGTTGCCTAATAAATAAATTTAAAGATGTAAACACTACCCTGATAACTTTATTCTTAATCCTGTAGTTTTTTTGTTTAGTAATGTTTTGTTTCATTCTCGCGCATTCTGACAAACATGTTAACGTAATTGCCACGTCGAGGTGTGCACCGAAATAATCATTACTTCAACGAGAGTTGGTTTGATTTTCGTATTCGTTGGCAGCCAGCTACTAATTTAACAGCTGCTGTTAAGCCCTTAAACTTTTTTTATTTGTAATATGTTTGCGTTTGACCACACCCTGCCTGATGTTAAGCATTGATGTGGTCTAAGATGGAGCACGCTTACCTAGAAGAAACCTATTTACTCTCGATTTGTAGACACCCCATGTTGTATCCATCGGGAAAAACTGACCACGGTAATGTAACAAGCACCGCGTCTTTTATCTGTGGCGTTGAGAACGCAACTCTACTTGTCAACTTCACTGCCAACTTACGTCTGTAAAACATCACTTTGACATCCCGTAAAGCGGTCGGCCATGATTTATTCATTCTACAACGAACCTCCGTCGAGTGATAAAGGTTAGTGATATTACTGAACAATTTGTTAATTTGATCTGATTGTGATGTGACATATTATATTGATGCTAAATATTTCTTCTGAGATGCCTTAAGAGGCCTTTTACATTATGCAGCCCTCTCACTCGCACTTTTAAAGATAATTTCAAATAGCAACAAATTTAAAAGTGCGAGTGAGAGGGCTGCATAATGTAAAAGGCCTCTTATCAGTAAGGAGTTCCACTAATACGCAGTACGCAAGAGAAAAGTTGAAGCGAAGCGCTACTTAAGAGCCCTGGGAATATGAACCATGCCCTTAAGGGTGAACTGGCCGGTCGCTTCTCCATACAAACATAGTAGGGTAATCACTCCCTTATTCGAGATTTTTGGCCAAGAATTAAGCATAATATCCATTGAACTCGTCATTATGAAGGATTGTATCGTAACGAAATTTAAAAAGAATAATTAAGTTGAGTTATGCATTGAAACATTTTCATATAAAGATTTCAAGGCTCATAACTTTCAAATTAATTAAATTTTTAAAATTTCGTTACGATACAAACCTAGATAATGACGAGTTCAATCGATACTATGCTTAATTCTGGACCTAAAATCTCAAATAAGGGAGTGATCACCCTACGGCGTTTGTATGGAGAACTGACCCGACAGTTCAACCTTAAACTCTCGACTAATAAATACACTAACTTCTTAGCTGTCATAAAACGCGTGTTTCCTTCAGTATCTAATCCACCGTGAAAGAGAGTTGGCAACAACTCTACAAAGGCGTTGTTTACATATCGTCAGCTGTTATTTATAAGTATGGCGTTATTTCGTAACTGAGTACATTCAGGGTCAACGTTAAAACAACGTCGATCTGTTTGTTTGTAATATTGATATAACACTACACTACACATTAGTGAAGGACTGTTCGATAACGTAATGTGGTTTTAGAGTCAGTTTTAGAGTCAGTTGTATAAGAGGTTTCTAAAGAACATAAGGAAGTAGAGTGATTGATGATTGTGAAATAAAAATAAATAATAACATTCTTGTCCTTTCTCCATAAATCAGCTTAAATGTAATTGCTGGTCTCCTGTCTGGTAGAAATTCGATGAATTCATTTTTAGAGGGGCTCCAATACGTCAGATGTTAGATCTAATAAATAACTTTAAATTAATTATTAATTATAAAACTAATGTTTGCGATCATTATAAAATAAATACTCGTCAAAACAATTCAAATGAGCCCAAACTCGATGAGGTTGTGTCATTTCGTTGCGAAGTTCCTACGTCCACCTTTCAGCTCCATCATCAGAATATTGCATTGTCAAGCAATTTACACATGTTTGCAAAATTTCAGTTCAATCGGTAGCCGGGAAGTGGATTAAATAGCTGTCCTTGAGAGTCAGTAATTCTAGGTTAAGCCTGTTAACACCTTCGACCACATCATCACTTACTATCAGGTGAGATTGTGGTCCAAAGCTGTGCAGTAAAAAAAAAACAACTTTTGTCGTTATTTTAGGCGAATGATCTTGTAAACAGTATTCATCACTAAAAGAGTGAAAAAATTAAAAACATACGAAACCGACTTCCAGCCCTTGAAAAGTGTGTAATAATAAAGAAACGAATCCAAAATGGCGCCGAAAATCTTTACATCTCACTTGGACACTATAGACAACAATAGTGTGCAAGTGAGAAAGCAATGATTTTCGCCGCCACATTTAATTTCGTTTCCTTATAAAACCGGTTTCCGCGAGTAAACAGTGTCGCAGCACTTTAACGCCCACCGGTACACGTCTGCATCGTGCATTGGTGTCAGATCACCCGTCCCGATGTAGGTCAAGGTTGCTGCGATACGACAACTCAGATTTGATGAGATCCAGCAGATATTATCTCGATAGTTTTCCGTGCTTCGGAGGCATCGTCGGTCCCGGATGTAAACAACCTACTGATAAGCTAGGCCAAGTAAAGGGTCTTAGGTAATTGTTTATAATAAAGTTCCCAAACATATTACAACGCTCCCAGAAGGAATATTCAAGTTGCACGTGAAAAACACTAAGAAATCCTACTACATAGTGACAGAAATGCTTGGACAATAAAAATCCGCCTCTGCCAAGCTATCGCCTGTCACCTACATAATTTAATCAAATATAGTAATAATTTTATAATATACTTTGTAAGTTGTAACACATTGCTAAAGGACGTTTAAAAGAATGGCCCTGAGTTTCATGCCCGTTCGTCTCGCAGTGGCTCTGTACATTTTTTTGCTGAACGTGGCAGTAGACTGTTGAAATTTCAATATTAAAACTTGTAAATGATCATCAGCAGATCGTCGTAGACGCCTAATTAAAATGTGATTACGGTTTGTACTTTAGCAACTGTCCGTGTAATTTCTGCTCTCTGATTTTAATTGCCAATTGAAACCCTAAAATGCAAAAAAAAAAACTTTAACACAAAGTTGTATTCATAATTCAATTGCTTAAATGCCAAGGATCAAGTACATAGACTGGTTTTGGTGCCAAAATCACACAGTTTGTACGAATTAAAAATAAGCTATGATGAACTAGCGTTCATAACGAACTTCAAAATGTGATTACAGAATTGCTACAGGTAACCTGAAGAATGCGCCCCTCCATGTTTGAGTATAGTTGCAACTACTACTGTCTCCCTAAGCGATTATTTTTTACATTTTATTGTTATACTGTATGTTCCATTAATAAATATTAATCCACCCACACTAAGACGAGGCCTACCTGTACAATGCGCATCAATAATTTACTGTGGAGGCGCGCGCCTTCGTGACTGAACAGGTATTATATATATACACTGGGCTATATTTTGCATGGTGGTAGGGTAAATTTCTGCTGGCTAGCTACCGTGACAAATTTTCTACAGGTTTAAGTAGAAAATCTGTCGCCAAACACCTAACGGTTAATGCAACGGTGGTCACGGCAGCTGTCCTTGAAAGCCAATCATTCTAGTTTAGCCTGAACAACATCTTGGACCACATCATCACTTACCATCGGGTGACATAGTTGTCAAAGCATAGCAGTAAATTAAAAAAATATAACGTGAGGTTACTTTATTGTGAGCGGGTCCGACCGCGTTGTAAAAATGAATCCACTCCTTTACAACCCACGCAAATTTCGTCAGTTTGTCGAATAAAAAAACACGTTTCCTTAGCTATTTGCGGATTCTATTCGGACGATCTATCAACATAAGAATAACATTCATAAGTACTATAACATATTAGCATAACACTCGTAAAACACTCCGTGAAGTATTTACAATATCTGTAGAGCTAGGCTAACGTTCTGGGAATTCTGGGTTACCTAAAACCTCACCGACTCTGTTTCTCCTCACAGCTGCTAAGGAAAACATACATACATACATATATAAAATCACGCCTCTTTCCCGTAGGGGTAGGCAGAGACCGCGGATTTCCGCTTACTACGATCCTTATATATCTCTTAAGACCTAGGCGAACGTTCCGAAATCTGATTGAAGACGTTCTGAAAAAAGGTCACTTTAGGAGTATCCTATACTAACCTAACCTAAGCTTATGTAGAAGGATTGATGAGTGGGAAACATTTCCATGTATTTTAACAAGTATAAAATAATTAAAAGTAAAAAACCCAACTGCAAATTATTTATTTTCGTTAAACGTTTTATCGTTCCATTGAAACTGCAAGTTAATAATAATAATCTTTATTTATAAAAAGTGTACATGGATTCGTTCTTAAAAATTAGCTAGTAAATATGACCACTTATTTGTGCAAGAGTATCTGCTGCTGAACTAGGTTCATCACCCGTGCTTCAGCATACAGCGCTCTTCCCCGTATTTTGGACTTATACTAGCAGGTTATATATATATATATATATATATATATATATATATATATTTATGGAATCGATTCTTTTAGGGCCTGTTCCATTAACCGCTAAGAACGTAAATTTCGATAATTTTGATCACATTCTGCGTCTGTGGTTGTGATCACGTGATCGTTTGTAACTGTCATCCCCGTTCCATTTTTGGATAAGAACGCTAAGAATGCCACTAAAACTTGCAACTTCTGTCACTTTTGACATTAGATGTAGCGTTTAAGGCGAAAATAACGCCAAGACCCATGTGGAAAACTTTTTGGGAGTGTGATCGTTTTTAGCGTTTTTAGCGAATCTCACTCAAATGAAACGCACCCTAAGTCCTTCATTTTAATACACCACTCGATAGCGTCTAAAATCCGCCATTTTGTTTATTTTTACTTTTTTATGTACGTAGTGTCACATGAGCTATCAAGAGGAATCTGTTTTTTTCTTATAGGTAACTCTTTGACCACAGTCTCACCTGATGGTAAGTGACGATGTGGTCGAAGGTGTTAACAGGCTTAACCTAGAATCTAATGATACTCGTATATCATACATTATAATCGTTTAAGCCGTGTAGAAGTTATGGTGGAATAAAGAAACTCACATACATACATGAACTCTGAAACCATAACACTCCTTTTTTGGGCTGTTGTGTAGAAACAGAAAGTCGACCATTTCACCAATTGTGATCACGATCGATGCAACTCGTTCGTAACGTCAAGTTTAGCCAAAAGTCTATTGTGATATAATTATGTACGCAAAAAGACCCGTTAATCCTTCTTTTTTTAATGAAAACAATTGTATGCTAAGGTATATTTTTTTTATGGAATGTGACGAAACACACACAAAGCCCATGTGATGTTAAAGGGTACCTCTTCCTATCACAGATGTGGTTCGTCACAAGTGGCGAACTACACTGGGTCCATCACACTGAAACATACAGTCACGGTAACATTATCAACTAGATAATATTACCGTGATACAGTTGTTAGATCTCATAAGTGCTGGTAATTTCATAATTACTTTTGGCTCACAAGGACTACTGCCGACACACACTGATAGGTGCTTGGCGACAGATATTCTACATGATTGTGGTGGCTAGCCAGGCGAGCATTCGCAATGCCTTTCCACCATGCCGGCGTTGGGGATCGAACCATGGACCGTACGGCAGTCCACAGGTATTACCAATCGGCTATCACTGCTTTATTCATTAAGCCCATACTAAAGCTGTAACAAAGTAACAGCTATCTGTTTGTATTTTTCTATTTCATCACCTATAGTAAATATGGCCACGGCCAACCGTGGGTGTCGACCATCTGGCGGACGACAGCACGCAGGTAACTTTTACACTCTATTGAGACATAAAATTATATCGAACTTCTTTATGGAGCTGTTTATTGTTGAACACAACCATGTCGTAAACTTGAAATACTGACGTTAGGATGTTTGTGAGTCGGGACGAAGATTTTGAAAAGGATTTCAATGGTATTACGGTTTGAACTTAACAAGTACAAAAATTCATAACCTCGATTGGAAATCGAACCGAACGTCCCCCGATTTTAAGCACTGGGTGCCGTCACCACTGGGCTATCGATAATAGCTTGAACCGAATTGATATGCTCTAATTGAATTACTTAAACAGGGGACAGCTCGCGTCCTGGGACGAGGGTTCGATTCCAAATGAGGTGAGAAATGTTGTATTAAAAAAAAAATTAAATGGGATTTTAGCTTAGCAAACGATAGTGCTTGTAATTATACTAAAAAAAAACTAGTAATCTGCAGCTCACGGTGATGTCAACATATTAAAATTTTCATTGGATTTCTTTTTTTTAAGCATGATAGGTTAGGTGCTTGGCGACAGATTTTCTACTGGAGGGTGGTAGCTAGCCAGGCGGGCATTCGCAAAATGCCCTACCACCATGCTCTAACGACTGCCATCCTTAGACAATAACCAGGACCGACGGCTTAACGTGCCCTCCGAAGCACGTGCAAGCTCAGTAGTAATGACACTAGCGGTCACCCATCCAACTCATGCCCGCGGCGGACGTTGCTTAACTTAGCTGATCGGATCAGAACGGCTAAGCAAACTTCGCTATGAGCGCTTCGAGTTCATTTTCAAAGGGAAAAACCTAGTTAAAATAATGAAGTCAACAAGGAGCAGTGGCTTGCTGCTATATTTTATTTTTAAAGCTTTATTCCAAACATATGTTTTCATGTAAGACTTAATGCTAGGGCATTATCTGCCAGTCATCTACTAAACGAGGAAATGAGGGGTAATAAAGCACATTATAAAGGTGACGAGTCACTACCGACTGCCAACCCTCTCTACTAGTTCACTAAAGGTGCAATGAAAGTTACTCGTAGCTGTGGAACTGATCTTAAACCCAATGACAAACACATAAATATCCTGCATTAAATTAACTGTTCTCTTGATCCTCATTATCAACAACCCCTTGAAACACTCGTAGCGAAGTTTGCTTAGCTGTTCTTAAACGATCAGCAAAGTTAAGCAACGTCCGCCGCGGCCATGAGTTGTATGGGTGACCGCTATTGACATTACCGCTGAGCACTTCCGTGCTTCGGAGGGCACGTTAAGCCGTCGGTCCCGGTTGTTGTCTTAAGATGGCAGTCGTTACAGCATGGTGGTAGGGCATTTAGCGATTGCCCGCCTGGCTAGATACCACCCTCAAGCAGAAAATCTGTCGCCAAGCACCTAACGGTATGTTCCGGCAGCTGTCCTTGAGAGCCAGTGAAATTACAGGCACATGAGACTTAACAACTATGTTTCAATGCAATTCGTGACTTGTGACGAAATGCATCTGTTATGCAGAGATTAGTCCGCTTATTAACAGGTGGGCGTAGCGCTTGTTCCGTCACAAACAAATAAAAAATACTTACCAAAAAAATGGAACCGACTTCAACACTCAACTTCTTTTGCTATTTATGTGGGTATTTTTTATTTGTAAGTGCTACAATATGTATTTCTATTTATGAAAGAGATTGATTCAACAATTATCTTGACAGCGCTGTGCTGGATCATGTCAAATTGAACATAAGCCACAAGCTTTAACCGCTGCTGGTCTCGTGCACGCGTGACTCATCTCTTTCGTCAAATCATCGAGCGTTCGTCACCCCCCCCTTCCGTCCGTCTTCATTAAAACAAAAATAAAAACAAAACACGGGCGGCAGGAACAGTTACGAAACGAAACGATTCCAATTTTAAATTCAGGCGCCAACACAACGCGCGTAAACTATTACAAACAACCGGCCAGTAACAAAACGTGAGTCATATGTTTAAAATTGGAACCATTTTGAATTATATCACCTGGCAACGTTTGTTTTGAGCAACAAAAAATGTTACAGTCCCACTAACTTATCTGTTCAGGCGGCAAAAAAAAGAACTACAACATTCCTTCAATTGTGACAGTTAGTATAGTCTGGTTTTTAATTCGAGATCAAAAATGTAAACAAAGAAATGTCAATATATGTCATTGTCAAACTGATAGGTCAGGGTGTTCAATAGTTTTTCTTCAAAAATATTCTCACAAGTGTGGCTATTAAAAACAAAAATCTTACACTAATTTTTTCAGGCTTGAATATATGCGTAAATATGTACGCGCACATAAAAGTGTTTTATTGTTTCATAATAATGCTATAAATTATAGCATTAAATATATTTTTTACATTAAATGCTCCATCCGTTCCCAAAATTAGATAAATTAACAAGTACTTGTAATTTTTTTCCACGGTTAACACCTTTGTTTACATTTTTGATCTCGAATTAAAAACCAGAGTATAGTTGATTTCCTTGACCAGTAGCGCCCTCGAAAACTGCACAGTTAAGTTGGTGGTACTATAAAGATAATTTTATCGGTTCGCCATTGAAAAGCGATTTTGTTTTCGGTTCGATGATCATATCCCATCAGTTATTGAATTGCTCATTCAGATAGCGTGAGTATATGGGCGCTTGGCGCTTTAAGTAGATTGAGACATTTACGACTGCAGTAATGTGTAACGAACTGAATAACTCTGATTCATAATCATTGTTTTCTTATCACACGACTGCCCAGAAAAGGAGCGTTATGTTTTCACAGTTCACGTATTTACCTATCTATTTGTGAGTTTATTTATTCGAACGTAAATTATAAACGGCTTTACCGATATTAATGTATGAAGAATCATTAGATTTGTCTTGATAACGCAAGTGAAACTACTCACATTAAAAGAATATTAAAAAAAATCTGGTGCATCTTAGACGCCATAATGTGAGAAAAATAAATTATAAACACATCGAGTGGGATATCAAAATGAAGTTCAGGGACCATAGTTCGATCCTCGTCGCCGGCTTGAATTACACCGCATGGTGGATGGACATTTTGCGAAAGTGCACCTGGCTAGCTACCACTCTCAAGTACAAAATCTGTAGCCAAGCACTTTACAGTGTGTTTCGGCAACGAGCGCTCGCCGCGGCAACACTGGACCGCGCCGCGATCCCTTTGATTAGAGTTTTGAATATTTACATCGAGCTAAGTAATAAAAAATATAAATTACAGGCACAAGAGACTTTTAACATCAGGTGGGCCTCGTGCTTGTTCCGTCAACATCAAAGCAACAAAGGAATATTTAACTAAAAGGTACCAGGCAAACATAAGCTCATAAGATGTAAGATAATCACCTCTCCGCCCCTACTTCATTGGTTGGCTACTGAACCATGGACTTTGAATACACAGACCAAATCTCAGGACAAATTCTCGACGAAAGTCATCTCGTAAACATGACTTTATTAGCCCTGGGCTTAATTATTTCCCCAACTGTAGCTTATTTATTGAAAACGAGCGTACATTTACAATGGCTAAAGCCTGAAATAAAGCAGTGCACATGGATGTTCTCTTGTTTGAATACTTTATGGTGCGTTGAAGCAGCCATCGATTCAACAAAGGAATAATAACAAATATTTTTAAAATATTTTATGAAAACATCAAATTAATATTTTAATAAAACACTTAAAAAGTACAAAAATATATCTAGTGACAATTCCGCCTAATTTTCCTGTTAAGCTGACGTGACGTCACAAACGCCACGCAGCCAAACCGGAAGAATTTTCGACGCGTCTCGCTTCTACACGAAGCATCCTCAGGAGGTCTTGACTCTACGAGCGCACGATCGAGAAACAAATATGGATTTGCGCAAAGTAACGCCTGAATCTATTTATTATCAACAAAGGAATATTTAACTAAAAGGTACCAGGTAAACATAAACTCATAAGATGTAAGAAATAAAATCACCTCTCTATTGGTTGGCTACTAAAACATTGACTTTGAATACACAGACCAAATCTGAGGCCAAATTCTCGACGAAAGTCATCTCGTAAACATGACTTTATTAGTTGTGGGCTTAATTAATTCCCCAATGGTAACTTATTTATTGAAAACGAGCGTAAATTTACAACGAAAAGAGCAAAGGCCGGAAATAAAGCAGTGCACATCGATGTTCTCTTGTTTGAATACTTTATAGTGTGTTGAAGCAGTCATAGATTACGAAGAAATAGCATCTGGCGAACGAGATGCCCAGATTTCTCGTGTTGTTTGTGTTATGGTATATGTTTAGATCTTTTCTTGATTGGCATATAGGATTTGGTTTGTTCAATTATAGTGAAGTTCAAATAGAACAGTTTGTAGGGAAACCTACCTCTCTCTATCTCGAAGTTTGTTTATTTACGTGATCTCTAAACGGAACTATAGTAATGTTGTCTTAGGTTTTCGCGATTATTACAACTATAGTAAGTTATCTGGAATTTTGGTATTAGGTATTTATGTAAGAATCATATCTATATTTATACAAGGTGTTCCAAGAAGTAGTGTTATAATGAAGCAGGGAGGTAGAGGACCTAGAGGGCTATCCGAATCACCCCCTTGTATGTTCCGCGATTTTTCGTATTTTCGGAGTTATAACTTTTTTTTTTAATTTTTCACGCCGTGTACGATGAGATTTTTATTTATGGTGACGTGAATTATTGCGGTAGATGCTTGATTTTTTTTGTGTGCTAAGCTGATAGATAGGTCAATTCAGTATGGTAACATTTACTATCGTCACATCTTTGAATGGAATAAAAAAAAATTGCCAAGAAAGATAAAATTACCCAGTATGTTCACAACTTCAAGGGCCCTTAAAAATTTTAATCATAAAAAAACGTTTGGCTTTTAAAACTTGCTCTATCCAGATATTTTCAAATCCACCAAACTTTCTGGCTGACCCTGTATCACTGAATTAATAGGCGGTTAGTTGATTCCCTAGTCAGGCTCGAGCTACCACGCACGGTAGCATGGTATTGCGAGGGCGTGAACAGATGCGAATACAATCCATTATCTGATATTGCCATATACAGAAGCGATAAGTTACCATTTCGGCACTGCATGACGACACCGATGGCATCACTCCTCGATGACACCGTTATTAGCTCAGCCCACGGCATGCGGTAGTGCCGGTCCTCGAACTCATCCAACTATTCACTTAATGTAGATCGGACTATTGATAGTTATTATTATTAGTGTAGTTACTAGTGTTTTATTACAATTCCGTACTAGAAAACTGGACCCTGTTACTAAGACTCGGATGTCCCTCCGTTCGACCTTTAAGGGCTGGAAACTTTCTTCGAATAAATGTTTGGAACCATAATAGGTGGGCGATAGATATTTTCACTTAATATATTGTATTGGTGTCGGGGATTCCCCCCGTGGGATGCCGGGTTTGAATGTCATCATCACAAACTCCCCCACCCCCCTCCCATTTCTTCCAGTAGGTGTTGTAAGAGGCGACTAAGGATAAAATGCCGGAAGGTGGACTGTTCTGAAGAACTGATAAGTTCCACTGCCATCCCCAACACGCCTGCCAAGCGTGGGGGATTACGGCGGTTGAAGTGATTATAATCGGGGATTGCCTAACAAATAATAATTAACCGATAGGGCATAAAGAAACATATTTTTTAACGTTTTGTCATGCGCCTCTAATTTTACTGGCTTTCAAGGACTGCTGCTGGAACATACAGTATGTTCCAGCAGCAGTCCTCCTTGAAAGCTAGGGTAGGTAGGTGCTTGGCGGTAGATGTTCTACTTGAGCGTAATAGCTAGTCAAGCAAGCATTCGCAAAATACTCTTCCACCGTACGGTTTTTAGTTTTTGCTCTATCGTGTATGCTTGAGTGATGACATGGATTAATCACCCACCTCATGGTAAGTGGTCACGCCTGTCTTTTACAGATGCAGTGTCACCATCTAGTTCTGCTTGACACTACACTGCGGTCGTCATTCCCAGACGTTACTTATCATGTCTCGTTTACCCAGTAATTTCACCTGCTACAGTGCCCTTCGTATACTTAAACAATTACTTTTTGCACACTACTGTTTTGAGGTAGAATATCTTACGCTTCGCTGGTACGCCAAAGTTAAAATAATTTATTCAATTTAGGCGTTTACGACGCTCTTATGAAGGTCAATTACGAATATTGAAATATTCTACGTTGTACTGCCAAGATAAACAAAAAAAACGCACCTAGATGGACCCTTTTCTCAATGAATATTTAAAGTTCAGTCAATCATATAATATAACCTATCGATAAGACGTGACATTTCAGTACGAGTACCTAGCTAGCTAGCTAGCTAGTACCAATGTTACAGGAACCACAATATCCGATGGAGACCCTTTCGTCAGGGAAAGGAGCTCGTTACATTTCCATTTCCGGTGCATCCGCTTTGTAAATGTTCATTTCCTTTCAGCCCGTACACTCACACATTCAATGATTTTACTTTTTTTGTTCGAATCATGGCACACTTCGGCAAATAGGCAGTGGTTAACCCTTAATTACTCGCGTGGGTGTGTTTGACCCTAGAGCGTACATTCATATTTTGTAGTTTAAGTGTCTATTCTCTTTGTTTTCCAAGTAGCTAAGTTGTAGATAACTACATAACTAATAACGGGCACGTCGCTGTCTAGAACGGTTGTAGCAGGAGAGTGCTTTTGGGGTGAACCTGACCCCACGCGAACATAAACGTAGTAGACTTTTTGGTAAGTATTTGTTCCATATTATCTTCTCCGCACGTTGGCCAACGTCAAATTCGTAGCAGATACCACATTTGTCCAAGGTTCTAGGAAGAAAAAAACAAAGATTGTGTGTAACCAATTCAATAATTATATATGCAATGAACACTAAAGCGTGATATGCCATAATTGATGTGAGGAAAATAGCTCCTAAATGAAAAGGTGTTTTCTATGTAGTATTGATTATAAAATAGACAGTCAAATTACAATGTCATAGTAAATAGTATAAATAATGATTAAATTTAATAAAAAGTCACATATTTTAAGCAGTCATTGTTTTATTGGCGATTGAATTTTGGGGTTCAAATTGACCCCACGCGAGCAGTAGTGAAAGTTTATCAACGCGAGTAACTAAGGGTTGAGAGGGAAGGAGAATAGTCCGAACAAAATATACGAACGTTATACGAGTATACGACGTTTCGTATACTCTTTTTTTCTCATTCAAACCTGAGCAGATTCAATTATTTTTTGGCATATTATTATATTATAAAGAGTACATTATCTAAGCTTAGTTTTTTTCTAAAATATATGTATCTATCACGTGCTAAGCTAAAATCACATTTTACAAAGACGCAACGTCCCCTATGACGGTTATACTAACAAAATTGGAGCACATGGTTTCGGCTCGAAAGAGCGTGTCCAGATGGCCGAGTGGATAATGCACCCGGCGCGAAATCAGAGGACGCGGGTTCGATTCCCGCCGGGAAATACAATTTTGTGCTCCAATAATTTGTAAAATTGTTGAAACTGTTTGAAATCATAAAAATAGCGAAGCGATCACTTAGTCACATTTTATATTGTTACTAATAAAGGCTTTTATTTTAAATCTATCACTAATAGCAGCGTCAGTTAGTAGCGCATAATAATATGTCACCGTTAAACCGCCATTTTTCTTTGATTACTATCAGATTTTGTTAGAAACAAATATTACAATTGGACCACTGGTGGTGCTCTGAACATGACGGTAAAACGTGTCATTTTTGTGATTATTAGGGTCCTATTTAATTTTACTTTGGTAATAATTATTGCTGAAAAATAGAAATGACAGGCGCGTGTCTAAATCTGACCTGGTTTTAAGCAAAAAATAATATGCGGCTAGGAATTTTATTTTCATATTGATCACGTAGGAACAGATTCTGATCTAAGCACCAGCAAGCGCGCTCCATATAGATCTTCTAAACTAATATAATAAAGAGGAAACATTTGATTGATTGTTTGTTTGCATTGAATAGGCTCTGAAACTACTGGACCGATTAGGATGAAATTTGGTATGGAAGTAGTTTGAGACACGGGGAAGGACATAGAATAGTTTTTATACTGCGCAGAGAGGTTAATAGTTTTGCGCGATAACCGATATACCCGCCGGCCGGAATGCTAGTAATATATAAAAACAAATGGTTACAAAACATGTAGATTATTTTATACGAATTTAATTTCTAAACACCAACAACATTTTGGCACACAGTACTTACCATGCGATCGATTTACACAACCTAATTCCCTTTTCTCCTTTCTTTCATCAGACGCACAGGAACACGGCATCCATACATGATCGATATTCCGAAAATACACACAAAGCGTTCCAAATCCAGGTTTACAATGCGTACGGCCGAATTATGGAACACCCTACCAGCGTCTCTATTTCCCGATATATATACTTTGGAAGTCTTCAAGTACAGAGTAAACAGGTATCTGCTAGGCAAGCATGGTCCAACGTCAACCGCGTCGTCAATTACCGCAAGTGAGACTGCGGTCAAATGCTAGCTTATATAATTAAATAAAAAATAAAAATTAACTCTTGTGTCTCGTGTACGAGTTTTTTACCTACCGCCAAGCTGTAATGTTCGCATTACCGTGTTGCGGTTTGAAAGGTATGGATACACTGTAGTATGGGTGCTGCTGAAATTACAGGCACTTGAGACTTAACAACTTTATACCTCAGGGTGATGAGCGCAGTCACAAGTGACTTACTGCATCTATTAACTATAGGCAGAATTTATCACTTAAACACTAGGTGGACGTCGCGGTTGTTCCATCACAATTCAAAAACCACGAACACTGAGGCAAAATAAAGGACACCTACCTAGTTTACTTTTTTCAATTCACATAACTAATAATATAAAATATTATTGGAGTACAAAATGTTAATTCATTTATTGAAAGATGATAGGAGGAAGGGAACTGTTCCTTTCTTCCCTTAGCTCCCAGTAGTCAACACTTGGTTTAGGACTGCATGAGGGCCGTGAAGCCACAGATTAGTAATCAGTGAGTGCGTAGGGCTCCGCAAATAGCCAGTGGCACTGCACGGCGGATGCCGCCGAGGCCGCGCACCTGTCCTAATTGCCGTGACGAAGGAAATCATCACAGCTTTTTCATTTTTGTAGTTCATTAGATTTCGTCCCTTCTCCGAAAAATAAGATTTTTTCACAACATACTTCACTTTATACACATTTTTCAAACACCCGGTTAGCAAATTGTAGGAAGTATGTCTGCATAACACTTTTTTTTATATGATTGTGACTGCTCACACTCATATAAGGAGAGGCCTATTTAGGTATATATATATTGTTTCCCACTTGGCTTTTGAAGAGATCGCACATACAGAGATCATACAATCAACAGAATACACATAGTGCAAGAGATTGGTCTAACAAGCTTTTTGACCTTATTCCTGAACACATTTTACCATTTTATGTCTAGACCCCATAATTCATCCCTGTGGGGTGCCGGGTTAGTATTGTACCTCCCCATATCATCCCGTGTGTGTCGTAAGAGGCGACTAAGGGGAAAATATTGGAAGGTGGGCAGCAGAACCTTCTGAAGAACTGCCATCTTACACTGCGATCCGCTAGCCGCATGCCAAGCGTGGGAATTATGGCAAATACCCCCCTTAATAAAGTAGGCTGTGTTCAGAAATGGACAATCCGTCTGATACAGTTTGTCAAGGCACTGTCTTAATCCTTACATATCATATGCAACTGATATTGTCCATTTATGAATGAAATTCGATTGTTATCTTTACTTAATGAATAGATTCAGGCATTACTTTGTGGAAATCCATATTTAATAATAACAAATATTTTAAAAGTATTTTATGAAACATCAATTTAATTATTTATTAAAACACTTAAAAAATCTTTATAAAAATTCTAATAATTAGAGTCTTGATCGTGCGCTCGTAGAGTCGGACCTCCTGAGGATGCTTCGTTTAGAGGCGAGGTGCATCAAATACTCATCTGGTTTGGCTGTGTGGCGTTTGTGACGTCGCGTCGGCTTGACAGGAAATTGGGCAGAATTGTCACTAGATATATATAATTTGTATGAAGATTTCTTAAGTGTTTTCTTAAAATACTTTTACTATACTTGTTATTATGTTATCTTTATTTATTTTTGTGAGGGGGGGGGGGGATATACCGTAAAGTGGTTTACAACCAACATACCAGCAGCAGGTGCCTCATTTCAAGAAAAAAAAATCATGTTATGTCCTACTCCTTATGATCTCATTGTTCGTACACAAAATGCCTAAACTTATTTAGGTTTGACCACTATTGCAGTTATAAGGACACACCTACATTTATCACCTAAACAATTTAATATGGCACAATGGACAAGAAATCTGCACAAACCAATACAAATGATCTGTCAAACATAAACTATGCGGTTAAACTTGACAATTATGCAAAATTCTATATCAGTTGTGTATTTATGCGTATATTAGGCTTAAATTGTTTGCCATAGATTATAAACTTTAACATATACATTATTGGTTTATGTAAATGTATGATGTCAGAAAAATAACTATCACTAAGTGACTTAAAGCAGTTACCTATTTTGAAGTGAGGTATGGTAATAATCACAGGATCATTGTGCCCTTTATGTCCATTTACTGGAGTTGCTAGTTATAACATGTAAAAAAATATTTTACTTATTAAAAATCAATTAATCATATCTCTATTAATTGCTTGTACACTTTATTTTAAAGTAGTAAGTACTACTTAATTATAAATATATACTGATATATTGTCATCATCTTTTTTATAGAATATTTTTATAGAGCTTTAAATATATTTGTAAAAGATTTAAAACATTCAAGATACAAGTCCCGGTGTTCAATATACAGGACCTGGCATCCACACGGTAAATCCATGGCATGCTAAGTAAATCCATGGCATGGTAAGTAAATTCATCTCATTGCAAACAAGTCAGAGTAAAGAAAAGTGCTAAACACAAAGAAACTTACTTTAGAGTTGATTCATATCAGTATTTTTTAAAACTACAGCTGCATTTTCTAGTTATAATAGTAAGACGTCAACTTACAATGTTTTTTTTTTTTAAATACCTACATATTTTATAATTCTCCATCACCTACTAGACTTGTTAATCATTTATATATAACGTTTTATTACACCTATTCTTTTTGTATAAATAAATGATTTCTGTAAATTCACACTCAGAGCCCTAAGATACAGGCTCACGCTTAGTTTGGGGCTCGCTAGTACCCACAGTTTGAATAATGTAAACCATGGATCAGACAAAGTGTAATTATTCTTTCAGGCAATAAATATTTATTATTATTTAGGATGTAAATTGTTGTGTTGCCTAGTTATTAGGCAACTAGGAAGAATCAGCATATTTTGTTTATATAGTTCTGAAATGCTATTCTACGCTTTTGTGTAAGCCAACTCTGTCCAGTGTATGAAAATTAGCAGTAGAAAAGCAACAGGTGCAAAAACACACATTGTGTAACATGAATAAAACTTTCTGATGTTGGTATAAATTATTCATTGTGGTTCAAATTCTACATTGTTTTTTTCTTTTTCTATTTGGGTGTGATGAGTCCAGCACTGACATCCACCTTTGGGTAATTTGTCCAATTTGTGTGTTTTGAAAATAGTGAAAGAATACAATTTGGGTAATTGACTTTTTGGGAATGCTTCAATCAAAGCTTAAGAATATGCTCTAACTGCAAATATGCAACATTAAACTATAATTTATTTTGTTCCAGAGAAGATTTGTATGTGCATCAAAACCTGATGTGACCTGACAGGGAGAATGATTAACCTCTAAACATGGACCTTGCGAGGTAGATGCGGTATTAGATGCATGTACCACAGGTGTGCGAATTTGCACAGGGTTGATCAGTTTCACAGATAATCAAGCCCCACAACTTGTTGTTACTATGTTGTTTATCTATACCAAACAGATGTGACAGAGCCTAATGTGGCAACATACAGCAATATTAAATAATATACATAAAGCAAGACTGATTCTAATAGGAATTACAATATACTTATCTTGGAATAATAAACAATGAGTCAAGTCAAGGTGTCTTTATGAATTAAACAAGTGTTTAGAGTAGGCAGAGGAGTTTGTCGAAACACAGCACTTATTATCTCCTTACGACCAAAGTTTCTGAATCATACTTCTCTTTTCAAGGTTATATTCGCCAATACATTCTCTGTCTGCTAATGCTACATATGACTAAAATGATATTATTCACGGCTTGCAAATTTAAACGGAGATGACATAATACAGCGATAATGTGGATAAAATCGCTAGCAGTAAACAATATCACAAAATTTAACACCTACACGAGAAAATTAGGCCGAACATAACAAGCATTCTATAAATAATCTTTAGATATATATCTTCATGGAATTCATAACTTACCTGTTGAGCAACCGGCTCTAAAATACTCTCAATTATCTTCGTATGAAACACGGGCATTGTGACTGTCTTATGTAAATCACTTAAAATACATGAATAAACACAAACTTCACAAACGAAATTACACTCAAAATCCACAAAATAAAAGAACACAAAACACAACCGAACAATACGAAGTCTGAAAAATACTGACAGAATAATAAAAGAATGAGTGAGTGAATGAGTGGATACAGCCGTACAGCGGCAGCTAGACCACTTTTAAATTGGCATTTCTACCTAAGGCAACGTTAAAAATCTACCATGGCGCGACGCGACGATGACGACCCTGGCTTTAGACAAAAACTTTCACAAATCTATATTCTTGACAGATTAATTGTAAAATTTAACTCTCATTGTTAGGATAAACTCCAGACCCTCATGCGCCAACGAGAAAACGCGAGTAAAACTCCAATTAAGTGTAAATTGTCATACAAAAATCAAATTGGTGCAATAGGCACTTTACACAGTTAAGACCAAAGATTTAATCTATTCTGTGACATATTGGTTTGTACAGTCCCACCAACTTATCTGTTCAGGCGGCAGAAAAAAGAACTACAACATTCCTTCAAATTGTGACAGTTTGTAGTTGATTTCCTTGACCAGCAGCGCCCTCGCGAACTGCACAGTTAAGTTGGTGTAGGATATAGATATATTAAAGATATATATTTCTAATAATATATGTATAGATTCATATATTTCTCGGAGTTAGTTTGCTACGAGACTAGCAACACTTTATCAACGTTGTTCTAGTCTTTGGTCGCTACTAGTCTGTAGTCATTTGAGATATTGTGACTCAGCCTTAGAAGTTTACGTCACAAGACACGGCGGTGGGCTCGGCAGTCTGTTACCGACCTCCGAAGGCGACACAGCTGAAATCGAATCTATATGCATATAGTGTAAGTGCTGACAGTGATGAGAACCGTGGTGAATAACAACCACTACATTTTGGCGACGAGGAAAAAAGTGAGTACCTACCATATTTTGAAATTTTACGGAAAGTGCACGTATTTACACCATGTTTTTCTAAAATTACCGGCCATATGGTTACGGACCCTCCGGTCAGTTTTGTAAGAGGGATGGTAATAAGGTGAAGATGTTAAATCGATTAAAAAAACCTAGAGAAGAGTACATGGTGTGAGTACATGGTGTGACTATTCGACATGCGTCATTTTATTTCCTTCAATTCGAGGCGAGAGAACTTAAAGCGGTAACAAAAAGGTTAAGGCATTCCTAGTCGTTGTGAATATTGATGACTAAAACCATCACGACTATTTTAATATGAAACCCATTATTTCATTCTAGGTGAGCTAGATTTTTCAATAAATTATGCCTATATGTGACAATATATTCTTATATAATTACCTAATTACCTAACATGTAATTTGGGTTTATCTGGCTTTGTGACAGTAACTAGGGTTGCATTGCACGCTATTATTAAAATCATTATTTGATCATGACGGTCCTAATTTATCTCTTTGAGGATACACAACTGAGTGGAGTACGTGACGGTCTACAAGTTATTGACACACGTTCGTCCGCATAAAATCTAAGGAGTACGTGACGGTCTAAAAGTTATTGACACACGTTCGTCCGCATAAAATCTAAGGAGTACGTGACGGTCTACAAGTTATTGACACACGTTCGTCCGCATAAAATCTAAGGAGTACGTGATGGTCTACAAGTTATTGACACACGTTCATCCGCATAAAATCTAAGGATGTACTTCCTTGTACTGGACACTGATCGAAATATGATTGATATAGCGTTCAATATTGTTAATCATTTGGGAAAGGGGAAAGGCTTTACACATTCTTATACCCAACGAATAATGCGGGAAAAATACTCGTACTGAGCAGGACTCTAAATGCCCTGCGAGAAAAGAAAAGTAACTTAGGTGTGACATTTTTGGACATTTCCAACAACGTTGTAAGACGAGAAACCCTCGCAAACTTTAACACGTTGCTACCAAAAAACCACAGTAATAACCCTAAACCTTATAGGAGATCGAGAAGAGACGATAGCACAAAGGAAGTGCAATTCGAGCCATATATGAAATTTACTTTTTAGAGATATTGATATTTTAACTTTACCAAGTCTTTAGGTATTTTGAATTATGTACGTTTGAAAAAAAAAAATAGTAAATTTAAATTAAACAGTGGCAATCACGATTACGGTGTTCGGTTTTAGAGGAGTATAGACAAATAAAAGGTCCTTCTTAGATAATTGTGTATGGTTTTATAATAAAGTTTGATTAAAAAATCCTACTACACAGTTTGTGAGCACTTAAACGACAGAAATGCCTGGACAATCTACCAAGCTAAAACTTGGTTCCGTAATTTGCAAGGTATTACAATTTTACTACCTCTAAGTAGAAATTCTGCTTCGTGAAACCAGAATTCTATAGCAAAAAGTTGGCGACTACCGACTGTCGGATCCCAGTGTTGTTCATACAAACCAAAACGCATTTTACCTTAAATAACTACTTAAAAATAAATTTAAATGTACAATGATAGTATTCAAGCTGTCGTTAAATATGTTGAAACTCCTGTAAAAACATATTTAATATTGCCAGTAATCTAGGTGTGGGCGAGTTACTGGCGTGCTTGGTTCTCAAGATAGGAGGTGAGAAAAGCTGATGCCTTCGAGGACTCCCTGCACAAGTATACTTATTGGGTACAAATAAGGCAATAGTACCTAGCCCAATCGGTTATATCGGTGTTCTACAACTTGGTTTACAGTGTCAGCAAATACAGGTGTACTTATGGCGTTGACGCATAGTCTTGAGGTGGAATCTGCAATAATAGTTTTTTCCAGGCCGGTAGATGATTTTATAGCGAAACGACTGAGGTCGTAGTACACGCCTTTCTAACCTGGCGCATGGTTTTGAGTTTTGTCCAAATATAACTTCTAATGACTTATGATCACTGATGAGTTCAAATTCTTTGCCATAAAAATGTATCTTGAAGTGGTCTACGGCCCATACCAAGGCCAGGGCCTCTTTTTCTATCATTTTCGCAATCCGTTAGGCCTTTGCTACCATATGCCATAACTCGGGGACCCTTGCAGTCGATCTGGATCAAAACCGCCCCCAGACCTACAGTACTAGCATCCGCAACAATCAGAGTTTAGTCAGCGGGATCGTAATATCCCAACGAGTTAATGTTTAACACTTGTTTTTTTTAAGTTTTGAATGCCTCTTGCTGTTTGGGCAACCACCCTCCAGAGATATTCGTCTTTTTACCTGTCTTATTCCACAACACTCTTCTCAGTGGGTCAGTTAGGGTAGCAAGATTCGGTATCAATTTCCCGACATAATTGACTAGGCCCAAGAAGCTTTGTAGTTCTTCTCAACCCTTGCTCCAAGCCCACCGAACCCATGAAGCGAAGGGAACTCCCTACTGGACCATGGGTCGATTTTTCCATGGATCTCTTAAGACTTCTGCTATCTGGAGGACATATTTTGGTGTTTATCGATTACTACAGCCGATACAAAGAAATAAAGGTAACTAGAAACATATCTTCTGCAGAAAAATTACAAGAGGTCTTCTCAAGGCTGGGCTATCCCGTCACGGTCACTGCAGACAATGGACGTCAGTTTGCAAGTGACAAGCTGATATGATGTTGAAAATAAAGTAATTGATTTATAAATAGGTCTCTAGACCGAGATGCAGAACAGAAACAGTTGGGTAAAGAGTACAGTGATCGGAAAAGAAGAGCAACTGCACATAACATTGAAGCAGGAGACAAAGGTTTTGTCAGGAATCCTAACAAAACTAATAAGCTTTCTCCAAACTTTGCTCCTATCACACACAGTTACAAAAAGCCAGACCAGAATCAAGAGATGTCGAAGTGAGGAATGACGAAACCGGCAAGGAGTACAGGTGAAATGTAATTCATCTTAAAAAGGTAGGAGGAGAATGGACAAATACTGATACTGATGAAGGTAATGTCAGATCACGGAAAGTCGTTAGAGTAGATTCGGAACCCAATCAGTGTAAGCTAATATGTTTTATATAAAAGCAATGTGTTTCACAAGATTAAATAATAATTAGATATTATTTGAAAATTGGTAATTATGTGAATCCTATGTGGTAAGTATATATTTTGTAAGTACCTAAACCAAATATATAACGTCGTATAAGAATTTGGATTACTTCTTTTATCAGATTATTATGTAGTGTTCTCTTTGCTATGGTTCAGGATTTTGCACGAGTTGATACAGTTAACATTAATTTTATTTTGATATTAAAAAGGTAGAGATGTAGGATATATTCATATATTTCTCGGAGTTAGTTTGCTACGAGACTAGCAACACTTTATCAACGTTGTTCTAGTCTTTGGTCGCTACTAGTCTGTAGTCATTTGAGATACTGTGACTCAGCCTTAGAAGTTTACGTCACAAGACACGGCGGTGGGCTCGGCAGTCTGTTACCGACCTCCGAAGGCGACACAGCTGAAATCGAATCTATATGCATATAGTGTAAGTGCTGACAGTGATGAGAACCGTGGTGAATAACAACCACTACAGTTGGTGGTACTATAAATGTTAATGCTCTATGTCATACGTTATAAAAATTAATAATAAAACTGCAAGCATGTGCAATAATTATTGTATTCCTTTCGCAGCCAATTCTTCTATAATATTTAGAGGTTATGGGCGATTAATTTTCTTAGAAGAATCGGATGTTTGGGTATGTGATAAACTCAACAATCATATAGAACACGCTAATTATGGCACTGCTAATAACAATTTTCCTGAACTAAAAGAATTTTCATTAAGAGCGCTCGAACTTAAAAATAAAATAAAATAAACCTCTTTAAGTGACATTGACGAAATTTTTATTTTATTTTAAAGGATATTCGCTGACATTATGTATGAAATTTATCTGTGGGCTTTTGCAACACTCGGGGCGTCCATCACCACCTTGAAACGGCTAAGCCGGCCCTTCTCTTTTTAAAGGAAACGCAAATACTAAGCCCGGTGGACACTTCGTACCTGTCAAATCCAGGCTACACACTCGAGCACGCGTTTATACGTCGCGCTGGGGTTTGTGTTTTCATCAGGGACGATATTTGCTGACGGTGTCTTAATGGTTTCGAAAACAAAGACCTGTCCATACTGTGGGTTCGCGTGGATTACTGTGGCAAAACTTTGGTTTACGCTTGCCTCTATAGGTCACATAGCGGTGATATGGACACTACCTTTCTTTTCGAGCACCTTGCTAGAGGAGCTGATAAGGTCGGTGAGCAGTACCCTTCGGCGGAGTAAGTTGTACTTGGAGATTTCAACGCTCACCATATCGAGTGGTTGGGCTCCAAAGCTACGGATCACGCCTGCTGTACTGCTCTCGATTTCGCTTTGGCGTATGGTCTCCCGCAGTTGACGATTATTATTAGCAGTTTACATCTTTGATCTCGAATGAAAAACCACATTTCTACATATCTATAACTTTCTATTAACATTTCTTTGTTCACATTTTTGATCTCGAATTAAAAACCAGAGTATAGTCACAAATAGTCAGTCAAAATCTACCAAAGTTTATCGACTAACTTTTGCATACCAAAACGAATTCCGAAAAGTCTAAAATCTACTAAAATAGTAGAAATCTACCAAAAGTGGTCACGCTCGAAAGGAATGATTAATGAGTGAAGGGTAAACAATGGTTGAACAAATCAATTATGCCAAAAGTCTAAACTTAGTCAAAATCGTAAAGTAACTTTGTATAAAGTACGTCAAAATGGTCAAAACAGAACAAGAGAACGAACTAGCAGATATTATTACGGATCTCTAATTTTGTGAAATTAAATCGATTCAAATCGAAAAAGTGAAAATATGGTATCTATATCAATTTGTTTTTTTTTACCGGCGTAGTATTATTATATTATGTTCTATGCCGGCGGTATGCCTTTATTCACAAAATACTACGAACTATATACAACACTACAGCTACTACAATAAAAGCATTTGGACTCATAGGCAGTCCAAATGCTCTAGCCCACTACCAGTTGGCATCGTGCCCAGCATGCTGGCAGCATTGCCCCGTTGAATTGCAATGCTTATTCTTTGAGCCAAATATGTGCCAGAATTTTGATCACGCGTCGCATCGAACAAGCGCTCTGATAAGTTTTGGAAAATACGATGAGCTCCCGGTCCCCACGGACCCAACGTCTCTACACCAAACGGCTCAAATATGTAACCCATACCGAGGTTAGCATACTTGCGCTGCTTGAGTTGACTAAGTATATTAAATTGACTATCGGTTAATTGGCCAGATTGTAGTAACTTCAGATATTTGTTCCAACCAAATAAAATAATGATCACATGTCTAAATCCCTAATTAATGCTCTTATAATAAAAGTGGTGCATGTATTTTTTCATGGCAAAATTATTCTATGTTTAAATGTGCAAAATTAGACTCACACAGCGAGGGTTCCTTACCAACGAACAATGTACTTATACTTAACCTGTAATTAAAAAAACAAACAAGTCAAAAAATGTTTTAACCAAAATAAAAACCACTTCTAATACTGTAAAGTATGAAATAACTTGTTGATGATGGACCATGAAAATATGATCTGGGTTATGTATCAACATGGGACCGACTTTAACAATTAGGTAGTTATTTCATACTATTAATGTTAGACATCAGCCAATTTTTTGTTGAAACTTTCTTTATGTTTTATTACAAAAGCGGATGAAATTCCCATGACAGAGTGAAACTGACTAACATTTTTGCTTATTATCTTTATGGCAGAAATGCGAATCTTCTAAAGTTTTTAAATGCCGTATCTCTCAAAATTCCAAAAACTAGTTTTTTTTAAATATTTTTTTGTTTATAGGTTTACCAAACTGGTCATAGCACAAGACTTATGGTACTTAAATTAATGTGCGTTATATAAACTTATCAACAATTACACGACCTTCTTGAAGTAAACACAGCATGCTTCTACTGTATGTTGCTCTTATACTAAATTAAACATTGATATAATAAAAAAATACTAATAAACTATTTAAAATTATTACAATTTTGAAGAAGAAATTTCTTTAGGCCTTGAGTAGATGTACTAAATATGTCAATATCGTGACACAGATCGTTATACAATGAACACATTCTTTATATCGGAGAGTACTTTGCATAGTTAGTTCGACAGGAGATAACACTGAAAGTTGTTCGGTTATGAAGACGGCTGCTTGAGCGAGGCACACTAAATAAGACGTTACTGAGCAATTCTGGGCTATCTATTCTGCCATGAATGGTCTTATGCAGAAACACTATATCCGCGATGTTCCGTCTATGTTCCAGTGAAAGCATTTTGAAATGATTAAGCCTAGAGTTAGGTATATGACTTCAAAAACCAACAAAGATTCCCGGCGTAGGAGAGATAATACAGAAACTTTTTTTGTATATAGTCTAGCCGATTAATGTGCATATCGTAAGAGGGACTCCAAATGGGACTACAGTACTCCAGAAGGGATCGCACATAGCAATTAAATAGTAGCATAGGGATTTCACTTCCATTAAAAAATGTAGTTTGTCTTATCACAAATCCAGCAAGACGTGCTGCTTTTTTCGCGATAACGTCAATTTGGTCGCGAAAGTCTAATTTGGTGTCAACGATGACATGGTCACGTATGCTAGATACCTACTTCATTAATTGGAATGGCATTTATGTAGTAAACTGCAGGCGTTGGATTGACTTTTCTCGTGAATTTTATGTGAAAACATTTAGGGGCATTTAAAACCATTTTATTTAGTGAACACCAATAACTGATTCTATCAATATCTCGTTGAAGACAATTTGTGTCGTCATGCTGCCGAATAACTCTGTAGAGTTTACAGTCATCCGCGAACATTTTGAAACTGGATGTCACTGATGCGCATAGATCGTTGATGAAAACTAAAAACAACAAAGGTTCCAGGTGGGAACCCTGTAGAACACCAGATAACACAGTCTTGGTTGAGGATTTAAATCCTCGAATCACCACAAGTTGAGAACGATTTTTAAGATAGGATTCACACCACCTTAATAAAGAGCCACATATCCCAGCATGCCCTAGCTTTTGGATCAGCAGGTTATGGTCAACGACATCAAACACCTTTGAAAAATCTGTGTAGATGGAATGAACTTCATATTCATTTTCCATAGTTTGCAATATATCACCAACATATCCCATAAGGTTCGATGTGGTGGATCTCCTAAGGACTTGGTAAGTTGTGAGATCCCTTGGATAGAGTATAATTTGTATCTACGGTAGAATTTTGCTTTTTCTTTCAGGCATTTAAGTAAGGGACGACTAAACGTAAAAAGAAGTTATTATTACCTTTTCGACTCTGTAGTGTATTTTTGACTATGATACAATTAATGGTGTTGTAAAAAAATTAAACAGGTTCGTCAACACTGCAATTAGGTGAAAAGTGGTCATCCCAGTTGATATCGTTCAATTCTGCCTTGATGGTTGAATAATTAGCTTTCGAAAAATTTAAACAGGTACCTTAATTCAGTTTAGGAGGCTTAGATGATTTAAATTTAAGTTGTATTTTTAAGGCAGGATGGTATTTATCTATTTTTACAAGTGGAAGTGAATTGCTAACTGTGAAAGAGTTGAGTGCATTGGTAATAATTAAGTCAAGAGACCGTCCATCAACGTTTTCAATAGATTTAATTTGATGAAGGCCGTTGAATGAAAAGTTATTGTGATAAGAAGTCTAGCATGTTTTATAGCGAAGACAAATCTAATATATCTCAATGAGCTACCTTTCTACCAAATTTGATAAAATCTGATCAGGCGTATAAAAGTTTGCCCGTGGGGTGCCGGGTTAGAATTACACCCCTCCCCCTCATGTCTTCCCATGGCAAAAGGTAAAACCACTCCAACGCAACGGCGTCGGAACTTGTCCAACGGTGGACTTCTTCTGGCTGTTGATGTGATGGATGGTGATGTGATGTTCAAAAGTTATTATACAAATGCTCAGGCCAACTTGCGACAGGGACCTCACTTCACTTGGTAAATCAACGTAAGTACATAAAAAAGGTTGCTTGGACTTCGATTTCCGGTTCGATGATAATCGAAAGGTTTTGTAGAGATCGGCCGCTCCGCGACCAATCTAAGAGGTTTGAGCGCGTTTCTGGTGCAGCACGGTTGCGTGGTTAGGCGCGTCCAAACTGCGTTCTCGTGTGCACGGAGCCGCGGAGAACACGCGGCGCGGTTCGTGCATGTTCGATATGCAGTGTCGGGTATGATATGGTCGCCACGCTGAAACCGTGAACGCACCGCGCGCGCCCGCGCCCCGCGGAATCGTCTGACGGAGCCTTACTTATCGATTGCTGATATATATATCCTGATATTAAAGATCGCTCTCCTGGATTATGGCCGCACACATGAAGTATCCATATATCATGGCCGCACCTTTTACGATTCTATAAGGGTTTTGTTTTTTGAAGTTCTTTTGAAGTACGGAACTCTAAAAAGGAGGAGGTTCTCAATTAGGCTGTATTTTTTTGTGTTTGTTACCGCATAAGTCTTTAAATAGTGTACCGATTTGAATTTTTTTTTGTATTCCAAAAATGGTGCTTGTTATGTGGTCTCACTTAAATTTGAGTAAGATCTGACGAGTATTTTTAGTTCTCCTTTATAGTGCGTATTTTCTGCTTAGTCAGTTTTAATTTGTCAAAATTGTACTTAAGCGCCTCGGGGTTGCCTGCATTACTCGTAATAAAAGATCGATAGAAGTACGATAGTTTTATTACATTTTATTATCAGTGAGTAAGATGGTATGTGCCTACTTAGGTACTTACCTACCTTATATTACTATTACAAAATATGTAATCGAAGATACTATTAGAACATACAGCATTGAAAAATATGTGCAAAAAGAATATCCACACAAATTACCAAATAACCAAAGAAAAAGATAACCAAATAAATGAAATTCTTTTTATTAATGTCTTACATAGTAAGAAACACATTCGGCTGGGTAGGTTCTACATTAACAATAGATATACTTGAAGTAGATACTTACATTTTAAGTAGTATAGGAATATTTTTTATTATACATTATGTAAGTAGTACCTATACTTCATGTAGGATGATTATATTTGCCTATGCCTAAACAATGGCGAATCCAAAATTCTCTAAGTAGTTACCGAGAATTTCCATCAGTGGGGAATTTTATAATCCCGATTTCTATCATATACATACATGGTGTTGATCTAAATTCCCCAGTGACGGCTAATTGAGTATTTTATGGGGATTTCCTCACACAAATATCTCCAATCATAGTTCCCCTTCCACTAGATACATAAAAATAAAACAATTTAGTAATGGTTTACTTTAAATAGGTACAAAGTTCTGTAAATTGTTTATTGTATTATTAAGCTATATAATAGCTAACTAATATATATAAAAGAAGTTTTAATCACAAATAAAATGTGACATATTTTTATAAGTAGGTATGTAAATGAGCAAAAATCAATTTGGCATACAATTTTATAATTGTAGGCTTATTTTGACTTCATATTCATATTATTCATATTCATTTATTCATTCATAAGTTTCAGGTACAATTTAGAAATTAATAATAATAATAAGAATGTAGTTCCGCTAAAACTTGTCTTTACAGACGTATGAATACAATTGCAAATTAATTAATGTCAAGAAAATTCAATACAAATTATACCAATAAATGTCAATTAAATCTAAAATTATATATAAACACATGTCATATGAAAGCTACTTATTTTAATCTTTATAATTTATAATCAAAAAATTCATTTAAACTATAGAAACATTTCTCAGCAAGCCACCGCGTCAATTGTGTTCTGAATCGATTAAATGTCAGGTCTTTGAAGTTATTAGGAATTTTATTATAAATTTTAATACACATTATGTAGCTATTATTTGAGCTGAGTGTTAATCTAGTGTATGGCCTATAGAGTGTGTGCCTGTATTGTGAGCGTGTAGAATGACAGCTTAACGCGCTGTATTGCTGAAAAAGGTATTCATTTTTATACACAAACAGGCCTGCTTCTAAAACATACAATGAAGTGACTGTCAATAATTTATTATTTCTGAAAAACGGTCGACAGGAATCCGTTTGTTGTATGCCGTAAATAGCTCTTAAACAGCGTTTTTGAATTATAAAGAGTCGCTCAATATCTGTGCATCTACCCCAAATGACAATACCATAGCGTAAAATTGAGTTGACATACCCGTAATAAGCTGTAGTCGCTGCTTTTTTAGAAACAGTCTGTGCAATCTGTCTTAGTGGATAAACGAAGCTATTTAGTTTCGAGCATAGTTTCGCAACATGTTGTTTCCAATTACAAAAACAGTCAATGGTTAAGCCAAGAAATGTGACCAAATTGATTTCTTCTATTTGCTTGCAATTATATGATACTTGCAGTTGCAATTGCGTACTGTTTATAGTGCGTGGTTGTAAAATTTTAGTTTTTTCTATATTCACCTTTAAATTATTTGATGCAAGCCAATCAATGGCATCTGTGAGCGCTTTTTTAATACTATTTTCAAATGAAGAATTTTTGGTTCCTTCTACAACAATAGTAGTGTCATCGGCGAACAAGATGCATTTGTGTTTAATTGCATTAGGAAAGTCATTGATGTATAAAAGAAACAACAATGGACCCAGAATGCTTCCTTGAGGTACCCCATAGTTGTTTGGTAAGAAGTCCGATGTATGTATTTCAAGCGATCTACTTATTTCATTATACTTGGATATTTGGACACATTGAGTCCTTTCACTTAAGTATGATTTAATCCAGTTATGCGCAGGACCGCGAATACCATATCTGTAAATTTTTTCTAATAATAGGTCATGAGAAACAAAGTCAAAAGCCTTACTCATGTCCATAAAAATTACGGCAACAGGATTTTTTTTATCTAAGCAGTCTGTGATGTATTTCATTAATTTGAATGCTGCAAGAGAAGTGTTTCTGTTTTGCCGAAATCCGTATTGCTCATCATTTAAAACCTCGTACTTCTCAATGAAGCTATTTACTCGGCGAAACATGACTTTTTCCAGTATCTTTGAAAAAATCGGTATCAGGGTGACTGGTCTATAGTTATCCATTTTAGTTTTATCACCTTTTTTGTAAAGTGGTTTAACTATTGATTTTTTCAAAGCAGTCGGGAAAATTCCATGTTCTAATGTAAGATTAATAATATGGGATAATGGAGAAGCTATATATCTTATAGATAATTTTACAATATTTGTGCGTATGTCATCATAGCCCACCGCTGGGGAATTATTAAGTGATTTAACTATGTCCATCAACTCGTCAGTAGTAGTGGGATCTAGAAATATGCTTTTTTCGTTAGATTCAACATATTTACTAATGTTTGCACTTGAAATGTCCGGTTTATAATTATCTTTATTCGTCATATTAATAAAAAAGTCATTAAAATATTTTACAATACATTTAGGGTCAGTGAAAGTACCATTGTCAACATTAATTTTATCAATAGAATTTAAATTACAGTTTTCAGAAGCATATTTCTTTATCACATTCCATACTGCTTTGGCTTTATTGGTTGCCTTGTTTATATAATTCACGTTACATTGTTTCTGAGAAGATATAATACATTTTCTTAACAGTTTAGAATATTGAATATACTTTGATCTATCATCCCTTCTTTCTTTAACTCGAAGCGCAAAAAATAACTGCTATTGTAAATGTAAACAAGTGTAATAACATTGACGCAATAGTTACTGCGAGCTACAATTAGATAAACAATTGTACCTTTAATTAATTATTGACTAGTAGTAGTAGGTAGCTAGTGAGGAGACTGTGCGTTAATATTGAATATGCTGGTAAAAGTGACCTTTATATAGATTTGGACAAGGCAGATGTACGTATGAATAGCTATATATAAAGATCATACAATTACTACATTGTGTAGGGAGGTACATATAATTATTACCTAAACCACAATATCTATGCTTTGCCATGAAACAATTCAATATTTCGATACTTTTTCGATGTCCATACAATTTATACTTAATCTATATACATATAACCCGTGTGAGCGAACTTCTTGTTTAATTTATATTTTACTACCTACCTACGTTAAAGAATTGTATGAAGATGGTTCCCTATATATCCCTATCGCAGATTGCTATGGAATAAACATAAGTACCTAGTTAATTTAAACATAAAACTTGATATTAAAACTGAAACCCTGATTGCTGAACCTCATTGCTTAGTATCGTAATTACTAATTTGTCTTTTTTAGTTTCGAATTCATCCTAACGACACTGGAAAGTGTCGCTATCGCGGTCTTAATATAGCTTTTTATTTCTGATATAATTTGATGAGTTAGCGTCTATTGTAACATCTGCTGCATTTTTACGCCATAACATATACCAGCAATACCGCCCGTAAATCAATAAATGCAAAGGAATTCTATTAAAGTTTAAACGAGATTCTAGAAGAATCTGCGGTTACAAATACTCAACAATGTCGCACTTAATGGATATATTAGGGCAACTGACTCCATAGGTGAGGTTAAGTCCATGAGGCTGACTTTTGTGTCTCTCAGTGAGCAGCTTGTGGAAGATGGGCAAGATAGCACATTCGAACAGCTCTGACTCCGAGCTCGCGGTGTACATCTTGCGCTGATCCAAAGAGTCTTGGCGCTTCGAATCGCTTCTACTATACGTCGCTGACTTACGCTCTTCGCGCTTGCCTGGGGATCCTGAAAGAAATTCGTATCTTAGGGTTATTCAAGTTTAACTTTCCGTACAGGAGACACCAAGGTATGCCCTCTGCACTTCCTAACAAATTTCGAACTGGTAATGAAGCAGTGATTGCTCAGTGGCATTGGTTATGACTGCCGTGCAGCAGGTCCATGGTTCGAATCCCGCCGCGGGCTTGAGCTTCATCGCATGGTGTAAGGGCATTTTGCGAATGCCCGCCTGGCTAGCGACCACCCTCAAGTAGAAAACCTCGGTAGTGGGCCTCAGGCTTGTACCGTCACAATAACACAAAAAAATTATTAAAAAAATTTAGCAATACATGAAGCACATAATTAGAACTTACCGGCTTTATGCCTCGATGCAACATTAGGGCTGCTCTTATGATGATCAGGTCTTGGTTGATGACTGGCCTGGGTCAACCTGGGTGAGTCTCCAACGCCTTTCGCCCTTTTCAGTGGCTCCGCCTCCTGCCGCAGCCTCTTCGCCGGGGACTCCTGGTTTTTAGCTACTCTGATGGTATCAGGGTCTGGTTTGTATGTTTCCACTTCTTGGGGTGTTTCTGGAAGAGGCCTCTGGTGGATGTTATCGTGACGATGGGACTCCTTTTCTGATTTCTCTTCTTGGTATGGTCTCACCTGTAAGATACGGTTTAGTGGAATTAGTTATTTTGTGGATATGGGTAGCTGGTGTTTCAAAAGTGTGAAAGTAGTATTGGGTTTGAGCCCACGCTTTACGTCACGAATGATAAAATATTATTCATGACGTAAAGCGTAAAGTATTGATATATCATAAAGGGGCCCCTTAACCCTGCTCCTGGGTTGCAAGTCCCAGGCCCCTCTAGCCTCTTCCTCTGCAACGCTACGCACCCGCACGGTCAATCCATCCAATGCTAAGTAATCCGTCTCTCTAAATGGCATGTGAGATTAAAAAAAATAGTTCAGCCTTTGATTTTGACGTTTGCTACGGGCCGTATATAGGGTTTATTACAAGGTAATAAAATATGTACATATTATTGTAGCTGGATAAGGTATAAATATAATAATAGTAATTGTAATCAGTAGGTAGTTGCAGGTAATAATGACGATTATAAATAAAAAGGGGTCTCAATATAAGAATTATGCATGTCAATATCAACGTTTTTTTGGTTCTATAGTAAATTCGGTAATACTTGGTAATACATACTAGCGGCTACCAGGCCATGAACTTATAATAATTCTACCCTGGGTGCAATTATTAAACAAAGTTTATCCACATAATAACAAAAACTGGCCAAGTGAGCGTCGGTCTCTTGCAAAGGATCTCGAACTGAATGAAAAAAAAATGTTTTAGTACATACATTTGGTACATTGCATAAGTACTATATCAGCCAGAAAGTCCACTGCTGAACACAGCCTCCCCCAATACTGGTGGGGTTTGCTGTAATCCTATCTTGAACAAGTTAAAAACCAAAATCGGAAGAATTTTCGTCAAGTGATTGCTAGAGCTACCCCGCTACCCCGTGGGGTGCCGGGTTAGAATTGCACCTCCCCATATCATTCCATGAGTGTCGTAAGAGGCGACTAAGGGAAAAATACTGGAAGGTGGGCAGCAGCGCCTTCTAAAGAACTGCCATCTTACTCTGCGATCCCCAAGCCGCCTGCCAAGCGTGGGCATTATGGCAAATACCCCCTTAATAGGGGAGGCTGTGTTCAGCAGTGGATGATTCGGCTGATACAGATTGCTAGGGTTGATAAACAGTGACGAAGTTATGTGCTAATTTCAAGAGTTAGAGAAAGCAATAAAACTGACCTGCGCGGAAGATTGTCTTCTTTTCGCTTGTGACTGCTGCGGCGGTGTGCTGACAGGCTGCGGGAATTCTGATCCTCGACGCTGTATGAGAACATACAAACACGTTTGATTGTAGTAGTATCAAAATTATGCGATTAATAAGTAAATATAGTTAATCGCCACATAAACGAGAAATAATTATAGTTTTATCTTGCAACTAAGCCATAATCCATCTGGTGCATGGTGGTTCAAATATTTCCTTTTGAGATTTTAAGATAATATTAAGAGCGAGAGATAAGATTTGCATAGAAGATAAGATCAAGAATTTGTAAAGTTTTATCTGCATATTCAATTCTTCTCCGCACTCTACATTTAATCTACTAATATACACTATATCACCTATTTTGCTCAAAGAATAAGCATTGCAATTCAACTGGGCAATGCTGCCAGCATGCTGGGCACGCTGCCAACTGGTAGTGGGGTAGAGCATTTGGACTGCTGTGAGTCTGCAATGACTTATGGGTACCTATCTAAATGCTTTTATTGTAGTAGCCGTAGTATTGTATATAGTTCGTAGTATTTTGTTATTAAAGGCAATCTACTAATAAAATTATAGGCTAGCCAAATATATCTCCTGTTATTGAGTAACATTATGGTAATGATGATAACCTGTTCATATTTTATCATATCACTGGTAACAATGTAGTTACCTGTGATATGATAGTTCTGGAATAGGATTTGGCTCTCAAGATCAGTTCCCGGAGTACTTCATTAAATGTTTTGCCATAGAATTTTTACTTGAGCAACGTAACTAACCAGACTCTCTTTTAATTTCATCTTGTTGTCCATCAGTAGCTGTTGTCAATTAACTTAATCACGAATGTTTGCTCGCCTATCAACAAATCATGGTAAGTATAAAAAGGTCGTTCTCTAGTAGTCTAGTACCTTTGCTATCCTATCAGTCATTCTCAACGTCTCGGCTTCCCGGTACCCCTCAGGTGTACCTCCTCTCGTAGTAGTGCCAGCTGGAACAAAGAAGGAACTAGGTTCTACATTCAGTTAAAGTGTACGTCATCTTCCACCAAAAGTAAGAAATTCTGTAGGGGCGGTCAAGAAGCCACTGAGCATGACGTGCACAAGGCGCTTCTAATAATAAATAATAATAGCTCTTTATTTCAGACTATGTGATCCATATACAACGTTAAGAGAAATTAAAAAAATACATATAAAAAAATTCAATGTCAACAAAAAAAAACATAAAAGCAAAAACATAACAAATAAGGAAAAAAACAATTATTATTAACTTACTTACTGTTACTTAGGTCACAATAGCAACCCAGTGTTTATACGTTGCAGTCTGCATAAGTCTATCGGCCAAACTTCTAATAATAAGATTTTTTAACATGTCAACCCTTGACGTGAACGATGCTATCCTTTTGCGATGTATAGCGTTGAACGAGATACAGTAAACATATATATATGTGGCTGTAGCTTATATATGTGGTGCCTATTTTGAATGTTTACAGTTTGATGGAAAACCTGGTGTACGAACAAATGCTCATATAGTACAGTGCCTTTTCTAATCTAGGTGTAGGTTCAAATGAAAACACTCCGTGCAATATGCAAACAAAAGGTTTTTAATAACTAAAACAATAACACACACATTGATTGACGGAGAATCTCGCTTGCGTGATTCAGCTTTTACACCGCTCATTTACTAGCGCATCTAGCGGCGATAGAAAGAACTACATCAACGAACGATCGGAACATTAGTTCTACATTGCTGAATAGATGGCGTTATAAGTATTATACACCTGGGATGGTCATCTAAACTAATATTATACCTAAAGAGGAAAGATTTGTATTTTTGTATGTGAAGAATTAACTTAAAAAGTACGGGATTGATTTTAAACATTTTTTCACCATTAGAATCCTACATTATCCCTGACGAACAAGACATATTAATGATAGGGCTCTTAAATGATTTTAACTTTGTTAAATACAAACCGGGGCGGGCCGGTAGTCTTATATATATGTATTAATCAGGCATTATTTATCATGGCATAAACTCTTTGTCTACTAACAACGAAGTTGGCGGTAGTTACCTATTACCCTATTTTTTTTTCACTATAAGTTACATGCACATTAAACATTTAGTTGAGGAAGTTTATAAATGTCTTTGTTGTGGACCGACAATGGTTGCTAATCGGAAGAAGACTTTAGTGGCGATCAAACGGAGGGATAAACAGCAGTGGAAGTCTTCAAGTTAATGATAACGGCGGGTAGCATAAAAGAGTGCACGAGTTAGTTTGGTTAGTTATTAAGTGTAGATAAACATATGAAGCAGATACATTAACGGATGGCCCACTTGATGTCAAAGAATTGGTCCTGCCCATGCCAAAGAGTGAGAACACTAACTCTCTGTAAGATCTTGTAAATTCTAATTACTAATACTAACCATAGTTGATAGATGCATTGGATGCTCTTCTCTCCATAGTTCTGCTATCTGTTTCCCTAAAACAAAACGTTTATGTTAACAACACAAAATTATCATCAGTTTTGTACAAGATATAAAATTCTAATCTTCTTCTTCGTGTTGACGATTCACATTTCGATGGCTGACTGCCAGTACTGGGCTGTACCCACCCCAAAGGTAGAGGCCTCGTACAGGTCACCCAAAGTGCAAGCATCGGGAAACTGAGGGTAGGAGAGCAAGTGACGCATGTCCAGCGTAGCGTCACAAATACACTGGGTTCCTACGTCAGAGTAACCCCATTTGGTCATGTTAAACCGGCAGCGACCCATTTGAGTCCAGAGTCGGTTTAGCGACTTCCAAGTGGGCCACGCCATATCTTTACCCGTGTGGAATTCTTGAGCCGGTTCAATGTAGTCGGGTGGGGGAGGGCACGTGTACTGCCACAGTTCCACGCCGGCTTCTCTGGGGACCTGTCAAGGCCCTGGTGAAGTTAGGTTCCTTTTTTTAATCCATTCAACTAGTCGAAAGTTATTGCTGCATATACATACATATATACAGACGCTCAAGAAGTTGATTACTTGACAAAGCTTCACAATATATTGTACCTAATTAATCAACAAATAAATTAAAACAAACGATTAAGCTAAGGTTACCTATGGTGATGAGGTGATGGCTGCTGCCTGCTCTTCTCCGATACACTCCTCTGCATTGGTGAATGAAGGTGAGGAGTTGCTTGTAAGAAAATATTTGTTCCTTAGACATAACAAGACCCAACTAGAAAAACCTAATCAACACATAAGGGACTAGAAAACTAGGACTGTTGAATATTATAAATGAAACCGGCAAAAAACAGTCACGTTGAGGATCGAATACGTCTCGCGGGTTTCGAGCATATCAGATGCTCATCATCAGGGCGAGTGCGCGGCTGCGTCTGCGAGCTCGCGGCGGGCACTGGACAGTGCCGGTTTAATTTATAATATTTAAATATGTGTGAAACTCACGAGAATTTCAATTCAAAGATAGGACTGTTGAAGAATAGAATTATCCAACACAGCCTCTGATATCCAAGATGATGCGGTATTAAAAAAAGCCAACATCTTTATAGATCAAAGCCCAAGTAGAAGATTTCGAAGTCTTTAACGTGTAAAAGACGTTGAAAGATAGTTTTATCTACCACAACATCAACTAACAAACCATTATCCAAATGGATGATTAAATATTAAGTAGGTATAAGACTTTATTTTGTACGTTTTGGCATAGTTTTGAGGTTGAGTTCGTACCATAGACTTAGGATTTTTTTGCTAGTACATCCTAAGCCTATGGTTCGTACTTAGTAATATTGTTTTCAGCCAATGACTTTTCTTTATATGTATATCTTACTTGCTGGTGGTGATTTTTGGCATGTGTACTGGAATGTATTAGTGTCCCATAAATCACTTTGTACCACGATGAACTCCTTTTTCCTCTTTTCTGAGTCTCTTCTTTGACCTGAAACAACGTCATAAAAATGGATGGTAGTACTTTTTTGAAATTAGCTACTTTTAGTTCATTATGTCAATTTTATCCAACATTAGTGCCTCGTCTGTAACTTAAGTTGTTTATTCTATTATCCATTAGTAGGAGATAAAGAAGAAGCAGTGGAACGTCACTGTGAATTTTCAGACAAAAATACAAAATTCCTAACATATAGGGATTCTTAGTGCAGGGACTTTTCGAATACCTAACCTTATACGAAAACTTTGTAAATTTGCGTAAGAAACATTAGTAAATTTCAAATGTTTTTTATGCAAATTGCGCAGTCTCATCACATAAAAACATTAAAGATGTTCTATATTACTTACATGATTTTCTTCTCTCAGTCGATGAGTAGTTGTCAGCATCTATGTCTAGTATATCTTCTAATTCTTGCTTTGGTTTCACTGGAACAGGTATAGGATCTCTTTCTTGACCTGAAAACGACGATTGAACTCGATTATACAATGTAACTGTTAATTAACTGGCAATACGTAACAGGACTGATGGGTTATCGATAACAAAAGTAAAACATTTTTTTTCTAAATTGTTTATAGCTGTTGTACTATTGTAAGAAGTAATACATAATACTGTATGGAAGATTTAGAAGGAATAGGTAATATCATTGTAAAAAAATCACACGCGCTGTTAGTTTTTTTAATTGCTGATAGGTAAGCCTTTGACCACTATCTCACCTGATGGTAAGTTATGATGATGTGGTCGAAGGTGTTAACAGGCGTAACCTAGAATTACTGGCTCTCAAGGAGCTCCGGGTAAGATCGATAAGATTTAAAAGAAGAACAATTTACTTGCATAAAACTTAACTTGCAAAAAATTGGTGTCATAATTAAATGGGAACCCGGAACACACTGTTAGGTGCTTCTCGACAGATTTTCTACATGAGGGTGGTCACTAGCCGGGCGGGCATTCGCAAAATGCGGTGAAGCTCAAGCTCGCGGTGGGAGTCAAACCACAGCGCAGCAGTGGCAGCGTTGGTTTGGTGCGACGCTCGCTTCGCTCCGTTGTAACTCAATAGTTCAATGACCCAATCAGTTCAATGACCTTGTAGGACAAGTAGCGCAAGAGTCTGCGCGGTTAGGAACGCACACGTTTATAAAACAGCTGATGCTTTAACTATGATATTATCTATTCTTTCATAATTATTTTGTATCTGTAATTTTTTATTATATTGTATTTTGTCTTCTAGGTTAGCCTGAACAACATCTTCGACCACATCATCACCTACCATGAGGTGAGATAGTAGTCAAAGGCTGGTTAGCCTTCAGGCATAAAAAAATATGTATTCTAAATACAGTTCAGTAAAGTGTATTATTAATTGGTTCCAACTAAAAAGAAGATCGATACAAAATACATTTTGTTTATTTTTGACTTTGTCACATATTATCACCAGTTTTAAGTAGCAAAAACATTGTATATACATATAGCATGGTGTAAATAATGGTGTGTATGTTTCTAACTGTCTAAACAATATTTTACTCACACTCGTAGAAAGGATAATATGGAAAATCTGATTGCTGACCAACCCCCAAAAATAAGTACAAGAAAAACGACATGATACTTTATTAAAAAACATTGAGGCGCTCGTAGCGAAGTTTACTTGACTATTCTTAACCGATCAGCAAAGTTAAGCAACGTCGTCCGCGGTCATGACTTGGATGGGTGACCGCTAGTGACATTACTACTGAGCGTGCACGTGCTTCGGAGGGCACGTAAAATCGTCGGTCCCGGTTGTTGTCTAAGGATGGCAGTCGTTATAGCATGGTGGTGGAGCATTTTGCGATTGCCCGCCTGCATGGCTAGCTACCGGACAGCTGCCACCTAACGGTGTATTCCGGCAGCTGTCCCTGAGAGCCTGAACAACATCTTCGATCACATCATCACTTACCATCAGGAGAGATAGTGGTCAAAGGCTAACCTAGGAGTAATAAAACAAATATTATATGATATATTTGTATTTTAACTTTTTGTGACATAGGTAAAAAATTGTTCCGAGTTGGTAACCTAACTATGGATAATAAGTTCTTACCTATAACCTTCCTCTCCAAACCAGGCGAAGGCAGCTGATCCCCGTCATCCTGGTCGACTGAAACGTGCATCAGCTCCGTCATGAGAGCAGCCTGGCTCACGCTGGACATGCGCCGGTGCCGGGACTTATGCTCGCGCGATGGGGTTGTCTTGTTGGATAGCGAGTCCTGGGTTTTGACGATCTTTTTTGAGAGTTCTGGAGTCTGTGAAAAGAGTTTCGAAAGATTGGTGCTTAACACGATCCTTTAAGGAATAGGTCATGTTCATCACATCAACCGGAACGTCAACCTTTGAACAAGGTCTCACTCATTAGGGGGATTGTCCATAATCCTCACTTCATCTTAGCGATCGTCAGGCAGATCACGTTCAGTGATGTATCATTTCGAGAAAGCAAATACTTAAAACGACCGCAAGATTTGCTCAAATTTACGTGTAAAGTATGGTAAATCTCCTTCTTCCTTTATCCCACGCCAAGTGGGGTCGGCATAACATATATTTCCTCCACGCCGTTTGTTGTACGTCATATCACTACACACACCTTTCGCACACATATCATTCTTCACGCATTCATCGATACCTTCTTTGGTCTTCCTTTTTTTTATTGCTGATATGTAAGCCTTTGACCACAATCTCACCTGATGGTAAGTGATGATCTGGACGAAGGTGTTAACAGGCTTAACTAGAATTACTGGCTCTCAAGGACAGATGCTGGATGCACACCGTTAGGTGCTTGGCGACAGATTTTCTACTTGAGGGTGGTTGCTAGCCAGGCAGGTGAATGCACAAAATGCCCTTCCACCATTCGGTGAAACCCAAGCCCGCGGTGGGATTCGAACCATGGACTTGCTGCGCGGCAGTCTATAGTCAATGCCACTGAGCCATCAGTGCTTCTCTATTTCCATATCCGTCATGTGGACGGATACTAGACGTATACCTACGGGAAATAACAAGATTCTACTTAAAAATAATTATAAGATTCTACTTTAATACCAAAGCTCATTTGATAAAATAGCAAATACCTTATTGACCTTCGGGGTAGCTGCTTTCGTGTACATAGGTTCTTGGACTTTAGCGGGCATAGACTTGGCAGTGGGAGTGTCTATGGCTTTCAGGGCTGGTATGGTCTTTGCTTCGGCTTTTGCTGGCTCTGGTGTTTTTGTTATGGGTTTAGGTGGCTCTGATGGTTCCTGTGAGAATGAGATGTACATTTTAAATAATTTTGAGTTGAAACTGAACTTTGTGTCTGATTCAGTGACACGGAGTAGAACGGTTTTAAATTTTCTCTCTTGGTGAAGCAGTGTGTTGAATATACCCGTAAGTTTTTTGAAGCGCTCATAGCGAAGTTTGCTTAGCCGTTCTTACATGATCAGCTAAGTTATGCAACGTCCACCACGGTCATGAGTTGTATAGGTGACCGCTAATGACATTACTAATGAGTGCTTCCGTGCTTCGGAAGGCACGTTCAGCCGTCGGTCCCGGTTGTTGTCATAGGATGGCAGTCGTTACAGCATGGTGGTAAGGCATTTTGCGAATGCCCGTCTGGCTAGCTACCACCTTCAAGTAGAAAATCTGTCGCCAGCACCTAACAGTGTGTTCCGGCAGCTGTCCTTGAGAGCCAGTAATTCTAGGTTAGCCTGAACAACATCTTCGACCACATCACTTAGCATCAGGTGAGATAGTGGTCAAAGGCTAACCTCTCAGCCACTAAAGAAAGTAATACAATAATTCTGACATCTATCTGTCTTTCTAACGGTTAATATGTGTAAGAGTTAGGAAACCCTATTCTAAAACCTTATCTATTCACCTCAGCAGTCCATCCATAAGGCAGCTTAGCCAGCTGATCTTTTTCTGGCACAGCTTTAGATGAAGGTGGGCTGGTGTAGTCCAGGTGATTCTTGAAGGAGACATTCTTTGTCGGTTGTTCTTTCCTCGGCTCTTTGGGTGTGGGGTCTTTGAGAACTGGCTCTGGTGGTGCCGAGGGCTTCGGTCTGAAACTTGGAGAAAAATTGCCATTACCTTATGATAATATGTTGTGTCAATTTGCTATTAGGTATGTCCAGATCCCTTTATCATATAAAAGCATACATTAATGTTTAAACATATCTTTTTAGTTGATACGATTCCCGATATTTAAGTTCTTATCTATATTAATGCTATTTAGAGGAAAGATACTAAAGACTTTGCGATTTTCACGGCATTTTCTACCTCGCACTGCCACAATATGGAACCAGCTGCCAGGTGCAGTATTTCCGAACGGATACGACTTAGGGGCCTTCAAGAAGAGAGCATATTCCCTCCTCAAAGGCCGGCAACGCATCCCCGATACCTCTGGTATTGCGGATGATCGTGGGCGACGGTGATCACTTACCACCAGGTGAGCCGCCTGCTCGTTTGCCCTCCTATCCCATAAAAAAAAAAAAAAAAAGATATGTATTTTTGTATGTAAAGAATAACTACTAGATCGATTTGAAAAATTATTTCACCGTTACAATCCTACACTATCCCTGATGAACATAGGCTATAGAATATTTTCAAAAACTTAGAGATCCGTATTAAACTTCGATAATGTAACGCAAGGTGTGAAAAAAAAAACATTATATCACGTAAGCTGCGGAAATTGTTGACTATAGAACAAAGTGATGTACCTACAAGTGTGTAAGACATTTTTATAGATATTGATGTCTTCTATAAAATTGTATTTTATAGAAGACATCAATATCAACAAAAATGTCCGCGTTACCATATGTATAACTATTGCAGTTATGTCACAATAACTACTTTTTATGTGATTCTATTTTTAAAGCAATACCATATGTATAACTATTGCAGTTATGTCACAATAACTACTTTTTATGTGATTCTATTTTTAAAGCAAAGCCGCGGGCGCCCTTGGGGCGGTCGCTAGTATTTTATAAATCACATATATTGATAAGCCTGGAATTATTACTCAGCTTGGAAAAATCTCGAGAAACATCACACTGAAGGTAACCTAGATGCATAGAAATGACTTCGCAAACATACAAGACCCGAGAACTATTGGACTAAAATACATGTCCCATCGGGTAGGGTCAGGGTTCGAAACTGGACATCCTGAACTTCGAATGTAGACCCACTTGACCAACTAAGGTACAGCATCGTCATGAGTTACAGATTGAGAACATACCTTTCAGGTGGTTGTTGAATTTGCAGATTGATGTACTCCGCCTCAGCACCAGCAGATGCGCTCAAGCTGCATACCGATGTAATATCACTGGTGTCTGAAAAAAATATCTTATATGACAAAGTGCAAACTTGAACATGACTGGACTGAATTTATTCGTAGCTTTATATTGCTGAAAGGCTAGCCTTTGACCACTATCTCAGCCGATGCTAACTTATGATGTGGTAGAAGATGTTGTTCAGGTTATCCAAGAATTACTGGCTATCAAGGACTGCTGCCGAAACACACCGCTAGGTCTCGGCGACACATTTTCTACTTGAGGGTGGTAACTAGCCAGGCTGGCATTCGCAAACATCCTACCACCATGCTGTTACGACAGCATGGTGGTATACAGTACAGTACAGTAGTACAGCCATCCTAAGATGGATAACGGGGACTGACGGCCGTTCAACTCATGACCGCGGCGGACGTTGCTTAACTTAGCTGTTCGGTTAACAACGGCTAAGCAAACTACGCTACGAGTACCTTCTTCAAAATCTGACTGACTCCTTAAATCTGACTGTCTTCTATAGTCCATGGATATTTTCATTAATAACAAATATTTGGAGAGAAAAATTACGTTTACCAGGGTGACTGATGGTTTCTCTGGGCAAGGGCAGCTTAGTCCTCTTTATGGTTGGAGATTTTGAGTCGCGGATGGAGGAGTCAGATCCGGCATCGTCTCCAAGCTTACTCAGCAGCATCTAAAATACAGTATAAGCTTGTAAGTTATTACAAATTCTGAATTGAGTGATGTACCCACACCTGGAATTGATTCAAGTTAAAATAATCAGGAAGAGGACTTAAAGAGAAAAAAATAAGAGGATGTGTTTTTTTATTCAGTATCAGGGGAAGAATGGGGATTGTAGGAATTTCCAACACGTTGTGACGTCAGTGGGGATTGGGGATTTTTGAACTAAAAGTACAAAAATGTACACTGACTGTGGATTTTCACTCACAGACTTTTGGAATACCTCACTATTCACAACATGACCTATATTCTTTGTTCTTCTTAGCTTACCTCCACTTGAACGTGGATGCTAGCCAGGTACTGTATTAACCGGATCATCCACTGCTGACATAATCTCCATGCTTGGCAGGCGGTTTGGGGATCGCTGTGTAGGATGGGTGTTCTTAGAAAGCGCTGCTGCCCACCTTCTGGTATTTTCTCTTTGATATGGGGAGTGGGGGAAGGGAGGATGCTATTCTAACCCGGCATAGCTGGCCAGGTACAAAATGTAAAAAGTTCTATCAGCATTTTTCATAGCTCTAAATTAACCGATCTTCAGCATTTTCGCTTGCAAGTTTTCCTTGGTACCCCCAATATCTTCCCGTTATGTTCTCTGAAGAGTTGGATGATCACTGATCAATGAACATAATTAGCCAATTTTGTTAATCTTTAGTTTTCTTGCGTATTGGACGAATTATATATTTTTTTAAATATTCAACTCGCCTAATAGCGTAGAACATATAATAATGGACACTCCTCACCCCCCACCAAAACGAGCCGTCCTCACCCCGCCACCGATTCTGAGCTGTCGCTGAGCTGATTTGAGTACGGGACGCGCCACTCGCGCACGATGAAGCGGGACGATTGTACGAGTATATTTAAAAGTTGAGAATGGGGTACTCTTGTGCTGTTTACGGTGGCTTATCAACTAAACGAGAAAAGGATAGGAGTTTTTGTAGATTCCCTACGGATAAAAAGAGGTAAGTCATTCTTGGTAACCTACACTAAATACCTACCTATTTGTCGTTCTTCAGTTATACAGTAGGTAACTTATAAAAACCCGTAATTTACAGTAGGTATTGAAAAAAATATACAAACATAATACTTTATCTTTGTATTTTATTCAAATTGCTATTCAAATAATGATTAATAATTAAATAGACTACGTGTTTGGTATGATACCAAACATTTGCCGACACGGCAGAATCCAACGTTTGTCGCCAACACCTAATTACTCAAACCAACGGGAGTTACAATTTAGAGGTATTTTAATAATTGTTTTAAATAGAAAATAAGGCTAATTTGTAGTGTTTTTGCATAATTAACGTTAGTTTTAAAGTAGCTTTATAGTGTGAATAATTTAGTTCGCGACATATTCATTAAACAGTGAATAAATATCATAGTACGTCATCCTACAGCAGCGGTTGAGATTTCAAACATCTTGGATTTTTACTGGGGAGTATAATGTCTAATATCTAACTTTAAGTACACATTTAACACATTTCCGTTATCACTCACTTGGTGCTACGTTAATAATCGCACATTGGCTGTGTACTGACTATCTTGCTAGACTAAATAGTGGAGGCAAAGTTGATGTTTTTTTCTTTTGCCTCAGACATTCAACACTATTTGACTCCTAATCCTGGTTTGCAACTCAGTCTCAAAGTTGTGAATTTGTAGAAGTATCCGTAGGCACGGGTATTCAGAACGGTCATGCTCACATAAAGGTGTTGTCTAGTGGTGGTGTTGTGTGTCGGGTCGCCATCCTCCCTCAAAAATGGTTGAGGAAGGCGATGGCTGGCACATGCATTAACTCGTGAACGGGTGCTGCTAGAGGACACCGGTCTGCTCTGGATGATAGTGCTGATGACTTTACACTTCAATATTTTATAGTAGTCAAGCCCACAAAAATTATCTATTAAAGAAGAAACATAATAAGGTATACCTATTACCATCAATCATTTGTTGCTTTTGTTAGCAGATAAAAAGCTTCATACTTTTTTCTCTCCAATCTGTTTCTGACCATCATCTATTAAACTAATTTCTCTGTATTTCTAACAAATTTTCAGTTTCTTTTTCCCTTTTTATCTGTTGCATATACAAATGTAAACAAATAATATTTTGTTGTGTATTAATAACTGTATTCTGACTTGATTTGTTGATTTTGTTTATAGTATATAATTTATATAGGAAATAATTGTAACTTTGAGTTTGAATTGTAAAGAATACATACATACCTAGAATACTTCTTGAAACAGAAACTTAGCTACTTTTATTTGTTTTACAGTAATTGTTCGGAGTTGTTGGTACTTCACTATGCCTGTAACTACAAGGAAAACCTTGGCAAGAGAACTGGAAAAGAAACTCAGAGTTGCTCTGCAGGACCTGCAAAAGCACAAAGACCTCTCTGATCAGCTTCTACAAGAAAGAGAAGACAGTGAGGTTGAGGTGAACAAAATTGTGTCAAAAAACACTGAACTCAAGAGTGAACTTGCCAGTCTGTACACGGATTACTCAGAAGTGCTCCAACGAAATGAACAGCTACAGAACATTGTACTGTCATTTAAAGAATGTAGTGAGACGCATGAACAGGCCTTGAGCCGTATATCAGAACTTGAATTTGAATTAAGTAAGGCTCAACGTGAAATCATGTTGTTAAATTCGACAAAGTTCAATGAACAGGCCGCTGACACCTTAAATTTATACAATGAGCTGGTCGGTAGTGGCATGGAATCAGCAAGCTCCCTGCAGCCTATTGTAACTATTGACTTGACTGATGAGAACACTACATGCAGTCAATTTCCAGTCTTTCAGAGCCATAAGAAAATTAAAAAGTATTTTAAGCTTAAAAAAGTGATGTGGAAGTGCAAAAAACAACTTAAAAACAGGAACTATTTCAAGAGAAATGTGAATTTGGTGAAAGATAAGTTACTATTACAGGAAAATCTTCAAAATTGTTTAGATGAATTAGAAATTACTAAGCAACTGTATGATGATGATACTCTGAGTCTTCGCTCCGAGCTGCTAGAAAAAGAGAAATTATTGCAAAATATTTTCTCTAGCTACTTATCAGCTCAAAACCATCTTAGTGATCACTACAAGGAAGCTATAAGTTTAATGGATCTTGTGACCACCAATGTGGAGAGTGTGAGAAATATTGAGTGTGCATGCTCAAGGTCTCATAGTCAGCCGCAAGCAACCAGAGAGCCCCATTCAATACCAACAATAGCTCAGCCATTAAACAAAACATGCACTGAAGCAGTCCGGGGGGAGAGTCAGGGTATCACCACTAACCAGGATATGGTAACTAAAGTTTTGGTTTTTTCAGACGCAATAGGCAAAAATTTTGGCTCATTACTTGGTAATTCATTAAACTGCTCTGTTAGAAATTACTGCATGCCTGGTGCTTCTTATGCACAGATTGAGGAGAAAATTATGGCTTCTGAAATTGATAAAAATACCATAGTTATTGTGTACTTAGGCCAAAGTTTGGGTATTGACAGGAAACAGTTAATAGCAAGTATAACTTCATTGTTAAATCTTGATGCGTATCAAATCATGTTATGTGCATTTCCCTATTCAGATGCACTGACTCAAAGCCAGAATGAGCATATTCACTCATTAAATACAATTTTATATAATATGACATGTCGTCATGGAGACAAACTTTTATTTTTTGACTGTAATAAATTTATTACTCACTTTATGTTGACTCAGGATAGGATGTACCTACCTAAGAAATATAAAAATTTAATTGCTACTTTGGTAGCTTATAATATTGAGTCGGTTATAGGAAATATAACTAAGTCTAGTTTTGACGCTACAGATTTTAGTACATGTACTAATGTTCAGTCAAACAGTTTAAACTTTTAAGAGAGACAACAGGGAAGTGTTCTGACATAGCACTATACTACCAAAATATAAATCGCTTCCCTGGCAAAATACTTGAAATTGAAATATTCTTAGATAAATATCCATTTGACATATTATGTTTCACTGAAACTTGGCTTAGAGCAGATAAAATGTTATTTAATGTTAAGAATTTTAGTGTGGGTAGTGCGTTTAACAGATCATCTGCAGAAGGAGGAGGGTGTATTATACTTGTAAAAAATAATTTAAAATTTAAAGAACGCCGTGACTTGGTCAGATGTTCTGTCGAACGTGTCTGTGAGGTTGCTTGTGTGGAGGTGGACAGGCATCTCGTGTTGTGCGTATATCGACCACCAACAGATGAAGGTCGTGCTCAAAATTTTACAGAATTTTTATCCACTTTGGAAAATATACTACAGAAAATTTCAAAATGCAAAAAACCCATATTTGTATGTGGTGATTTTAATATAGATATTTTATTGAATACTAAAAATAAGACTGATCTTATTTCATTGTTTAAGTCATTTAATTTGAAATTTCTATTCTGTGAGCCCACTAGGATATCAGACACTTCAGCTACCTGTATAGACAATATATACTCAAACTGTAAGACTAAAGAAAAGTCAATAATGAAGGGTATTAGATCTGATCATGAGGGCCTAGCGATAAAATTTGATGGAATCAGAAAAACAGAGAGGTATGAAATTGAACATAGACCATTAACAACTAGTAGGCTGGAAATACTCAGTACCAACATAGAAGCTAAGCTTGGCATTACAAATTTTTCTCATAGTGACCCAAATGACATTTATAATAGCTTATTTTCTTTAGTAAACACTGAGTTTCAAAAAGTATGTCCAAAAATAAAAAAACAAATAGATGGAAAGTTGAAGTTCGGTGATTGGGCAACAACAGGTATTCGAAAAAGTAGAGATTATTTGTTTGATCTGTATCGTAGGAAAAATTTAACATCTTGCAAACAGTTTCATGATTATGTTAGGAAGTATTCAAAAATGTTCAAATCTGTTTGCTTGTGTGCTAAATCTCTTTTTATTAGAAACAAAATTAGCAAGTCTAAAAATAAAATAAAAACCATTTGGAAGACTATAAATAGTGAAACTGGTAAAAATAAACCTAGAGATTCAACATATGTCTTAACTATTGATAAAAATCAAATCTCTGATTCAATACAAGTGGCGAATATATTTGAAAATTTTTTTTCTACCTTGCCCCTAGAAGCCACTAAGTCATTGGATTCTTGTCCCAATGTAGCAGAAACTATGTTAAAAAATAATTTTCCAAGCAAATCACCGGACTTTTCTTTCAGACACACCACAAGATTTGAAATTATAAAAACATTTCAAAGTTTAAACATAAAGAGTACTGAAGACTTGTGGGGTATGTCAGTAAAAGTGGTAGAGTCTATAATTTACATTATTGCACCATATTTAGAAACAATATTCAATCTTTGTGTCGATAGTGGAAACTTCCCCGATTTAATGAAACAAAGTAAAATCACTCCAATTTTAAAGTCGGGGTCTACATCTGACCCTTGCAATTATAGACCTATTTCCATCTTACCTGTTCTGAGTAAAGTATTCGAAAAAATTATGCTCAAACAACTACTATCCCATTTTAACAAGCATAATTTATTAAATGAGAATCAGTTTGGTTTCACCAAGAGCAAATCCACAACAGATGCAGGTGTTCAATTGATGTCGCATATACTGGAAGCCTGGGAGAGTTCACATGATGCTATTGGCGTATTTTGTGATCTTTCCAAGGCATTCGACTGTGTAGAGCACTGCACTCTGATTCGTAAACTTTCCCACTATGGTATTCGTGGGAAAGCTCTGAATCTTATAGAGTCATATCTGTCAGACAGGCTACAGAGGGTTGGAATAAATGGCAATACTTCTTCCGGGTCATTGGTAAAAATGGGAGTACCACAGGGATCAATTTTGGGACCTTTTCTGTTTCTAACATATATTAATGATCTGCCTTGCATGGTCAAAGATTTCTGCGATATTGTTTTATTCGCAGATGATACCTCTCTGATTTTTAAAGTAGATAGGAAAGACAGTGAACTGACGCATGTAAATAATGTATTATCTAAGATTTGTAAATGGTTTGCCGCTAATAATCTTCTCCTAAATTCAAAAAAGACGAAATGTTTAAAGTTTTCTTTACCAAATGTTCCTTATGTTGAACCAAACATAAAGCTTGGCCCAGATAAACTCCCTATTGACAAAGCGACAGTCTTCCTGGGAATCAAAATGGATTCCACTTTACAATGGGATCCACATATACATGATCTCTCCGGAAGACTTAGTTCTGCTGCATATGCAGTTCTTAGGATAAGACAGTTAACAGACGTAGCTACTGCTCGGCTAGTTTATTTCGCGTACTTCCACAGTATTATGTCGTATGGCGTATTGCTGTGGGGAACTGCTGCTGAGATAGAGACAATCTTTATCATACAAAAGCGTGCAATTCGAGCCATATATAAAATGGGTCCTAGGGAATCTGTGAGGGATCTTTTTAAAGAAATTGATATTTTAACTTTACCAAGTCTGTATATATTTGAAAATATTATGTATGTTCGTAAAAATTTGAGTAAATTTAAATTAAACAGTGACAATCACGATTACAATACTAGGAATAAAGATAAAATAGTGGTACCAGGTTTTAGATTAGCAAAGACAAATAAAAGGTCCTTCTTAGGTAATTGTGTGCGGTTTTATAATAAAGTTCCCAAACATATTACAACGCTCACAGAAGGGAAATTCAAGTTGCATGTGAAAAACATATTGATTAAAAAATCCTACTACACAGTTTCTGATTACATAAACGACAAAAATGCCTGGACAATTCCGCCTCCGCCAAGCTATTGCCTGTCACCTACATAATTTAAACAAATATTGTAATAACTCTATTATATAGTATGTATGTAACACATTGTTAAAAGATGTTTAAAAGAATGGCCCCGAGTTTCTTGCCCGTTCTTCTCGCAGTGGCTCTATACAATTTATTTGCTGAACGTGGCAGTACAATGTAGAATATTTCAATACTAAAATTTGTAATTGACCTTCATAAGAGCGTCGTAGACGCCTAAATTGAATAAATGATTTTGACTTTTGACTTTGAGAGTTCAGTGCACGTTTGGCCTTTGCGGCATGCGGTAGCATTAATAACATTTAACATTTTCGTCACAATATTAAGAACATTTTAACAATAATAAATTAGTTCGTATCATCCCAAATACTACGCAAGGCCATTATTTTGTTTAAATAATATTAAGAAGTATAATGCAAAAAGGCATACTTTTATGTGTGTTTAAATTTGTGAGAAAGCAACACTTGCAGTCGTAACGAGATAATTAATAAGACGTTAAAAGTACTAAAAAAAGGCAGGCCTTATTTGTATCACGCACTTTATATATTTATTGCCCATAAGTTGGCCTACGACCGCAGTCTCACCTGATAGTAAGTAAGTGATGGTACCATCAAAGATGGTAAACTGGCCTAACCTAAAATGGCTACCATTAGATGTTTGGTGACAGATTTTTCACTCGAAAGTACTAGCTAGCCATGCGAGCATTCTCAAAATTACTTATAAGTACACCAAATTTCAAAAATAATAGCTAAACAGAGTAGGTAAGAGATAGATAAAGACCTGTAGTTCGTTCTCCTTGGCCTGCAGCGTCCTGCGGTACCGGTTGTTGTACTGGCGCAGCTCCTTCATCCTCCGCTCGAGCTCTGGGCCGGGCGAGCGGCACTCGTGCGTGGAGGCGGGCCGCAGCGTCGCGCGGATGCGCCCGCCCTGCGCGCCGCCCGGCTGCCCGTTGCGTCTCAACTCTACCAACTGGAACGATTTTGTCGCGTATATGGATAGTTTGTGCGTTGAAATTCATCAAGTAGTATCTTATACTAAATTTGCATAAAAGTAGGCACGCAAAGTCACGTCCTAATCATGCAGAAGTTGTGTCCCCGTGTCCAAATCGTTTTTAGTAAGATGGTGAATAGTTCGTTTAGACCCATCTGCTCTGTTGACAGACTACTACGGATGTTTTCCCTTTTATATTAATTAGTTATGTGACTTAAAAGGAAAATTTTTTTTAGTCACAGAACTAATTAATATAAAAGGGAAAACATGCTTTACAACTGACTTGCAACCCACAAGATTAAAACATTACAGCGAGTTTACTTGAGAAAACGAAAATTCAAACACATTTTGCTATTGCACTTTCTATATATGTACCTACCTACATTCACGCATATTATAACAATATTAATATTTACAGAAAAAAAACTAACTTTTCCTGCCGAAAATACAAAACCTAAGTTTATTAATGAAACAAATCATCACGTCTTTATATCCCTGAAGAGGTAGGCAGATATGTCTTAATAACCACGCTTTAATTCCATTTCACTGGAGGCAAGCCTATTGCTATCTAAAGGGCATAGTGCCACATACTGCTACCCAATATCTATTTATCCGCCAATATCTATCCAGCTATTGAATTTTACCTCTAAGGTCCTCAGAATTGTGACAAACATGTAGTTGGCCACCTAATATAAAACTATTGTTCGTGATCATATTAAGTAGGAACATGGTGCCCTGGACACATTCCTAGAGAAAACCTCGTGCTTGTGGGTATGACAGCAACATCGCGCGGATGCAATGCCTCTTGTCATCTCCAGGGCGTCAAGTCTGCTAATCAATATGAATCTATATTGGACTCGGCCTGGTCAATTCTGAAAGTTTTGGTAGTCTACTAACTTCATATCGTTCATATTGAGTCAATATTGATTCAATATCGGTTTCATATGAAAACGAAACGATATAATAATAAATAATAACGAAATTGTTTTTATAAGACACAGTGACATGACATACAGCCGGCACGCGAGCTATAAGCCCATGTTTAGTGAGACCATGAGTCCAGGTCACTCACCAATCCTTATGGCACGACATGTCTACATTACACGGAGGTTGACTGGTTGAAAGTGCTCTCTAGCATTATACAGAACGCCACAAAGAACGGTTATTAGTCGCTTGTAATTATTGGCTACCCGTGACTTTTACAATATCGTCAGTCCACCTAGAGGGGGGCCTACCAACTCTACGTCCTCCGGTGTGGTGTGGTTACCACTCGAGAACCTTTCTTCCCCATCGGTTATCAGTTCGTCGAGCAATGTGGCCCGCCCATTGCCACTTCAACTTGCAAATTCTGAGAGCTATGTCGGTGACTTTGGTTCTTTGGCGAATATCCACGTTCCGGATTTTATCGCGCAAGGAAACTCCGATCATAGCTCTCTCCATAGCTCGTTGCGAGTCCGAGCTTGTCATATTTATGTCGATACCTACCAAGGTCATTCAAAACAAATATTGAGCTCTCATTTTTATGAACCGACTTTCACGCGTTATTTTATACATTTCAGTAGGAAGAAAGTAGATTTCGTTACTTTTTTTTCGTGTTAATTATCACTTTTTAAGTGTTCCATACAGCTTACAAGATTCTCACTCTCCCACAATACTAGATAGATAGATAGATAGATAGATAACACTTTATTGTACACCAAAAGTAAGAAAAACGTGAGCTTAATATTAGCTTAAATATAATGTTGTACAATGGGCGGTCTTATCACTTAGAAGCGATCTCTTCCAGACAACCTTTGGATGGAGAGGAGTTAACATACTTTTATTAACGGTGGTGCGATTAAATAATATAAGTAAGTAAAAATGTTCCTATACTCACAAACTTATAAAATATATAAATATATTACATATAATAAAATAAATACACACACTACATATAATATATAATTACAAATATATATACTTTATACATACATATATATATATATATATAAATATATATACAATAACATAACAGACTGATGTAAACAAAACTTTACATTCTCATTTGTAATAAATAATTCAAACAAGCATTATTAATTTGATGACCGAGACAGATAATACTTTTTTATTTGATCCTTGAAGACCTTCAGTGACGGTACTCGTCGCACTGAGACTGGCAAAGCATTCCATAAGCGAACAGCCTGTACAGAGAACGAACGGTCATAGAAAGTGCTTCTATGCACAGGGATCTGCAGGATGAGATTTTCTGATGACCTAAGTGAAAGGCTGTTACAGCTATGAAGGAATTCAAAACGTTTCCGTAGATAGCACGGGGCAGAGGGACTAAACAGAATAGTGTAGAGAAGAGAAAGTATGTGAGTATTCCGACGAAGTCGTATAGGGAGCCACTTGAGCTTATTACGAAATTCAGACACATGATCATATTTACGCGAACCAAATATGAATCGAATACAGAAGTTTTGCAGACGCTCAAGCTTATTCAGCTGGTCCTCCGTTAGATCTAGATAGCAGGCATCAGCGTAATCAAGAACTGGGAGCAGAAGAGACTGCGCAAGCTCTACTTTAGTGGCAGTTGGTAAAAAGTTTCGAAGTCTTCTCATGGAGCCAGCAGACGCAAATAACTTGCGGCTAATAGCTTCTAGCTGAAGGTTCCAAGTAAGACATTGATCTAGTGTTAAGCCAAGATTTTTGACCGATTTGCTGTATGGGATAATGACTCCACCAAGCTCAACATTCGGAACAGTAGACCAATCAACTTTATCAACCATGCGTTTGCTGCCAATGATCATGACTTGGGTTTTCAATGGGTTAACTTTCAAGCCATAGGCATCACTCCATTCTGCTATTCGACGTAGATTAAAATTTGTAGTTTCTATAGCACTAGCAAGCTCATTCAGTGAAGCTTGAGAGTAAATCTGGAGATCGTCAGCATACAAGTGATAGGGAGAAGTTATGTGTGTTGATAATGAATTAATAAAAATTGCAAATAAGAGAGGAGATAAGACACCACCTTGTGGCACGCCGGCTAACAAGTTGCACCACGAAGAAAACGAATCTTCGAAACGCACCCGCTGCCGACGGCCATGTAAATAACTAGAAAACCAATCAATTACTGTTGGAGATACGTTTAAAGAGCGTAGTATGGCAAGTAGAATGTCAAAGTTGATGGTGTTGAAAGCATTGCTGAAATCTAATAATGTCAGCACAGTAAGTTGGCCTCCTTCCATGCCATAACGTATATCATCTGTGATTTTTAAAAGTGCAGTAGTCGTACTATGGCCTGGCCGGAAACCAGATTGGTATGGATTAAGCAAGTTTTGCGTAGAGAGGAATTTTGAAAGCTGATCATGCACAAGACGCTCAAGAACTTTGGACAAGAATGGAAGTATGGAGATTGGACGATATTCAGAGAAGGACTTAGGATTGGATATTTTAGGAAATGGGATAACCTGGGCTTCCTTCCAAGTGGAAGGAAACACACTTTCAGATATAGAAGTATTTAAAATGTGGCAGAGTATGGGAAGAATGGTATCTAGGAGAGGAACAAGCATGTTGCGACTAATACCATCGACTCCAACAGCGTTAGATGTGATTGACAAAACACTCTTTTTAACGTCACAAGCAGAGAATTGATTAAAATTGAAAGAACTGCAGTCTGGAGTTGGAATAGTGGAAAGAAATTGCAATGTTTTAACTTTGTTCGTCTCATCAATGTGAGATGAAGAAATGAAGTGTTGATTGAGAGAATCGATATTTAAATCCTTGGGAATAGACTCGTGACGAGATTTACCAACTCCAATTGACCGTAAAAATTTCCAAATTTTGACTGGATCACCATTTTGAACTGATTTATGGATATGGCGGCGTTGAGCATCCCTAAATTTCGTCTTATTAATATCACTGGGACAACTTTTATATTTACTTTTTGTTAAAATTTTTTTGTGCATCAGTGTTTTAATATCATCTGAGAGCAACGGAGCAGGAAGATGTTTGATTTTAATAGCCCGTAGAGGAGCATGCACGTCATATAGCTGAGTGATAAGCGAGTTAAAGATCTCAATTTGTTCATCTACCAAATCAGCATTTACCACAGGAGTCCAGTCAATATTCCGTGCATCTTCAAGAAATTCTTCCTGATTGATACCACTAAAGTTTCGCTGAAGAATAATTTGAGGCTTGGCTTTAGGAGGACGAATTTTATAGGAAAGAAAAATCAAATCATGATATGAGAAAGCATCAGCAGAAAACTGGCCATGCTTAGCAACATGCTGGGGCGAGGATACAAACATAAGATCAAGAAGAGAAGGTGTTGTGTTTGGGAAATGATGAGTTGCAGCTAAGGGGAGTATTTGCATGTTGCAAGAAGCAATTAAAGATTCTAGAGATGACGAACGTGAATCTTTTTTGAGAAGGCAGGTATTGAAGTCACCCATAATTATAGCGTGACTGTAAGATGGAATAAGATTTTCTAAGATCTGTTCAAAAGAGGAGAAGAAGTTAATTTTTAGGGAAGGGCTATAATAGACTCCGAGAAGTATTTTGTTATGGGAAAGAGTTACTTCAATAAATAGATGTTCACCAGCATTTGACAAGGGTGGCTGAGCTGACATACTAATAATCGAGAAAGGAATATGTGCACGAATGTAGATAGCTACACCACCGCCCGCATTGCCGGTCCGATCATTACGTATGATTCGAAAACCTGGAAGAGGATAACATATGGAAGGAAGACTGGGCTTAAGCCACGTCTCGGAGACTAATATAGCATGAATGTTTTTATTATCTAAAGATGCCAGCATATCAGGAAAGTGAGCCGGAATACTCTGGGCATTGATATGAATAACATTGAAATTTTTAGGTACATCAGAAAATTCATTTTCAAGCGTTTCAGAAAGCGAAGGGTTACTAGTAAAGCTATCTGTACTACTACTGCTAGAAGAACAGGAAAAATACTCAAAACTGTCATTTGTGCTGCTACTGTTAAATATGTTTATCATTATACATATATATACAATAAATAAAATATATACCTATATACTATGTTAAAAAATATATGTATAAAAACAAAAAAAAAACAATAAAAGTACCAAAATGTACTCTCTTAACATTCTCTCAACCCGCCGGCTGTGTTTATCTACATATTATATAAATATTACGTATTTATTTCAAAGTATGATTTACGCGTTCGAGACACTTTAAATTTAATAAGCGATGTGCAAAAACCTTGCAATACAACAATCTGAATTCATATAATAAAACATAACAGAAAAAGAAATATAAACTAATACAGATTCCGAACGCAACCCATCTAAGCTCAAAATCCAACTGTGAAACGAAACGCAACACTACTGTATCAGAATCTAAATTGTAAACGAAGTTTGCCTTTATAAAAATACAATTGCAGTGTGAAGTTGTGAACGGACTCAACGGACATCACAGCTTATCTGAGATAGATATTGACTGACGATGGGCGTTTCACTAAACGTATGATACTTCATTATCAAGACGAATTTAACTAAACATAAAAGGTGTCTGATACTTGAGGTATTCATTAAGAGAATAAAAAAAAAAAATGGTATGAATAATCTACCGTCTACTAACGAACAAGAATTCAGCAAAGAAACACAAAAGTTTTCAGGCGGTAGAATAAAAAGTATCTGTATCAGTGTGACACCAGTAAGCGTAATGTGAATAATACGTAAAAATTTAAAAAGTTAATAGGTACTGAGAGACAATAAGTATGGGAAAAGCATTTACGAACGCGAAGTAACACTATTTCCTGCTAGAACTAGCAGCCCGTCGTTTTGTGACTACAGGAACTGCAGGTTTTTTTGAAGCAGTGGTGATTGGAACTTGTTTCGCAGCAGCAGCTACTGGTTCGCTGATCTTATCCAGCTCTGAAAAGGAAACCACTCGACGGCGTGTTCCGTCAGACACCTGCACAAATACGGAGCCGTCTCTGGTCCAGGTTTTTGTGACGCCAAAACGCTGTCGAGCAGCCATAAACACATCATGACGCACTTTGGTTAAAAACTCCGACAACGTTACGCCAGATTTCTTCAGACAGGCTTTGGCACTCCAAATTTTGTTACGCATGGTGTAGTCACGAATCTTGACCAATATAGGGCGTGGCTTATTAGGAATAACAGCACGCCCCATTCTATGGCAACGACTAATGCACTCAATAGAGAAGTCCGCGATTTTTAATTTATCTATTATAGTTTTTGTGACAATGCCTGCAGTGTCTTCCGTTTTTTCTGTTTCTGGCAAACCATGAAAAAGCAAGATCTTCCTTCTGCTTTGCATTTCCATGTTGTCCTGGTTGCAAGCGACAATTTCCAGCTGAGTTTGGAGTGCTTGCAGAGCAGCGAGGATGAACGTCTTGAAAGATGCAAAATCTGCTTCCAAGTTTGGTGTGGTAGCAGAAGTGGAGCTCTTGTGCAGTTCATCGCGGAAGTCATCCATTTGTTGCATAAACAGTTGCTGCATTTCAACAAGCGACTTCTTGACGTCTTCCATAGTACAGTGCAGTGAAAAGTGATATATATAAATGTGATATGTTTAGGGAAAATGCAGATAACACAAACCGGCAGGTATAGTGACCTTAACTTTAACTTAACATGAGAATTACACTTTAACAACTTGTATTTACTACTTTAAATCAAAATTAAAGTTTACTATTTTTGCAACGATGTTTCTATTTTCGCACCTACCGCCTACCTATGTAGATATGATATATACTGTACAATATCAGCAATAAACTATCAATTCATCCGTCATTCATGGTGGTTCCATTTTGTAATTTCGTAGTAGGTATCACGTCACTGGCACGGTTTCTTGTAATTCGCATCACCTTGCCCCCACTGGTGAGAATTCACCCAATTTGTGAATGAAATCGCGATGGGCTAATCAGGTTTAGCGCACTACATTCTAAAATTTTCTTATGAATACGAGTAGTTAATAACTACTTAAAAATAAATGGCCATTGCCATTCAACGCGGAAACGCTGCAAGTGTTATCGGCACCTTTGCACCGGGAGCAATCATGGGTGGGTTGTTTGATTAGGCTAGTTTTAAATTTGATTTAATTATTATTTATTATATTCATCACATTGACATGTAAACATGGAATAGATTATAAAAACTTTAAAATTGTATCAGATCTTTTCCTACCTTGGGTACGAAAACTAAGCACAGCGTCCCGGTGGTACAAAATATGATGAATAACGCGATGAGCACGAACAGGGCGTCTTTGTGATCTTGTAAAACCTGAAAGAAAAATATAAAAAAGTATTTTGTACTTTTTAGTCCCTGTAAAAGCGTCTTGTACGATAATATTTTCGATTGTAAGCTATTCAAGCGCAGACTCGCCAGGGGCCCGATTCTCTTAGCTATTGAACGACGTTAACGCAACTTAATTGCACGAAAATTTTAGTTTTTGACAGTATCCGTAGTCTGCCCGCTATTCAGGTTCGATCGCAAGTCAGTGGCTTGCTATCAATAGTTTTTGACTTATGTGGTATGCTGTAAGCTATTTTGTTGCGATTGCGTTGCTATAGTGGCATAAAATATTTTGGAGGATTTTAGATCGAAAAATAGCTAAATGATTTAAATATATTTATTTAATGTATTGTTTGCTAGAAAACCACTGTATTTATGTTTTGACTGATGCTTGATTGATAGAAGTTTTCAATATTATTTCAGTTTCAACATTTGCAAGCCATAGCACAGCCATACGATAGCGACGCGATTGCTAGAGCTGGAATTAGTAGACTACTAAATTTGACATTAACAGCAGTTCGATCGCAGAAGCATCGCAGTAGTGTGGCGTTTGGTCAATAGCTAAGAGAATTGGGGCCCAGGTTTACAGCTGCGAGAGCCACTAGTATATCTACATATGCTCAGTATTATGTTAATTGGCCTGTGATAGTTTCGATTTCAGAATCGCACCACCAGACTATTAACCTCGTAAAAACTTTTTGTTTTGACAACAATAGAGAATATGCAAGTAGTTAAGTACCAGCGTGATGGCAGCGCCCATGATGCACATGATGAGGACGTTGTACACGGAGAGGCCGATGTGCTGGGAGTCGTTCAGCGCCGGGATCGACACTCGCCGTGTCTCCCACGCGAGGAATGCGCCGAATATCTGGAAATATTGTTAGAGAACCAGTCATTCTAGGTTAGCCTGAACAACATCTTCGACCACATCATCAGGTGAGATAGTGGTCAAAGGCTAACCTAACAGGCATAAAAAAACATATATACAAATTCAATATCATATAAGTATATAAATCACGTCGATGTTAAAAAGAACAGTTGGAAAAGTACGCAAATCTGGCTTGGTTTCAAAAGCCCTTTTAGGGCTTCAATAACTGTGTAGGGTATCTTTCCTTAAGGCTTGGGACCATTGTAATAACCTTGAGACACTAATTCTATAGGCAAGTGCAATACACTATGTTCATATATCTAGAAACAGACGAATTCTTAATTAAAAAAAATATATAAATTTTCTAAAGGATCTATAAAACTTCTTTTCGTTGAAAATTAAAGCATTCGTATGGTTTCCATTCTATTAAGAAATAAACTAACAGGCGATGACTTTTCGAATCATACATTATTTTGTGCTGCAGATTTTGATTGGTAACAGATAATTTTAAAAGCAGAAGAAAACTTACCAACAAAAGACCCTTGTACGCGTAAATAATGCCTATAAAGATCGTCATCCTCTCAGACTGGCAGTACTCATTCTCCTGCACAATGACGATGTCTTCACTTGATGGATGAGGCTGTAACCATTTGGCATCAATTAATAAGCATGATACAATTTAAATGGACATACTGTACTGTACCAGCTGGACAGTCTACTGCTGTACGCAGCCTATACCACGTTTAAGAGGCGACTTGGGGATCGCAGTGTAAGATTGCAGTTCTTTAGAAGGTTTGCTGCCAACCTTCTAGTATTTTCCCTTAATTGCCCCTCTTACGATTCCCACAGGAAGATACTGTAGTGTATCAGCCGGATAGCCTACTACTGAAAGAAGCCTTCGCTACATCATCTCCACGCTTAACAGGTGACTTGAAGATCGTAGTTTTAAGATGGTAGTTCTTCAAAAATTCGATGTTGCTGCCCATCTTCTGTTATTTTTCCCTTTGTCGCCTCTTAATAATAAATAATATATGGCGGTGCAATCCTAACGAAGCACTAAACGGGTTATATAAATGGATATAGTTGATAGAAATATTTTGAAAAGTCTGGCAGTATCGTTGGTGAATTGGCAAAAGCGTCATTTTGGGATCTCAAGGATTTTCTTATTTTAGAATCTCTGGGTTTGGGCAGTTATTGAGAGCCAATATCCCTGCGCAAGTGCGCGTGCTGACAGGCTCTAGGTCTTTGGAATGCCTGGGGTCGATGAAAATTGTGATAGCTCTTAGATGAAATGCAGCAAGGTGCACTTGAGGACTCCATTCTCAAGGTGAAAGCGTACTCTACGTGGGCTGGTTTTGCGCTTCGTAAAGCCATAGCCTTTGACGTGATGTGAAATACTGCTTTAGGAAGACAAGCATCTTGTTTTTTTTCTTAATCAAACTTTAGTTCGGAATTCAAAATTTCACATGGTATAGGTACTTTATGTATATATATATACTTTACATCTGATGTGGATTATAAACTTATAAACTTTGCCCCTCTTCAAATTCTTAATATCTGTGTAATATTATGTATATTCCTTAGCTTATATCATTTAGCCTGGGAGTTATCGCTTATTAGAGATTTGCGATTGGGCATAGCATTCTTGTGCTTACATAGTTTTGTTGTACAGTAATTTGTTATCTAAGCGTTTAGTACGGCGCATTAGAATTAATGCTTGTGCAGTACTTATTGACGTTTGATGAAGTTATAGGATGGTTGTTAAAATAGTTATTCCAAATCATTATTTGGCGCGACTTTTACTTGTGTTGAAGTCATGTACACACACGCTTAATGCAATGTACACGCATGTAACGTCAGGCTCACACACTAACGCAATATGCACGTACACGAATATTAAATGTAAATGCTGACGCGCACTCGTGGATTGTAACTACTATTACAGATTATGTTTGTTTCTTCATTTGTAGAGTATTTTCGCTATGTCGAGCATTTGTCATAAGCTCGTCCAACAAACTAGGACAAACAATTTTGTATAAGTATCTATAATTTTCCTCGTGCTTGAATTCTAGTAATATCTCGGCTAATATTGTTTGGCTACTGTGTTATAGAATAAACAAGGCATAAATATTTGTAGCTTCTAAAATATAAGGACAAGCGAGTAGCTGACTGTCTGTAGCTGTCTGCGAAATATAAAAAAATGCAGTTGCGATAAAAAAAGGATCAATATTAGTGCGAGTATTCTTTATCAATGATAAAGAAAACACAGTGTGAAAAAAACACAAAACACAACTTTATGTGCATTTTCCGACAATTTTTTGCTGCTACGGTAGAAATAATATATTTCAATGGAACGAAAGTACTAAATGTAGATTTTAGTAGAGTTGTTTCGGTACAGCCCAACTTACATATGGATCCATTTGCTTTGTGGCTCGGTAGAAAGGATCCGCAATCTGCCAGGTGGTCATGATGGCCAGATCGATGGTCAGAAGAACCCCAACCACGATGAACAGCTGGTAATCTTTTATGACCTGAACAACACAAAAGACAAAGAAAGACAGTGATCAGTAAACAAAAAAAAGGTAGCCAGAGCTTCAAAGACTCGAAAGTCTACAAACCTTTTTATTAAGTTTGACATCAGTAAAGATGGAATGGACTCTCCAGGTCTTCGAGAACATTGCTCCGAAAGCCAGACTGAATCCAGCCATCAGTAGCCAGGCCCTGGCTGTGCAGATGTACGGAAATGCAGCTGTGGATTACAATAATACTGATGTTAGTTTAAGGAACATGTTATGATGCCAAATTGGTGTATCATACATCAGCGTGGGTCAGCTACTGAGAGTGTACATTTACAAAATAATCATTACAGAAAATTGGCACGCAAACTGGTACTTTACATGCTTAGGTCATGTAATAGCACAACATTTTTAACAAACCCTTTTAAACCAGTTTACAAAAACCTTTAAAATAGATCCCAGGCATAATATTATACATCGCGCATTCAAAGGGGTTACAGAAGAAAAGGATTGTATTTATCATACAAAAACCTACATTCAATCTGGGCACATACTTCAAGAGAGTTGGTATTCAAATATCTATTTACACTGTAGCACACGATATTATTATTAGTCATTATACCATAGATCACCTATATTTAAGTAGATATCTTTAAAATCCATTTAAAATGTATTAGTGCAAAATGCTGCAAAGAAGCATGCGCGGAAACAGAACAGGCAAATTAATAAAAGAGCAACACTTTTAAATAAATAAAAATGATTATAGTAAAATAATTTCCACATTAAACGATACCTTGGAATACCAGTAGAACTTACTGAATAAGCTAGAAGCATCAATATATTAATATGGTTAAGGTTGGTATTCGGATTTCAAAGCATTCAGAATTTTTCCTAACGAAAATTAATTTGAATCATACTCTGTGAAAGGCCCTTCATAAAGTCATTCTAAATATATATGTAGGTATATTCCAAATTGTCCAGAATCGCAAGTGGAACTTTCTATATCCTGAATACCAAACTTAGTATAATCGTACCAGATATGACGAAGCAATAATCACGAAACCTCGCTGCCACTGACTGACCAAAGCGGCGGGTGATGCACAAACCAACAAACAAACCAAAGATTGGAAACATGCTGTCGTGACCTAGAAACTCAGGTCTTTCTCAGAATTAAAGTTCCCAAAATTTGGTTGACGGGATCCACATTGCTCAGGGGTTAAAGCCAAGCTTTAGGGGTGGAATCAAGCTGTTACCTCCACGCGGCGCGTCCTGAGAAAGACCTAAGGATGAATGTAACGATGAGATCAATGACTGAACAGCGTGACTGTGCCAGCGTCATGCGAAACGGTGTGCTTTTACTTTTTGTTCTTTTTATTGTTTTGTTTTGAGTTGACATTTTTAATGCTGAAATGGAAGTGGCTGGTACTCAACAAGTATAGAATATAATGCCTGTAGTTTTCGGAGATATGTCAAAGTTTAGTGATATTATTGTGGCCGTTCTGGAACGGAACAATACTTTAAATGTTATGATAGCGTATCTGAGTTCGAGCCAATTCTCGACTCAGCGAATTAGAATGAACTATGAGTTTACCTTATATCCGAAAGTAAGAGAAAACACAAAGATAATATGAATATGGCAAAAAGATCAGCACAGAACCAGCTTTCTCTGTTCAGACACCACCATAAGGAACATGGTCATGGCCAGCAAATTTTAGTCAATAGGAGGAAGCAGCGGTCATTCAGACCGGGAAACTCGAAAGTTCTTACCGATGCTGCTGAGGCTAGAGTCGAGTCCGAGGAAGATGACGCTCATGTAGGTCAGCATGCAGCCCACAATGATCAAGTTGTTTAGGTGAGGTGAAGACATTTTAATGTATCTGAAATAACAAGATCATTATCATTCAAAAAAGCATCATTAAAGGGCAAATTACGAACATACCTAAGCACCATTGGCAGCCTTGTTATTCGCTAGGAAGTTACCAGCTTCCACTAAGTTGGAAAATACTTGCACGTTAGCTTGTATCTAGAATGTTCAAGCACTAGATTCTAGTATAGATCTATACGTTTCTTTTCATTTTATTTCTATTGTATTGAAGAACTTGGACTAAAGAAGAAGCACGAGGCCTACCTGATGATAAGCGGTAAGCTCTGCCTATAACTGATGCATTTCCGCGAACTAGAATACTGAGATATAAATTCGTCAACTATTAAGTGCCTGTTCAAGATTCAAGATTCTTTATTGCTTCCATACAGTACAACATGTTATAAACGTATAGGTACATAGTCCGATGGACCTTGTCAGGCACGGCAACATTAGAAGAGAGGAGGACGCAATATGCAATAATAATTTACCAAATCATTTTACATGTCAAAATTAAATCTACTATTTTCATTAAGATATTCATCTACTGAGTAATATGCCTTGGAGATAAGGTGTTGTTTTAATTTTTTATTAAATTTAATGTCGTCACTTTCATTCTTTAATTCTGTTGGTAATATATTATAGACTACTATTGACATAGGTAGAGTGCTGTTCTTTAACTGCGTTCTTGCTGCCTGGCGATAATAACAGTATTTCCAAAAAGCTATCAACTGTTGGTAAGTGGAAATTGGGTGTAAATGTTTATAGACTATGTAGGTCCAGTGGGCACATAATATTTTGATAGTATGGTACTTTTTAATGCGGACAAGTCAGATTTTGAAGGTAATCTCACATGATATTTACTGATGTGGTCGAAGGTGGCACCATTGGTATTGGCTCTCAAGGACATTATGGTAAGTGCTTGGTGACAAATTTTCAACTTGAGAGTGGTAGCTAAGCAGGCTGACATTACCAACCTACCATATAAACGTCAGTGGCATAATAATTTTCTTACACCTGCTATAGTATGATTAGAGCAATTGCAGCATAAACTCCGATCGTGAAGTGAAATTAAAAAATTAAACCTTATAACATTTTCTCACCTCTGGTTCCTGTAATGTATATTCATGGCGAGGAAGCCGGTCGCGAGGAGGATGCCCAGCACGGAACAGGAGACCAGCACGGAGTAGATGGTGATGTTCACTTGCGTGTGCTCGATCAGCCGTAGTGTGCGGTCTTTGGGCGGGTTTCTGGAACACAACAATTGCATGGATTTATTTTTGTTTAAACCGTTAAACTGAATAATGCGGCTATCATCTTAAAGACAAGGCACCTAAGTGCTTTTTGACTTCTTTTGACCAAAAAAAGGTTTTTATCTGCAGGTTCGATTTCCGTTTAAGATAAAAATGTTGTGCTGGTAACTAAACATGCATTTAACAAGCAAATGTGATAGTAACTAAACAAGCGAAAATGCTTAAAATCATGGTTAAAATGTATCTAAGAGTGCATTTTTTATACATTCATAACTTCAATTTTGGCGACTATCCTGGCCAGAATCCTCTCGATGTCTCTTTCAATTTGTTAACTTTCCTATCGAATGTCACCCTAAAGTTATGGACTTACTTTCCAATCCACTTGAACATCTCCCAGCTGGTGAGATCCAGGTGGTCTCGTTCAGCGCAGTACTCTCCAACCTTAACCTCACCCACCTCTTCCCCTTGGAACTGCTTCAGGAGGATGGAGGCTTTGCGTTCGTTGTCGTAAAAACGGACCGGGCCCTGGAAGCGATATATTAAGGCGATCACCGTAGTGAAACGCGCACTTTTGGAATCTTTTTTTCTTGAAACTATGAGCTCAAAATATGCGAAATAAATATATCGTAATCTTTAGTTCTTTATTTAGTGAGTTTGTTAATTCGTTTTTATTTGAACTTATTAGTTCTTCTGTAATAAATTGTAATCGGCCACCCGTTTTGGACTGTTTTTTATTTATTTAAGAGGATTAGTTAAAGTTGGGATAACAATTCTTTTTTTTATAAAATAGCTTATACTATACTCTAATGAAATATCTACTTACTTGTGTTAAAAACATTTTTAAGAATTTTTGGCACAAAATTCCCTGGTGGCAAGAATAAATCGCAACGAAAATCAGTATGCCCGCAGCGCTCGGGCCGTTTGGACGTGGGATCTGTGCCGTTCGTTACGCCATCATTTTAGTGCATTTATTTTACGAATTTATGCAAGATTTTTTACCATAGGTTAGTTTGCAAGTTATACATTATTGACCCTCAATCAAAAAAAATATTGAGTAAGTACTTTTCATTATATTGACTTATAAAATCTTTATAATAAGTTCTTTGAGCAAGATGATAAAAGTTTAGACACGGCATTGTTAATTCCTATTTAGTAGGTACCTAGATTTTTAACCCGTAGTACAATATTTCATTTTGTTATTTTTAGGGTACTGTACGTGTGATACGGTGATTTTATAGTTATATGATATTGATTATAATTATATTACTAACTAGAAAATCTGCCGCCAAGCACTAAACGGCGTAAGCCGCTATGTGTCCTTGGGAACCAGTCATTTAGCATGATGATAGGCCATTTTGCGAATACCCGCGTGACTAGCTACCACCCTCAAGTAGAATAACTATCGCCAAGCACTTAACGGCGTAAGCCACTATGTGTCCTTGAGAACCAGTAATTTGGCATGTTGGTAGGGCATTTTGCGAATATCCACCTGGCTAGCTACCTCCCTCAAGTAAAAAATCTGTCACCAAGCACTTAACGGTAAATGCCGCTATGAGTCCTCCAGAACCAGTAATTTTGCATGGTGGTAGGGGATTTTGCGATTACCCGCCTGGCTAGCTACCACCCTCAAGTACAAAATCTGTCGCCAAGCACTTAACGGTATGTGCCGCTGTGAGTCCTCTAGAACCAGTAATTTGGCATGGTGGTAGGGCATTTGGCAAGTGCCCGCCTGGCTAGCTACCACTCTCAAGAATAACTGTCGCCAAGCACTTAACGGCGTAAGCCACTATGTGTCCTTGAGAACCAGTAATTTGGCATGTTGGAGGGCATTTTGCGAATACCAGCCTGGCTAGCTACCACCCTCAAGTAGAAAATCTGTCGCCAAGCACTTAACGGTATGTGCCGCTATGTGTCCGTAAGAATCAGTATTTTGCATGGTTGTAGGGCTTTTTCGAATGCCTGCCTGGCTAGCTACCACCTTCAAGTAGAATAACTGTCGCCAAGCACTTAACGGCGTAAGCCACTATGTGTCCTTGAGAACCAGTAATTTGGCATGTTGGTAGGGCATTTTGCGAATATCCACCTGGCTAGCTACCTACCTCAAGTAAAAAATCTGTCGCCAAGCACTTAACAGTAAATGCCGCTATGAGTCCTCCAGAACCAGTAATTTTGCATGGTAATAGGGGATTTTGCGATTACCCGCCTGGCTAGCTACCACCCTCAAGTACAAAATCTGTCGCCAAGCACTTAACGGTATGTGCCGCTGTGAGTCCTCTAGAACCAGTAATTTGGCATGGTGGTAGGGCATTTGGCAAGTGCCCGCCTGGCTAGCTACCACTCTCAAGAATAACTGTCGCCAAGCACTTAACGGCGTAAGCCACTATGTGTCCTTGAGAACCAGTAATTTGGCATGTTGGAGGGCATTTTGCGAATACCAGCCTGGCTAGCTACCACCCTCAAGTAGAAAATCTGTCGCCAAGCACTTAACGGTATGTGCCGCTATGTGTCCGTAAGAATCAGTATTTTGCATGGTTGTAGGGCTTTTTCGAATGCCTGCCTGGCTAGCTACCACCTTCAAGTAGAATAACTGTCGCCAAGCACTTAACGGCGTAAGCCACTATGTGTCCTTGAGAACCAGTAATTTGGCATGTTGGTAGGGCATTTTGCGAATATCCACCTGGCTAGCTACCTACCTCAAGTAAAAAATCTGTCGCCAAGCACTTAACAGTAAATGCCGCTATGAGTCCTCCAGAACCAGTAATTTTGCATGGTAATAGGGGATTTTGCGATTACCCGCCTGGCTAGCTACCACCCTCAAGTACAAAATCTGTCGCCAAGCACTTAACGGTATGTGCCGCTATGAGTCCTCTAGAACCAGTAATTTGGCATGGTGGTAGGGCATTTTGCGAAGGTGCTTGGCGACAGATTTTCCACTTGAGGGTGGTCGCTAGCCAGGCGGGCATTCGCAAAATGCCCTTCCACCATGCGGTGAAGCTCAAGCCCGTGGCGGGATTCGAACCATGGACCTGCGGCACGGCAGTATATATGCATCCAATGCCACTGAGCCATCACTGCTTCAACAAAATTGTTCTCACTGTTCTCCCAGAAAGATTCGAGTAGGTAGAAAAAGATGTTTGGGAACAGTGTAAAGGGGATTTGGGTGAAAATGGTATGATTCTAGCTGTACCACTTTTAATAGCGGTAGGGTGAATCTTACATGGCGGTTTCAGTACGGTTATCTTTTGTATTGAGCGTTTATATGGAATTATACTTCTATTCAAATTTTAAACTTTTATTGGTTTGTATGATATTTCATACCGCATAAAAAACAATGCAAGCCGCTTGCGGCCCGCACACTGCCTGATGTAAAACTTATTAGTATACATAAGTACATAACAAACAATAAAAAAAAATATGATCAACCCCTACATAAGAAACGTGATTAAGTATGTTATATTTTTTTTAGATTTGTATTATTATAAAACTCGTAAATAAACTTTTTAATTGCAAAATAACTTTCTATAACTTAAATTATAACTCTGCATTAAATTTATTTACCCATATATATATGTGTAGCAGGGAAATTAGGAAACCGGGGATATTGCGGTATCACAAAATTCAGTTAAGTGTAAGTGCTAAGAGGTAATAGCTTAGACTGTATGACTCTTTTTCTGACCTTTCGCGGACTGCTGCTACTACGCACCCTCGTTCCGTACAATACAAATAAACAAGCAGAGTGGGCCGAGGTGCGGGCGGCAGCCGGTACCAGATGATGGGGTGAGCACTACGGCACATGCCGTAGTGCGGCCACGATTAGCACACTGAAAACGGTTACTATTTATCATAGTGTGCATGTTGTGGTGCGTGCGTACTTACGGGCGTGTAAACATACAAGCTACGTTTCGTACCGCTTCATGAAGTCAAACATTCGCTTATATACCCTTACCGATTTGCTTATTCACAACGGTTTATAAATTTGGTATGTTACTCTTCTTTCGTCCAGCCTCTCTATGTGCCCCAACATTTATCTTTTGTGATACATGTTCTGTTCTCCACTTTTTCCTTCTAAAAACGATGCGGTATTTTTCAAAATAGGAACTAATGCGTGAAAGTATGGCTGCCTGGCTTATTGATACGAGATAAAGATGTGTTGTCAAAGGGAAAACATCTCAAAAATGACAAAAGCAAAAAAGTGTTTAAAAATAAATAGCCAAATCGAAATGGAACCGACCACCAGATCTCGAGAGATTGGTTATTACGCCTCGTTTTAGCTGAGACCAAATGTCCCACGAAACTCTCCACTTAATATCACATCCACTCGTAAACGCACAAGAGTTACACAATTTGCACTTACACAGCCACACAAGTCACCTATTCCTGAGCACTCACAATTGAGTGCTTTCTTCAATGTTTCCTAGTAAATACGCACTACCACGTTCTCGCATTGTTACACACACGCGTGTTTATCTCGATTCACACTCCAGTGTGGACAAATCACTTAAAACGATATTTATTGGGTGATCAAAACGAAGCTAGCCTTAAGTTCTTATACAGCTAAACGGCAATGTTTGCGCTTCATGTTATATGTATAAGATGTACCTTGGTAATGGTCTAACTAAAATAATTCAAGCTATATTAGCGATTATTACTTTAAATATCTGAAATTTTAATACATACAAGTGATAGGTGACAACTTGGTTCTTGTAGTTTACATGTTGGCTTAGATTTTTGCAGACAATCACTGAACAATACGGCATTTTAATAAAAATAGTCTACTCGCACACTCACTTCGAACAGGTTTTTAGTAATATTTGCGGTGAATGCCGTGGACGCTGCATATAGGTGTCTCGCGTGCCGCGTAAGAGGACCTCTCTATAGATATCTGTGGAACCGACTCATACATCTGAAAAGAGTGAAAGAACTTGTCGAAGTCTGTACCGTGAGCACAGTATTGAGATCATACTTTTGAATTGACACGGTACCAATTAAGAAAAGTAATTTCACCCTTTTCAGGAATAGAAGTCGGTTACATTTTAGTTTTTAAAATATAATTTTCACTTTTAAATTTAATCTCGTTTTAAGGACCCCATAATCTCAGCAATCCATCAACCAATTAAGCTCATACAGGTTCTTACTTGCAATTTATGTTACTATGAAAGAGGTATCTTTCTACCAAATTTCAAGAAGGTCTATCAGGTAATCAATATTTATTGACGGGGAAATATACAGTGCTCAGACCTCCACCTCGCTTCGCTTAGTCTATTAAATATTTCTATACCTACAAGTAATTATATTTTCTTACCCTACAGCGGTTCGCAGTAACTGCAGATAAAAATGTTGTTATATCTACACTTCTGTTCTGCCGCTTCTAATAGTTCACGAAGCTCTACAAATTTAGCGATACTACGCGTGGTACGGCGACTAGTGCCGCCGTGCGAATGAATATTTTTAGGAGTTAAAAGTTAACGCCCATTTCTTTTAGCTCCGCCCGAATAAGAAATTATTTTGATTACGGTCTTAGCCTTAATCAAATGTCGGCCGCAGTGATAGATTTTTCTTGTCGTTGAGTTACATTCTTTGCAAAATTAGATGACAGGCCTGTGTGATAAGGACGGTTATCATGAAGTTGCTTCGATTATTTACCAAGATAGAAACTCGAAGTGATATTGTAACAAAACTGTTGGATTAAAATGTTAATGTTCTTTAGTAGTTCCTTAGTATTTTAATGTCTTGAGGATGATAGGTGATGATGTGATCGAAGACGTTTTGTTCAGACTAACCTAGAATTACTCGCTCTCAACGACAGCTGCCGAAACACACCTTTAGGTGCTTGGTGACCGATTTTCTACTTGAGGGTGGTAGCTAGCCAGGCGGGCATTCGCAAAATGCCCTAACACCAAGCTGTAACGACTGCCATCCTAAGACAACAACCCGGACCGACTGCTTAACTTGCCCTCCGAAGACTCATGACCTTCTGATTATGCTACGTTTAGAAGCGAATTGCGTTGAAAATTCTTCCAGTTTGGCTACGTAGCGTTTATGACGCCACGTTGGTTTATCGGGAAAATTAGGCATAATTGGCACTGGTAATATTATTTAAGTGTTTTTCTAGAGTATTACTTAAAATATTTTATAGATTTCCGCAAAAGTAACGCCTGAATCTATCAAATACTTGTAATTGCTAATATAATTCAAATACACATATACTTACCGAATATTTTATGCCATTAGTTTTTTTTATGACTGTAGCCTTATTCTTACGCCTTAAAGTGATAATATGGTTGATTCATATAAATTGAATGGATCTCAAGAACAACTGGAACACGCCACTAGATGTTTGGTGTAAGATTTTCTACTTGCAGGTAGTAGCTAGCCAGGCGAGCATTCGCAAAACAGGTCCATCATGTGGTTGAGTTCAAGCTGACGGCTGGATTCAAACTGTAGACTAGCTTGCGCGGCAGTATATAGCTATTTCCATTGGGCCTCTTGAAAATTCGTATAAAATTGGAAACAAGTATTAATTTGACTGTACCGTTATTCGAAGCTTATTAAATTGAGATAGGCCCTATATTTCCCGCCTTTTATTTCTATATATCTTTATCGTTTCCTCCTCCATTTTCCTGACGTCACTTCCGCATGGCAGTGGCAACATTCAAAGTTATGAGTGTCGCCATTTTTATTTCTCATTGGCGTCTTGTTTCCCGCCGTGTTCGGACGTACCATCCGAAAACTGCTTCAAGACGGTTATAATATTACAAATATTCAATAGTTCCAAGAATTTGTGCTGCGCTGAAGTAAGTGGTTCACTATTATTGCACCCTATAAACTACTGTAAAAGCCTAGTGTCCACTCGGCGCACGTGGTACTAATTTTACTGGAGTTAATTCAAAAAACTTCAGATTATTTAAAAATTAACGGATTTTCCGTTCGTGTAAAATAGAATTTGTATTTGTCTATGTAAATTAAACCTTACATTTCTTCTAGTATGGAAGAAATCAATTCATATAACGATGAAATCAAAGCTGTCCCTGGGTCTTCTTCAGCATCTAAGCGACCGCGGCGTCGGTCTAATAGTAGTTCGAGTTCCACCAGCAGCGACTCGAGCAGCCGCTCGTCATCCAGCTCAAGCTCTTCAAAACCGCGTCACCGCAGAAAGAAAAGGGGGGGCAAGCGTAAGCGCTCAGGTCGTAAGCATAAGAAATTAACAAAGGAGATTCGCGATCTCCGCGAACAAATCGCTGGTAAGAATATTAACTATGAGGTTCATACGAACTTTGATCATGATGCAGTGTCCCTTTTGTCTGATAGTGATACATTTTACAACCAGCTGCCTAAAGAACCCTCAGGTAATGTCACGCCTATCGACACTGAATTCACTCTTAAGTTCGAAACGAAATTGTTAGAACCTTCAGTTCCAAAAACATCCGAAACTCATTTAAAATTACTCAATCGCCTTCAACATTTTGGGAAAGGTGATTGGAACGAAATCAGGTACGCAGAGACTCAAAAGTCATATAATCAGTCGCCAGGTTTTATTGCTATTGATATGAATGAGGAAGTAAAAGCATATGAAACGTCTCGTCATCTTACATACAACGATAAAACTTTCGCAGCCTTAACCTTGTGTGCCCTTCAGCAGAAAGAATCTTTACAATGTGCTATACGTGATCTTTGGGATGGGCTAAGGAGATCGACTACATAAGCTACGAAAACCTACATCAAAAGGTTGGAGATCTGTTCTCCACAGGCAGTTTACATAAAACTTCGTCAGATTTAATACAGATTATTTGCGGTCATCGTGCTGAAATAATGGAAATTCGAAGAGACAGTGTCATTAAACACGCAAAAGATCCCTTGACCAAGGCTAGCTTAAAAAGAATCCCACCAACAAACACACATCTGTTTGATGCAGAACAGTTTACTGCCACAGTCGCAAAGGCAGGTGGAGTACGAAAATGCTTCTGGCCCATACAAAAGCCTAATAATTTAGCCACGCAGGTAATTAACAAAAAACCATGTGGACCCTCGGGGGGGTCCACGTCCAATATAAAGCCCTCGCAGGGTTTTTCCAATGCACGTTACGCAAACAGCGCATATGTGCAAGGTGCTTATAATCCACCTTCGCGGGGTGGTCGAAATGCTCATGGTCATGCTTCTCAATATAATCCGGTCGTGCCGGATAATCGTTTTCACCAAAACGTTTCTCAAAGAAATTGTTTTCGCACAAATTTACGAAATCAAGCAAACAATGGACGGAAACGAGTGTATTCACCCTCTCGACAAAACAAGGACAATAAACGCCGTAAGTATTGACTCGGAGCCGTTCAGGGCGGGCCGTCTAACAGATTACCTATGCCAATGGGAACAGTTGAAAGCGCCAGCTTTCATTATGAAAATAATACAAGGGTACCGCATACCTTTTTGTCAAAAACCACCACTCATTTACCCCGATCGCATCGGGACCAACAAAGCGGTGCCAGAATCAATCAAAATGACAACAGTTATAAACGAAATGAAAGCTCAGGGTGTTCTAGTACAGGCCGAAAACTCGCCGAGCTTTCTATCATCGATGTTTCTTGTCCCCAAAGGCAATGGTTCGGTTCGTCCAATCTTCAACTTGAAGGCACTAAATCAGTATATTATAACGAATCACTTCAAACTGATAAATGTACATCGCATCCCAGATTTCCTGCAATCGAAGGACTGGATGTGCAAAATAGATATTTCCCAAGCCTACTTTCATTTGGCAGTGGCTCGCAACCACAGACGATTCCTCCGCCTTGTTTACCGCGAGGAATTACTGGAAATGACATGTCTACCTTTCGGTTTGTCCACGGCTCCAAAAACATTTGCAGCTTTAACAAATTGGATAGTTCAGGTTCTCAGACTAAAAGGAATCAGGATAGTGGTGTATCTCGACGATTTTTTGGTGTCTCATCAAGACAAATACATTCTACAAAAACATATAGACATTGTGATCAATACCCTAAAAAAACTAGGATGGTTGATCAATTACAAAAAGTCACGTCTGATTCCCTCACAGAACCTAGATTTTTTAGGAATTCATTGGGACCCTTGGCTAAACCAAAAATCTCTTCCCAAAGAGAAGATCGTTCGAATTATAGGCAAAATAAGTCTAATACTGCGGAAACAGCGCACAACTCTCACAAACCTTCAGAGCCTTGTAGGCTTACTCAACTTTGCGAGCTTTGTAGTTCCAAAGGGCAGACTAAACTACCGCGCGCTTTTATGCGTACTAAACCAAGCTCTGAAGTCGAATCACAGCATAGTGTCCACCATTCCAATCGCTGCCACAAAGGACTTAACGTGGTGGCTGCAAAATTGCATGCGCCCTTCACCCATACACATGCCAACGCCGTCTCATTTCCTCGCAACGGACGCATCGGATATTGCATGGGGAGCTCGCTTGGACAATATGTCACTGACAGGCCAGTGGTCAGAAGCCGAGAAAGACCTTCATTGCAATCAAAAAGAAATGTTAGCCATTCTAAAAGTCTTCCAAGGTCATTGTCGGCTCCTGAGAGGTTGTACAGTATTGACCCAAAGCGACAACAAGTCCGTTATAGCATATCTCCGTCACGAAGGAGGCACCAAGTCGGCTCCACTCATGGACTTGACCTACCAGATTTTGCAAATTCTGGACGAATACCAGATTTATCTAAAAGTTTTTCATATTCCCGGAATTTACAACAGAGACGCCGATCATCTTTCAAGGCTTCGCATAACTCCAGAATGGCATCTCTCTCCAGAATGCACGAACAAAGTCTTCTCCAAATGGGGAACACCTGTAATAGATTTGTTTGCTTCCAGCGAAGCTCATGTTGTGATAAATTACGTGTCTCTAGATCTGACCGACAAGCAAGCCCTGTTCCACGATGCCTTCTCTCAAATGTGGAAGTACAGCCTAGCATGGGTGTTTCCACCCCCATTTCTGATACCCAAGGTCCTCAGCCACCTCAACCAAGCCCAGGGGACATACTTGTTAGTAGTCCCACGATGGCAACGGGTATTTTGGCGGCCGGATGTCAAAGCACGATCCCTAGCTCCTCCATTCACTCTCACACACTTAGACAAAGTCCTTATCGATACAGCGACAGGACAACCACCTCACAACGTATTGGAAATGACTCTGGAAGTGTGGAAATGTGGGGGTGGTCTAGGTCATTAACGTCCTGGGATATAAATCAGTTAAAACTTTTAAAACAATCATGGCGACCTTCAACAAGCAAAGTGTACAACTCTGCATGGAAAAAATGGTGCAGTTGGTGCGAGGAGCACAAACTTAACCCTTCCACCCCGAATGGAAGTGATTTTGCCAGATTCTTAACAGATCTTCACTTAATTCATGGATTGTCATATAATTCTATATTATTACACAAATCAGCGATTTCCACTCTTTGTGACCCAGAAATCTCAGGCCAACTAAGTTCTCATGTCCTAGTTAGACATGTTTTAAAATCTATATCGCTACTTAAACCAACTGATCATACAAAAACTCCAGTTTGGAATATTGATGATTTGGCATCTCACTTAGAGAAATATGTTTTTGATCCAAATAATAACTTTCAAGCACAAAGACACACCGCAGCTTTATTACTCTTATGTTCGGGAAGGAGAATCCATGACTTGACGTTGCTCGCAATAGATTCCGATAGTTATACATTTGATGATCAAGACCATTCAATAGTTTTTTGGCCTACATTTGGGTCAAAAACAGATTCGGCTAATTATAGGCAATCTGGCTGGAGATTATTTCACAATCGACAGAGTGAAAGATTAAACCCAGTATTCTGGGTAAAACATACAATATCACTCCTAGAAAATCGTAGGGACGCTGCAAAAACCAAAAACTTGTTTGTGAATATTAGAGGAGAGCCTAGATTTGCTTCACGTACAATTATAGCAGGTTGGGTCAGGTCTTTGTTAAAAGATGCTGGTGTAACGGCATCTCCAGGAAGTATACGGTCAGCCGTAGCATCTAAAAATTGGCTTGATAATTACCCCCTTGAAGATATACTAGCAAGGGGAAATTGGAGATCTCAAAATACTTTTTGTAAATTTTATAAACGAGAGGTGAAGCCTCCTTGCAATAAAACCTCTGTAACTAGGTTATTTAGTACAATTGATTGATACATTTTTAAATGTATAACTACCTACACTAATCGATTTATGTAAATAATAATTATGTCGGGTGATAAATATTCCCTTTGTTGTATCTCACATTTGGTTTTATCTACTTTCGATGTTATTCAAGTTTTATGACACCTAGAATATATGCATATTCAGTTAATTGCCTCAAATGGTTATTTTTTTTTGTGTATCATAAACCTACACTAATCACTTTACGATAATTATACTTTATTAGATGAACAAATCTGCGGATTTTATTTGTATTCTTGATACTGAAAATATATGTGCACTAAGTTAAAGTTTCCAATAGTTGTGCACTGATTGTGTTTATATGAATAAATCTATTTCGTGTATTCTCTCACTATTTCATTTTACTCGACTACCGACTTTTTCAAGACTTCTTGAAGTTTGCTACAACTACCTGTTAGTTTCACATACTACAAGGTCACATTGGCGTCAACGTCACTTCCACCAGGCGATAACAAACACGTCTCAATTTAATAAGCTTCGAATAACGGTACAGTCAAATTAATAGACGCGTTTTACCTACCAATAAAACGCTTATTAATTTACTTACCTTATTCGAAGCTTATGATTTACACCTGCCTGGTGATATATCAGACTTAATGAGAAATAAAAATGGCGACACTCATAACTTTGAATGTTGCCACTGCCATGCGGAAGTGACGTCAGGAAAATGGAGGAGGAAACGATAAAGATATATAGAAATAAAAGGCGGGAAATATAGGGCCTATCTCAATTTAATAAGCTTCGAATAAGGTAAGTAAATTAATAAGCGTTTTATTGGTAGGTAAAACGCGTCTATTATATTGTAGTAAACGCAAATAAAACCAGTAACTTACTGTAACTCCCTCAAACGTGACATTGCTGAGAGCATCCAGGAACAGGTTTTCCCATTCCTTATCGCGGTATTTGAAGTCCTGAACGGTCTTCTCTTTATACTTTAGCTTCACTCTCTGTGCCACGGTTTGGATCGCTAATGCCATTGCCCATATACCTTAAACAATAATATGACAAGTGTTATTTTTGTGCGGGTTTAGGGAATCTTTCTCAGGGGTTTGATTAGAAAATAGGTGGTTGAACCTCTTGTTCAGGAAAGTTTTGTCCTTGTCGTTGCCCCCATTGTCATGGGCCACTGATACAGTGACTGGGACAGTGAGACGTCAGCGAATATATGGAAACTTTCACGAGAATTAGATCTTATTTTGCAGTTTGATCACTTACCGTCGTAAGTGTAACCATGGAACCTCGAGTATTCTAAACCTCTTCGTCTATCGTATTCAACCTGGTAGTCATTTGATGTCTGAAAACAACAAAATACTAATATAATATACATTTATAATCAAAAGTATTTGCACTCATCTTGAGCAGCTTCAAGAAATCTGGTTTTCCAGACAGCCGATGTTAATAGTACATTGTTCAACGAGGAGAGAAAACGAGTTCTCGAGTGGCACGCGTCGGGCTTAAACAAACTCTCGAACAGAAATAGAACTTTCTCCCGAGTGATACATAGTGCTTTATACTACACCTACGAGGAAAATAAAATCATTATACGTTTTCTCGTACTTATCTCGAGACTTCTCAGGCAGTAAGTTCTTTATGACTTCTTGAGCTGCATTTCTTATTTCTGGTGGCGTCATCATTATAAAATCGTCACACTATCACATGACATTTATTTTTTATTTATTTTTTCATGTTATTGTGACGAAACAAGCTCGAGGCCTAAGCGGACTAACCTCTGCCTATAAGAGATGCATTTCGTCGCAAGTCACGAATTGCACTGCGCCCGTCACCTTGAGACATAGTTGTTAGGTCTCATGTGCCTGTAATTTCACTGGCTCTCAAGAGCTGCTGCCGGAACACACTGTTAGGTGCTTAGTGACAGATTTTCTACTTGAGGGTGATCGCTAGCTCGGTGGTCGGTGAAGCTCAAGCCCCCGGCGGGATTCGAACCATGGACCTGATTATTTAATTATATATTTTTAATTATTTAGAATGATTAAAATCGTACTGTTAAAATATGATATGATATGTATATATCATATCATATTTAATATGATATGATAATTTAATGAAAAACAAAATTTAACCAAACCTAACAAATTGCCGCGCTTTTTTTCTCGTAGTGCAAAAAAAGGTTGCTAACCTCCTTTCATTGAAAATCGAGTACAAATAAAAATCACACCTCTTTTTTCTAATTATTTGATATAAAACCTTTTTGAGATTGTATTTTTTTACGTTAGCAGCTAAAAACAAAAGAACGCTACCAGGGCATGTATGGATTTTCATACAACATTCCTTCACTGCTACGGAGTGAAGGAATGAAAATCCATATAACTTTCCCCGCCGCACAATTATAAGGGAGCAAAGACGATCTTTATAACATGTTTTTGAACGAGTAATGAGACCCTTTCTGAGTGGGTGTGGTATAAAGAAATTTCTGAAGCAAAAAAGTGTTTTTTTTTTGCTTTATTTACTTATATAATTATAATGGCGCAAACACGACGCCACGGTGTTATGCGGTAACATCTGCTTAAAATTGATCCCGCGACGCCCCGTAACGTTTTTTTGTAGTACTAAGTGTTTTCCATTACCTAAACATGTCACCCTAACATCCCCATACCCCAATATATTACCTATACCATACAAAAAATAACATTTTCATACATTTAGTTTGAGTGGATCAAACAGCGAATAAAAATATATTTTTCCAGATTTTGAGGTATTTTGTTTTTTAATCGAGTTTATTTGTGGCAGTCTCCAATCAACATATAAACTTCTTGGTACCAATGCAATCCTCATCATATTCTCTTTACGGGAAAAGAAATGAAAATAGACCTTTTCATGGAAAATTTTACAGGAAAATGGGTTTGAACAGACGACGAAAATGGCGGGAAACGGCATTTTTTATATATTTTTTTAATTTTTTTTTTCCGAAACTATTCCACCTACAACTTTGTTTTTTTTTTAATGTGTGTATTTATTATGGTTCTTTACCCATGAATAATACCAGATTGTAAGGATAAATATTTTATAAGTAGTAACGAGATTAAAACAACGCGATTTTTTTTAAGAATTTTGGCGGGAAAACTGTACATAAGCGGATTTTATTTTTTTTCTCAAAAACTATACCACCTACGAATTTGGTTTTTCTTTTGATATGATTATTCAGATGTAATCTATACACTTGAATTGTTTCAGATGTTTAGGTTTACAGGTTTAAAGTAGTTACGAGATTATTTATTACGTAAATTTCGATCGGTGAGTGTTTGCGCGGCAAAATGCATCGAGTGAAAGTTATTTTTTTTCATTTCATGATTTGAGTAACTTCTCGTTACCATAGAGTAATGCGGTTTATTTCGTTGTATAGCCAATGATAGTAGCTTACTAACAACGTTTAAATAATAACGATCGGATATATACAAGCTTCACACTAAACCTTTTTTTTAGACCACCGGAATTCCAGCCGTAACAAAAACAGGGGTCAAATAAAAAAATCTATAAAAAAAAAAGTTATCAATCCTTATCCTTTTAATTTCTTTTAACATCGTTATTGACTTATTGCCTATACAAATGCAAAATTACAGCTTTCTAGGTTAATTACTTTAGAAGTAGTTACGAGATTATTTTTAAATGACATAAATCTATACAAAATTTTGGCGCCAAAATGAAATTTGAGCTGGTTTCAGATTTCATATCAATTTTAAACATACTTTCTGTTATATCAGAATATTATGGATTTTTTCTCGCATAGCCAAGGATCCATCCTCACGAAAACCGTTTGAATTATGAAAATCGAACTTACGCAGATTTTATGGTGAATATGTAAACACGACTATTGACCGCTCTCCGGCAGGCCGGTTGGGACACATAAGGGAAATCCGGCAGACCGGTGGATACTCAATAGGGGCTGTGTAGTTTCCGGATTTTATTGCAATGTTACCCTGGGAAATCAGGTTAGATGAGTCTTAAAAGACGAAGGTAGGGAAACAGTGCCTTGAAACAACTGCCATCTTACAGTACGATCCCCAAGCCACCTGCCAAGCGAGGGGATTATGGCAAACGTCCCTTAATGGGGGAGGCTGTGTTCAGCAGTGGACGATCCGGCTTACACAGTGTACGTGACGTCAGAATTGATTATTTCATTGAGGAAGGTTTTCGGTGGCTCCACAATACAGAAGGAGCCACTTCTAAATTTATATAACTTTTGATGTGTTATACTACAAATTCTAGAATTTGTCCTACTAAATATTAAGCTTTGGCACTAAATAAGGGTGTGAATTGAATTTTAAAATGTGGATCCTCTATCAACACATTTTTAACTTGGTTTTACTTACAATGCCAGATACAGTGAGTTCTCCAGTTGTAGAGAGCGGCAGCAGGTCAGTTAGGATGGTAGTATCCAGAGCGGTGGTCAGATTCCTTCTGGAGCAAGGAGCGCGTCGCATCCACCACTTGTTGCTGTACGTGCCTAGTAGTAGCCAGGTGTACGCACGGCCGTACATCTCTAACCTGAAAAAAGTTATGTTTAGCTGTACTGTTTTTTTAACTAGCAAAAAGCTGAGCTTTGTCATCTAGTATTAAATAGATTAACTACGATGTATTTGAGTATTGAGTTTAGTTCTGTTGCAGCGATGTCAACTATCTTTGATTTTCTAACAGATGACGTACCTACAATAACTAGAATCGTAGTAAAATAACATTCTATCCAAAAAATACACAATTTTTAATGTTAATTTTTTAATGGTAATACGATTATATATTTTTCGACTGATAGCATATCTAGATATGAAGTTAAATTACTGTGTTAAAGCACAAAACTATACGCGTGATAGATTTTCACTAAAAGGGGCCACAAAAAGTTCAAGTTGTGGGATAGTGATAGGGCTCGCTTCACTCACCTTTCGTATATATTTGATTCTTTCAAAACATATATGTAAATACTGATTCCCCAAACTCCTTTTTTTCTAATTTTTTCATTGGCGGTACAAATTTATAAAAGCATTTAGACAACCAAACTCCTTACTTGTAAGCCTCGCAGAATATCTTTAGTGCCCAAGTTTCGTTAAAGTTCCCGAGGATGATTCTGACATCTTTCTCCTTCAGCTTGGCCAGGGCCGTCTTGACTTCCGATGCAAAGCTTTGAGTCTCTTCTATCAAGAAGCCGTTAGTGTCCAAGTCGGCGAGAAGACGATTGTGAGCCTGGACAAATATATTTAAAAAATATTTTCTCTGAATCCAATACACGGTTTTCATTTAGTTTAAAGATAGCGATAGATATGTTAAGGCTCTGCATTTCCGCAAAACAAGGTTTTTTTACACGACTAGGTGACTGTCCAAAAAAGGAGTGTTATGTATTCAGGGTTCATATATGTTCATATATGTATGTTTGTGAGTTTCTTTATTTCACCATTACTTCTTCAGATTTATCTTGATTGTAGCGCAGGTTACACTAGGAAAATAAAAAAATGAAAAGGGCTTTAAACAACAATTCCATATATAAATATAAATATGTATGGAATTGTTGTTTGAAGCATTTTTGTAAACACACTCGATGGGTTTGGGATAAAATAAATAACTCACAATATAGCGTCTCAAATCCGGTAGTTTGCCATACATCAGCAAACAGATCACATTTTGTGAAAGGGATGTTTGAAATGATAACTTTTGTTTTGTGTTATTTTATGTATTGACATCGTATTTTGATCTTTAATTGTTGTAATTGGTGTGTCACCGCTTTAATTAAAGTAACAAAAATAAATAGAAGTGATTGTGTGAAAAAAGTTATCTCAACGGTACTTAACATATTTTTTGTGATCTAGAGAAGAAGCATCAGGCTAGCAAACAGTTCAAGTCACCACACCAAAACCGCCATTATATAAAATCTCTACCTCGTGGCTAAATCAGCTGGCCAAAATAGTGTGACCATGACATGTGGAACAACCCACCTCCTCCCCAAGGCCGAGTCAGCTAAACCCTTACCAGTGCGTATCTCGGCTCGTTCTGGTAGATGGTCCCAACCCTGGTCCAGTTGAAATGCTGCAGCAGCCTGATGCGAGGCACGTTGAAGGCGTTCTCCGAAGGCACGATGCGGAAGAAGTTAGGGAAGGCTTCCTTCGTGAACATTGGATGTGTGTCTGCATACGAAAGCTGTCGGAGACAAGATATTTGAAAGCAATTTTATTTATGGTACAGTATGAATATTTTATCAAAACGTAATTACAACAAAATTATGTTGTATCGAGGTCCCTATATCTTAGTTCGACTCCGTTGCAAGATTTTTTTACTTCTCGTAGGCCTTGAACGCTAGCTCACCTGTTGTTAAGTTGATTATGTGGTCGAAAACGACTAGACCAAAGTTAATGCATCTCAAGGACTGTTGCCAGAACACAGTGTTTGGTGTGCTTGGCGATAGATTATCTGGCGAGGCGAGCTTTCGCAAAATGCCCTTCCACCGTGCTCAGGTTGGCGGCGGATTGAGCCACGGATCTGCGGCAGGGCACTCCATAGCTGTTACTGCTCGGCTATCCCTGCTTAATAACTTCAGGGTCAAAAGGCTAACACGACTGAAAACAAGCTTATACACCCGGGTGCTATATATTACAAACCCTTTGTAGGTAGCAAGGAGACATTCGCAAAAAATCCTACCACAGACGGCTTAACGTGCCCATCGAAGCACTAGCAGTGGTTCAGTAGTAACTTAGCGTACACGTGCTTCGTACGGCATGTAGTATCCTCAGTCCTGGTTATACCGGTCCTGGTCATAGGATGGCAGTTTTTATAACGTGATTTTAGGAAATTTTGCAAATGTTCTGGCAAGGTTTGTAGTTACGGGCAGCCTTACACACTTTAGTTGAGGGCATAAGTAGCTAGAAAACTGTCGTCAAATTCCTAACGGTGTGTTAACCATTAATTTAAAAATTTGCATTGTGCTAGGGCATTTTGCGAATGCCCTCCTGGCTAGCTACCATCCTCAAGCAGAAAATCTGTCGCCAAGCACCTAACGGTGTATTCCGGCAGCAGTCCTTGAGAGCCAGTAATTCTAGGATAGCCTTAAAAATATCTTCAACCACATCATCACTTACCATCAGGTGAGATAGTGGTCAAAGGTTATCGGAAATTAAAGAACAATACCTGTGTCAAATGCCAATGCTTAGAAGCCTTAGCGATGGGATCAGTGACGTGCGTGCAGGCAGCCCCAAAGAGCATCAGCTTGTGCGGCCCGCTGTGCATCATGTCGAAGAACGACTTCACGCCTACTGCTGCGTTGCACTGCAAGGAGTAAGGTAAAGTTTATTTACGAAACACGCTACAGTTTTATCTTTTATGTGATGAGCGGCAACGAGTATACGGCCTGCCTGTAGGTAAGCTGCTACCGTCGCCCATAGACGCTCGTAGCGAAGTTTGCTTAGCCTTCCGCCGCGGTCAATTTGGATGGGTGCTTCGGAGGGCACGTTAAACCGTCGGTCCCGATTGTCGTCTTCGGATGTTAGTCATTATAGCATGTCTTATCGCAATGGGCGGTCTTATCGCTACAGACAACTTTTGGGAGGAGAGAAATAAGATTAACTAATTTTACTGTTACGCTGACATAAACGCCACGTAGCGAAACCGGAAGAATATTCGACGCGTTTCACTTATTACGAAGTATCGATACTCTTTGAGCGCACGATTGACAAACATTTCTCGATCGTGCGGTCGGTCTCGATTAGCTAGGTAGGTGGCTTTTATGACGTCACGTCGGCTTTGCCACAAGATATGTTTTTCTAAAATATTATTTTAATGTTATTTTTTAATTGTTGTTATTATTACATACAAGTAGTCACCTACATAATTTAAACAAATATTGTAATAACTCTATTATATAGTAAGTATGTAACACATTGTTAAAAGATGTTTAAAAGAATGGCCCCGAGTTTCTTGCCCGTTCTTCTCGCAGTGGCTCTATACAATTTAGTTGCTGAACGTGGCAATACAATGTAGAATATTTCAATACTAAAATTTGTAATTGACCTTCATAAGAGCGTCGTAGACGCCTAAATTGAATAAATGATTTTGACTTTGACTTTGAATACACCAAGAACTTCTAATTAGGTGTTCCACAAACAAATTACAAAATGTTCCATTGTCTAAAGAACACCTCTCACTTCTAACGCTTTTGAAGTTCTTGTACAGATACTGAAGCCCGGTGTAAGCGACTTAAACGGCTTTCTATTCTTTTCTGATAAAGCACAACGACTTTTGAAGCAGCAGTGTTTCATTTGTAATTATTGTTCAAAGAGAAGAATTTGTAATATATAACTATTTCAGGTAGGAAGTTTGCCTAAGCTTTAGTTTCATAATACTTACCCATAGATCAGGAGTATTGTTAAAGACCCAGACAATAAATTTTGTCGAAATCGACACTCAAAATAGAACATTGTTCAAATATCAGGCATAGTATTATTAAAAAAGACAACAATATCGTTGTTTAATTTCCATGCAATTGAAGTGAAAAGCTGAGTGTATAACTCATTCATAAAACTCATTTAAGACTCGGCTTTTTCATTTCATTTAAACGTTTCAGCCCTAATGTTAATTTCCTACATACCTCGGTGTCGTTCCACCACATGTGCAGCCGGTAGTTCTTCAGCACCGAATCATGCTCGTTCACGTGGTCCAACGCCAGCTTCACACTCGGCATCACGCCTCGACCTGTACACAAATACTGACATTTAGCAGAGCATAGGTTGTTCCACTGCCGGATATACCCGTTCTAGCAAAGTTTTGATTGTTGTATGAAAGTTAGGTACATAGAATGACATTTTGTCTCGACACCTGCAACGCTATGTATGCTAGGAACTCTCCACTCTAACGAAAGTGCTCGGCTTATAACAGGTTATGTCATTGTTTGGATATTTTCGATCCATAAACCAAAAATTTAAAAACTTTTTTCTTTCCTAAAATGTAGTCAACGTAAAATATTGTACCTACATAAAATGTTTAGTAGTTATATTCTTAAGTATCGTAAGTGTATAAAGCATGTAGTGTTTATCTCGAGAAGTACGTGCATTTAACAGCATGTTCATATTGTTATGTTCTTCTTAGTTTGTTAAGTAAGTGTACTGCCCAGTTTGATGTCCAATAAAAAAAATGTCATTCCAGCTGAAAAAAAAATATGTTATACTTACCACATAAGTTGTTTGCAAAAGCGTATGGCTTTTGCAAACAACTTTTGTTCACGTCGGCTTTACAGGAAAATTAGGCGGAATAGTTACTAGATATACACTTCTGGACTCATCTATTGGCCCACCTTGTATTTTCAGTTTCGTTTGGTCCTAGCTAAAATTTTATATTAGGTCGAGCAAAAAGTTTTTATGCAGTTTTGAACCTGGCACATTCTCAATTTCATTCAATAGTCTTTTTTTGAATTTCGAACACAGAATTTAAAGAAACAAAAGACAATTTGGAGCCTGTTTGTTGATATCAAACAATCGAATACTAAGAAAACTTGGTTTTATTGGTTTACTTGGATTTAATTCTTGAAAAAGTGATTGATATCTTTGGTTTTGCAACAAACATTACTTATTCTTAACATTAAGGTGAGGTTTTATCAATAATCTATGGATACTTCACCTGAAGTCGCCGCCCAAGCTGTGGCACTTATTCAGGCCGGACACAGCCAAAGAAACGTGAGTGCTCAACTTAATTTAAGTCGATCTGCGGTCCGAAATGTTTATCGGAGGTACCTAGAGACTGGCGGCTTTGTTCGTCGCCAAGGAAGGCCACGATCTCGGGTCACAACTGAAAGGCAGGATCGATTCATCGTGACGACCAGCTTGAGAAATCGTCACCTTACCTCCATTGAGATACAAAACCAACTTCGCGACTTCCACGGAGTATCTGTGAGCGCTCGAACTGTTCGGAGAAGGTTAAAAGAACGCGATATGGTACCACACAAGCCAGCTAATGGGCCCAAACTAACGCGAGCCCACCGAACAACGCGCCTTCATTTCGCACGCAGTCATTTAAATTGGACACAGCAAGATTGGAGCCGTGTACTCTTTTCTGATGAGTCTAAAATTGTGTTACATGGCAATGATGTAAGGAAGAAGGTCTACCGACGACGTAAGGGAGAGCGTTTCGCACAATGCTGCTTTGAAGAGAGGGTTGCTTATGGCGGTGGCTCATGGACTGTCTGGGGCGGTATATCCGCGAGCGGCAAAACTCAACTTGAGGTTGTTACAGGACCACGGCTGCCAACATTAAATGCTGAAAGGTACATTCGTGAGTGCTTAGAACCTCACGTGATACCATACGCGGACTATGTGGGCCCAAATTTCCTTTTTATGCATGATAATGCAAGAGCCCATGCGGCCGGCATCGTCAGGGAATATCTTCGGGATGTGAAAATCACAGTTATGGACTGGCCAGCCAGAAGCCCAGACATGAACCCTATTGAGCACATGTGGGACGAGCTAAAAATACGTGTTAGGGCTCGTCAGCCAGTGCCCAGACGATGCAGGAGTTGAAAACTGCCATAGAAGAGGAATGGGAGATGATCCCTCAAAATTTCATAGAGCGGTTGATAAACTCTATGCCTAATCGTATGAGAGCTGTGGTAGATGTCCATGGAGGCAACACGCGTTATTATATTAAACCTTTATTTGATAAAACATGTTTTTTATTCAAAAATCAATTGCCTTTAACAAGGCGCATATCCGACTTGTTAGGCGTAGCTCCATGTCGTATGGTATTCTGAATTCAAATTTAAAACAATACGATCGAAAAAGATGGTAAAATGTGCAAGGTTCAAAACTGCATAAAAACTTTTTGCTCGACCTAATATAAAATTTTAGCTAGGACCAAACGAAACTGAAAATACAAGGTGGGCCAATAGATGAGTCCAGAAGTGTATATTTAATGTTTTTTAAGTGTTTTATTAAAATATCAGTTAAATGTTTTCTTAAAATATTTGTTATTATTACGATTAATGGATCTTGATCGAAACATCGAGGCAAATAATTATAATTTCAAATTTTTTATACCGATTCAACACCGTTGAATATATTTAGTAACTATAGAAGACATTTTCAACAAATATTTCCTATCATTGCCATACTTTAGGGTCATATTATGTATTACACACACAAACATGTTAAAAAAGACCTGAATGTAGCTACATATGTTGCAATAAATAATTGAGAAATTGAGTATTGAGTATAGGTTACAAATAGTAAGCACTATATTAGCTCAAATTGATAGTCAATACCACCACAAAGAACTTAGTTCAACGCTATACAACTTTTATTGAATAACTTTCTACAAAACTTTGTTATAGTTTCGTTTTTCGACCTTCATTTAGGGTGGTTTGTGTTGGGTTGGGCTTGGGAGTTTGAGCGCCTCATTAAATAGTCATAGCAATAATCTATACGGGCCTTTGCCGTTCATATTTAATGAGGTTTGAAAATTGAAATAGCTACTTGTCATAGTTGCAAGGCTGCAAAGTCGATATTTGGCGCGAGTACTTTTATTGAAATCTAAGGAAGCGATGGATTCTAGGATTGAACCACAAAGTGAGTGGATTAAAATATATAACCCTAAGCGTACCGTAGGTTTCTAAGGTAGGTACGAGACGCAAAACAACTTTACTGCCGAGCGAAATATAATTGTTCACCTCAATTCAGCGAGAAAATGCCAGGTTTTATTTTGTATGCCTGATAGTGCCTTTGACCACTATCTCACCTGATGGTAAGTGATGATGTGGTCGAAGATGTTGTCAGGCTAACCTAGAATTACTGGCTCTCGAGGATAGCTGTCGACACACCGTTAGGTGCATGGAAACAAATTTTCCACTTGAGGGTGGTAGCTAGCCAGGCGGGCATTCGCAAAATGCCCTACCACCATGCTATAACGACTGCCTTCCTTAGACAACAACCGGGACCGACGGCTTAACGTGCCCTCCGAAGCGCGGAAGCGCTCAGTACTAATGTCACTAACGGTCACCCATCCAACTCATGACCGAGGCAGACGTTGCTTGACTTTGCTGATCGTTTAAGAAAGAAAGTAAGCAAACTTCGCCACGAGCACTTCAATATGTGCACGAAAAATAACTCAAATAATGTACCAAATTAGTATTCATCTATATTACAAATTTATTATTAAATCACTAAATCTGGTATTATTAATAGTACACTTGTTTTTCTGGAACTCTTACAAAAACGCTCGAATTTTATAAATCTTTTCCACGCTTATTTCGATTAATAAACAACATTTTCCGAACTTGTGGGGTGACAAAGTATTTAAATCACTGAAGGTGAGGATGTGAGTTCTTATGTTAATTACGCACGGTGAAATGGCTGACCCGATTTGGGTGAAACTTTAAATTTGGATAGTTCAGGTTTTCATCATCACCTTTCATCATTGCCTATTAGCTGCGCGTTCGAAGGTGTTCACCATAAAATGATTTCTGAGATTACAAAATCGAATTGTGAGAGAGATTGTTATTACTTATTACTATTGTCGAGTTGAGTATATCCCGCGCGGAAACGTAACGTAACCGTAACGTTTCCGGGATATACTCGACTCGACACGTTACGTATGTTTGAAAAATATTTTCAAACCTACGTAATATTTGGGGATGAGTCTATTGCCAATCCATTATATTCCTACCCATATCTCACGTAAGTATGTAGGATGGTACAATTTGTTTTTTCTACCAACACAAACTACGACACTAATAGGGCATTGTATACAAAACTTGACGCCAACTGGTTCTGGCAGAGCCGTCTAAATATATTTATGTTTGAAGCAGTGATGGCTCATTGGCATTGGCTATGTACTGCCGCACAGCAGGTCCATCGCTAGAATCCCGCCGCGCGGGCTTGAGCTTCACCGCATGGTGGAAGGGCATTTTGCGAATGGCTAGCTACCATCCTCAAGTAGAAAATCTGTCGCCAAGCACCTAATGGTGTGTTCCGGCTGCTGTCCTTGAGAGCCAGTAAGTTATTATCAAATCACAAGCACATGACTCTAAACAAATGTTTGACTCAGGGTGTTAGGCGCAGAGCCTCTGCATATAACAGGTGCATTTCGTCACAGGTGACTAAATAGTTATAGGCAGAGGTTACAGCTTAGTACCGGGGCTCACCCCGTGCGTGTTCCATCACAATACCATAAGAAAACACTGAATTAACGAATTTAACTACATAGGTACACTTTTTTATGGATCAGATCATCACATTTCAATCGCTTAAGACCTAAATTACCTGTATTAGCATTCTCCACGCCCTTGCCGAAGGGGAAGAAGCCAGCGATGTAAACATCAGTTCTTCGAAACATCAGTGACTAAATAGTTATAGGCAGAGGTTACAGCTTAGTACCGGGGCTCACCCCGTGCGTGTTCCATCACAATACCATAAGAAAACACTGAATTAACGAATTTAACTACATAGGTACACTTTTTTATGGATCAGATCATCACATTTCAATCGCTTAAGACCTAAATTACCTGTATTAGCATTCTCCACGCCCTTGCCGAAGGGGAAGAAGCCAGCGATGTAAACATCAGTTCTTCGATTCAAGATGGCGTCCAGGTTAGGCTTCTGGGGGGAACCCTGGCTGATGCTGACCAGACCCAAGAGAAGAAGCGCCAACATCGTAAGAACAGGCTGAAACGATTTTATTGAATTTTTAATTTCACTGTTTGATGGTAGTTTACAATTATTTAGCAAATTTTTATTTCGTTTATAGATTTTTTCTTCGTTACGTATTTTGTTAACAACATTTATATTTAAAGATTTTTTAACTCACGTTATTATATTAATTTCATTAATTTTGTATAGATTTTCTTCCTCGGTTATTTATAGACACTCGTCGCTGAAAATGAATAAATCACTGAATATTTTTCACCACAGTTAAATGTCATGTCTTTCAGCACTCTGCATCGTTTTAGAATATAAACTACGTCAAGAATCTCGGATATGCGAAGGAAATTCACATTTTTCCTGAAGAAAGCCCTTTGCTTGAAGCAACCAGTCTGAAAATGGTATTTTATAACGACAGAAACTAATATAGGTCGTATTGCGTGGGCCATAAAGAACACGATACGGACCGCAAATGATTTCACTAAGAAACGCTCCTAATTTTGAATTGTTATAAAATTACCTCAGACTGCACTTTAGAATGTGTTCTATGTGCTGATTGGAAAATTCATTGTTCGATGAATAGAACTGGCTTTAAGCCATTTTGATTCTGATTGTTCATAGCAAACAGACAAAATTAGGCTTTCGTTGTGCGAATCGATATAGAGTTGGTTTTGTAACTAGTGATGCTCGTCGCTTTATCGATACTTGTAATATAAAAAAAACACAGAAGGTCCTTCAGCGCGGCAGTAAATATGGGCTATCACTGCTTCAATGGATAATTATTTCTAAGGTGGTCCTATTTACTGCCAAACGGCATTTGTCTTTGCAGGTCATTTGTGTCGGAATTTTTTTTCGTTCCAATGTCGTCGTGGGCTTCAGCTTTACCGCATGTTGGAAAGGCATTTTAAGAATATCCGCCAGGCTAATAGCTACTTTGTTTTCCGACAGATGTTCTTGAGAGCCAGTACACCTACGATCACACATATTATCAGGTGAGATGTGGTCAAAGGCTAACATAGCATCAATAATAAAACCGTGTTGTGTTTGTGAAAGTTGTTTGAAAAAGATAACAATATTTTCTTTCCTCACTATGAATTAAAACTTGGGCATCGTGTATATGTAGGTACGTGTTGCTTTTTATAAAAGTTCGTTTACATGGTCGTAGCGCATTTTGCAAATTACCACCTGGCTAGCAAAACCCTCAAGTATAAAATCAGTCGCCAATCACACCAACTTCGCCCAAATTATCACTTACCATCAAGTGATATTCTAAACAAAGGCTATAAAGAAATTAACTTTTTTATTTTTGCGGCATATACATATAGGTTGTCAATATTTTTTCTATTTTATGATTATTTAAATATACAATAGTAATTCTAGGTTATCCTAAACAACATATTTGATCACATCATCACTTAACATGAGATAAGATAGTGGTCAATGGCTAGCCCAAAAAATACTTGACTAATCGTGTCTTAACCAAAAAGCAAATTCGCTATTATAATAATGACTCACCATTGCTAAAATTTTCATTTCTTACGAGCGGGCTTTTTGTGCTCGATAAATTTTTAAATATGATGTTCGCTTGTCGAGCGATATAGCTTGAAATATTTAGAAATACTATCGATAAGTGTACGCTTTGGCTAGGGTTGGGCATCCCTAGCGACCCCTGAAATTCCTGACGCATGCGTAGATTAGCGGCAGCGGGCGTGTCAGCACCTGGTAATTTTGTTCCCTTATAGATAGCCAACTTCTGCTCCACTATACTTGACTAACTTCAAGCTGGAAAAGCCAGGGACATTATAGTACGATTACGATGTTGCCTTCTCAGTACTTCAATAATCACATGCAACAACTTGCTATTTGTAGTACTAAAAATAAATATTGGTCTTGCTATGTAACATATATTGTTTATTACATATGATATTATCTGAATATGTTATTATAGAACCTTTTAAATTGCTGGATGCCCTACCCTGGCTACCCTCAATTATAGAATCGGAATTTTCAGGCAGCCCGTAGGCCCGTGACCGTGCACTTGGATGGGTGACCGCTGCTGGTGGCATTTATTTCTGAACACTACAGTGCGTTAATCTTTTTTGCATTGAGGGCACGGTAAACTGTCTTCGGTCACGGTTGTTAGGATGGCCGACATTAGGCATTTTCCGGGACCTATGTGCTCCCTGAAAATTCCGATTCTATACTTGAGGGTAACCAGGGTAGGGCATTCAGTAGTTCAAAAAGTTCTCCAAGTACATTTTCATAATGGTACTAGACGAACAACAATTATATATTTGGTCACTTCTCGAGTTCTCGAAACTGTTACGAATTTCGATATGTATTATAATGATCATCATCAACAGCTATAACTTTACCCTTGAACGAATGCCTTCCCCGGTAGAGAGGTTTGCCATAATCCCCACGCCTGGCAGGCGTCATGGACAATACAGTCGTAAGATTTTGAAGCAGTGATGGCTCAGTGGCATTGGCTATGGACTGCCGCGCAGGTGGTCCATGGTTCGAATCTCGCCGCGGGCTTTAGCTTCACCGCATGGTGGAAGGGCATTTTGCGAATGCCCGCCTTATTTACCGAAATAACAGGCACATGGGACTTAACAACTATGTCTCAAGGTGACGGGCGCAGTGCAATTCGTAACTTGTGACGAAATGCATGTGTTATAGGCAGAGGTTAGTCCGCTTAACATCCGGTGGGCCGCGGGTTTGTTCCGTCACACTAACATAAAAAAATGATGGTAGTGTTTCAGAAAGTGTCTACTACTGCACTTATTACTCTGCATACCTTGGTATTTTTCTCTTCATAGCCGTTTACCGTTTACATGAAGTTATGGAGGGTTTAGTTCCCACCTGACACCGCACGGGGCATATTTACGAGTACAAATTTATTGCACAACATAATATACCATCCCACCCGAAGTGGTATGCAGCCAGACAGGTGTCTGAACACCAACATTTCAACTTAATGTTCTAATCCCATGTAATCGGGGAGCGATCTCCGGTCTGAGAATGTTTTTTTTATGCCTGATAGGTTACCCTTTGACCACTATCTCACCTGATGGTAAGTGATGATGTGGTCGAAGGTGCTGTTCAGGCTTACATAGAATTACTAGCTCTCAAGGACTGCTTCCGGAAAACACTGTTATTTGCTTGGCGACAGATTTTCTACATGAGGGTGGTAGCTAGCCAGGCGGGCATTCGCAAAATGCCCTACCACCATGCTATAACGACAGCCATCCTAAGACAACAACCGGGACAGAAGGCTTAAGAGCCATTTCACAAAATCACGCTACTGAAGTTTAGGTAAATGCCAGCGCATCGCTTACACAAGCGATGGAAGTGACGACGGAATAGCGTGACTGTGAGTAACATATTTTGATACTAGCACTCATTTATAAAGAAATGTAAGTTGCGAATTTAAAAATTGTGTGATTGGCATGAGTAAATAATCAATTTCTTGTCGATTACTTGCTAATGTTATAGAAAAGAAGTAGGCATGTACATTAAATAGTCAACCTACATCGTGAATCGTATATTTACATTTCATCCTTGATGAATAAAAATAGATATGTTTGAATCATTTATGGTAGCAATAAACTTAAATAATAAAATAATTATACGGCTTAAAATTATATAAATATTTGACGTAACGGCATTGATTAAAAGCTGCGGACTAAAAGCTCTTTCTTTTAAATTTTCCAAAAATTGCTATTTTCCTCGTTCACACTCTACACAGTATCTATATCCAGTCGTTAACACTGTCTGCCATAATGACCATGCTGAGCTGAGATAGGACTGAGGTTTATTTTTCTGTGCATCCGGAAAACAACTTAGTACCAACCACAAACGTCCCATGACGTTTTTGGTTTTCCATTACTTAAACATGTCACCCTCATATTCCCATACCACAATATATCACCTATACCTTTAAAAAAATATCATTTTCTTCCATTTAGTTTGAGTAGCCCAAACAGCGAAATGTAAATATATATTTACACATTTTGAGGTTTTTTTGTTTTTAAATCGAATATCTTTGATGCAATCTATAATCAACATATATACTTCTTGGTACCAATGCAATCCTCACTATATACTCTTATGCTCACTATTTCCTCTATGGAAAATAAATGATAATACACCTTTTTATAGAAAAAAATACTGGAAATGGGGTTTGAACACACGACAAAAATGGTGGGAAATAGTAATTTAATTGCTATTTTTATTTTTTCGTAACTAGACTCACCTAGAACTTCGATTCTTCTTTTAATATGATAATTTAATATTGTTCTTTAGCCATGAATTGTTACAGATTTTTACGCCAAATATTTTAAAGTAACAAGATTAAAACAACCCAATTGTTTTAAGAACTTTAGCGGGAAAACTGTATTGGCGAGCAATATTTTTTTCTGAAAAACTATACCACCTACGGCTTTGGTCCTTCTTTGATATTATTATTTACATATAATTTATACACTTGTATTATTTCAGATTTTTTGGTTTAGAAGTTTAAAATTAGTTACGAGATTATTTAATACGCAAATTTGCATCGGTAAGTGTTTGCGTTGCAAAATGTATCGAGCAAAAAATTATTCATACATATGCAAAATTGCGTTTTTCTAGGTTTATAACTGTTGACGTAGTTACGAGATTAATATGAAATGACGTAATATTTTGGAGCCAAAATGTAATTTGTGCTGGTTTCAGATTTCATCAAAATATTCAAAATACTTCCGTTATCTCAGATAAGTATGGATTCTTTCTTGTATGGGCAAGGATGCATCCTTTTGAAAACCATTTGGATTATGAAAGTCGGACTTTTTTTTATTTATTTTTTTATGTCATTGTGATGGAACAAGCGCGAGGCCCACCTGATGTTAAGCGGTATCCTCTGCCTATAACAGATGCATTTCATCACAAGTGACGAACTGCACTGCGCCCATCACCTTGAGACATACATGTTAAGTCTCATTTTTGTCTGTCATTTCACTGGCTCTCAAGGACTGCTGCCGGAACTCACCGTTAGGTGCTTGGCGACAGATTTTCTACTAGAGGGTGGTCGCTAGCCAGGCGGGCATTCGCAAAATTCCCTTCCACCATGCGGTGAAGCTCAAACTCTGGGCGGGATTCGAACCATGGACCTGCTGCGCGGCAGTCCATAGCCAATTCCACTGAGCCGTCACTGCTTCAAAACTTAAACTTACGCAGAAAACACTTACTTAGATTTTATGGTAAATTTGTTAATTCGACTATCGACCGCTAACTGGTATCCCGGTTTGCACAAATGATGGAAAAGCCGGGAGGCCGTTTTGTACAAATTAGGAAGGTAGTTTAATTTCCTGCTGAAGTTATGCTGCTATATATGCTAAGCTGTGTTCACTTATAGACATTAACTGAATCCAAAAATATTGGAAATCAATTATTCGCCTGTCATCTTATCCTTCTAAAACAAAAGTTATAGTGAGTTACTAATTTAAACTAGAATAATACAAAAACTAGCAGACCAAAAAGAAGAAGTCTACCCTCTGAGGTTGTTAGCATTTTTCCAATAACGCTGTATAAGACTGCATAATTGTGACGTTTCCTTTTTTTAACACAATGGATGAACAGAAACTAAAGATGTAGTTACTTAACAAGACAACAATAATTATATTATGGACAACAAAAATAAAGTATAGTTTGTTATTAAAAAAAAAATAAAGACATGATCAAAATTCTGTGGTCGCACTATAAACTTGCGTCTAAGCGTTCCGCGTACGAGACGTCAGAGCAAGGCAAAACGAACGCAGGTCCTACCTCGATGAGCGCTCGCGCGGTACTGATCGCCTCGCGCTTGTACATTTCAATTTATAAGCATTTCGAGTTATGTTAAATATTTTTTCTTGTCTAACAAAACTGAGTTAATAGCACAATTTATTAAAGATCAGATTAATTGAAGAATGAACTTTCTTTTCATATAATATTTGTTTGGAATTACACTTTATTAAACGCAATATATCGTGGTAAACTGCTGATATAATTCGTGGAAATTAGCGCAAGATCTTTATTTTTTTTTCTACAATGACGATTAATTATCGATATTCTAGTACACTATGTGTCAACAAGATTATATGCCTGATGCACAGTTTTTTTTTTTAGTTAATTTGCTGAATCTTTATACAAGAGATAGAACTCTGAAGTTGGCTATGTATACTTTAATTCGTAAAACAAGGTGCGGGAGATTGGTCACTACAAAAAAATTAATGTTATGTTTGTAAATCTGGTACATTAACTGAAAAGAGAACAGATTATTCTATTTTTATCAATTATTAAACAACTTGTAGATATTTCCTATGATAGTAAATTAAGCGCTTAAAATCTTCGTATACCGCATTAAAATGTAAAATGCCTCTTAACGTGCCCTCCGAAGCACGTGCACGCTCGGTTGAATTGGCCGGTCGCTTCTCCATACAAACGTCGTAAGGTGATCACTCCCTTATTTGATATTTTAGGTTCAGACTTAAGCATAATACCGATTGATATCGCCATTATCGAGGCTTGTATGATGCCAAAATTTTAAAAAGATAATTAAGTTGTAAGTTATGTGCCTCGAAATATGAAAATGTTTCGAGGCTCATAATTCTCAAGTTAATTATTTAATTAAAATTTCGGCATCATACAAGCCTAGATGATGACGAGATCAATCGGTATTATGCTTTATTTTGGACCTAAATCCTCAAATAAAGGAGTGATCACCCTACGACGTTTGTATGGAAAACGGGCCGGCCCACAGACCTAGGATTTTTTCGCACATCCTAAGCCTATGGGCCGGCCAGTTCACCAAATATGAAACGTTCGTAAAAGCTAGCCTAGAACATGAGACTTAATAACTAAGTATGTGTCAAGGTGACGGGCGCAGTGCAATTCGTGACTAGTGACGAAATGCATCTGTTATAGGCAGAGGTTAGTCCGCTTAACATCAGGTGGGCCTCGAGCTTGTTCCGTCACAATAACATAAAAACTCCACAGCGTGCTTGAGCTTCACCACATGGTGGAAGGTTTGGAATAATCGCCTAGCTAGTTACCACTACACTTAATGTGTAAACGTACCTACTAACATTTGTTAGTAGGTACTTACGTACCTACCTACATACATTTGTTTTATTTCCAGTATTCTTTAAAATACCCAGTAACCAATTAAACCATTAACCCATTTTTATCGTAAAATACTCAAAATCAAGTTTAAATCCGCTGCTAGAAAGTAACTTTTTCAAGGTGGATAAATATGACGTTGAAACAGTAATACATCGTATTAAATGTAACGCCAGAGTTGATGAATAGAGTGAACAATTTATTTTAACGTCATCAAAATGCTGAACGATTCCATTACCGATTGTAAGCTTGCTTAACCCGTAGTTATCAAATTATACCCCGGAGTCCTAGTTATGAATAAAATCTATTGTTATCAATTTTGCCGATGCCTCAAATGGATTATGTCCACCTTGGTATCAGTGCATTTTTTGTTACCTCTAAATATTATTACAAGCCCTATCGCGAGGGAAGCGAAAATCACATTTACTTCAAGCACTTAACTCTCGTAATGATTTCGCTACCCTTCTATATTTCCAAACATGATTACAAGCACTCGCGTGCTAAGTGAAAATCACATTTACACATTTTTAGAGTACAAAATTTCTCTCCTCGAGTGGAAATCTAACCCACGTCCCCAGATTTTACACACCGGGTGCGGGGTACCTCAACTACCACCAGGCCATCGAGGATCGCTCGGCTAGGCCGAAATCTCGTACTCGAAATTTTTAAGTGTGCAGTTGTTTATTGTTAAAATCTGCTAAAGAAGCTAATGAGGAATTATTAAAATCAGGCAATGAAATAGCTGTATCTTAATAATAAAAGCAATGTGAAATTTTGGTTAAGGTTAAATCATACAGTTGGTTAGTTCAGCGAGTATTTTTACTGCTCACAGTGTTCGTTGTCATCTTCATAAAAAGTGACTCTATATCAAAACTGTAAAACTGTCTATCAGTTCATCCTTATATTTTGGGTCTCTAACTTGTAAACGTAAAATTATTTGTTTTAAAAATAGGCCCAAAAACTTTTAGTTATATTAGAAATTCTATTGAAGTTATTTTTCAGGTTTCAATTTCGGTACATAATGTAAAATTTCGTTTTTTTAAACAACAAATATGCTGAAAACATCGATGAAAAATTTAGTTTTATCAGTAAACGTTTTTTTCTCCAGTTCGTTTGACTGATGTGAGACTCTTATTAGCGAGGCCCGACCCGCATTTGGCCTGTTTTTTATTTATTTACAATTATTATACTACGTGTCAGAAATCCCTGATTTGCAGGTAAGTATAGCTTCATAAATCTGCATTCTTACAAAAATAAGTATGTATTATATCTCGGACATATCATAACCAAAGACGGACTAAACCTAATGACGACAAAGTTAAAGCTGTAATGAACTTATCCCCAACAAAAACCACGACAGAAATCAAAAGCTTTCTAGGACTTGTTGGCTATTATAGACGTTTCATACCTACCTGACTTTGAAAAACTGACCCAACCATTGACGTCATGCTTAAAAAAGCGTAATTAAATTATATTAACGCATTTAACAACTGCAAAGAGCTTTTAACTCATGCACCGCTTTTGCAACATCCCGACTATGACAAACCGTTTATTCTGACAACAGACGCATCAGACGTAGCATTAGGTGCGGTTCTCTCTTAAGGACAAGTTGGTAGTGATAAACACGTCAATTAAGCTAGTTTTGAACCTTGAGTGCTAAGTAAAACTGAAAACAACGCTTACTAAACGATGTGCCGATGAAATATTAAAATACCCCTTAATAGCACATGACCCTTAACTAGCCATGTGACGAGGTTAATGGCCTTAAAATACATCATCATCATGTCTATACAGAAATGGACGACGCAGCTGCCTATAGTTAACTTACCATCTCTTCCTACGAACGCAAATTTAGTGCACGCGCACTTAATATGCACGAGATCAATTTAGAGGAAGTGAAATACTTGTCCTTTGTGTTAAAAAACAATGACGTATTTGATAGTGCTAAAAATAGAGGAACAGACTCTAACATCAATGCTCTAGTTTACGCCGCGTTAGGCCTCGTCATATGAATCTTTTGTATAATTGTTGTGTATGCCTTAAAATAATATTTTTTTACGAAATTGTCGGGAAAGTCCTAAAAGCGAATATTCCGATAATTTCTCTCTTGGGGAGGGAGAAGTTATGCAGCTCGTCATTCAGCCTTTGACTAGAGGGAGCTTATTCAGCAAACACCCATTCATTTCTTGTGAACGCTGAGTAAGACTTCTGCTAGGACCACAATGTAAACATAGGATCCTTATCATTTAGTATTTTGTTCCATTTCAGCCTTAGACTGGAGGGGGCTTATTCAGCGAACGCTGAGTAAGACTTCTGCTAGTACCACAATATACCAACTACCAACATAGGTAAGTTTTTTTCCATTTTATTATTCATTAAAATTAAAGCCTCAGTATCGGCAACACGTATTTTTAATTCTTAGTTTTTAAAAAACCTTTTGAGTGCTCCCCAAACTTGGCTATCTACTATACCTACTTGTTTTGTTCTAGGGTATGTTCCATTAGTCGCTAAGAACGTTATTTCCGATAATTTTGATCAGAATTGCGTCTATGGTTGTGATCACGTGATCGTTTGTAACTGTCATCCCCGTTCCATTTTTGGATAAGAACGCTAAGAATGCCACTATAATTTGCCACTTCTGTCACTTTTGACATTAGATGTAGCGTTTAAGGCGAAAATAACGCTAAGACCCATGTGGAAAACTTTTGGGAGTGTGATCGTTTTTAGCGTTTTTAGCGAATCTCACGCAAATGGTACGCACCCTTACTGTGCTAGAGGCTTAATAATTATAAAAAAAATTAACTAAGCCCTTAGCATAGAACATATAGGTAATAATATGCCCTTAGTAAACGCCATACAGTTTACTTTACAAAACCTAGAAATGACAGAATGACAGTGTCTAATATATGAATGACAGTCTTTCTCTATGTTGCCATGATAATCAAATATACGTTCCTGTTTTCTCACATGAAAGATGTAATGTATATTGAGATGGAGTTGAAGTCAACCTGCTAAGAAATTGAACTTTGCATATTGTTATTTATACTTCAGTGACTTACGCAGTCATTGTGAATCAATCATTTCATTCTGATTATCGCTCTAAGTTCTTATAACTTTTTGCTCATGCGTTCCATTTCACGTGATGTTATGAAATATTTCAAAAGTTCCACATAAGCGGCTTTCGACTGACAACACCGCCGAATACGTGGCCCCGAAGTTCTGTGTAATTTGTGTGCCTTGTTTATATTTTTACGTGTGTTATTTCCTTAAAAATCTTCTCGGTAACCGTAAGTAAATTAAAGATACTACCATTCTTTCATATCTCAAGAAATAACAAGCTTCTATACATGTTATTCTGTTAAAAAACTGGGTACAAAATTGCGCTGGCAGCTGTCACCTCTCTCTAATTCAAGATAATGTTGTAAATTAATGTATTTTTCTTATGATTATCAATAAGATAATGCAATTATAATAAAACGGTTGACCAGCGAATGCTTGGTGTGATTTTGTCCATGTGAAAGTATCGTATTGATCGCTTTTTTGTTACACTTATATTCGATGTTTTGTAAGGAATGTTTGATCAAGTTTTTGTAATAATATATTGCAATTAATTTCACATTAAAACACTCTCGCTTGTGAGTAAGGTACTTTGTAGCATTTAAAGCCGGTTTCTGTAGAAAATATCAAAGTTTGATGAGACAGTGGTAAACAATTAACAGCCCTCTTATCAGAGTTCTCAGTCAATGAATGACACAGATTGCGTACAGACACTATTGCTGAAATGATAAAAAAATTATTGTAATATGCTATGAGTCAAGAATATGGAAATAAAGCAGTGACCCCAGAAAAGTAATATATTATTATCTTGAAGCCAAACATAAACTAAAGTCTTCTTACAATTAAACTTGATAAGTACCTCAGTTTTGTAGTAGTGCTAAGTTTGATGTGTGTGCCATATGTATGTTACAATCATTGAAATGAAATACAGTAGAGTTGTTGCTAGAAAATGAATGAACTTAGTGAATAGTACAGGGAGAATCAAAGAATGACAGTTTCAAACGACTATGCCGTCATGTGGCTTTTTTGTTTTAATTTTAACATAGTGAAATACTGAAGCAACAACAGTAAACATCAAAGACTCTGCATCTCTACTTAGTTATTCAAGGTTCACAAGAATCATAACTAGAAGAGTCTGCATTAATATAATAAACATATCGCAAAATCATTTTTCTCAAAATTTTGTTAGGAAAATAGAAAATGTTGGTGTTATGTGTCTCATTTGGTGTTATGTATTATTTGAACTAGTAAAATATAAAGCAATATCCTAATATAGAAAAAATATAAACTAAGTAATAATTTGGACACCACAATTATACCTTAAAACAATTATTCTCACTGACTTACAAATGAAGCATTCCAATTAACCTAAATTTCTACTGGATTGACATAACTAGTATTTCCCATGCAGACTTCATGAGATATATATACATATAATTATATATATATACATAGTTTTGGACCCTTTGAGTGGCTTGAACCAACCTTCTTGGTGAACATAATTTATCACAGTAGTGTGGTTTTAAAACACATTTGAAGCTCCTTATTTGTAATTCTAACATTTGCTGTTTCAGTATTTGTACATAAATTGCTTCCTGTATGTAGCTGAACATGTCTTAAATCACAAATACAAAATTAATGCTCATTATTTTTCAAGAAAAATATGGCCTATTCTTATGTGATATCACATGTATTATAAGTTTGAATACTCACTATGTGTGTGTAATATGTCACTATACGTGTTAGGGTGTATCTGTCTTGTGGTATTGTATCTCTTATCAAAACAATTTTAAAACTTTTTAATATAGCACTCATTATTGTGGATGTACATAGTTATTCCACAAGATTAAAGTTTAAGCATAGCTAATGTCTAATAGCGCAGCGGACCACAAAGTACTAGATTTTGTTGAGTATTAAAGCTAGATTATTTATATGAGCACCAAAATGTTTATTTCACCATGGCAATGCAGGATTAACCCATTGGCATTGGCGATAATGATAACAATAGAATTTCATTCATAACTAGGACATAGTGGTCCTGACGATGCCAACTTATTTAAGTTTTGTGAAGTTATTTTATTGTTTTTATTCAAATAGCTGCTGGGGTTGTTGTTAAAACAAATGTGGGGGCATATCTAGTATTATTTATGAAAATGCATACTACAGTTTGTCCATCACAGAAATTACCTGGTTGCAAACAAGAATGTATTCTACGCCTTTAGGATAAGGATAAACAACATGGTTGACTAGGTGACTTCTTATGAAGGACAGAGTGTACTAAGATGACTAATGTAGTGAAAATGTGCCATTCACTCAGACCTCACTGTAGACTCACTGGAAGCCTGGTCGCGAAACTTTCTTATTCTGTATATGATATTCTAAATTCTGATATCCCTCGGCCTGTCCACTTTAAATCTCTCCTATCACTTGTTTTCACTCCTTTTATTTGTGGTTTAAGTAATTTTATAAAATCTAATAATATTAAGTTGCAACAAATTTTCCCTTAACTTTAAATATTAAATATTTCATATATTTTCTACTAATTAATATTCAATACACTTGCTGAGATATTTAGACCGTTAAATTTTTTTTCTTATACCGTACACTGACCACACAGACAAGACATTGGCAGTATATCGTCAAAGCAACGATAAGAGCCATTTATGAAGAAGAAGCCTGGTTGCACATCAGGCCTCTAAAATTTAAAGTAGAACCACTGTCACAAAAATATATTGAGTAAGTGTATATATAGGCTGTATACATGCTGAAAATCTGCAGATATTAGGGTTATCAAAACATTGAACAATTTCAATCTTAGGTGGGCTACTATAAATAATGAGTAATGACTGTGATACGACTTTGTTCTGTCTCATGTGCCCATTACTATGGTTAAAGAACGATAGGAAAGATTTGAGTTATGACATCATGTTATGTTAGCTCAATTGGTTAGAGCATACCCCTGCTCAAGGGGTGGATGGACGCGGGTTCGAATCCCGCACAGGACTTAAATTTTTCCTATCATATATTTGTGAATATTTTTTTTACTTATTTAGTGGTACTAACTTGTCGTCCTAGTTTCTTTTTTCCTGGGTTAAATAAAAGCCTTGATGTTCATTTACTTTTTCCTCAATTATTTTATTTAAAATAATTAATATATTCGTCCTCTATTTCTAATTCTCTGTTCTTGTTTTACCTCGTCAATATTATAAAAATACATGCAACAAATCTTTTGAAATTACTGCGACCCACCTCAGCTTCTTTCATTGTTATTTTTAGTTTTTACTACATAGTCAGCTGAAATACCTTTTGTAAAACTGGAAGATAACTTTTGTGAAAGAAAAAATAAATGCTCGTTATTATTGGAATGCCTGGGAAATGAGTATGGTTGGAAAGAAAATATAATAATCTGTATTGTATGTATTTTAAAGTGTGAAGAAGTAAGAATGAAATAGGCCAAGTTCAAGACAAGAACCATTTATTTTTAATGTTTCATGTTTTTGCCCTGTCGTAAACCATCAACCTTCATATGATTATAGACCAATATGTAACATACAACAACAAATAATAAAAAGAGGCCAAGCACTGATTGGAGTCTTGGTAACAATTTCAATCTGTATGTATAACTTGGCCCCTTTTTTTTTAATTTTTGTTTTTGTTCAATATCCATGAAATATACATAAGTGCACTTGTTGGCTTATTCTTCACTCACAGAGCAACATATGTGTGATTTTTCACTTTGAGATATTTCATGGGCTGGAGTGTCAATGGATAAGATTCTGTCCATAATTCCAATTTATTAAGTAGATTGATCACCATAGACATAGTGGTTTTTATAGGTTAGTTCTGAAATATTTTAAATCTAGAAATATTTTATTTTTCTCAGGTACTTTGGCTACAGCAAGATGATGAATCCTCAGTATCCGCCTCCAGGGCAGAATAACAATGTACCAGCTAACCCGCTTGGATATCCCCCTTCGCAGGACTTCAATGGAGTCAACGCCAACTATGGTCCTATGCCTCCCAATGGACCTCAGATGCAAAAGCCATTCGACCAAAACGATATGACACAGAAGATGCAAAATATGAGTATTAATGGACCAGGACCAGGTCCTCAAGGTTTTCCATCCATACCGTCGTCACAGCTGCCCCCAGGTCAATTTCCTCCTGGTGCCTATCCTCCAACGTCAAATTTTGGGCAGTTACCTCCTGGGCACAGGCCACCTGGAGCAATGCCTGGTAGGCCTCCTGTTGCTGGTGCTCAACAGTTTCCGCCAGCTGCAAAACCGCCAACGCCCGGGCCTGAGTTCACGTCACTTCCTCAAGGGTTCGGGCAGCCTCCAACCCAGCCTCAAAACAATCAGTTCCCACCTGGTGCCCCCATGCAGCAAATGCCACTTAATGCGCAACAGCAGCCTCAAAGTGGAATGCCATCACATTCTCAGAGCGGAATACCTCCACATTCTCAAGGTGCCATGCCACCACATTCTCAAGGTGCAATGCCACCACATTCTCAAGGTGCAAATGCTCCACACTCCCAACCTGGCTTGCCGCCCCTCTCGCAAGCTGGACTACCTCCGCATTCTCAGGCGGTAGCACCTCCCCACTCGCAGCCAGGCTTTCCACCGCAGTCTGGCTTCCAACCACAAGGTCAACCTTCCAAAACAGGCATGCCTCCAATAGGCCCACCACAGCCTGGACAAGGTCTTCCACTGCAACCAGGTTTACCTCCCCAGTCACAAGCAGGACCGATGCCGTCTAGACCTGGTATGCCGCCTCAACCCGGCCAACCTGGTATGCCGCCTCAACCTGGTCAGCCTGGTATGCCGCCTCAGCCTGGTCAGCCTGGTATGCCGCCTCAGCCTGGTCAGTCTGGTATGCCTCCACAGCCAGGTCATCCTGGAAATCCTCAGTCAAGATCTGGTCCTGGGCTCCCTCCACAACCTGGGATGCCACCGCAATCAGTTCAATACCCAGGGCAAGGTCCGCCACAGCAGCAGCCAGGGCTACCGCCTCAGCCTGGTCAACCAAGGCAAATGCAGAGTCAACCAGGAATGCCTCCGCAACCGGGTCAGCCAGGGCTTCCACCGCCTGGTCAAGGATTTCCTCCGCAACCGGGTCAAATGCCTAATCAAGGGTTGCCTCCCCAGCCACAGCCTGGAGGATTTCCTTCACAGCCCCCTCCGCCAGGGGTTCAAACCCAACCTGGACAGATGGCAGGTCAGCCTGGCATGCCTCCACAGTCTGGTTTCCAACAACCTCAGATGGCAGGCCTACCGCACATGCCGCCGCCGTTATCGCAGCAAAGGCAGCAACTCCCGGGGATGCCTCCCGCCCCTGGCGGACCCCCTGGACCTCCTGGGCCACCTACTAGTAGTGGTTATCCGGGTAAGTCGTTTCCTATGTGTATTAAATATATATCTGGCTGAACTTTGTCCATTATGTGTATATTAAATTTAAATAATGATCAGAACTTTGCCATATTTTATGTGCATAACTCAACATCCATATCCTCATGTGGGAGTCGTTAGAGGAGACGAATGGAAAAATACCAGAAGGTGGGCAGCAGCGTCTTCTGAAGAATCTGCCACTTTATATTGCGATCCCCAAGACGCTTGCTAAGCGTGGAGACTATAGAAAACTTCCATATGCTTTAACATTGGCATTTTTATACCGGTCGACAGCATAGCTGTAATAGTTTACAAAAATTACATATTCACGGTAAAAATTACATAAGACATTGTCACCTGGCTTGAACATACGGAACAATACAATTTCGGTTAGAATGAACAACTGCTTCAGATTCCGACACCTAGAAAAGTCCTGTTTCTTGAAATTATGAAATTGTTTATGTCCTTGAAACCCAGGTGGTATGCCTCCAATGCCAGCGCCGGGCCAGCAGCAGCCTGGCTACCAGCAACCTCCGTCAGGCTACCCGCAGCAGTATCAGCCCCCATTCCCAGGACAGCAGCCCAGCTACCCCGGACAGCAGTACCAGCAGCCGCCGCAGAAGCGACTCGACCCTGACCAGATGCCTAGCCCGGTGAGATGCTCACCACCTAACTTTATCACCGTCATATTTCAAGCTGAAGATCGGTAGCATTTGTATCACACGATTCCAATATTATAGTCATCGTGGAGCACTTTTGAATATGAACTATAACGCCCTATTCACCACACAAGTAGAAAGAACAGACCTGAAGCCGAGCTTTAATAGCTATAGATTGCCGTGCTGCAGGCATCTCCACCGCCGGTGGCTTAGGTTTACTGCATGATAGAAGGGCATTTTGCGAACCGCCTGGCTAGCTACCACACTCAAGTAGAAATGCTGTCGCCAAGCTCCCGACAATGTGTTTTAACTGCTGCAGTCCTTGAGAGCCAGTAAAATTAAATACGTTTGAAATTAAACTACGAGAGGAGTTCGAATCCGCGACCGATCCGTCACTTCACCTGGCACATCTTTCTATCTGAACTACCTTGATGTATTGAGTCTTAGTGCAAAGTCCTTTTGTTCTTAGTAATTAAACAACCTGAAACGGTATAAATCGCGTATATTTATCATTATTTTTGTCCCGACGTTTCAAACACTTGTGATGTGATCGTGGACATGGGGTGACTTCAGGTCACTAGTCCTTTTGCTCTAGAGGCATTACCCAGAAAAAAAAAGATAATACATTTGTAAAGAGAATGGTACCCTGCCCTCCCTATTAAGTGGACCGACCACTATAATCGATAAATAAAAATGACCTACAAACAAGATTCATTGTGCAATTAATTTTAATCATGTTTACGATGCCACAATAATATACAACATACATAATATTTTTAATACATTTATTTTGCAAGCTTACATGTCGTTTTTTTTGTATTATTGTGACGTTTCAATCCCGAGGCCCACCTGATGTTAAGTGAACTAACGTCTGCCTATAACAGATACATTTCATCAATGACGAATTGCACTGTGCCCGTCACAACGAGACATACAGTTGTTAGGTCTCATGGGTGCTCTTCACGACTTTGTTGTTAGGTGCTTGGTCGCTAGCTAGGCGAGCATTCGCAAAATGCCTTTCCACCATACGGTGAAGCTCAAGCCCCTAGCGGACCTGGTGCACGGCAGTCCATAGCCACTGAGCCATCACTGCTTCTTCAATGCAAAAATCACGAGGAATTTCTTCCTCGTCTTATGTTTTGATTTTGAAAAATGTTTTTAGCCATCATCTTTAATTTGGCAGTTTTGATTTGAAAATTGCTAATTCCCGGCACTCATGTTACAGCATCATGCCGCATATCATGGTAAATTGAGTGCTTTGTTTCGCAATTTAAAAATTTGATAGATCTTTGATTCACTGGCTTCTTATCAGCTGTTTATGTAATGTCGGGAATCGAAAACATGTCCCCCGATTTTACTCACCAGGTGCCTTTCCCACTGGGCTATCGGGGATAGCTTGACTGAGTCGAAATTTAGTGTTTCCATTGTATTACTTTAACCGTCATAGGGGATGGTGCGACCATCAACCAGATTACTAGACTTCATCTAATCTATAGAAGTGCTTTTTTAAATACAACGCTTGTCTTGATGTCGCTACCCTCGTCGCTTTTATATATCTAAATATGTTTACAAGCACTATCGCTTGCTAAGCGAAAATCACAATTACAAATATTTTGACTTTTTTTGCTGATAGGTAATCCTTTGATCACAATCTCACCTGATGGTAAGTTATGATGTGGTCGAAGGTGTTAACAGGTTATTAGGAATTACTGGCTGTCAAGGACTGCTGCCGGAACACACCGTTAAGTGCTTGGTGACAGATTTTCTACTTGAGGGTGTAGCTAGCCAGGTGGGCATTCTCTTTAGAAAATGCCTTCCAACATGCTGTTTAGTTGTTTAGTTTAAAAATTCTCACCTCGAGTTGGAAATAGGAAAATTGAAAAAGCGCTTCTCTCGATTATATGAAGTCTAGTAGTCTGATTGATCATCGCACCATTCCCTATGACGGTTAAGTAATACTATAAGAGCACATAATTTCGACTCAGTCGCGCCATACTTGATAGGCCAGTGGGGTATCCGGTGTATAAAATCGGGGTCGTGGGTTCGATTCCCACTCGATGTGCGAAATTTTTTACACAAAAAAATTTAGGATTTGGTTTTTTTAGCGTTTGGTAGCGCTTGTAATCATATTTAGAAATATTATTAAAGAAGGATATTTATGAAATATTAGTCATATTTATAAACAGTGCATCATATTTACAAGTTGAATTGAAGATTGAAATGGTGTCGCTCCATCCTCATACGATGGTTAAAGAACGAAATACGATGACTCATAACTATATTTTTTTATTAGAGTTATGAGTCATTTTCATGTTAGCTCAGTCGTTCAGAGCATACCCATATAGGGGTGGATGAGGCGGGTTCGAATCCCGCTCATGATTAAAAATTATTCGTTTCGTAAATATGTATTGCAAGTCTGCTTGCAGACTGAATACATTGTGTCAAAACAACTAATATTAAGAACGTATCTGATATCTTTTTTTATTGCTGATACGTAAGCCTTTGACCACAATCTCACCTGATGGTAAATGATGATGTAGTCGAAGGTATTATCAGGCTTAACCTTGAATTACTGGCTCTCAAGAACAGCTGCCGGAACACACCGTTAGCAGCAATGAAAAATGATTTATTTCTTGGAATGATTGTAAATCCTCTTAGCAAAAATACTTTCAGTTGTCTTATTGCCCGTCTAAAACTTAATTTGTCCGTCAACAGATCCAAGTGATGGCAGACGACCAGAACAACCGCGGCGGCATCTTCGTCACCAACGAGAAAGGCCTGGTGCCGCCGCTCGTCACCACTGACTTTTTGGTCGACGACAAGGGGAATGCTAGTAAGTAAGGCGGTACTTTACCTAAAATGGGAACCGGCTCAGAAGGACTAACGCTAAAACACACTGTTAGATGCTGGCAGATTTTCTCATTGAGGGTGTTAGCTAGCCAGGAGAACATTCACAAAATGTCTCACCACCATGAGGTGAATTCAAACTCACGGTGGAATTCAAAATATGACCATTACGCGGCAGTTCATACCATGATTACTGGGCCACCACTTTACACCCTCGAAGCTGCTCGCATTACTGGACCCTAATTCTCTTAGCTATTGACCAAACGCCACACTACTGCGATGCTTCTGTGAGCGAACTGCTGTTAATGTCAAATTCGGTAGTCTGCTAATTCTAGCTCCTAATCGCAGTTGTATAGCAATCGCGTCGCTATCGTATGGCTGTGCTATGGCTTGCAAATTTTGCCACTGAAATAATAATGAAAACTCTATCACTCAAGCATCAGTCTTAACATCAATACAGTGGTTTTCTAGCAAACAATACATTAAATAAATATATTTAAATCATTTAGCTATTTTTTTATTCAAAATCCGCCAAAATATTTTATGCCACTGTAGTAACGCAATCGCAACAAAATAGCTTACAGCATACCAAATATATCAAAAACTATTGATAGCAAGCCACTGACTTGCGATCGAACCTGAATAGCGGGCAGACTACGGATACTGTCAAAAAACTACAATTTTTATGCAATTAAGTTGCGTTAACGCCGTTCAATAGCTAAGAGAATCGGACCCCAGCTCGAACACCGGTCGGAGATTTCGATTAAACACCGTGAGTGCTATACTCGGTGCCAAATAGCATGGCAATTGATTTCGTATATTTTAGAGTTGTTTATTTGTACCGTTGCGTCCTTGTAGGCCCTGTACTACGTAATTCTAGGGATACGAGTTTAGCAATAGACCATAATTAGGTTTGGTGGTACAGGGGCTACGAGGACGCAAGGGTACAAATAAACAACTCTAAAATATACGAAATCTATTGCCATGCTATTTGGCAACGAGTATAGCCGGTATATTTAGTTAATACATATGCCACTAATGTGTGTTTAACCATGGTATAGGGATGTATCATCTTATATATTTCTTAGGCCTCTTCAGCAAGACCGATATTCCGCCTCGACGCAGTAATGTGAACGCTACAGTGTTTGTGTATGAAGGACACTATGTAGCAGAGACGAATTACTTAGCATTGGATGGATTGACCGTGCGGGTGCTGGGTCTATAGCGTTGCAGAGGAAGAGGCCTGGGACTTGCAACCCAGTGAGTAAGGTTAAGGAGCCCCAACATGATGCATAAATGCTCCCTTTCACCGCTCGACCTTCCTCCCCTGCCTGACCAACATTTGGTAAGATCCTACTAATGCCGCCTTGGATACACGATCTAGGATGGATTTTACAGTTTTTCTTGGCAGGCCAAGGTCTTTTAGTAGGTTGTACAGGGATTTTGCTGGTATTGCCTTGCTCCAACTTCTACAGCATATAAATTAACCATATAACCAGTTTTGGTTAATTCATAATATTTGTTAGTTTTTATTGTGTGGTCTTTAGGTATGTTTGTTTTCCACGGCACAGTAAGTTCTATAAGTACTATGCGTTTTAGATTTTTTGAGTATAGAAATATATCTGGTCTGGATGACGAAAACTGAAATTACTGGGCCAGAGACCTAAGAACTAATGTCTTCGAGTGACAAGTGCAGTGTTAAACAGAAGGAGGATTGTGACACTGCAACTGTATTGGATAGACGTGACGTTTACCATGAGGCGGGTGACTTGACCTTCAAATCACTTAATATTTTTTTATGTATGTTTCAGGTCCCAGATACATTCGAAGTTCGATGTACACAGTCCCAGTGACGGCTGATCTCTTGAAGCAGACAGCGATGCCTTTCTGTCTCGTTGTAAGTAAATTATTAATTTATTTTGATGATTTTCTTTTGGTTGTATAGTGTACTAGATGCGCCCCGCGGTTGATGGATGATGATGATAAAAGTATTCTATGTGTTAATCCAACGCCTCATCTCATGGAGGTGTCTATACCAAATTTCATCAAAATTGGCCCGGCTGTTTGAGCGTAAATGTCGTTGGACACTTCGGTCAGATCTGATGATAAAAAGTATTCTATGTGTTAATCCAACGCCTCATCTACCGCCAAACCAAATTTTATCAAAATTGGTCCGACTGTTTGAGCGTAAATGTCGTTGGTCACTGCGGTCAGATCTGATGATAAAAAGTATTCTATGTGTTAATCCAACGCCTCATCTACCGCCAAACCAAATTTTATCAAAATTGGTCCGACTGTTTGAGCGTAAATGTCGTTGGTCACTGCGGTCCGATCTGATGATAAAAAGTATTCTATGTGTTAATCCAACGCCTCATCTACCGCCAAACCAAATTTTATCAAAATTGGTCCGGCTGTTTGAGCGTAAATGTCGTTGATCACTTCGGTCAGATCTGATACGATCTGACCGAAGTGACCAACGTCAAATTTCATTCTTAACCTATATTATTCTGACGTGATGTGCCGTGACTCGTTATGCATCAGAAAGGTATCGGTTTTATACTTTGAATAAGGTAGCGTTCACATTTATCTGATGCAGTGTGTTGTGTTTGTGACGCGTGTGTGGCGCACGAGCAAGTATGGACGACTACCTGATAGAATACGTACGGCAATATCAGACGATTTATGATCCAAAAAATAAGCAACATAAGTATCAAGCTACTGGAATGGAGATATTTTGCTGCGGTCTGTGGTGGATGGCGAGAGGCGCCTTATCTATGGTGAACGAGTGAGTGAGTGAGTGAGCGAGTGGGGGTGCAAGCTGGCACTTTTTGGCCAGATGGGCGGCATGGGTGGTCGTGCGGTGATATATCTTCTTTCTAATATATAAAATTCTCGTGTCACAGTTTTCGTTGCACATACTCCTCCGAAACGGCTTGACCGATTTTGATGAAATTTTTTGTGCTTATCCGGTATCTATGAGAATCGGCCAACATCTATTTTTCATCCCCCTAAATGTTAGGGGTAGTCCACCTCTAAATTTATTTTTTATTTTTAGACAAAATTTTTAATTTCTATTTTTTTATGATACAACATACAAAAATACATACAATCCTCAATTTTCACCCTTCTACGATCAACCCTTATTTTTTAATAGCCATTATTTATATGGCAAAGCAACGTTTGCCGGGTCAGCTAGTTATTATATAGAGATCTTTTCTATCTTAGCAGCATACAAGAATTATTGAAATAAAACAGAGTGTTGATTGCTTAATCTTTCTTTTACTTCTAGTTCTTAACACTATTTTTCGGCATCACTTTCAAGCTCTTTAATGAGACAATAAAACTAGCCTTTAAGATCTCATTGTCTATTTACTGGAAGAATCCAATTTCTTTTCCTCTCTCTTTGTTTTATTAGAAGCTGGTGCCAAAAATTGTATATCTTTTTTTTATGTTATTGTGACGGAACAAGCCCGAGGCCTACCTGATGTTAAGTGGACTAACCTCTGCCTATCACAGACGTATTTCGTCAACGACGAATTGCACTGTGCCCGTCACACTGAGACGTCCAGTTGTTAGGTCTCATTAGCCTGTAATTTTTCTGGCTCTCAAGGACTGCTGCCGGAACACACCGTTAGGTGCTTGTCGACAGATTTTCTACTTGCGGGTGGTCGCTAGCCAGGCGGGTTTTCGCAAAATGCCCTTCCACCATGCGGAGAAGCTCAAGCTCTGGGCGGGATTCGAACCATGGACCTGCTGCGCGGCAGTCCATAGCCAATGCCACTGAGCCATCACTGCTTCAATATCTTGTTCAAAGTTTGAATCTGAATAGGATGATTAATTAAAACATCGCAAATGTGTAAACTCTCCGAGAGCCAAAACGGAACTGATTAAGAAATGCGTCATAACGCGTCATATACATCAAAAGTGCCTAGGGATCAAGTATATTCTAACTGTAAAAAATATTCAATTAATATTTACCAAATCTAATGTAATGTAATCTAAAGTATCCAGACTGGTTTTTTAATTTAATTCCTGTGTTTAAGCTAACAACGAATCCCTATATTATTAAAAAAAAATAAAAAAATTGCAATATGAAGAAATGTAACCTAAGTTAATTTCGTCAATCAAATGGCAGCAAACCCGAAAATATAGGATTACTTGCAAAATAAAAAAAAAATACAATTATATTAATTAATAATCTGTGTTTCTATCATTTACACTAATAACACAAGCACAGCGATTTGGCATGCTTAAATCTGTTCATCAAAATCACTTTGAGGAATGGCCACCCACGTTCTTTGTAACAAGTCAAGAAGCTGTTGTGGGGTATGCACGGCATCCATTTGCCGCGGCCATTTGTAGCATATACCATGCATGTTCAATAGGGTTGAGGTTTGGCGAATGAGCAGGCCGCGGCAGAATTGATGCGAGCATCGGCAAGAGTGCGAATTACGACTCAAGCCGTATGTGGACGTGCATTATCGTCTGAAACAATACCCTCCGCATAAATCTGAGCATTGAGGTTGCCCCTGATCCAAATGATATCTGTTCTTCCACCGACCCAAATACCGGCCCAAACCATTATTGTCCCCCCTCTAGATAATTTTCTCCCATACAATTATATCCTAGATTACTGAAATTGGCCTTAAGTATATCTTGTTATATAAATCACTTATTAGTATCTAAATCCACATATTCTTCTTCCTCAGCTATCTCCAATGGCAGAACCTCTGGGCACAGAGGCCCCCCCGCCGCTGCTGGACTTCGCGGCCCTAACGGGCTCCCCCACGATGGGCCCCGTGCGGTGTTCCCGTTGCAAGGCGTACATCTGTCCCAATATGAAGTTTGTCGACGCTGGTCGGCATTTCCATTGCGCTTTTTGCAAAGCGTCTACTGAAGGTGAGTCGTACGTGGACGTCAATGTACAGTGTACTCCTGAACTGATTAACCACTTACTCCTGAAATTAAATATGACGTTGGTTAATAATTGTAAACGGTAATTGACTCGTAAACTATTATATATACACTAATCAATGGATTTGGAAAAAAAACTATCTATATGGTGTATAAATTCCTGCAGTTAATTACTTAATCATTTTATGTACAGTCACCTGCAATAATAAGTATACACATTGTAATTTTCAAAATTTTGGCAAAGACTTATGTGTCTCTCTACGTACCCAGAAGTATCTTAAAATCAAAGGATAATTTGAATTGTTTCACTCATGTGTATATTAACTTCAATCACTTAGAATTTAGTGACATCACATTATTATGAAAATTACGAAGTGTATACTTATTATTGCAGGCGACTGTACCTAATGTCACTTGGGTTATCAAGACAAATCTATATCTAATACAGTATAATCGGTTAAGACGTTTAGAAGTTTTGGTGGAATAAAAAAACTCACTAACATACATACATGAACCTGAAAACATACCACTCCTTTGTTTGGGCAGTCAATAATTTGCAGTCGGGTTTTTTACTTTTTTAATGAATGTATTCTTTCGTAGCGTGTTACATATAACTAAGATTGCAGAACTGTAGATCTGAACCGCTCGCTCTGTATAGAACTGTAGACCGCTCGCCGTGGGCCTAAATATATTAAGACCCTGTCCTAAATAGTTTTACTTCATCAGATTTTTAGCAGAATGTATTTATTTCGTAGAAGTAAGAAAATTATTTGTTAATCTTGAACACGTTATCTACGGCCAAGAAAAGCCCGAAACACGTTACCTCGAAATTTTCTCTATAAAATAAAATTACAAAGTTGACTCTAAATAACGCTTGTAACGTAAATATCTTAATTATTTACGTATGAATGTGTATGAAAATATATTAATAAAATTGCAAAATTTATCGAGACGGACAAGAAAAGTTACATCTTCGATTTACGTTTCTAGTTTTGTGTTATTAAGACTGGAGGGAAGTCTCTAATTTTCATACAAAAAGAGAAAACGTTTCTACCTACCTAAACAATAACCGATTTTGATGATTTTTGGATATGTTATAGATGTTATCAATATCCAGGTTTATAGGTTTTGATTTTTATCATTTTATTAAAGGAATTTGAATTAATGGGTATTTGAATACTGATATATTCTCACTATTCAAATACCCATTATATATATACTATATATATATAATGCTATATACTCAAAACTGGTATCTCTAGTTTGTGAACTATTTATAGGAAAAATAACAATAGATAAAGAAAAAGGAATACCTATTAACCTAGTTTATTCTGTCTGTTATAAAATACGACCAAATTTTTTAGATTTAAATAATGTTTACTATGGAAGTAAAGTTTTCGCCCAGAACGCAAATTATGCGCAAATTCTAAGTCTAAACTTGAAGAAGCTGCAATTGTCCTTATCACAGAATAGTGCTATTCTGTTCGGGCGATAAGCGGCGAGACAACACCACTTTTTAAAAATACCTATTTTTCTGTAGGAGCTTCTCTTCCCGTTCCTCTTAAGCTTTCTTTCGGATTCTATCTAAACTGATCGCGATTTCACCATCGCTGCCTCTCTTACACTCCTATGTAGCCCGAGAGTGACAAAATTTCCGCATTTGACAACGGAAGAAATCTTAATTATGTGTACATATGTATTTATGGTATAGATAAGTGGATTAGAGTGTGAAGTGTGTATTGTCGCCAGTTCCGATGGAGTACACGCAGTACATAAACAGCATGCAGCAGTACGGACGCGTGCCCGCGGAGATGGCGCTCGGGGCTTACGAAATTGTCGCCACTAAGGAGTACTGCAGGGTGAGTCTATATTTGGATACACACATATTTAAACGATTTTTATTATACTGCAAGGATATTCAGTATACCCACCCCCAGGCCCCAGTGGGGTGCCGGGGTAAGGGTTACACTAGGTTGATATACAGGGTTATTGGTAAAATGCTAACAACCTCTTAGAGTTGACTTCTGCTAGTCTTAACAAACATTTTGCCCCTTTTTTGAATTAAAGAAAATATGTGTTTGTTTATGTGTTTTTGACGGAATAGGCATGAAGACCACCTGATGTAAAACCGCGGCAGGCGCTCTTAGCTCGGAGTAGGCATTGTCTTTTACTACGAGACACAAAACTTAAAAGTGTCAGACAGTACTAGAAAAACTTATTGTTTTAAGTTTGTATCTCCTAGTAAAAGACAATGCCCACTCCGAGCCAACAACGCCCACCGCGGTTTAACATCTGGTGGTCGTGCTTATTCCGTCACATAAAAAAAATACAAAACAAAAATTTTCATCTCAAAATGTTTGTTAGGACTAGCAGAAGTCAACCCTAAGAGGTTAGCATTTTACCAATAACCCTGTATAGAAATTTCTTTATTTGGACACAATTTTTTACCCAAGAAGAACAATGCAAATAATCTATTTGAGCGATACAGTATATACAAAAGGCCTACAGCAATTTCTTGCAGCGCTCGTAGCGGAGCTTGCTTAGGCGTTGTTTACCGATCAGCTAAGTTAAACAACGTCCGCTGCGGTCATGAGTTGGATAAGTGACCGCTAGTGGCATTACTACTGAGTGCTTCCGTGCTTCAGAGGGCATGTTTATTTAGCCGTCGGTCCCAGTTGTTTTCTTAGAATAGCAGTCGTTACAGCATGGCTAGCATTCACCTTGAAGAAGAAATCCGTCGCCAAATTTAACGGACTGTCATAAATTCTACTTAGACAGTAATTCTAATTGATCCTCATTAACATATTCGACCGTATTATCACTTACCATCAGGTAAGATAGTGGATAAACTGTAGCCAAGCCAAAAAAGTTTGTTGAACATATTAAATGCTTGTCGACAGATTCTATTAGCGAAGTGCAGCTCAGGCGGGGTTTGGCCATAGAACCCCTGCGTGGCATCCCATAGCTAGTGTGACTGTTTCAAACCCTGTATTGATGAAATTGGCCATAAGAAGTATTGTGAAACCTCAACGATTGGTTTTATTTTCAGAACAACAGTCTCCCGAACCCGCCGGCGATAGTGTTCGTGATCGACGTCTCCTACAACTCCATCAAAAGTGGTCTACTCGACACTATTTGTGAAAATGTCATGGAAATTATTGAGGTAAGTTTTTTTTTATTGCTGATAGGTTTTGATCACAATCAGCTGCCGGAACACACCGGTAGGTGCGTGGTGACATATTTTCTACTTGAGGGTGGTTGCTAGCCAGGCATTCACAAAATGCCCTGCCACCATGCGGTGAAAGCTCAAGCCCGCGGTAGGATTCGAACCATGGACCTGCTGCGTGGCAGTCCATAGCCAATGCCACTGAACTATCACTGCTTCAAAAGCTAGAACTGTCCGAGCGATTCACGCCAATTGACGAGGATCCGATGTTAAGGCGTGGAAACCTGTAAAATCATCAGTTCTTCACTTGTGACGAAATGCATTTGTTAAAGGCAGAGGTCACCGCTTTTAACATCAGGGTGTCGTAAGAGGCGACTAAGCGGGTGACCCACCAGAAGGTGGGCAGCGCTTTCTGAGGAAATGATATCTCACACTGCGATCCCCAAGCCGCCTGCCAAGCGTGGGGATTATGCCAAACCCCCACGCTTGGCAGTGGGGGGGCTGTGTGCAGTGGACTATACAGTACACGAACAAATCATCTAGAAAGTTTGTCAGCAAGCACCGTTACTATAGTTACACCACAAGGATGCTTTTCTATCTTATAACTAGTTATAAAAAAATATTATTATAATATTATTGCCGGGTTAGAATTGCACCTCCCCATATCACCCCGTGGGTGTCGTAAGAGGCGACTAAGGGAAACATACTGGAAGGTGGGCAGCAGCACCTTCTAAAGAACTGCCATCTTACTCTGCCCCAGGCCGCCTGCCAAGCGTGGGGATTATGGCAAATAACCCCTTAATAGGGGAGGCTGTGTTCAGCAGTGGGCGATTCGGCTGATACAGTACAGTACAGTATTATTCAAGTATTATTAGTAAAATAAAAGTGAACATTGTCGTAATTTGCAGGCGATGCCCAAAGATGAGCAAACGGGCAAGTGTTGGACTCGTGTGGGATTCATCACATACAGTTCTACGGTGCACTTTTACAACATCAAGGTAAGCCAGTTTTTTTTATTATAACGACATCTCTTGGAGAATCAATACTATTTTTATCTGCCTTTGTCCATACACATAACATGTATTTGTCTTCAGATGTTTTCTCTCTGACAGGTGTCATCTCAATTATTATATTAGCCTATCCTAAAGGCTACAGAATAAGTCTAGAATGAAATAAATGAAAAAAATATTAATATATGAAACTTTTTTCATAAAGACACGGTAATTAAAATGTAAGTATTTAATGGGACTATATTTTATACTAGCTGTACCTGCGAATTGGTTCGCAATTGCCGTACCTGCAGACTAATTATTCACATTTGAGCACTGTTTATCTCATAATTAAGCAACGCTGTGGTCTGCGGTGAAGCACTCTTAGTAAAGCATAGCTCAGAAAGAAGCTTTTTGCTTTGGATTTGAAACACCCGGGTTGTATGTTCCAGAAGACAGTAGTAAAGTGACTCAGAGATTTCCTTCGCGCATAATACATTTTGAAGCAAACTACTGTGTCGGTTTCTTTGGAATTTCGGTTATACATGGCGTCTTTTTGCCAAGGTTCTCCTTGTTTGGCGGTAGAACGAAAATATATTACATTGTGCACTTCCATTGCGCAGTCTCCAAAATGTATCCGGCAAAAGATAGATGGTTAAAAAAACTGATTGTGGGCTGCCCGTGGGTGCTGGAATGCCCGTGGGGTGCCGGGCTGTCCGTGGGGTCACTCGTCACTATTCTGACAAAAAAAAAATAATTGAAATCGGATTACGCGTTAATAAATTACAACTAAGTGTACATTTTGACTTGCATCCCCTTTTCCGAGGGAACCGTGTAGAATTTCGGGATAAAAAATATACAATGTCCTTCTTCGTAGCATGAACTCAAATCGTGTTAAGTTTCGTTAAATTTCATTCAGTAGTTTTGGAGTGATGCGCGGTCGGGATACAGGCAGACAGACAAAAAGTACAGTTTTGGCTTCAGTGTCTACTCTCAATTTTTTTTTTTTAATATTTGCTGTGTACCGAGTTGTATCTGTTACAGTTTTAATAAAAGTAAATAATATGTACGAGAATATTATTATATCTAATTTCTATTTATTACACATTGAATTGATTACATTTGAAATACTGAACTTAGTTTGTGCATCAGTGTCCAATATCTGTTCAAGATAATACGAGTAATATTATTTTCAACTCGCGAATATCATGATCTTGTGGAATGGTTACGAAACGTAGCTACTAATGCGAAAAACAATAATCTTAAAATTCCCGCCGTAGACGTGAGATTCTACACTATCCGAGCAACATTAACAAATTATCTTTTAATCAATCAATATTAATTATTTTTATATTGGTTGTGTATACGTCTGGCCGTAGAGTTCCGTGCTAGAATGTCACCTCCCCATCTCTACCCGTGGGTGTCGTAAGAGGCGACTAAGGATAACATACCAGATGGTGGGCAACATCACTTTCTGAGGAACTGATATCTCACACTGCGATCCCTAAGCTGTCTGCCAAGCGTGTGGATTATGGCAAAGCCCTCCCATAATGTGGGTGGACTATCCGGCTGATACAGTTACAGCCACAATATACATTAAGGGCCTGTTTCAGAATGTTCGAGTAATTCGGGTTATACTACCCAGAACATATTTAATAAAAAAAAACATTATCTTTGCGTTTCACAGTCATCGATTTAGTCTATCCATTGGTTAAAGCTTAAAACGCGCTGCATGTTAACTGTCATTTTTATCATTCAGTTATGTTATGTTCTGGGTAGTATAACCAGAACTTACTCGAACATTCTGAAAAAGGCCCTTATTCTAATAAACACTAACTGCCTATCTGTGTAGTCTGAATACGACAATGTCTTTTATACTATACCGAGTGAGAAGTCAGGTCACTTTAAAACTGTTGTACAAATTTGCGGGAGGGAGAAATTTACGTAAATAAGTGCCGTTGACTCACTCACTCGCTGACTGATGAAGAGAAATGTTCTCCCGGAAGCAGTCATCTGGGGTAAAAGTGATGTGTGGATCAGTTATCTGTTCAATCAATAAGTTGTATTAGTGAGTATGAGAAAATACGAAATCATGATAATGTCGTCTACCAAGTGTAACTGATAGCAGTATTTTGGAAACGGTAAGAGGCCTTAAACAAATGTCATAAGGAATTTAATGCCATCTATCAAACATTCTTAACGCGGATCAAGTTCATCCATACCCATTGAAAATCGGCAAAATATAGAATAGAATAATAATTTATTGCTACAGAAAATAAAATAAATGACATACAATTTCTTACAAACATTATACAACTTATAGCAAAAGGAATACACTCAGTTTGAGTTATGGCCACACCAGTCAAGGTGCTACCATAACACTGATTTTCAGTGGATTCCTGAACTCGGGCTAAGATGTTCGCCGAGAAAAAAAGAGTATAAAAAAGCGAGTTCAAGAGTTACCAATAAACTAATAATATGTTCTGCATTGTCTCAAACCAACATTAATCTTTGTGGCAATAGCATGATATTTTTATACATATTACAATTTATAATATGCACTATAATTCTCTCTTATATACCTCCCTCGCAGTCTCGCAGGTAGCTCAAAACAGTGTCTTTCACTTGAAAGAAAGTGCTATTCCTCGCTTTCTCCCCTAAGTAAGTAGTCATAACTGTAAATAAAAAAATTAGGATGTGTTTAACACATTTTTAGTTTACAATGAAAGTGTAAATTATTTACAAAAAAAATTAAAATATCAATTATTTCTGTACAAATTCAACTTTTCTATGTTCACTTAGCGCTGTCTTTGTCAGACAGATTTGAAAATTTGTATATCTCACTACAAACATTGTTGTATATTATATTTTGTTCGTTCCAGGGCTCCCTTGCCCAACCACAGATGCTGTCAGTAGGCGACGTGTCGGACATGTTCGTGCCTCTACTGGAGGGATTCCTGTCGACTGCCGAGGACAGCGGCCCAGTACTGCAGTCGTTGCTGCAACAACTGCCGACCATGTGCCGCGATAACAAGGAGACTGAGACTATACTGCTGCCGGCTGTACAGGTCAGTATCACGTTACTGGAGTCCTCCACTCTACTGGAATGTTCCTGTCGACCAGTACTGCAGTCGTTGCGCAACAATTGCTGTAGACAATTTTTTCATGTTTTAGTATTAGTGAAAGCATATTTAATAGACTCTCAGATGTAATAGGGTAGGGAGATGTTGTCATGATATGATATGATTCCAAGCTAGAATTTTGAAGCGATTGTAACTGAATACATGATTATTGTAGTGAGTGTGGATAGTTAGGCCGTTTTCTGACTTGTCGGTGCGGGAGCGGTGCGGATTCGTTTCGCTCGGTATACACGGTACCGAAAGCTTGCCGAGCGCCTATGTTTTAATGCGCGTCTTCTGATTGGCGCGGTGTGTGCGGGAGCGGGGAGGGATCGTTTCGTTTTACCGCGTCTCGGGATGCGTGTCCAGGCGCCGCTCGACATTTACCGCGCGAGGTCGTGCAAACAAGATGGCGGAGCGAGATATTCACGTCGTTTTAGTACTAGAAATTGAAAAGTATCCTGCATTGTATAATTATAAATTGGCGGAATATTCGAGAAAGGACGTTACAGAGAGGATTTGGAGTGAGATATCTAATAAAACACATTTATCAGGTATGTAGTCGTTTTTATATCCAAGTTATACACAATGATTGTTTTGCCATGGAAGTGCTCCTTGCGGTGTAATAAAATAATTTGTCATATATTTTCGGACGGTTGCGCCGGATGATGTAGGGTTGATTGTGATTCCCCCCGAAGGGTTCCCGCCTTGTCGTGGCGGTGGGGCTTAGTAGCCGTGGCTACTAAGCCCACCACATCTTCGGTACTGCAGAATTTTATACCGAGAATATACCGACAGGTGAGTAGGTGAAGGCAACGCGGTATCGTTTCGGTACAGACCTTACAGATCCCGCACCGCTCCCACACCGACAAGTCAGAAAACGGCCTTAGTCGGGTGTTTGTTGGATCAAATTTTACTAGCACTGATGATTTGTTTATTCTTAATATCCGATCGGCTCCCGAACATCAAAGATATAGGACGTGGTCCATCCTCGAGTGCCTGCCGTTGTCATTCACAAAGTTTCACAGAAAGTGTCGCCTGTCGAATTTTCATGACATTTATATTATCGTTTTAATGACGAGAATCTCTCATTAAACTGTGTTTATGATCACTATCTTACAACTTGAACATTGAAGTGTATTTTGTGGCACACTTTACTGAAGAACTATCACGCCAATAGACTTGTGTTTTAACATAGTCATTTAACTTCATATCTAGATGTGTTATATGTAAGAAAAATATAATTTATAACCATTAAAAAATGAATATATACAATTTTCTATTAATTGGATAGAATGCTATTGTACTCCTAACTCCATCTGTTAGAAACCCAAAGAGTTAACATCGCTGCAACAGAACTAAACTCAACACTCAAATACATCGTAGTTAATCTACTTAATACTAGATGACACCACTAGAATGAGGATGTAAAATAAACGCGAGCCCTCACAAAGCTAAGCTTTTTGCTGGTCTATTACTATAACTGTCATTTCAAATTAAGTTTCAATTGTGTCTAGTATTTCACCATTTCGTACAAATGATTACTTACAAGAGAGCAAAGGCTAGCCTATCAGTGACTAAGCGTTATAATTTCCAGGCTGGTTTAGAAGCCCTGAAAGCCGCCGACACGTCGGGGCAGCTGCTAGTATTCCACACGTCGCTGCCGACGTACAACGCTCCTGGGAAGCTCATCAACAGAGAGGATAGAAAACTGCTCGGGACCGACAAGGAGAAGACCATTCTCAGTAAGTGTTGTCAACAACTACATCCGTATTCTCAAACCCGCTGAATAATTTCCGCTATCCAGTTTCGTTTCTATTTGGCCGACTTAAAAAAAAGGAGAAGAAATTCGACTGTATTTTTTTTTAATGTTGGTTACCTCAGAACTTTTAGCTTAATTCTTTTTTTATTTAAAAGCTGATGCTACCCGTGTGGTCACATTTAAAATTAATCAATTGGTCCAACCGTTTAGCCTGTTAGACCGCATATTTTTGAAGCAATGATGGCCGAGCGGTAATAGCTATGGACTGCCGTGCCGCAGTACCCTGGTTCGATCCCCACCGCCGCCTTGAGCTTCACCGCATGGTGGAAGAGCATTTTGCGATTGCCCGCCTGGCTAGCTACCACCCTCAAGTAGAAAGTCTGTCGCCAAGCACCGAAAGGTGTGTTCCGGCAGTAGTCCTTGAGAGTCAGTGAAATTACAGGCACAATGAGACTTAACAACTATGTCTCAATGTGACGGGCGCAGTGCAATTCGTGACTTGTGATGAATTGCAACTGTTATAGGCAGAGGTTAGTCCACTTATCCTGATGTTAACATCAGGTGGGCCTCGAGCATGTTCCACCACAATAACATAAAAAATAAAAAATTGTTGCCACGTGCCACGCTCCCATGCCATAATCCCCGATATCCGTAGTTACGTTAGCCCATTGGATGAGATAAAAGTTTCCCGTTGTTATTGCAGACCCAGCAACGACAGCGTACAACGAAGTAGGTCAGGCTTGCTCAGCGGCCGGCGTCAGTGTCGAGATGTTCGTCTGCAACCAGAGCTACGTGGACACCGCCACCATCGGGCAGCTCGCGAGGCTCACTGGCGGGCACATCAGGAAATATACATACTTTTCTGTCAGTACATACATACATATTTAACTATACCTGTATTTTACAACTTCGTCGAGCGGGACATATATACTTTTATTTTGAACCGTTCGTAGCTTAGCTTGCTTAGTCGTTCTTAGTTGATCAACTATGTCATGACTTGGATAGGTGATCACTAGTGACATTACTATAGAACATGCTATTTTGCGATTGCCCGCTCGGCTAGCCACCCTCAAGTAGAGAGTCTGTCACTAAGCACCTAATGATGTGTTCCGGCACATGCCTTTGAGAGCTCATAATTTTGCATGGTGGAAGGGCATTTTGCGTATGCCCGCCTGGCTAGCGACCATCCTCAAGTAGAAAATCTGTCGCCAAGCACCTAACGGTGTGCTCCAGCAGCATTCCTTGCGAGCCAGTAAAATTATAGACACATGAGACTTAAGAAATATGTCTCAAGGTGATGGGCGCAGTGCAATTCGTGACTTGTGACGAAATGCATCTGTTATAGGTAGAGGTTTCCGCTTAACATCAGGTGGGCCTCGAGTTTATTCCGTCACAATAACATAAAAAATCGAGGTTAGCATGAACAACATCTTCGACCACATCATCACTTACCATCAGGTGCGATCGTGGTCAAAGGCTGTCTATTTTGAAGAGTTTTTTTTATAGCTCATATAGATATAAAAAAAACTTTTCAAAATCGACGCGTATACAGACTTTGTCTGTTTACTCATGATTATACTTTCTCGCATAGATTCACCTTCACTTTAGCATTGCTATTAATATCAAACCGCGAGCCCACGATAGTCACTCTAATATATTTCCTCTGCAGGTGTACAAGAATAATTTATCTTTTTACAATCCAATAGTTCAGATGTGTCGCCAATATAATGAAATCTAAAAAGAACACCATCCATACCTCACTTGTCTTCTGTAACTAAAATCTTTACATTTTCAAAAGGGATGTGGGGAAATTGGTTTTTACGGCCCAAATTCACCGTAAACGTTATTAACATTACTTCTATTTTATTATCTTCATTTAATTGTATACAAGCAAACCGACCCGGCTTCGCACGGGTGCAATGCTGATACCAAATAATGTGTAATATAAAAATATTCATTTAAATTATATGCTGTAGAGGAACATATTGATCTATATTAAATGCACAATGTATTTAAAGCTCGAAATAATAAGTCAGGAAATGTAACTGCATTAAAAAAATTACCCAACAAAAGTCGTGTCCAAGTAGGCGGGGCTTAAAAGTGGTGTCCAGCGCGTCATGAGTCGGACATGTTTCTTGCAAGCGAGCGCACGTTAAATATTCGCGTACGTGTTCGTTTTTATCATTGTGAAATACCGTGGTGCATCATCATGCCAGCATGTGTTGTGAACTAGTGGAGAAGCCATACAAGATCAAACTGTCCACGGATCACTTTTCACTAATAAGTAATCAAAATATTCAATGATGTTCAGATACGTTATCAAAACGAGATTGTCAATACCATGCAAGATGAAGTCAGTAAATTTTTCATCCAGGTATTTTTTTGCTTCATGATGAAATTTTGAAATGTAAAACGATTAAATTAATATATTTTAATAACGTTAATGTATTTTGCTTATTAATTTTTGTTTCCCTGCCAATCCAATTCGGCAAAATAAGTGGATAGCTGCAGTTAAGAAAGACATGAATGTGGATGCCTTTGAAAACCAGTAGAGTATGCTCCATGGATTTTGACGTAAACGATATTTTGAAATCATTAAAATAAGGTATAAGCTTCCATGTTACACAAAACTGCAGTTCCAGTTTGAACAGTAATTACATATTGTTTTACTATTCAAAACATTCTTTTTATATATTAAATCTGAAATAAAGCTGCTTTTTCAACCAGGTGATTCATCAAGAAAAACGTCAACATTTTTAAGATATACTATAGAAAATGAATAAAGCAAGGAGGATAAAAATTGGTATGTTATATAGGTTTGACTCTTTGGCTCATGAAATAACTATACCATAGAAACAGTTTCTTGTTTGGTCTAATTAAAGCACTAGAAATTTTACGGGCTAAGGTTGATTTACCGACTGCCAATGCTGAAGTGTGTGATTTCTCAATAAAACAAATACTGCAACACCCTCAAGCGCATACGGAACAAAAACATAAATTGCTGAGGTTTAATTTTTTTCACTTATTCTTGAGGTATTTTTGTTTTTTCGTAGATCTGAAACTGATTTTCAATGTTATTTTCAGGAGAATAATATAAACGCTAAATGTATTGACGAACAGCCAAGAAAAACAAAATTGAAAAATTATATTGTTTCAACAAGTACTGCAAAGCACGAATGAAAAACTGAAAAACAGTCATCAAACAATTAACAGCCATAATTTTTTTTGATCAAAAGTATAATCGTTCAATTTTTCAGAATCTGTCTTTACTACAAGGAAAGAAAGATTCGCTTTAAATGTCTTCTAGACAAAACTTAATAAACATATCATAATTGACCGGATCTAGCGTTTATAGAGTTGTAAAAAGTAGCCCAAAAATTATGAAAAAATATTGCACAATATAACTGTTTTATTATGGAATTGTTCTGGACCACTTATTGCATAACGTCGTTCAATCTGCGGTAACTTAGCTGCCTCGAGTATCTAAGTTACTATGGATACTGAAGCTCAGCTGTCATAACAGACATTGCAGCACACTGTCGAACCAATCGTTGCTTTTGTTATGAATTTAAACCAATCACCAAGCATGTCTATTTCTAATCTAGTCGTTCTTTAATTATACGTCGTTTTGGTTTGAAGTAGGGCCACTTTTTGTGTGGAGTTTGTTCTGAATTACATTTTCTGACTTTTATTTATTCGTAGATTTAAGGTCCTTACCGCCGGTTTCCCGTACGCGTGTCAAAACTCGATTCATCTAACAAGCCGTCACATTTAACAATCTGCTAACTTTCAACGGGTTTCTGGAACGCATATTAACTTAAAATTACATAACACATGATTGTTTATCTATGATGACATGAAGTTTGAAAAAGTCGTTCATATTCATTCATTCTGTAGTATTTTGTCTTTATTTAACGCATAACGTTGTCTCTTTTGTTTTGACATGAAATCAATGCCAAATCATTTCTGTGCTTCGCCGCCGTTACTATGGTTACCAGCTTATTAATCTAGGGAATGTTCCACCGTCGCGTCGAATGTAATCACTACGTTTTGGTTTTTGGTCGGATGATCATAAAAGTCGATTTAGATAAAAGTGAAATAGCAGCATTTTTTTGTTGTTGGCTTTGTTTTTCATTGTGGTAGGTCATTTTGTAAATGCCCGCCTGACTAGCTACCACCCTCAGGTACAAAATCGCCAATCTCATAAAGGTGTGCTCCGGCAGCAGTCTTTGAGAGCCAGTAATTCTAGGTTAGCCTAACATCTTCGACCACATCATCACTTACCATCAGGTGAGATAGTGGACAAAGGCTAAACTAACAGGGCTAAAAAAAAATCTCAACTGATGGTAAGTGATTGATGTCTTATGATGATGTACTCGAAAAATCTAAACAGGTTTAACCTAGAATTGGCTTTTCATCAAGAACAGCCTTCGTAACACACCATTAGATGCTTGGTGACAGATTTTCTGTATAAGGGCCAACAAATATCGCATTCTAAAATCTCCCGCCATTCACCTGCACCATGCGGCGAAATGTAAATCCATTATTTTGTGATGTGGTTTGAGATTCTAACCATTGATCTCCAGCGCAGCAATACAAAAGAATACACTGCTCACACCCGGTTATTGCTGCATATCAGGCGCACAACAAAATTTTAAACCATATCTTAATGCCCTTCTTAACCAAAAGGTGCTTCCACAAAGATTGTTGACGTCTGGAAGGCGGTCATCCATAACATTTCATGCGAATTCTTTCGTTGGTAGTATATACAGCTGCGGTTTGTATAATAAGGCCGTCAGGAGGTTATAGCACCGTATTGAGCAGTCCTGTGGGGTGCAGGGTTAGAATGTTACCCCCCACAACTTTTCCCGTGGATGTAGTAAAAGGCGACTAAGGAAAAATACCAGCATTGCCTTCTATACACTGACAATTTCTACTGAGATCCCCAAGAGGCTCCTGCCAAGCGTGGGGATTGCAAATCTCCTGATGTGGGAGACCTTGTTCAAAGCTGGACTTTCCCGTTGATATGGTGATGATGATAAACCTAATGAGCAGCAACGCTAAAAATCACGTCGACTTTAGTACATACCATATTTACGTAGTAGTAATATGTGAAGTCATATCTGGTATAATTATGTACTTGTACTATCGTATCAGTTATTAGAGGAAATATTTAGGTAGCTACTCCTAAAACCATTTTAAAAGCCATATTTTATATATCTTTACGATTTCAAGACGTTAATCTTAGAATAATTGGTCGATTTTGGGCAATTAGCACAATTCACTTTGACAAACCGTTAACATACAAAAAAGGCTTTTCGGAAACCCAAAATAGAATTAATTGGCGTTTAATCGGAGATTTGACATCAGTGTTGACAAACAGTCACATGAAGTTTTCAGCAACCCAATTTGCATTTGACAATGGATTAACAAGCATTTAACGTAATTTATCACTAATTTGCCTTTTAGAAACCGGCTGTTAATTGGATAAGGATAAATGCTATATTGCTTAAAATCGCTTCGTAAATAAGCCATTATTTCTCGTAAAAAGTATAGTATAAAAAATGGTTATTGTAGGTTATCCCTTAAAGATAGACATTTGTAGACCTTTTAGGTGAACAATACATTAACCGCATCAAAATCGGTTGTGTACTTTTAAAGATCTAAGCATACATAGGCACAGAAAAAAGCACAGGAAAGCGACTTTGTTTTATATCATGTAGTGAAGTAAAGGATTTTTCAACATGAACTTTGTTTTCTAAAACAAAATAAAATAAAGAATTTAGATGAAGGAGATAAATTTTTTTTTTTTAACTTTTTGGTTTGCATACTGGTTGTTACAGCAAGAAATCTTAAACATAATCTTATATGACAAGAACATGATTGGCTAAACAGCCTCCTTAGTAGAAACACGGCATGTACACTAATTTTTGCACTCAGCATGAAAATATAAATAATTATAACTTAAGATGAAATAAACATAAACAATAAAGTACATATAAATTAGTTTTGTATGCCATTAAAACTATACTTGGCTAAGAAAAACTTCTTGATTTTGTTGACTGATATATCGAAAATATCAAGCTCCTGACAGACGCTATTGTATGTAAAACACAAGCGGTTTATAGGTGAGTTTTGAGCATAATTAGTCCGACAAAAAGGCAGCGCAAGGGTCCTGTAGTCTCGCCGTGAGATAATCGTTCGAGGAACACCAAAGTTGATTCTTTCGAGTGAGCCGGGATTGTCAATTTTACCATGAATAAGTTTATAAAGAAATACAACATCAGATATTTTGCTCCTAAGGTTAAGTGGAATTGCTTTATAATATTATAGTCTAGAGTCGTAGCTTTTAAGACTGTGACATTTGTTATCAGCATACGAGAGGTAAAATAAATTTTTTTTGGAGAGTTTCAATTCTATACTTGTGGACTGCGTAAAAAGGATTCCAAATGAGACTACAATACTCTAGAAGGCTACGAACATAACAATTAAAGAGTATCACAGATATGTCGGGTTCCTTGAAATACTTAGTTTGTCTAAAGACAAAGCCCGCAAGTCTGCCACCCTTCTTGACGATATGGTCAATATGTTCTCTAAAATCTAACTTTTGATCCACAATACCACCTAGGTCACGAGTACTCGTCACTTCTTTAACTAGCGTTCCGTTAATGTAATATGATGCAACAAACGGGTTTCTTTTTCAAATAAATTTTATGTAAGTACTTTGTTGGATTGAGAATCATCTTATTGTTTCGACACCAAAGATCGAGATAACTTTGCAAAGTATTAATATCGTCTCTTGAATTTATCAATCTGTAAATTTTTAGGTCGTCTGCAAACAATTTATAGTTTGAGGTTATTTTGGAACAAAGATTATTTATGAATAATAAATAGAGCAGAGGTCCGAGATGCGATCCCTGGGGTACACCAGAAGGTATTGTTTTGACTAAAGACTTAAAGCCTCGAACGATAACCAACTGAGAGTGATTACGCAAGTAAGATTCGCACCATCTGAGTAACGAACCACACATTCCGGCGTGTCCCAGTTTGAGGATTAGAATGCTGTGATCGACAATGTCGAACGCCTTGGAGGAATCGGTGGATATAGCATGAACTTCTGCACCTTTTATATTATTAGAATATTCAAATAAGTTAGATGCTATTGATCGTTCCGGTAAACAACCATGTTGATGCGGATCGAATAAAGGTTGAGATGGAAGTATAAGAGTTTTTGGACCATTGACTCGAATAATTTCCCAAACGCTGATAAAATAGAAATGGGCCTGTGGTTATGTCACTACGATCTCCTGTTTTATGAATCGGCATGATATGTGCCATTTTCATCGTGTGGGAAATACTCCATTTATAAGAGATTTGTTGTAGATGATTTGCAACGGCTTCACCAGCTGCAAGGCACAGGTTTTTAGAAAAATAGGGGTGATGTTGTCCGGCCCAGGACCTTTATTTACGTTGATGAGCTGATGAGATTTTAAAATATCAGCTTTGAAAAAAGTACACGAGTTCAGAGATGAATGGTGGTTATTTGAGCGATCCAGAGTATAGGCAGTCTCTGATTCGTTACTGTAAATTGAGTTAAAATATTCCAGGAATGGGTTACTGATCTGCTGCCCCCCAGATACTTTGTTATCACCAAGAAACATTTCGTCTGGCATGCCGCCACTATTGGACCTTAGTGTTTTGATGAATGACCAGAAGTATTTGGGGCTCTTCTTTATATAAGTTGGAGCTTTAGACCTGAATTCAGATAAACAACCCACTATCAACTTGTCACAACGAAGGCGCAATAATTGAAAAGCTAAGTGATCCCTAGGGTTACCATATTTTTTAAAACGATTATGAAAATTAGCTTTTTCTTTATAGTTCTTATCAGAGAGCGACTAAACCAGGAAGGGTATTCGGTATTGTTTCTTAAAGTTTCGGGTGTGTAATTGATAATTATTGGCAAGATAGGGTCATAAAAAATATCGACAGTTTCATCTACCGTGTAGTGTGGATTGAAATGGGCTTCCCAGTTGATATTTTGTAGCTCTTCAGTGATATTTTTATAATTTGGTTTCGAAAAATTTAAACCCAGGGATCTCTTGCTTTTTATAACTTTACGAGGAAAATGTTTCATTTCAATAATTAAAGCTGGATGGTGCATAGAGTCTATTTTAACAAGAGGGATATTACACTCTTCAACCGAATTTTTTTTGGCATTGTTAGTGCTTACAAGGTCTAGTGTACGTCCATTTGCGTTAGTAACTGGGTTGATTTGATTCAAGTTATTGAATGAAAGGAAGTCGACCAAAAGCTCTTCAGTTGTCGAACTCGGAATACTCGAAAGAATTCAATGCGTGCTGTCATCAACGGTGCCAATTTAAATATGTAAGGTTAAAGTCATCAGCCAGCAAAATATCAGAATGTTTTGGTAATTTATATTGATATACTTATGTAATATCTGACGTAATGGGATCAGTTCTATCATGAGTAGCAGGTGAAGGATTATATACTGCACAGATACAAAAGTGTTTAATCTGACTGCCATCTCTTAATTTAATGACAACCCAGATGACTTCGTCCTCCGACTCCTATTTTAGCTTACGACAAGGTTCATGTTGTTCTAACACGGCAACCAAAACACCACCTCCGTCTCGCTTTGAGTTAGAAGATGAGGATCGGTCTCGACTGAAAACTATGTACCTATTGTCGAAAAGCTCATGGTCGTACATAGAGTCATTTAGATATGACTCTGTTAGTATTATAATGTCTGTATCTTGTTTCAATACACTCAGCAACAACATTTCTGTTTTGGTTCTAAGACCTCTTACATTTTGGTAGTATAGTTTTGGGTTTCAATGACATGATGGGCTGGTATTAGGAACAGAGATCATACAAAATAACTGAGACTATAATATACAACTAGATAGGGCAATTAGAACAACTTAGATTGATTTAAAAAAAATTAAATCCTTCACAATAAAGCTTTTGGAGTTCGCGTCTTTTCTCATAAAGATTCTGCCGTTTCGAACCCACACAAAACCAAATTTCTTGTCTCTTGCGACTTTTCTGACAGCTGCGTGTAGTTGCTTGTTGGCCGGACTCAGTATTACGAAGAGAAAAGTTTGGCAAAGAATGAAAAATGGTATCTGGCAAACCTCCACCGCGAACACGCTAAATTCTTTGTTTTAGAAAACAATGTTCTTGTTGAAAAACCCTTTATAAGAGTTAATTAAACTGTCGGAATTCCCGGTGGAGACAAGAATAGTGTGTTCGTATAACGTGTATATGTGTTTGTTGTACAGGCTGAGACGGACGGGCCGCGGCTGGTGTGGGACGCGTGCCGCGTGGCGTGCCGGCCGACGGCGCACGACGCCGTGATGCGCGTGCGCACCTCCACCGGCGTGCGCGCTACGGACTTCTACGGACACATGTTCATGTCCAACACTACCGACGTAGAACTCGCCGCTATAGGTATGTCTCTACTCTACTGCACTCTACACACATACACACCTATATACACATACACACACACACACACAGACACACACACACACACACACATACACACGCACACTTACATACTAGTAAGTGACTCAAGCACTTCTAACTGTATTACATTCTTCATGCGTACTGTAACATCTTGTTAAAATGCATACCTTCCGTGCTCTTTCATTATTTTATCTTATAGTGTGACAGATGTGTCATACTGACAACTGCAAATTTATTTCACTCAATTTATTTACACATTTTCAAATAATTATTCAATGACAACTTTCAAAATAACAGTATATGTCGTGTATTTAGTTTCACACACAATTTTTTATATACACGAAAGTTTTAAATATGACAGCTATAACATCTATGACTTATTTCTATCAATTTTACACCTGGCAATTTAGACAGATGTCGCATCATATGTCAGTTACACTATAAAAAAATGTAATGAAAATATACATTAAGTAATTTTACTTATGGAATCTACTTAGAACCTATATGATATATTAGTAGGGTTTATGGTTTATATTGTTCTATACTCTATTGCCTTAACACTTTATACTTGTAATTAGATTTATAATCTATCCATCTGCTCTAGAATCAATCTATAATCAGATAGATGATAATAATCTATTGCTCTGAAACTGATAAGTGTACAATATATTTTTAGCATCAGAAGTGTTATTGAATTAAAAAAAACAACAATTTGATAACTATTTACATGTAATTACTAAATATCTTGACTTACAATAGAACTTACATTAATAGAACAGCGATCAATTCAAAACAAATTCACAATGAATCACCAAAGTAACAAAGAACTTAGACTTACTGCAAATTGCACCGAGCACCCTTCCAACGACCTCACTCTACGAAATCTCACCGGGAACTGCCCGAAACACGTGGCGGGAGCCGTATTTATAGCCTATGATTAGGTGACGTCACAATATGCAGCAAGCCGTTATAGATTATGCTAACAATATATTAACAACAAAAGCAAGTATTTGATCAACAAGCGGGAATCTTCGGCTTTTCCTATCTTGAATCTGTATAGCCCGTCTTCTACTCTATTGAACATAATATCTATCCAGAAACAGAGTAGACATTACTAGATGAAATTATTACAAATTTAGAGAATTATTGAAAATAATACTAACTTAACAAATGAGTACGTTCTAATAAAATAATATTAAAAAATACTGTAAACTTTTTGCAACACTGACTTGTCATTCGTGATTTTTTGATGCAATAGTAATAGATAACCCAGCTGACGTGCCGCAGTTTCATCGTATTTTGCGAATACTCGCCTGGCTCTCTACCTCTCAAATAGAAAAAAATATGTCGCCAAGCAACAATGTGTTCCGGTAGCAGTCCTTAAAATCCAGTAAATGATAGACGAATGCGACTTAAAAAACTCTGTCTCAGAGCGCAGTGCTGTTCGTCAATTGACGAAATGCATCTGTTATAGACTTGCTCTTACTTGACTAATGCTCTTATGAAAATCAGTAACAAAATTGAATATTGAAATATCCCAAATTCCAAAAAGTGTTTATAGCCACTGCGAGAAGATCCTGCATTATGAACCTAAAACCGATGGCATAAGAAACACTATGAACAAATATGTCGTTATGTGCGACCACCAGAGATGTTCGAGAAAGATGTAGTGTGCGAAAAAGGCTCAACCAATGGGATCGCTGCGTTCGGCGATGCTATGAGAGTGGAGCTATCCCATTGGTGGAATGTTACCTTGCACATCTGTTGAATACGCATTAAATTTGATTGTGGTTTGTGTGTTCCCACAGATGCGGATAAGGCGATAGGCATTGAAATAAAACACGACGACAAACTAACGGCAGAAGATGGCGTCTATATACAAGCAGCACTTCTATATACACACAGGTAATACACTATGTACTTCTAAATATAAAGTAATAACAAGCACAATCGCGTGCTGTGCGTAAATCACATTACAAATCATTGTAGCAGAACTTTTTTTGTTCTGGACGGGAATCTAACCCGCGACCTCCAATTTCGTGCCGGATGCTTATTCCACTCGGTCACTGGAACCCTACTCTTTGGAGACGAAACTTTATTTATTTATTTAAAATTAATGAATTTATTAAGTCTTATAAAGTTTATACTCCAATTGTATTACTTTAAGGTTGAACTGGCCGGTAACTTTTCCATACAAACGCCGTAGGATGATCACTCCCTTATTTGAGGTTTTAGGTCCACAACTAAGCATGATATCGATTTATCTCTTCATTATCTAGGCTTGTCTTGGCACCGATTTGTAAAAAAAATCTTCACATGATAGTTATAAGCCTCGAAACATCCCTGTAATATCACGAATTTTAGCGCATGTTTAGTCGTAAATAAACGACTTATAGAGCATGAAATCCCTAAAATTATTTACATAGAAGCATAGCTCAGTTCATGATCATTTTAGATAACATTTTGGAAAACAAATACATCCAGTAGTATAATCATAAACATCCTAGAGCCAAAGGTCGGCACACATAGTTTTGCGCGCTAGTTTTTCGTTCAAAATATTGGGCATCTCATGTCAATACTTCCATTCCGCGGTGAGGGAAGCGGGCGGGCGGGTCTCATGCGCAGCACACTAATATATAATTAACAAAACGCACACTACCAAAAGTCACGTGCACCGCGCCGCGATCTTAGAACATAATATTATATTGTAGGAATGCCCTGTTGCTTTTTGGTGTGCACGTATGTATACACTACCAATATGTAGTGCCTATGCCTACTTACGTACTTATATATATATATATATATATTTACATATGTTGGGAGTTGGGGACCGGATTTTCTTTCGCATTTGATTAGTTTGTTCGTGATAGTAAGTGTCGGACGCCATAATCCATATAGATAGGTACTTGGGTAATATAAATACGTAACTATGTCTAGGTACTCACCTACTCTCACCTAAGTTAGTACCTAGTAGGTATTAGTCAATACGCAGGTCATGATAGCTATGGTGAGTACCTAATCATTTTAGCAACACTTAGACAATATAAAAAGCTGCATTTGGTTAGATACGGTATGGACGTAGGTAGTCCGCATTCTTTTTAGAATATAGTCTAAGCAGTAATATAACTTCGAGAAAGTACCTACCTAACACAAAGTAGTAAAGGGTTAGAATTAGAAGCTCAATGGAAGATACCTACCTATCTACGATATAATTATCATTTATCATATAGGCCTGCCTAGGCACGCAACTGCCAGCGATGTCAAATCGACATTCGCGGGCGCGCATTACATTGCATACCTATCTACATAGCTATAAGATCACAACAAATGATAAAGTTAGTACTATGTATCTACCTACGTAAATTAGTAGAATAAGTATGTATATTTGTAGTAGTTACTTATACCTAAGGTAGTACGAAAGTTTATATGGTAAACTTAGCGATGATTGTAGGCACTTACCTAATCAAAAATAACCTATGATTAGTTATTGATTTTTATTGGAAATAATTTAAATCAGTTACGGGTAGGTAGAGAATTTTTATTCCAAATGTGTTCTACCAGGATTTGTAGATCCATGATGCCATCGTAGGTACAATACCGCTTAGAGACAGATTTTGAAATCGGTACGACACACTCTCATCTCAAAGCTCGCTAGCCGGGCGAGCATTCGCAAAACAACCTTCCACCATGCGGTGAAGTTCATGCCCGCGGCGGGATTCGACCCATAGACCTGTTGCGCGGCAGTCCATTGCTAAGAGCCATCACTGCTTCCCGTTAAGTGTTTAGTGACAGAATTTCTACTTGAGGGTGGTAGCTAGCCAAGCGAGCATTCGCAAAATGCCCATCTACCAAGCGGTGAATTTCAAGCCCGCGGCGGGATTCGAACCATAGACCTGCTGCGTGGCAGTCCAAAGCTAATGCCACTGAGCCATCACTGCTTCCCGTTAGGTGCTTTCTGACAGATTTTCTACTTGAGGGTGGTAGCTATCCAGGCGAGCATTCGCAAAATGCTCTTCACCAACGCGGGGAAGCTCAATATCGCGGCTGGATTCGAACCATGGACCTGCTGCCCGGCAGTCACTAGCTAATGCCACTGGCCCATCACTGCTTCCCGTTAGGCGCTTACTGACAGATTTTCTGCTTGAGGATGGTGGCTACCAGGCGAACATTCGCAAAATGCCCTATGACCTTCCACCAAGCGGTGAAGCTCGAGCCCGCAGCGGGATTCGAACCATAAACATGCTGCGAGGCAGTCCATAGCTAATGCCACTGAGTTCACGTTAGTTGCATGGTGACAGATTTTCTACTTGGGTAGCTATCCCGGCGAGCATTCGCAAAATGCTCTTTTTTTTATGCCTGATAGGTTAGCCTTTGACCACTATCTCACCTGATGGTAAGTGATGATGTGGTCGAAGATGTTGTTCAGGCTAACCTAGAAGTACTGGCTCTCAAGGACAGCTGCCGGAACACACCGTTAGGTGCTTGGCGACAGATTTTCTACTTGTGGGTGGTAGCTATACAGGCGGGCATTCACAAAATGCCCTACCACCATGCTATAACGACTGCCATCCTAAGACCACAACCGGGACCAACGGCTTAACGTGCCCTCCGAAGCACGGAAGCGCTCAGTAGTATTGTCCTAGCGGTCACCCATCCAACTCATGACCGCGCGCGACGGTGCTAAACTTTGCTGATCGGTTGAGAACAGCTAAGTAAACTTCGCTACGAACTCTCCACCACGCGGTGAAGCTCAATATCGCGGCGGGATTCAAACTATGGACCTGCTGCGCAGCAGTCCATAACCAATGCCACTGAGCCATCACTGCTTCCCTTTAGGTGCTTGGCGACCGATTTTTTACTTGAGGGTAGTAGCTATCCAGGCGGGCATTCGTATAATGCTCTTCTACCACGCGGTGAAGATTAAGCCCGCGACGGGATTCGAACCATGGACCTGCTGCGCGGAAGTCCATAACCTATGCCACTGAGCCGTCACTGCTTTACAAAATATGTTGTAGTAAAAGCAGTAACTTGCTAATTATGTAATAAATAATTATTGTAGGTAAATATTTACTACATCAATATGAAAAGAACAAACTAATACATTTACTATGTACCTACAAATCATTGTACCTACTTACTAAATATTTACCTACTATAGGTGAAATAAAATAACATCAGTATGTTATTATAAAACGACGAAAATTATAACAACAGGTACCTACTGTCCGAACCAAAATGTATTCCTCTGTGAATATATAATATTATTTTATAAGAAATACCTACACACGTCGTGACGTAGCTTGAGACACTATCTCCGTCCGTCGTCAAACATCGTAATTCGTTCGGCATGGTTCGGCTTTCATTGATATATCGCAAACAAGTGTGCGTAATTAGCGTAGATGCAATACGGGTGTGTGATGCGCGATCACTATCTTCGTACTACTCATCACGGAGTCTTACCCTTTCCCACAAAGGTATAGGTGAAATAGCATGCTTTGTTCCCTCGCCCGCTGACAAGTTCGAGCCGTCGGCAAGTGCATCCTTAACCGTCATAGACGGTGCCGCGTGGAATAGGCATCCGGCGTGATTCCGGAGGACGTGGGTTCGATTCCCGTCCGAACAAAACATTTTGTGCAACTGTAATGAACAAAACACTCTAATCATTTGAAAAAAAAGTGTAATTTATAAAAGTAAAGTGCAAATATGGCTGATTATCTTACAGTATATTTAACTTACCCTTCTGACTTATCCAGGTCAGGACAGAGACGACTCCGTATCCTGAACTTGGCGCTGAACGTGGCGCACCAGCTCGCAGACGTGTACAGGAGTATGGAGCTGGACACCTGCATCAACTTCCTCACCAAGCAAGGTTACTTTACTTACGTTATTATTTACTACAAGTTTATAGTCGAACTCACAATGATTAGATGAACCAACAAATCCAGCATGGACCTAAAAAACGTTTTCCCATATTAAATAAAATCATTTTTCGAGCTAGGATGCTCGGTGTATTAAAATTTTCATGAGAATATAAAAAAATAACAAAAACGCCTTTCAAAAGAAAAAAAAACAAAATTATAAATAATACTGACTTAATTTTAAATAATTTAAGTATATTTATTTAATTAAAACTGGCCTACGCCAACTGATTATTTTTAAGCGACAACACTAACAATTTTTTTAAATTTGAATATCTGCAAAGTGTTGATTGAATATATCCATCTGTTTTTTTGTGGTAATATTTGATACTGTTACTACCTATTGAAAATAAATGCGTCTATGCAGAGATAAGCGAGAAAAAAAAATATTACAAAAACATAGAAAATGATTGTCTCCTATAAGTGCTAAAATAAAATATTTTTTTGTAGATTTATTAGTGCTTTTGGTAGATAACTACCATGCCATGAAACAATATTTGAAATCTCGCCATCAAGAAAGGAAATAATGCGTTTCTATGGTTTCTATGGCTTTTACTTGATTTTGTAAATATCTCTAAAACTATAATAGATAAAGCAAGGATAGTTTCAATAGACATTTTGATTAATTATAAGCTTTCCAAAACACTAATCACATGAGGACGACCGCAAGTAAGGTCAAATCCTACAATGTGCTAGGGGCACAAGTATTTACATTCATAAAATCACGCCAGACCACAAATTTCTATTTGCTACAATCCTTATATATCTGTTTCGCTTCATCTACACTCATCAATCCTTTCATACATAAGCGTCGGTTTAGGGTACTCCTGACCTGCCTTTTTCAGAACGTCTTCGATCTGATTTCGGAACGTTCGCCGAGGTCTTCCCCTTCCAAAACTTCCACTTGTCCCATGTATAACTGTTTAGTCAAGTACACAGAACAGGACACAAGTGAATAAATTTTATTACATTCGTCTCATAAAAAAGGATAAGAGCGGTCTAATTTTCAACTATGTATTACCAAATGCCAACGAAAATCGACTACATTCAAAATGGTTAAAATACTTTAGCAAGTGTTAAGTTCCATCAGGTGAGATTTTACTCAAAGGCGATATCGTCAATGAAAAATTATCCCTGTCTTGTTACTATACAATTTTGAGAAACCCGCATCTGGGTTTTGACTATATATACTATCCTACTAACTACACTAATTTTAAAATCATACATTTCGTTGATTATTATCTTGTATATTGTTTATTTGTGCTGTAGTAGCACCAGGTAAAACTCTTCATACTTACTATTACTAACACAACCGCGACTTAAACCGCGCGAGATTTGGATATGTCTCCCTCTAATCGACGACTTGTTTACAATATGAAGCAGGATTAGAAAATATATAGCAGTTTTTTTTATATTGTTATGATTGCAATTACGCCTGCTGTGCGGATTACATTACAAAATTAGACATCCCGCACATGACTTAAATTTTTCCTATCGTATATTTGTAAAATATATAGCATTATTTGAATTGTAGATTTGAGTAACAGTATCAAGTCCAAAAAATAAAACCAAAACTAATTGCCAGGCTGATTTAGAATGACGTAAATGTCATATGAATCAATTTGTACTTGTTCAATTGTTGTAATAAAAAATACATTTATGAGTATAATATCAATTTTAAATTAATTATTATTATGATTTTATTATTTATACAAAAATTTTCGATTAAAAATAATTAAAATTAACCCTTAAGTTTGTTTTAAAATCGAAACAATTTAAGAATTTCTTATATTAAAATTAGGTTTATAGTTACTGCGTCAGAGTACAAAGACGTCACATCGCCGGGGTCGCAAACCTTTTACGTAGTGATTTAATTATTTAATATACTTTTACGTAATCTTGGTGTATATAAGCGTGAGTCGAAGACAAGAGTTTTTTTTTAATAATTCTGTTTCATTCGATGATATCGGGAACATTTTTTGAATAATATTTTCGTAATATTGAGTGATCTCAAAATATGCAAGTAACATGGTTATTTTTATATCTTAAATATACAAAGAATATCTCCGAGAGTGTACACCGCGGCATGTCATCTCAAATCACAAAGTGCATTCGTATTGTAAACATAATATGAATATATTTGTTCCAGCGGTATGGGCCCTGCGGGAGCACCCCCCGCGGCAAGTGCGGGAGGGGCTGTCGACGCGATGCGCTCGCTCGCTCGCTGCGTACCGACGGCACTGCGCTTCTCCTTCCTCCGCCGGCCAGCTCGTGCTGCCCGAGTCCATGAAGCTGTTGCCGCTCTACACTAGCTGTATGCTGCGCTCAGACGCTATAGCCGGGGGTAAGAACACTTTATGGAATTGTAATAAGGCGTGTTTTTGTTTATAGTTTGGGAATCTGTACATATGTTTAAGTATACTTTAAATTATGCTGCTGCTCGTGTGGTGTACTATTTTTTCGTTGTCGGGCTTAGCGAGTTAAGTGAAGGATCCTATATTTAGATTATGATTAGACAATAGCTGGACATAGTAATGTTATATATTTCTTGTAACACCATTATTGTATAGTTATTATAATTTAAATCTTGTAAAAAAGTTTGTTGGTGCGATGCAGGTCACCAACATATATTGTTAAACCGGAAACTATACAAAATTTTAGTTTAGCGATCACATAGCGTTTTCCAAACAAACGTAATTTTAATTAATTAATACTAATTGAATAATAATGGACAAAACTCGCGAAAGTTTTTTAGCTCAAACGTAATTTTGACATATTTTAAATACCAAGTGTTCAAACTTGGAAATTTTTTTGTACCGAGAGGCTTTAGTAATTTGTTTCAGAGTTAGACGCTGGAGATCGACTGGCCTTCTCACTCGCACTTTTAAAGATAATTTCAAATAGCAACAATAGGTGCGTTCGTTTTGGCTCGATTGCGTTTGTAGCAGTTTCAAAAGTGGCATTTGTGTATTAGCGTTCGGATAGAAGCTTTTGCTATTTTTGACCACCAATTACCTGCATGCTATCCGAACGGCTTAAAACGTACTTTGACAACCGACAATGTTTTAACAATTTTGCACAGTATGAAACATGGAATCAATCTCTAAAATTAACAAAAAAGTAGGTACCTATATTATTATTATTTCATTGTTAATGGCTTATGATAGTTACATATATAAAAAAACTTATGAAACTCTTCAATCGCGCCAAATACAACTGTCAAACCAGCAGTTGTCAAAAAACGATCACCACGATCCCACGTTATGACATGGGTCAAAAATATCACTTTTCTCTGTCATTTGTAGCGTTTTCAAAGCTATCCGAACGGTGAGCGAAAACGATATTTTTGCTCACGAAGTCCCAAAACGAACGGCCCGTGTGATCACTTTTAGCGTTTGTGAGTGTTATTTTTGGCACCGATAGGCTATCCGAACGCCCTAAATATGGTTTATATTTTTTTAAATGTGGTCAATCATTATTTTGCTGCATGCAACTATAGATGTTCTCTACTGATTTTCATTTTGATATCTGTTATGGGGGATCCAAAACGCGTAATTTAGTTATTTTAAATTTTGGGCCTCTAATTCTAATTGAACTCAACATGTAACAAAGTAAAAATATGTTGAGAACATCTATAGTTTCATGCAGCAAAATAATGATTGACTACATTTTAAAAAATATAAACCATATTTTTGCTATTTGAAATAATCTTCAAAAGTGCGAGTGAGAGGGCTGCAAAATGTAAAAGGCCTCTTAAGCAATCCTTGTTGTGCCTACAAATCCTTCAAGTTGGGATTTACAGCAGACATCGTTCTAGGCGTTCCTATATGGCGACCGGCCGGCGACACACAAATCCCAAATAATCGGGAGAAAGTCTTGCACAAAAGATGATACACTCACTGCACTGTAACGTTCATACAATATGGATTTTAATGCAAGTGTTATTTCTTGCGTCTTCAATTGTTCAGTTATTATTAATAAAATTAACATGGAGCGGCGATGTGCGTTTTTTAGCGGAGAGAAAACGAATGAATAGTCCACACATTACCCTCTATACAAAATATTTCCTGCGAGCATCTTGTATGCCTTTTGTAGGTAGACTATAACACCAAACATCTACCGAATCGATACTGCTATTGCCATCTCTGGGATCTGTTGAGCTAAAAACTCAGACAGCAGCTGATACGATGGGCTCTGCAGCATATTGGCGCTATCCTGAGGGTTCACCAATTTAGAACTAACATATATTATATATATGAGAAAATTAATAAGGCATTGACGCTTCACCATCGACCTTGTAGTCATTATAGAACTAACGCTAGCCTGGTTGCAGATACCTGTTACTGTGGAGTGAATACTGCGTGTTATTATCCCAGCTGGTCTAATGACACGCAAAACTTTGCATAGGTGTCGTCGAGCGTTGTATTTATGCTTTTGGTTTAACAGTATTTAGTTATTCTCTATTTTATATCTAAATGGAAAAAAAAATGCCATTGGAAACAAATTTCAAAATACATAATTTTTCGAGAAAATGGCAAAGCAGAGGCTGAGATAGATATTAGGCTCAATGAAATATTTGCCAAATTTCATCGAGTTTGAAGACAAGGTTTTGAAGGGTATGGATGCCGGTGAAATTACAGACACACGAGATTTAACATCTGTATGGGTCAGGGTTGTGGGTGCAGTGCAGTTCGCCACTTGTGACGAATTATTCAAAATTACCATGAAAGGAAATATAGTAAAAAAAACTGTCGTTGTCAAATTTTATGTTCTTTTTTTCTTCTCCGTTATTTTGAAGAGATTCGTCAACCCTGCGAATAGCAGGATGGGTATCGCGATACTGTACCGCACATACAGATAGCGTAGTGTACAAGTCATTATAAAAATGTATGTGCGATACTCGGTGCAGACGAGACTCACTGAGGAACCTCGTCTTGTGAGCCACGTAAAGTAAGAGGGGCTTTTTGGATACTCATGAAGCTACTCACAAAAATAGTAAAAGCAAGAAAAGGATTGTAGACACCCCATTTACAACTTACAACGGATCACAAGCCGTCTCAAGACCCGCTAAAGTCGACTCGACTCGCAAAGATCTGGCGTGGCCCACTTGGAACTCGCTAAACCGACTCCAAACTCAAGTGGGTCGTTGCCGGTATAACATGACCAAATGGGGTTGCTCTCACGTAGGAACCCAATGTAGTTGTGGCGCTATGCAGGACATGTGTCACTTGCTGTCCTGCCCTCAGTGTCACAATGCTTGTACTTTGAGTGACCTGAACGAGGTCTCTACTCTTGGGGTGGCTACCGCCCAGTACTGGCTGTCATCCACCTAAATGTGAATCGTCGTCACGAAGATGAAGAATAAAAGTAGTAAATATTTTTGCAATGATGTATGCTCCGCGGTTAACCTTACTATAGGTGTGGATGCCGCGGGCTCGAATCCCGTACATGACTATAATTATTTCTCGTTGTAATTTTGTAATATTTGTTGTTTGTTTATAGTATGCATTAAACGCTAATTAAGTTGAGCGAGTCCAGAATTAAAAAAAAAAAACAAAATGTTTTATATGAATTTAATTAAAAAGTAAAATAATTACATTAAAAGTATAACTAAGTAATCAGGTGTCTAGTGCTCGAAGTATGAGACAGAAGTGCCGCACGAAGCGGCGGGCGGAAACTCGCAGGGTCGGATGGCTGCCTCGTGCTGACCTCGGTCACGTAGCGCTGCGTCAGCGCCTCGCTGTTGCCGTGAGGTGCGATTGCATCAGAGTTGTATTGTGTCAGCACTTTGCATATGTTACCTATATGTAACACGCTTATAGTAGTTGTATGGACAGGAGTCCTTCTTAATCCCCGTAGTCCCACACTTTACCACTGTGTCGTGACGTATTCGACTTGGCTCCTGGAATGTCACAGGAAGACACCAGCCGATATATGTGCTACTAGGCACGTGTGTATAAAACGGCGGGAACGACCTACCTTCGGACTACGTGCTAGTCGCTCCGTCGATAAGGGAATTATTGCTAAACACCCTAAAGCTAGATAATTGATCAATCAGCTAATAATACGGAATTAAATTAGGATAAGTTCCCTGATTTACATGGTGAAGTAGGGGCCCGCCGGCAGCAATCCGTTGCTCGCACTAACTGGACGCCTGGCGTCATAAATAACAGTCCCTCACTTTGTTGCACAAAGCATTAATGTTTATCGTCACTAATAAACTAGCAATCCGTTGCTTTTAATCCACTTGGTCGCCGCGACCTCAATTTTGCACAACCCGCTTCAACGTGTGAGCTGCCCACGGCTTGAACTCGTCGCACACATTTACAAAATCCATCGCATATAACACAAACAAGATTCGCGTCCGCGCGCGTTCAGAAACAGACTGCATTGTTTACCTTTGTTTACCGAACAGTAGCATATGAGTAATGTGTGTTATCCCGTTGTGATGCAGGACCGGATATATCGTGCGACGACCGCGCGTGCGCCATGTACCGCGCGCTGGTGGCCGACGTGCCCGCCTCCGTCGTGTACACGTACCCGCGCCTGCTGCCGCTGCACAGGCAACCAGGCGCGAGGCCACAGCCGCTGCGGGCCTCCGTCGACAAGATGCATGAACAGGGGGTCTATCTGCTAGGTATGTACTGCATTAGCTATCGCTCTCTACTTTAAGGGTGCTTACCATTTGAGTGAGATTCGCTAAAAACGCTAAAAACGATCACACTCCTAAAAAGTTGTTCCACATGGGTCTTTGCGTTATTTTCGCCTTAAACGCTACATCTAATGTCAAAAGTGACAGAAGTGGCAAATTATAGTGGCATTCTTAGCGTTCTTATCCAAAAATGGAACGGGGATGACAGTTACAAACGATCACGTGATCACAACCATAGACGCATAATGTGATCGAAATTATCGAAAATAACGTTCTTAGCGACTAATGGAATATACCCTTAGGTTCAACTGCCCGGTTATTTCTCCATACAAACGTCCTAGGGTGATCACTCCCTTATTTGAGATTTTAAGTCCAGACTTAAGCATAATACCGATTGATATCCTCATTATCTAAGCTTGTATGATGCTAAAATTTTAAAAAGATAGTTAAGTTGTAAGTTATGAGCTTCGAAAACTTTATATAATGTTTCGAGGCTTGTAAGTCTCAAGTAAATTATTTTATTAAAATTTCGTCATCATACAAGCCTAGATAATGACGAGATCAATCGATATTATGCTTTATTTTCGACCTAAATCCTCAAATAAAGGAGTGATCACCCTACGACGTTTGTATGGAAAACGGGCCGGCCAGTTAACCCTTAAGCCCGTGAGGTACCGGGCTAGAGTGTCACCTCCCTATCTTTACCCGTCGGTGTCATCGGCAACTAAGTGTAACACACCAAAAAATGGGCTGCAGCGCTTTCTAAGGAACCGATGTCTTACACTGCGGTACCTAAGACGTGGAGGAGGCTGTGTTCAGCAGTGAGCAATCCGGCTGGTACAATACAGTATACTTTAAGAACTTTAGACTTTCCAAGAACTTTACCCTTTCGATGTTAATTACATACTAGTTTTTTGTATTTGTAGCATTTTTTTGTATTTTTGCTATGCATGATAAAAAACTTTGACCACTATCTCACCTAACAGTAAATGAAGATGTTGTTCATGCTAACCTAGAATTACTGGCTCTCAAGGACAGCTGCTGGAAAATACCGTTAGGTACTTGGCTATAAATTTTCAACTTGAGGGTAGCCAGTTCGCAAATTGCCACTATGCTATAACGACTGCCGTCCTAAGACAACAACCGGGGCCGATGGCTTAACGTGCCAAAGCTGCTAAAGCACGTGCACGCTCAGTAATAATATCACTAGCGTTCACCATCCAAGTCATGATCTTGGCGGACATTGCTTAACTTAATAAATCAGTTAAGAACGGCTAAGCAAACCACAACAACCAGATATAAAATATGATCACTTGGGTGGGCAGTAGTTTCAACTACCCTCAATAATATGGAAGAGCGTGCCTTCGTCAATGGAAAGGTCTGTACTGCCCCAGGCAAAGTCGTCTAAGAGATAATGCAATTTGAAAAAATCGCGTGCTGCGCGAAAATCATATTATAACAAATTATTGGAGCACAATCCCCTATGACGGATAAAAGTAATACAATTGGAGCACGAAATTTCGGCTAAAAATAGCGTGCCCAGGTGGCCGAGATGTTTAGGCATCCGGCGCGAATTCGGAGGACGCGGGTTCGATTCCCGCCCGGAGCATAACATTTTGTGCTCCAATAATTTGTAACAATATTATGTATACTTCATCCCGCCAGGACTTCCAGCGGAAGCATACTGAATCCACGTCAGCTCTGTAAAGGTGTACAAAAGGTGTATTAATGAATCGTACACTATTGTTTACAGAGAACGGAGTCCACATGTTGATCTGGGTGGGGTCGCAGGCCAGTCCAGAGTTTGTACAGGACGTGTTCGACGTGCCCTCGCCGCAACAAATCGACACGCAGGTCTGACTACTATTGTACTTTATCTAAAACTTGTTTTGTTAAATCCTGATTAGGAATTAAATAATAGTATTATAATGACATACTTCTTTTACCAACTTGTGCAACCAACCATGTGGAGGTGTAATAAATTAGAACTATACGAGTAAAATACAAGTATATAAGGTTATTGGTAAAATTCTAACAACCTCTTAGGGTTGACTTCTGCTAGTCCTAAGCCCAACAAACATTTTGAGATGAACTTTTTTGTGTTTTATTTTTTTTAGTTCCCTTTGAATAGAATTTTGAATATTTACTTCGATTTAAAAATAAATAAATATGAAATTTTAAATTACAGGCACAAGAGATATTTAACACCAGGTGATCCTCGTGCTTATTCCGTCAAAGACACATAAGCAAAGACAAAAAAAACATTTCAAAATGTTTGTTAGGACAAGCAGAAGTCAACCCTAAGAGGTTGTTAGCATTTGACCAATAACCCTGTATATCTAAATATGATTGCAAGCATCATCGCATGCTAAACGAATATCAGTTTTACAAAATTTTAGAACAAAGTTTTCGATTCGTTCGTAATTAAAGAGACGAACATTTTTTGATAAACATATTTTTGTTTGTGTTTTTTTTTAAATGTTAATTGAATGTTTCCTAAAATATTTTGAGAAAACATTAGTTATAATTAAAAATGGATTCCGCAAAGTATCGCATGAATCAATTAATTATGTTAATGTGTTGTTATGAACATTCCAGGTGACAGAGCTGCCAGTACTGGACACGGCGGCGAGTCGTGCTGTGAGAGATATAATAAACGACGCTCGTCTACTGAGGTCTAGCGCGATGAGGGTAAGGATACTATCGTTTAACTTAATACATTCACTTACGGCATTACAGAACTAGAGCTGAGCGACTCAAGTGGTCCTGCCGCGGGTGAGTGAATGGACCGTCCTAAAGGGGTCCTTGCTATGTTTTGTTTTGTGCTCGAAGTGTGGAGGGACGCGAGCCTTAAATGAATGCGGCGTTTTCTCGTACTCGTACTGATATATGTCTTATTAGAAAGAAGAGAGAAACGCTGCAATGAAGGTATATTTCTACTATGTATATTCTAAAGTACCAGGCGAACATACACGAGCAGGAAAGCACCGAAATGTCGGTCCTGAAAAAAATGAGGGTACGATAGTGCCTACGTAGTATGCCTATAGTATGTAGGCATTTTCCATTTTCTGTCTTACATCTGCTAGAAATGGACTGGCCAAAGAATTGACTGATTTATCAATAGAAATCACTATAAACCTAAGATAAATAAAGAAGTTGATGGAGCTTGGCGCCCGCTATAAGTAAAGCAATAAAACATGTTTCTATCACACTGTCCCTTTCACGCGTTAAGTTTGCCATATTGCAGAGAGAAAAATAACAACTATTATCAATTTTTTTTTGTATTTTTGACGTTTTGTAACAGTAATCGATAGGGGGCTGTATAAAATCAAATATATTTTATGTTCTCTGTTTTCTTTTTTTTTACTCACTTGTACCAACACTTCAGAGAGAAGATAAAAATTAACCTTATATCAGTCCCTCGTCTATGACGGCATTATACGATATTTGGTGTATCACAACTCGGTATCAATTTAAAAGTGCTATAATTTTTAAGTAATTATCCTTTCGATCATTTTTAAACGTCTGTTAAAAACTTCTATAAATTGAAGCTACAAGCACTAGTTAAGGTTGAACTGGCCGGTCGCTTCTCCATACAAACGCCGTAGGGTGATCACTCCCTTATTTGAGATTTTAAGTCCAGACTTAAGCATAATACTGATAGATATCGTCATTATCTAGGCTTGTATGATGCCAAAATTTTAAAAAGATAATTAATTTGTACGTTATCAGCGTCGCAAACTTTATAAGAAAACGTTTCAAGGCTCATTATTCTCACATTAATTATTATATTAAAATTTTGGCATCATACAAGCCTAGATAATGATGATATCAATCGGAATTATGCTTTATTTGGGACCTTATTTCTCAAATAAGGGAGTGATCACCCTACGGCCTTTGTATGGAAAACGGACCGGCCAGTTCACCCTTAACACCACTAGGGGCGCGAGCATTACCAGTAATGCGGGTTGTAATACAAAACAACGTATAGGACACGTGATAGATCACGTGCTACGTACGCTTTTTGTGAGTGTTGCATACGTTATTTTGTATTACACTCGGGACTGCTAGTCTGCGCGTCTCAGCACACCGCGCTTTCAATGTACTCTTGGGTTAATGGGCTAAGCCTAGGGTATATAAAAGAATACTGTACTGACCAACAGTTAAGTTAATCTTTTCGCTCTGGACACCAGAAAGTAACATCATATCTGAATATTTGCGAATTGAGGAGGGAGGGTCGAATGTGTACAGGCAGTTACATGCTTTTTTATGAGGTTACGGTTTAGATAGTAGCTTTCTCGTTCAATTAAGATTAGATATTGTTTTATTTGTAACGAGTATGCATGGTCTTTACTGTATTTCCAGCATGAGGCATGTTTTTATTGAAAGTTTTTTTTCTGTCGGTACTCCTGTGTGTGTTTGTTATTTTAAATGTTTATTTTTTTACACATGCTTGATTATTTGTATTGTTATTAAATATATAAACAAATCCCTACTGTCATTGTTACGAAGCAACAAAGTTATATCTCCTTTGGTACAAATTACACGAGCTTAAATATTTAGCTCAAATTCGGACCTTATTTTATCCGTTCTAATCAGAAAAAATAAGGTTGTCTTGAAGCGATACAACATGTCCATAACGATTTTAATGACATTGAAGATGCATATCATGACTCCTCTGTTCAGATGTATCCTAGCAAAAGGCAATGTATATAGTTATATCTTTCAAATTCAATTGGTAACTTCTTAAGATTAGCATAAATCTTATAATCGCCCTATGCTATAATCATAATTTGACAAATTAAGTACAGGTACACGTTGTGCCGAACTGAAACTATTAATATATAAATTATACTTTTTCTACAGTATAGTAATTCAAAATCAAACAAATATTATTTCCGAGCTCTTTACTTCACTTCTTTTACCTGAAAAAATTCAATTTGTAACTTTAAAATGTGGTATATAATGAAATTAAATAAACCACTAGTCAGCCAGAGCGTAAAGTATAGACTGGATATCAAATTCTAGTTTGGTATCAATATCTTGATCTACCCTTCTTAGTGCTCTAGCATAGCCAGGTCGTGTGGGTGAGACTAGTAGTGCCATCTAGCTAGTAGACGCGATAACTGTTTGAAAGCTAGTATAATCAGTCCTCTCCCGTTACCCACGTGTACTTCACTGTACTATAATTTGAAAATAACTCCATCTATTGAGCGCGCAAGTAACGACTCTCAGCACTAAGTTGTGTACTGAAACTTCTTGACGTCAAAGGCTTATTGGTGAATAAATATAATGAGTTACAAAATTACAAATATACTAGAAATAAAACTATATTACAAACATCCACCCCTATAGGCGGGGTTTTGCTCTGACCGACTGAGCTAACATGACAAAGACTCATAACTCTAATTTTTCCATTCGTTCTTTAACCTTCGTATGGGGATGGAGTGACATCTATAGTTCTTATGTTGTACTACAAACAATAATAATTTCGCAATTAGCTTTAAACTTATTAACGATGTTTGAGTATTAATTAATCTGAGTTCGGGGTTGAAAAGTACACGGTTTTCTGAAAATTTTGAAATTTCTTAGTTTTCCAACATGCTGTGTAAAAAAATATAAATTATTATTGTTTATTATCTCTGTGCGTGCTTACAATAAAACTTCACACTTTGTTTTACACATATAATACTCATACCCTTTTTTCCTTTGATAAGTTAATAGTAATAAATATTCTTAAAATAATAATGCCGATCGCTTTTACACAAAAGTACCTGTAAATAAATGTATTGCACCTTAAGTTATAAGTTGCCATTCAAGCTTGCTTAGAATGAGATAGTAGATAGAAGCATATCTGGCACTGGCGTCTCCCGTACCCACAGCTAACGATCACCCTTGCGGCGGACGCGCGCGGCGCCGCCCTGGCGCGGAGCCTGCTGGTGGAGGACCGCGGCGTGGCCGGGGCGCCCGCCTACACGGAGAGCCTCATGGAGATGCACAAACTTGTGCAGAAACTGCTGTATGTCGCACTATCGACGCTTCATGATAACGCCATCTATCCAGCATTCCTTGACAACTTTTTGGCGATCATTGGTTATGGGTATTTCATTTTGGCGCGCGTCTCGAAACAGCGTACGTCGCGCGGGAGACGCTTCTATCATTCACTACAGCGATAATTTGGCAACATGAAAAAATATTGGTGCAATATCTGAGGAAGTAGTTGGTGCATCTTTTGGGCGATCATTGCTTTTGGTTATGGGATAGTTCTTTCCACTTTTATGTAAGTAAATGCTTGCAAAAAATGCTGTATTTTACGAACGTTACGTTTGATTTTAGGGCCATCTATCGAGACTCCTGTGGCAACTTTTGGGTGTTCATTAATTTCCATTTTGAAATTCACAAACGTGTGTGGGAACTTCTGTGCGTTTGCAACGACACTTTTCTCATTCACTACAACGCCATCTATTGGGAATCCATTAGCAACTAGGGCGAATATTAATAATGGTTTGAGATTCAGTGAAAATTCTTCGCGTCTCTGCAGTGCTTCTACCACAGGATCATCTATTAGAAACATTATAACTTTTGATTTGAGGATTCTTATATCATACGTCTGTTTATTAGCAAGAGCCATAAAGCAATACACCTAAACACTTGCAATGCAGTCGAGGTTTGATTCATTTATTGGGCGCCATCTTTTGCTGATCGCTCGCAACTTCAAACTTTCTTCAAACCATGGCCAGAGAATACAAATAAACGCCTAGGCATTTGAATCAGATGTACAGTCGCCTGCTTATATTAATAAACATATTATAAAGCCCTGGATCACACCAGGTATTCTTAGATGTATTCGCACTAGAGATAGGATGCATATTCGTCTGAAAGAAACTCCTGATAACATTATTTTAAAAGTATCCTACACGAGATATAGAAACTTTTGCACAAAATTATTGAAAAATCTTAAAGTAAACTTTCAGAAAGGAGAGCTACAGAAAAATAAAAATAACATCAAAAAAACATGGCAAACAATAAAAAATATAACCTGTACAGACAAAGGAAAACTGTCAAATGAAATACTTTTAAAAATAAAACAAAATCCCTCAGATTCTATCAATTACATAAATAATTATTTTGCTAGTGTAGGAAAAAATCTTGCCAGTAAAATAACTTCTTCAGATTGTTGTGAGACAATAAAGCTCCTTCCGTTGCAATCAAATTCTATGGTTTTAATAGATACTGAAGAGGCTGAGATTCTTAGCATTGTTAAAGCTTTAAAAAATGACTGTGCTGCAGGTTATGACGGTATTTCATCAAAAATTTTAAAACAAACAGCACCTATTTTAGTTCCCTTAATTACCCATGTTTGCAATATTAGCATATCCTCGGGAGTGTTTCCATCTGTTCTTAAAACTGCCCTTATAACTCCAATCCACAAGGCTGGCAACAGAGGCAGTGTCGAAAACTACAGGCCCATTTCTGTACTACCTTCTATTGCTAAAATTTTGGAAAAAGTTATCAATAGACGACTAATGACATATGTACATAAATTTAATATACTTTCTCCTAATCAGTTTGGGTTTAGACCTGGTAGATCGGCAGAGGATGCAGTGTCGGAAGCCACAAACTACATCATTAATGAGATTGATAAGCGTAATAAGGTCATAGGTATCTTTCTAGACCTCGCCAAAGCCTTCGACACTGTCTCTGTCCCCTTGCTAGTAAAGAAGCTTGAACAGGTGGGAATAAGAGGTAGAGCTTTGTGTCTGATGGAAGATTACTTAAAAAAAAGGACTCAGAGAACTAAAATAGCTGATAAAATTAGTGACAAAGAAACAACAAGCTATGGGGTTCCTCAAGGAAGCGTATTAGGCCCAAGCCTTTTCTTAATATATGTTAACGATTTGTGCAACTTGAACTTAGATCACGGCAAGATATTTTCATATGCAGACGATACTGCTCTTATTTTTGTTGGTAAAACCTGGGCGGAAGCTCGTTTACGTGCTGAAAAAGGTTTAAACATTGTCACTAAATGGCTACAAAACAATCTTCTCTCACTTAATGTAGGAAAAACTAAATGCATAACTTTCTCTAACCCTCGTGCTCCAATACCTAGGCTTAATACCATAAAGGTTCACTCAAACTGTATGAACAACAATTGTCTATGTCCAGAATTGCAATATGTGCCTAATGTCAGATATTTAGGTGTGACTTTAGATAGAACAATGACATGGAAAGCGCATATTGAGGCTCTTAGTGGAAGAGTGCGTAAGTTAATTTATATATTCAAAAATTTACGTGATATAGCAGATAGAAAATTAATCCTTGATGTTTACAACGCACTTTGCAAATCAATTCTTACATATTGCAATACATGTTGGGGCGGAACATTTAATTGCTACATGATGATGATCGAACGTGCTCAAAGGGCAATATTAAAAGTAGCAACTTTCAGACCATTCCTGTATTCGACATCAGAACTATATAAAGATTGTAAAGTACTAACTGTTCGACAATTATTCATACATAATCTTATAATGATCCAACACAGGCAATCATATCAATTAACCAACAAAAGAAGGAAGGATATAGTTTATAAGGCACCTAGAGTTAATACGAAACATGCGAAACGATATCTTTCTTTTCTTGGTCCACATTTGTACAATAAAGCCAGCAAAATAATAAAGAACCTCGTTACATATAACAGGAAAGATGCTAAATTTGCTATTTCTAATTGGCTAAGAAACCTCAATTATGAGGAAACTGAGAAATTACTAAAGGTAGATACATAATCTAAATACTTACCTACATTGTCAACCTCTATTATTCTCTCTAATACACAGATATACACTCTCACTGAGACACGTTTCAAGCCAACACTTACCTACTTACACCTTACATCCCCATCATAAATACACATAACACACCTCACTCACACACAAATACACACACATACGCTCACTCTTTTCTTTATACATTTTCACAATACTCACATACATACAACTACTAAAAGTAAATACTTATTTCAATAATGTAAAAACTAAAAAAGAAAAATTGTACTTACCATTTCTGAAACTGAAAGAATCTATATTCATATTAATGTTTTATTTTTTTAAATCTGTATCATGTAACTAATACTTAGACACAGTCATGTAACACACGTAATATTTTAAAGTACACTTGAAGGGTTTGCAGAACCTGCAACACAAGAAATCACTTTCTTAGTGTAGGTTCTGCGAAAAAACATACTAAGGAATTTTGTACAAGCATTGTCTTTTTTGTAAGAATTAGTTAATGTAACAAAAGTGCCAATTTAGTTTGTTAACAAATTGTATACTATATATGAGAAATAAACATTATTATTATTATTATTATTATTATTATTACATAACGCTGTTCTGAAAGACAGAATTAAATAATAAAAAGGGCCATTATGTGTTACGTAGTAATATTATTATTACATGTTATTGTAGGCGGCTGTACGCTCGTGTAAATTTCAGCTTTCAATTGATTTTTCGTTAAAATATGCACGAGTTTATAATGTATAAACTTAACACATAAAATTGTATCGATTTTCCATCGATTATATCAAAATTCTATTGATATCGGTTTTTAATCGACATAATTTTAAGGTCTTCTGAAAATAACTGCTGTGCATGCCATCTATTGGACTTTCTTGAAAGTTCTTACTTTTTAGGCTTTTGGTTTTAATACATTGTTCATTACTTGCATGCTTTGTAATATAAGTGTTCCGCTATAACTCTATACTTATATGTATAATCTGTATCCTATACTTTTATGTATAGGATACAGATTATGCATACTCGTAGAGAACGGTGAGGTCATGGTTCTTTTGAATGATCGATTGCCATTACCAATCATTGTGTATTTTTGAATCGGTTTTGAAATGTTTGCCTAACTTACCAACGCATAGCGAACCTAACATGCGTAGAGCAATCTTTTTGGACTACAATATAAAAAACTGTTAACGTGGCTGGATTGAATGTAAAATGATTGATTTAAATATTCCGACGAACGATTCAAAAATAAAATATCGATCGAATATTGACATATATCTTTGGACTGCTCACTTTTCATCATAACTATACTAAGTTTTCTTGGGTGGTTTGTGGCGTACTTTGTTATTTTTTTTATCTTTCTGGGACGTGTCACCTGGTGTTTTTAACATTTGGCTTGGATTAAATTAGAGTGAATGCATTAATATTATGCGATAAAACATAATACAACACATTTTAAAATCACGTCATCACGTTTTTATAACATAAAATCATAACACATAAATGGAAAATAAAATTTAAATAAAATTTCGATTAAATTTAACACATCACTTATTTTGCGGACATAATATTTGGATACGTTTTTTGTCGGGTGTAAATAATAGAAGCAAACTTTTTGGGAATCGGCTTAGGTATTCGCCTGTATCAATCACCAACGTACTTTCTCATGACACTCATATTCCATAACATCTTATCCAATTTATTTTCCTTTCAGTTAACGGTGATGCGACAACACGACAAAATGGAGGCGGTGTTACGTCACTTCCTGGTGGAAGACCGCGGCGTCGACGGAAGTGCGTCATACGTCGACTACCTGTGCCATGTACATAAAGAAATCAGGGCACTTCTATAGCGTTTGTACGAATAAGTCGCCGACGCAACATAACGGCATCGCATCAATTCGAATACAATCGAACAAATTCGAAAACAGTCGCTGGATTTATTTGAAAACAACGGTCGTTTTCGAACTTATTATTCACACGGTCGAAATTGAAACTAGCTGCGAGCTATTTCGTACCGTATGTCATATGAGTTAATGTCGATAATTAATTGATTTTGAATTCATGTGATGCTGGTTGGTTGTGTGAGCGACAACCTTGAATGGTTCCGCATGCGTGTCGGTCCGATCCGCATGCGTCGTTGTATTAAGAGGGAGTGTTACTCAGACCTTTATAAAACTGTTAGTCAAATCGTACGATTTCGTAACACTTCGTATGGAATGTGTCGTTCTATAGAAAATTTTCAAAATCCAATAATATATTATAAAAAGTAAACCATCATGTCTGTATGTCTCTGCAGGGATAGGCAGGAGGAGTATAAACTCCCGTAATAATTGTAATAAAATAATTTTTAATGCAGTTAGTCGCTGTACGTCATCCAGATCTTTTAATGGCGAATTCCACTCACATTAATTTTGACCACACAAGGGTCTATGGTATAACATTTAATATGAACCATAGACACAAAATGTGATCAAAATTATCGAAAATAACGAAATTGGCGTCATGTGGAATACGGCCTAAGTGACGTATCATTATAAATCGGGGTCCATGATGGCTCGCAAACAATTTGAAGTTCCAATTTACTGTGGCATACCATCATAAACTAACTAACCTAAGTCCATTACATCAATACATCGTAAATGTTCAGACATAATTTTTTCATCATAAAAGCTATTAGCATTTCAAACGGGTGACCTAAAATGTTTGAGCATATATCATGGAAGCATTATTTTATTTAATCATAGTGATCAACCGCATGTATGCTGTTTGCTTAACTAACAATAACTGCCAATTAATGCTATGTGATGTCATGTTAAAAACAATAACCTACAACCTAACCTACTGCTATTAAGTTTGGCCTAAAATAAATAAAAATATATGAAATGTGTAGCAAAACAATTAATAGTATAATAACAAGTTGCAAGCTTCCCTGACAGTTTTTACCGGATCGGGAAGCACTCGAAATTTAAAAGTTTTCACCCAGAACGACAGACAGACAGATAAACAATAGGGTATCTTAAGATAAACGTGTTAATAAAATAACAAAAGGCATAATAAGAATGATGTTTTATTACAAAAAGAAGTACCAATATACGTTTTGAAAATAAATTCGAATTACGTTAATACGTAAAAATCTGATGACATATTCAATTATTCCTACCAAAACTACTACTGAACAACATTAGGGCTGCTAATAATTATATCTCACATAGCAATTTACTCAAATATAGCTATAATAAATGAGGATCGACGTTATGATATGAAAATCAGTTTCTGCCTAAAGTAAATTAGGAATTCAAAAGTTATGCTTAATAACCTCTACAAATTATTTGTTTATACATAAAGATTAATTACGAGATGTTACGAATTCCTAATAAATAATAAAGTAAATTAGGAAAAAATAATAAAGTTTAGGCAGAAACTGATATGAAAATCAGTTTCTGCCTAAAGTAAATTAGGAATTCAAAAGTTATGCTTAATAACCTCTACAAATTATTTGTTTATACATAAAGATTAATTACGAGATGTTACGAATTCGAACGAAGATAACCGACACTTTACGTACAGAGCGGGTTGATCTGCCTTAAAACGCATTGTAGTATAGTTCTTGCAATTAGAGGTAGCCATCGTCTACCTCTAGTGTTGTAAGCCGCCAAATTAATAGCAATAACAATATTACGTGTCCTACATTGTATGTGCAGGTTACTGGACCTGCAGCCGTATTGTCGTTTCTAGGATGGTAAAGACAATGGATCATTCTCACTAGTTCCATCGTGTATTAGTTCCATGGAACTAGTGGGAGTTTTTTTTCTCACTAGTTGAACTTTATTTTGATATTTCAACTACAGAATGTTTTCGAAGAAAAAGACAGAATTAATTTCATCTACATTACTATTAGTTAGAAATTCTGGTTAGTAAGTTCTAAGGTCTATATGACATTATCATTTTATAATATATTATATGATCATGTCCATTGACAACTCTTGATATATGAAGACAAATAAGCATCTTTTAATATTGTTATGTTTGCAATAACGTCTGCTATGCGGATTACATCCATCCCAATACGATGGTTAAAGAACGATAGGAAAGATTTGAGTTGTGACGTCATGTCAGCTCAATTGGTTAGAGCATACCCCGGCTAAAGGGGTGGATGGACGCGGGTTCGAATCCCGCACATGACATAAATTTTTCTTATCGTATATGCGCAATATTGTAAAATAAGCAGCTTGTTGCCTTTAGTATGAAAATCAAACAAACCAATGTCGGAATAAGGGTTATATTGCACGCTGCAATATGGCAGTTACGGTAAGCGCATCCCGATCTTTGATTTCAAAATCGTTTGTGCAAATTAAATATATCGTATGACGCTACAGTCAAACAATAAGTCGGGTCTCATTCGATTTTGGCCCTTTTTTATGTCTTTCTGTATCAGCCAGATAGTCCACTGCTAAACACAGCCTCCGTCATTATGGGGGGTTAGCCATAATCCGCACGCTTGGCAGACGTTTTGGGCATCGCAGTGTGAGATATCAGTTTCTCAGAAAGCCTAAGGATGCCTTACCCCTTATATATCGGTATCTATTAATGACTATAGAAGTTTATTGTTATCTTGTGAATATATTCACAGCCGATCCTCACCGGTTAATTATTTGGCTTTAAAACCCCAGACACACTGCGTCTATGTATATGATTATATAATAATTTAAATATGATAATGTTATAGGAACCTTATTATCTGATGGAAACATAAACGTGCAGTTTTGCTGTGTTGTTAAATTAATATAAATTAATAATAACAAATACTTTTAAATATTTTAAGAAAACATCAAATTAATATTTTAATAAAACACTTAAAAAATATAAAAATATATCTAGTGACAATTCCGCTTAATTTTCCTGCTAAGCCGACGTGACGTCACGAACGCCACGCAGCCAAACCGGAAGAATTTTCGACGCGTTTCGCATCTACACGAAGCATCTTCAGGAGGTCTTGACTCTTCGAGCGCACGATCGATCTCGATGTTTTCTTAAAATATTTAAAAGTATTTGTTATTATTAAAAATGGATTTCCGCAAAGTAACGCCTGAATCTATTCATTATCTTAATATAAATTATTTAATTCCATGCCTTAATGATGTTTTGCGGCATTTGATTTTTTTCATATGTTTTTAAGATGTGAGATAGACAAAAATTGTTGTATTTACGTATAACTTCGAATATTATAATTTTTTAAAGCACAGTTAAAAGTCCACACAATCATTTTGACACATAATTTTTTATGCTTTGTAATTGATCACGAGCGTATTAATAACTTGTTAATTTCATAATTTGTAAGTATATAGAGTCTATGGGACGAACGAGAGGGACCTTTGCCCTAGTGTGGGTTAGTACAGGCTATAGTAATAGGGTGGTTGAACAGTTGAAAATTATCTTAAGTGTATCTAATAAATGACACGTACTATCAATTTTAATACGACGTTTTTTTAATGAACAGCTAGGTCTATTATATATGTCTTTTTTAAATTAAATGACGAGACAGATGACCCTTTTATTTTAATTTGAGGGATTATTCGCATCTTAGTATCACCACAGTAAAATCAGAAACAGTAGTTTGCATGCTCAAAGTTGCATGCACTCATGAATGCATCTCAAATAATCTAGGAGCCGGTGAATATCGACCTTCACCCATCAGATAACTTGATGAGACATATTTTTATCAAATATAATTTATTTACAAACATACCTATTATAACTCGCCTATCGAAAAGTTTTCATAGCTATTTTTAATTCAATAAATTTTTATCAATTTTCTCTCCCACGTATAAAAGTTGATATCGACCTTAAGATGCAATTTTGACGTTTAATAGAACTGTCAAAAACGGCATATTAAGATCAATTTCAAATATGTGATCCATTTATTACTGCGAGCCTAAAATGCCTATTCTAGTCTGGATACGCAGGTTGTTCAAATCTCAAAGTTTTATAGATATCTATGTAATGTATATAGGTATACTATAGCAAATCATTTCGTCGCTATATCCACAGACACGACTTTTATAATTGTCTAACTTGTCTTGTTATACTGTGGTATCACCAATGTAAACGAATAGGTACGATTTGCGTTCTTAAATATGTATATACAATACTATGTTAGTAATGCATGAGAGACTAATGTGAAGTATTTGTTGGTGAATATTGCTATTTCCTGTTGGTTGTAAAGTGCTGTCTTGTGAAGAATTTCGGTTATTGACCCCCAATAACCCATCTTTTGACTTTTGCATAGTAACTTCTTCCCCTCTAATTCACACAGCGTTTTGTCTATAAGTTATAGTTTAGCCTTTGACCGCCATCACGCCTGTTGGTAAGTGATGATGTGGTCGAAGTAAACAGGCTTAATCAGAAAGTACTGGATCTCAAGTGCAGTTGCCGGAAAACACCTATGTGCTTAGATGCAGCTTTTCTGCTTAAGCATTCAAAACTATCTATGTATGTATAAAGATGGCGGAGATTAACGCTTGGGGTTAATGACCTAAAATCCTCATCTCTTGTTTTACTGTTCTTTTGATTGACTGATGATTGTTTTGGATATTAAACGGAATGCATACCAAGATGCGAATAAGACCTACAGTCAAAGGATTTTCGTATTATAAAGATAATTATTTTTTTATATAGGTACTTTAATTATCAGTCATGTAATTTACAATAGACTTCCTAGATTTAGTAAAACACTTTCCTTAATGATATTGAAATTAAATAGAATTTGTTAAAAATCTTATTATTTAGTTGAATTGTATCGGATTGTAAATAAAATATATTGGCATTATTATTACATTTTTGTTTTATTTTTTGGTGATGTTATGATAGAGAAAGTGATTGTTTATAGTTCATTTCGGCGTTCAAGAACAGAATGTTGTATTCCAAAAATGTTGAGTTGTAATGAAGTTCAATTTTTGGCAGAGTCCGCTCACAACTCTCGACGCATAGTTTAAAATAAGTTTTACGGTTAATACGTAAGTAGTCCAAATTTTGTCCAATACTTATCTTATCCAATACTCTTTGAGTCAATTACGTTTCAAGTCCAATACGAATTCAGTCAAATACGCGTTTTGTCCAGTAGGTACTTGACAAACTAGTTTTGATTTACAGAAATTTATTGTGTGCGTGTGCATTGAGTGAGCACCCTCAGAAAAAAAACAATAAAATAGGATAATTTAGTAAAAGCTCTAAAACAATTGTAAAACCAATATCCCTTTTTGTAAAAAGGTAAATCAGAAGATACATCGTTTGTAATGTGCTCACTCAGTTCTCACAGAAAACTGTCAATATATTCAAATGTATTGAGTTTACAAAAATAAATTGTAGCCTTAGATTATTGATGGGTCTCCGCTCGCGCTCCGACTAGATACCGCGCTACCTGAAAACAATAGATCCGTAAATGCGGCAACTCAAGGCAATTAAATAAGATTTTAATTAGTTGAAGGCCTCATTTTTAACAGTTATTTTATTATTTACATCTCTTAACTAATATTTAAATAATATGATTAAAAATAATTATAATTATAGGTAGGTTTTAGCGTACATTGTTTGAAAGATAAAGCTTAATGAAAGGCGAAACTGGCTCGGGTACGCCGACTTCGGCGTAGTATTAGTTGCCGCATTTTACAAAGAGACCGGCGGTATCTAGTCGGAGCGCGAGCGGAGACCCATCAATAATCTAAGATTGTAGCCTAGGTTTTAGTAAAACTTGTGAAGAGTATACATTTTTATTGAGAGATTGCCTAGTGCCGTATTTAAAAATTTACAAATAGTTAATTGTGCTCACTCAATCCTCCATTTTCGCAAGGGCCGATTGCTCTCTAATAAACTATGTAATTAAACTTCGTTATATTACTCGTGTTTAGTTCATGTTCAATAGGGTTTCGTAACATACTAAACGAAACTCTATTGTGATACATATATAAGTAATCAATTATTTTATATATTTGACTATGATTAGTCAAATTGACAGGTCAGTAAATTTCAGGTTTATTTACAAAAAATAATAAATTTTATTTTCAGATAGTAGATAGGCATTATCTGCTCATCAACCGCATTCTTCCTCTTGGAATTTTGCGAGATATTGTTTGTAGGGCTCCTGTGAGCCTCTGTAGTTTCATTAGCTTATTAATTTCTAATCGGTTATTTTTTGTTTCCATGGCAACGGTGCCTGCGACACCTGCGCACTACGGACTTCGACGACGTTGTTGACGCGAGACTTCATCCGGGTCGAGACGTCACCCTAGAGATTCTAAGATAAGCTTTGATTTATTTTGTAAACAATGCTTTGTACCCAAACAATGAATGCAGTAGTTGGGACCTCTGTATCGCAAGACAGCCAGATGTTGTGTCCGCAGTGCCCCCAGGCTCGATATTTTAAAGGTCAAAAAGGCCTCAAAATTCACCAAAAAAGGTGTCATAAAGGTTTGGAAATTCCCCTTTCGGCGCCAATAAATAATCAAACAATAAGTGGTACCAGTGTTGCGAGCCCTGCTACCCCTGCCAAACCGTTTTGGGAGGTTTTAAGCTCGTACAAAAATAATATTCCTGTTATAAAACGCATACCTCGGGGTGCGAGAATTTCTGTTGCCCAATCGTTATCTTCTTCGATTAAAAAAGTTTTGGCTACTAATACTAGGCAAGCCTGGGAGCATCTTCTAGCATTCCCGTACCACGTATTTCACGTAAATTTTGATCCTTCTAACAAAAAATCCCTTACAACTAGAGTAAAGGAAAACTGCGTGAAATACAAGGCACGGGAAGAGCAATCTTTTGGCTCAACTTTAATAATTCCGCCACTGCGGCGGAATACAAAAACAAATAATGTCGATTCAGCTACTATTAAAATAGTAGAAAATAAAATTAATGATGGTGACATCAAAAACGCGGCACGCATCTTGTTTTCGAGTGATACAATCGCCCCTTTCACATCTGACACGTTGAATTCCCTAATAGAAAAGCATCCGCCTGCAACTGCAGGTCTCCACCTTCCCGACTCTCCTGAACAAAATAATGACATTGTTGAGGTGACCCCACAGGATGTTTCTGCAGCCGTGGCATCTTTTCGAAGTGGCTCAGCCGGTGGTCTAGATGGCCTGACGCCTCAGCACTTAAAAGATATTTTATCTCTTAGTTCTGGTGAGGTAGGCGAGACACTTCTAAAGGATGTCACGGCTTTGGTTAATTTGATGTTGTCGGGTCAGGTCAACAATGAAATTACCGAAATTCTGTACGGTGCGAATTTATGTGCCCTTAATAAAAAAGATGGTGGTATTAGGCCTATAGCAGTAGGCACCACTTATCGTCGCCTCACAGCCAAATGTGGTTGTAGGAAAAAGGTTGCTTTTTTAAGTAATCTTTTTCAACCACTACAACTCGGTTTTGGTTCTCAGGGTGGTTGTGAGGCTGCTGTACATTCACTACGCACATTTCTTGATCAAAATTGTGGAGATGTGCTTTTGAAGGTGGATGTTAAAAATGCATTCAACTCATTAGATAGAGGCACCCTTTTGACCGAAGTGAAAGATAAAATTTCGGAATTATACCCTTTTCTTTGGAAATGTTACGGGAAACCATCAAAATTAACATACCAAAACAACGTTATATTATCTTCCGTAGGATGTCAACAGGGTGATCCTCTGGGACCAGCCATCTTTAGCCTTGCCATCCACTCAATAATTCAACGTCTCCAATCAAAACTTAACGTTTGGTATTTGGATGACGGAACTTTAGGAGGCGATGCGAACACGGTATTGAATGACTTGCGAGTACTTATAGACGATTTTCGTCTTATTGGCCTTGAACTAAATTTTTCCAAATGTGAACTTTTTGTTTGTGATACTTGTCCGGATAAAATTTCGATTATTGAAAAATTCAACTTACTTGCGCCTAATATAAAATTAGTAGAAAAAAGTTCGCTCCGTCTTTTGGGTTCACCGATTTTTGACGAATCTTTGTCACCATTTGTCGAAGAACAAATTCAAAAGTTTAGAAATGCTTCTAGCAGATTATTCAAAATTAACGCCCATATGGCTTTTACTATTATTAGATTTTGCCTTTTCGTTCCTAAATTTACATACTTTTTGAGATGTTGTCAGCTGTGGAAACACAGTGAGCTTCATTTAAGCTTAGACAATTTATTAAAAGATACGTTAATTTCGGTTTTGAATGTTGAGATGGATGATAGGGCTTGGGTGCAAGCTTCCCTCCCTGTGAGGTTGGGGGGCATAGGGATACGCAAAATTTCTAGTGTGGCATTACCAGCTTTTTTGTCTTCTGTACACAGTACACACAAATTAGTAGAAAAAATTCTTGCACAATCTTTAGGCTCTTTTGATGTAGCATATCTGGCTGAGGCCAAAACCACATGGGGACTGGCTTGTCCAAATACTGAGATCCCAAAAATGTTGTCATCTCAGAAACAGTGGGATCGGCCCCTATGCGAGCTAGCACGGAAAGATCTTTTAAATACGTGCCCTAGTATCGCAGATCGTGCTCGTATTCTCGCTGTTTCTGTGTGGGAATCAGGTCTTTGGTTACAAGCCATTCCTTCTTACAAAACTGGTAGCCTTATAGATCCTTCCGCTTTTCGTCTCGCTATTAGCTTACGCTTGGGTGCAAGGTGTTGTGTTGCACATCACTGCCAGTGTGGTACTGCAGTTGACCAACTCGGTCACCATGGCCTCTCCTGCTCTCGAAGTGCTGGTCGAATTTCCCGCCACGCCAGCCTTAACGATATCATTCGCCGGGCTTTTACCAGCGCCAATGTTCCAGCTGTTCTCGAACCGAACGGTCTGATGCGTGACGATGGTAAAAGACCTGACGGCATGACTCTGGTTCCATGGAAGTTAGGACGGCCCTTAGTGTGGGACGCTACATGCGTAGACACTTTAGCGCCGTCACACCTTTCTGAAACCCACGTGAGGGCTGGCGCCGCGGCTACTTCGGCAGAGCAACTCAAGCGGCGCAAATATGCTAACCTCGGTATGGGTTACATATTTGAGCCGTTTGGTGTAGAGACGTTGGGGCCGTGGGGACCGGGAGCTCATCGTATTTTCCAAAATCTATCAGAGCGCTTGGTCGATGCGACGCGTGATCAAAATGCTGGCACCTATTTGGCTCAAAGAATAAGCATTGCAATTCAACGGGGCAATGCTGCCAGCATGCTGGGCACGCTGCCAACTGATAGTGGGCTAGAGCATTTGGACTCCCTGTGAGTCCAAATGCTTTTACTGTAGTAGCTGTAGTATTGTGGTAGCTGTACTGTTGTATGTAGTTTGTAGTATTTGTTTAATAAAGGCATATCGCCAATAAAAATCATTATTTTATGTGCTCACTCAATCGACACATTTATGAAAACCAAAAAACATTAATATCTTCAGATTTGTTACCATTACAAAAAGTCCAGATAGCTCATGTTTTAGTAAATTTTTTTACTAAATATCTGCCATTTCACTTGTAATTTAACTTGTTTACTTTATTTACTTATAAATAATATTTAAATATGCCTAGTGCCGTATTTAAATATTATTTTAAATACGGCACTAGGCAATCTCTCAATAAAAATTTATACTCTTCACAAGTTTTACTAAAACCTAGGATACAATTTATTTTTGTAAACTCAATACATTTGAATATATTGACAGTTTTCTGTGAGAACTGAGTGAGCACATTACAAACGATGTATCTTCTGATTTACCTTTTTACAAAAAGGGATATTGGTTTTACAATTGTTTTAGAGCATTTACTAAATTATCCTATTTTATTGATTTTTTTCTGAGGGTGATCACTCAATGTACACGCACACAATAATTTTATGTGCTCACTCAATCCACACATTTATGAAAACCAAAAAACATGAATATCTTCTGATTTGTTACCATTACAAAAAGTCCAGATAGCTCATGTTTTAGTAAAAATTTTTACTAAATATCTGCCATTTCACTTCTAATTAAACTTGTTTACTTTATGAGATATACTTATTTTATTGTTTGTATGAAATTTCGTACTATAGGGTAACCATATTTTATGTATAAGTTTGTTCCAATGTTTTTTTTCTTTTATAATGGCTGCACATATCCCCATATCGATTAATATGGTCGAGTTCATTTGTTCTTAAAGAAGTTCCGATACAAAAAAGATCTTGTTCAATAGTACAAATAAATTAATGAACCTTTTGTTTGCTTTTTTCATAAAACTTCGTATTTAAATCGATAATTTCAAATTGAACGTGTTAATAAATAAAGCTTTTCCCAAATATAACTTTTATTTTCTCTGCATTAAAGAAAACTTTGAATTGCCCATTTCGTACCTGGCTAAAACGCTATCCGCGAAAAGCCAAAAAAAAGAAACTTCATTCCTTAGTTTATGGCCAATTGCCATGCGCGCGCATAAGAAAACAGATAAATTTTCCCCGCCATTGCAAAAAAATATTCACAACTCGTTTTCACTGTTGAAATAATGGTTATTATTAATTAAGATAAGTACTAGATATGAAGAAAATTATTTTTTAGTACTATTTCCTTCAAGTGTGTTGAAAAACGTTGTATGATACTCGTGTGTGTGTGGCATTGATGATTACCGTCCTTGGCTCTCTGAGGGCTCGGGTCACAATGGCGCCTCAGCAGTAATCATACATTACACACATGTACCACAATGTAACCCACAACATTGACTTTTTATTTACCCGACTAAACTCGACCTACATATGTATCGTGTTTCTTCGTTTCTGTAAATTACAGAATTATATTGTATTGTCTATATTATACTGAAAATAGAGAAATATAGGCAAAAATGTTTGTAGGTACTAACTTAGAAGAAAAATAAAAAAGCCGTAGGCCAAAAAACCTAAAATTAGCTACATAATGAAAATGAAATAAGATTTTTGAAAAAAAAAAAAACTGTCTTGGACATACTTTCAAGCATATCTTAAAAAGTACTGCACAGATGTCGATGAAATTTGGTTTATGGATAAATATTAGAATATAAATAAAAGTAATGTACAAACTTGGCTTTCTTTATAAACTTAACACGTATCGAACGAAAAGCAGGACGTTAAGCGTAACCTGTGAAGTTTGGACAACATGGGTATTGGAAGTAAAATTATTTGACATTATATAAGACGATAGGACTTATAAAAGCTACATTTCTGAAAGCATTGTTCCACACTACTAGTTAACAGAAATGTCAGACAACGAGATCATTTCGCATGGCAGAAAGCATCGCGTTAAAAGCCGACAACTGTCAATTGAAAGGAAGATAAACATAACACATGATTGTCTATCACTTTGATAGCTTTCACATTTAAGACCTATGTCTATCGAATATTTTTTTTTGGAAAGCACGTCCAATTGTGGCATAAATCACTAAATTTCTGATACAGATAATTGTGCTTAATGATTGGTCCAAAAGGAAGTCCTTTAAAAAGGTGTTCCACGGGAGATTTTTTTCACCCGTAGAACACTCAGGTGTTCTACGAGGTGTTCCACGGGCAAGTACCGAAAAAATCATGTATCTGATAAATAATAACCACAACATTAATTCAAATAAATTTATTTAAAAATTCAATACATATTCATAGAAAATGCAGTTAAACACATCAAGAACCTCTGATCTCTTCCATTCTATCTACGCCCTTCACTGTACATAGTTTTCGTTGTCCAAATTCATCCCACGTTCATCGACTTCACTCATACGTACCACGGAATAAGTAATTGTTGCTTCTACAATACGACTTACAATCTGTACAGTACTATTATCCAATCTGGTGGTTGTCTGCAAATCATGCACCGTGGGATATCACTCACCCGGGGCTCCGCTGGACAATCAGTTTGGAGTTAAAAGAGAAATATCAGCTGCAGTGCGTATTATTTCCAATGTGAAAATTTTGAATGGAAACCTTGAAGCATCAAGGTACAAATTGCTCGAGTATTAAGTGACTCAGGGATCTTTGCTGCGTGCTGGGCAACGAGTAGTGCCAGGTGATCAAGAATTATTTTCTTTTGCGCTGAAATAAGAAAATCAAAATGCACTTTCCAACGAGTGTTTCAAATCGATCTAGAAGTTTTTAAGTTTATTCGTTGCATACAAAAATACAAATCTTTCCCTTAATATTAGTATAGATTTAGTGGCAGCATTTGAAGCGCTCGTAGCGAAGTTTGCTTTAACTGTTCTTAACCGATCAGCTAAGTTAAGCAACGTCCGCCGCGGTCATGACTTGGATGGGTGGCCGCTAGTGACATTACTACTGAGCGTGCACGTGCTCTCGAGGGCACGTTAAGGTGTAAATCTTGGTTGTTGTCATAGAATGGCAGTCATTATAGCATGGTGGTACGGCATTTTGCGAATGTTCGCCTGGCTAGCTACCACCTTCAAGTAGAAATCTGTCGCCAACGGTGTGTTCCGGCAGCTGTCCTCCAAAGCCTAAGTAAGCTTAAACAAGATCTTCGCAGATCATCACCATGCGTGATGAAGCTCAATCCCGTAGTGTGATTCGAACCACAGAATCCGTGCGTGGCAGTACCTACATAGTCATAGCCACTGAGCCATCATTGCCACACAAAGTTATCAATTTAAAAAAAAAAAGTCGTATTAAAATAATTGTACGGTTTTTATGTGACCGGTTTCGGTGGTGGTCTCTTCTCCAGAATCCCCCTAATAGGTCCTGTATCAGTGCAAGGGAGGGGATAGGGCTGGTTGGGTTTCCGCTTACAACATGCCTCTACCAAGTAGACCAATAAATACAACTGTAGAAATATTACGCGGACAATCGTCATTTCACTCGAGTCTGAAAATACGAAAAAAACACTCTTAGCACATTTCTAAAACGAAGCTCTATTAATGATGATGAGACAACAAAACAACGGCGTAGTCTTAGTGTGTACTTGTCCGTTTGTAAGTATGTTACGGGCCTCTTAGCTTAGGTATACCTAAGCTAAGAGGCCCGTAACATACTTACTTACATACTGTTGTAAGAGGGATTTTTGCTGGTTGGGTATATATCGTACAGGATGCTGACCCAAACACATGATAGATTAGAAATCAAATCAAATTCTTCTTCAGAGGAGGGTAACAGAGAGCCGTGAAGAAAATACCCCTCCTTTCTTGTGTGTTCTTCTCCTTTATTTTTAGACCAGTATTCTATACAGTATATGAGATATTATGCTTCCAAGGAAAGAACCAATACATGTGAAGGTCACAAAAAACTTATTTTTCGCATCCTAGCAATGGGGTGACTTCGTCTATAAATTATTTGTAAACATTTTAATATTATCGTATATGTTGGAGCGTGGGGTATTAAGTGCTTTCATTCTTATTTCAATAATATATGGTTTTGCTTTACCGAAGCTGTTGGGTTGCCAGTTACAATATATATCATAGGAGAGGAATCCTAACGCACGATAACGTCTTTATTAATCGTAACGGTGTCGTAAGAATCGGAAAATCAAAAGAGGATCAGTAGCATATTCTGCACAACAGTTGTTTAATTATATCATTGTATAAAATAAGTTATGATCCCACAAGGTCACTGCTGAGATTGGAGATAATGGCAAAGCTAACTCATCAAACTTGAGAAAGTTCTAATCTCACCACTTGACGTCCTGACTGATACAGTGGGCCTATGTATCTCACCTGTTTCGGCTCCAAAATAGTAATAATGGGTCCTCTATAAGTGCAAGGGAGACAGTAGTCCGGGCATTTATTCTTTCGCTTGCAACACGAACAGTCCGCGATAAATAAAATCACATACAATATTAGAAGAAAATAACGGAAAATCATCGTGTTGGGAACTGAAACAGAAAATCAACAAAAAAAAAACATTTATTTTGTGTCAAAATGCATTTTTTACTGTTAATAGATACTTAAGCACTTGACCACCATTTCACCTGATGGTAAGTGATGATGTGATCGAAGGTGTTAATAAGCTAAACATAAAATTATGCGTCTCCATTGCCGTCACACGCACCGTTTGGTTCTTGGCGACAGATTTTGTACTTGAAGGTAGTATCTAGCCAGGTAGGCATTTGCAAAATGCCCTGTGCATGTGGTGAAGCTCAGGGAATCGAACCATAGACCTACGGTACGGCATTGAATAAGGCATAAAAACTAATATCTCGGAGATGACAAGAACAGTGGTGCAGTGTCACACATAACTTTTCATGTCTATCTATATCTATGCCTAAGTCGGTATGCCCAATACTAGTGAGCAAATTATTTGTCGATCTCATTACTTGGTACCAAAAAACACATTCCTCGGTCAAATACATGATAGTCCAAAAGTACGTACTTTCTGTGGACAACAGCTGGGAGGCGTAGGCGCATCACTCGGCACAGTTATCTTCTTCTTGCAGCAAGATGCGTTCACTGCGAAGAATAATATGTGCAGCAGCAATAGCAGGAGACGGTGTATATTCATACCTACTGGGAAACATTTTACGCCTTTATTTTACACTGATAGGATAAGACGGTTAAACGATAGGAGCGGAAGGATAAATTTGAGCTATGATTAACTCATTACAATATCTCAGCATGTCCCAGCTATAGGGACGGATAGTAGTGGGATCGAATCCCGCTCATAGCTAAGATTTTTTTACTTGTAGTAAACTCCCCATATTTACTAAATGCATGCAAGGCAATTGCCGTAATCGCTATCGGTCTTGCACTTCCGAGCGTCCGGTGAATACGTTGCCGCTAATCGTGTTTTTTAAAAAAAGTTGTGGACAATATGCCTTCCTGTGTATTTAGACACTGCACTAATTGTACAGGCACTGTGAGAGATATGAAAAATGTTTCATTTCACGCGTAAGTATTGCTATTACTATTGAAATAGAAAATATAGTCATTTTTGTTTTATCATAGGTGTCTTAGGCGACTGTTGTCACAATAAAATGGATGGTCGAGTTGTGAGGATCGTTTTGTGTGAGAGAGTGAAAGAGATCGCAGCGTAATGGTGATCGGAACATCTCATGGCTACCACCACCACACAAATTGCTTATTTATCCCTTCACACCGCTGTTATAGTCTTTCCTTGCTATTACAAACTGCATATACCTACATGTGCGCAGGTATGTAGACGGGTAAATTTTAGTTTTCAGAGCAGTGGTATTCGTATATAACTATATATTTCAATTCTCTGGCTCATTGTTCAACTTCCTCCTTTCATTGTATGTAATTAATTACATATAAATGTAATTAATTACACATTAAAGATTGTAATAAGATTGTTTATATATATTTAGAACAAATAAATTATTAAGAAATAACATGATATGAACATATTACGGTCTATGCACCGTAAACCGTAACTGTTAAGAAACAGTATCGTTGTCTGTAATGGCTTACTCTCAGTGACAAGGTTTAGACGTGCCCGACGTTTGTGTAGGCGTCTCCTTCTTATTGCAGCAGGACACGTTCACGACGAATATTATTACGTGTAACAGCAGTAGCAGGAGACGATGAATATTCATACTGTAACGGTAAAAAGAGTAGATTGAGTATAATTGTAACGGTAAGAGTAGATTAAATAAAATTGTAACGGTAGAAACCTTGATAATTCAGTGGCTCCAATACTGACGTTGTCCTGAGCTTCGCAGGAAGCAGTTAGTGCATTTTGCGCTTGATGCCTGGTAAGCTAGCATTCTACAACGACGTCTTAATTCCAGATATTTATCTGTTCTTACATTTAAATTATTTTGGATGCAAAAGATAACTTGCAGCGGGACTTGAACCCGCCTCCCCAGAATATCGTCCTGGTGCATTTCCAATTATGTGAAGGAAGTTGAAGCGTTCGTAGCGAAGTTTGCTTAGCCGTTCTGAACCGATCAGTAAAGTTAAGCAACGTCCACCGCGGTCAGGAGTTGGATGGGTGACCGCTACTGAGCGCTTCCGTGCTTCGGAGGGCACGTTCAGCCGTCGGTCCCGGTTGTTGTCTTACGATGGCAGTCGTTACAGCAAGAGCGGTGGTGGAAGAGCATTTTGCGAATGTCCACCTGGCTAGCTACCACCCTTAAAATAATCAATCAGTCGCCAAACACCTAACGGTGTGTTCCGGCAGCGGTCCAGTAATACTTATTAAAGCCTGAGCAACATCTTCGATCACATCATCACTTACCATCAGGTGAGATAGTGGTCAAAGGCTAACTTATGAGACATAAAAAAAAGCAGGTACTAGACTGTCGAATTTTTTCCATCCGTTTGAATGCATGTCTATTTGACATTGGCGACATCTAACTTAACAGCAGAATACTATTTATTTAGGCTGACAGGTTGATACACAATAAAAACTTAACACCTAATCGATTAAGGCATTTTTACATTTAATAAGTATTATTTTACGAGCAAAAACACACTGTTCTACATTAATAATAAGTAATATTAACAATAATAATATAAAAAAATTATAAAATATAAACTCTCGCTAGACGGTTGGATCAAGGGTCGGATGCAGAAGGCAGTGATATTGGACACAACACGCATTGTCCGGAGATTCCTCTCTCTGCAGCCCTAGCCACTGGTAGCTTGGGCTCTGCCCCGCTACCAGCGGCACCCTAGTTTTAAGTTTTTTATCATATTTATTTTTGTAATAATGTTGTAAAAAAAATAAAGTTATGTTGGAAAATAATTAAATCTCTTTAATTATTTTCCAACATAATAATAATATATATTACATTATTAATAATGAGTATCGACGTAATATTGAGACGGATTATTAAATATATGCTAAGCTTGTTTAACCCTATACAAGTAGCTACCTACCCACAAACTCTACAGAACATGTTAATGCTTCGTTTGACATTGTATTTTTACAAACTTCAAAAAAAGAGGAGGGCCTCAATTCTAATTTACATATTCTATGTGTGTGTCATAACCTTTTACAGCGTGTACCGATGTCGATGTTTTTTTTTTGTATTCGAAAGCTGGTGCTTGTCATGGTGGTCCCAGTTAAATTTCAGTGAGATCTTACTTATTTAGGCTTTAATGCAAAAAAAAACAATGCTAGCTTATACAGAGTGGAATCTTTTAGCGGGGCAGTAAGGTGAAGTACCTTATCCGTTGCAAATACTCGGAAATGGTCTTAGGAGACTATCCATAATTTTTTTATGTAATTACGATCCCCATTCACAGATTTTCAAAAAAATTACAGTTAGCAAGAAAATAGCCATTTTACACAAAATAATTTTTTGATGCCAATCGATCCTGTTTTTAATACTGATCAAAATCTTTTATGGGACCAACCATCGTTAGAGTACTCAAAAAGTCACAAATTGCAAAAAACTTTTCTAATTGTCAATAAAATGATTAAAATTATACGAACTCATAATACATTTGTGTAAATACGTAAATAAAATTGTGTGTGTTTCCGACTAAACCCGCGAACGTAACGAAGAAGCCTCCTTCCTTACTTTAGCATTACTGGCTGGATTAAACCCATCCAAACATCTTGATGGATTTAGTGTCTGCCTTGAAAAATCTAAATCTGAGTGAACTATTTTATGGGACCTAAAATATATTCTCCATATGCATATCTTTCCACGGCAAGCGCTGTAGTCCAAATCTCAAACCTGGAACCCTGCTTCGATAGGGCATACAATTTAAAATACACAAACCTTTTCCCGATAAAAATTTACTATAACTTCCTTCTGCTCTCTTGTAAAGTCGAACCGTTTCAATCACAGCAATCGCGCGTACAACAGTTCTTTATGCAGGAACAAACTCCGGGCGAAGGATTTGTAATGCACTTCTTTTTGCAGCAGTAAACTTCTATTAAGTAGGAGAAGAGAAATACAATGATGTGTAGGAGACGGCGTGAGCTCATGATGCTGGCTGGAAAAGATGGAAACGTTTGGGGATACAGTATAGAAATAGCCTATAAACATATTATATCATAGTACCTCACCGTAGGGGAATTAGGCATTGTATGATTTAACACATTCACATTTGACCATATTGTTTTGAAATTAATAAGTCCCAGAAAAACCCCTTGAGCATCGCATACTGTAAAAGTTACCTAATAAAAACGTCATTATCATATGCTGAAAGAAGTCCTGGTACTCATATCACATTTCAATATTATGTCTCCTCCAATATACGCCACAAAGAAAGGCTATATATATCTATAGCCATTTGTATCAATTGCCTCAATGTTGTCAGCCCATGTAAACGTGGTTTGAAAAGCGAAATTTGATTGCAGTATGAATGGAATGAATGCATTACATGAATATTGAAGCAGTGATGGCTCTGTGGCATTGGCTATGAACTGCCGCGCAGCAGGTTCATGGTTCGAATCCCGTCGCGGGCTTGAGCTTCACCACATGGTGGAAGGGCATTTTTCGATTGCCAGCCTGGCTAGCTACCACCCTCAAGAAGTAATCTGTCCGGTAGCAGTCCTTGAGAGCCAGTGAAATTACAGGCACATGAGACTTAAAAACTATCTCAAAGTGACGGGCGCAATTCGTGACTTGGGATGAAATTCATCTGTTATAGGCAGAGGTTAGTCCGCTTAACATCAGGTGGGCTTCGAGCTTGTTTCGTCACAATATCATAAAAAAAAGTCTCGGCACTTGTAATTTTTTTTAAGTTAACCTACCTATCTTATATATGTAATCAAGTGATTATGCAATACATGGTCTGACTTCCAAAGAGGAGGTACAAAATAACTCTCTTTTCAAAAAAGTCTTTGGACATGCTCATCTGATTTTTATGGTTCTCTTGTTTAGGACATTATATATCTCCAAGTCATTCCTATTTAAATTTCATTAATTCCGGTCACGCGCTATTGATATGAGTAGGTACTTTTAAAAATATGCCGGGAACCGCAAAAATCTAGCTGGATGTTTTGTATACTTATAATGCCGAGGATTATTGGCGAATGATACCTATAGTAACTCGCTGATACACAAAACGAGTCAGTTAAATTGAAAAAAGCGAGACTGGTCTATGTTAAGACCTGGAACACGATATTGCAATTAGAAGTGTTTCAATCATCAAGGCACCAATAAGTTACTTGTGTACACAATTTGTTGGTAGCCATCGCTGGAATCTTGGACACATTATCATTGAATCTAAAACATTTCTAATTATGTTGGTATGAGCCTTTGGAGATTTCAACTATCACATAAGCAGACGTAAATTGAACACGGCTTACCTTCCTCACCACAACGTTGACTGGCGGGCGGATGTACCTCTTTGAAGACGGGCAAGTTTTCTCCCCACAAGGACGGCAGGGCAGTACCTTCCTCTTGCACGCTTGCGACAGCTCTAACCAGGAAATTGCGATGTGGAGGAATACCAAGAGGAATTCATTGATTATGGGCATTGTGGGACTGTGGAAGAAAACCGTGCCGAGCTAATGTATAACGCAATATCCATATCATTATAAAAAATCCTGGGCTTTCACTGCAAATTCAAATTCAAATTCAAATTCAAATATATTTATTGCATGAACATGGGTAGTAAACAAGTTCTTAATTGCATCTTTAACTTCCTCATTACCTTTCCACAGATCTACGAAAGCATTTGTTTACTGAGACAGCTTGTACAAGACATTCTTTTTTTAGTTGCTGATCACCTTGCATCTTGCCACTATCTCACCTGTTGGTAAGTGAGGATGTGGTCAACAATATTCCACAGGCCAAAACTGTGGCGAGAAATTCTATTATAGTTTTGGCTTTCAAGGACAGCTACTGGAATACGCTAAAAGTTGTTTAGTGGCAGATTCTTGAGGATAGTAGCTAGATAGGCAAGCATTCGCAAAATGTCCTTAGTACCAAATCAGTGGTGATACTTAAGCCCACAGCAGTATTCAAACTATACATGGGCCCATTTTGCTGTACTGCATAGTCATTGCCACTGAGGCAACATTGCCAAAAAAGTCTTTGACAGCTCTTCGCCAATCTCACGACGTAATCGGTCCACCTAGTCAGAAACCTGCATGGTTATTGCCTTGTGATTCATGACACCACCTGAGAAACCTTTTGTCTCCATTGGTAATTGGATCATCAAGCGGTGTATACGTATGTCCACATTCATACTCCGAGATACATTCCCAGAGTAATAATTTAATAACACCAGTATAAATTCGGCTTACTCATATCATGGGTTACTTCTTCTCGCACGTGGCGTCACCTTCGTTGCAATTTACGTAGCTGGTTCGGTAGCACGCGCAGCAAGACTCTAGGTAGGATAGCACGAGAGTCACTATCAATACAACCACTTCTTGTAGAAACGCTGTATCCATCGCCGTCGTAAACTTGATGTCGGGAGAGGACATAAGAACCTGGTAAACAGTGGCACATATACGGAGTGAAGATCATACATCAAATCAAAATAAATATGGCATTTCCTCAAGATTTTAGGATTGGTATTGAAGGTTTCTTCTATGGATGGTGGTCATGCCCGTTGTTAATAGGGACACACGTGGCACTTTAGCATGGTGGTAGGGCATAGTACGAATACCCGCCTGGCTAGCTACCACCCTCAAGCAGAAAATCTGTTGCCAAGCACCTAATGGTGTGTTCCGGCAGCTGTCGTTGAGGCTCAGTAATTCTAGGTTAGTCTGAACAACATCTTTGACCGATGTGGTCGAAGATCACTTACGATCAGATAAGATAGTGGTCAAAGGCTATCAGAGATAAACAAATAAATAAAAACACATCTGTGTTGATGGTAATATATCTTTAGAAAGATTGTGCCCATTTATCAACTTTGATTCAATTTGAGCTGACGAAGGCCAAACGACGAGGATTCTTACAGCAGGCATTCAAAATGACTTTTTAAAATAGATTATTGAGCATAGCCCGCCTGGCTAGTTAGACTGCCGCCAAGCAACTAACGTAGCATACCAGAAGCTGTCCTTGAGAACCAGTAATTTGAGTTTACACCTTAACCTTCGATTACAACATTCATCTGAGGCCCGATTCTCTTAGCTATTGAACGGCGTTAACGCAACTTAATTGCATGAAAATTGTAGTTTTTGACTCTGCCCGCTATTTAGGATCTGCCCGCTATTTAAGTTCGATTGCAAGTCGGTGGCTTGCTATCAATAGTTTTTGACATATTTGGTATGCTCTTAGCTATTTTGTAGCGATTGCGTTGCTACAGTGGCATAGATAGCATAGATTTTACATAGAAAAATAGCTAAATGATTTAAATATATTTATTTAATGTATTGTTTGCTAGAAAACCATTGTATTTATGTTTTGACTGATGCTTGATTGATAGAAGTTTTCATTATTATTTCAGTGTCAACATTTGCAACCCATAGCACAGCCATACGATAGCGACGCGATTGCTATAGAACTGCGATTAGGAGCTAGAATTAGCAGACTACCGAATTTGACATCAACAGCATTTCGATCGCAGAAGCATCGCAGTAGTGTGGCGTTTGGTCAATAGCTAAGAGAATTGGGGCCCTGGTGAGATCGTATCAAAAGCTCGGCAAAAAAAGACACCCGGTGGATAGCGAGAACGCGCTTGAGAACGGAAAATGCTTGCTGAAACATACAATTAGCATTAGCATGGGCTTTAAAATTCCATGATGAAACCCAAATGAAGTTTCATTGTGTCTATTCTTGGATCTCTGAGTCACGTCATCACGGATCAGCTTACCTTATTCGCCAGTTTCATTTTCAGTTTTCTTATTGGTCAACTTCGTAAAAACTTAACTCTTAGTTTTCTTAACTCATCTGTTTGCCCGGTCAGTTTGCTAATTTGTATGAAACTGTCAATTTTTTTTGTCAGTTTTCTTTCATTGGATAATTATCCTATAGTATTGTAAAAACCTCGACTACGCTAAGTTTTATTCCTCAATATTATTTTACCAACGTGTGTTGACAATGTAGTATTGACTTTGAAACCAAAACTTGCCAGGAGTATATTTCGCAGATCTACAAGTTGGAATATTAGAGTCCACTGGATAACATTATTACAACGTACGTGGAGTTAGGTAAATAGTAACCTGCTAGGATCCCTATCTTCTGCAGGCTGGGTTGTGAGGGTTGCAAATGACCTTCTTACTGCCGCAAGCGGCCACCTCCATCAGCACAACTGCCAGCAGAACCACCATTAGCGCCAGTCGCGCTACCAGGGACATGACAGCTGCTGCACATACATGCTTAGATTAACCACTACGGCTTATCAAGAATAAAGTCTAATGGATTCGAAACTTGGTATCCTGTTATCATCATCAGACGGAACCACCATCAAAGAAAGGCCCACGAATAGTTATAAGCCATTTGTATCCATCGGCTACACGCACCTCTGATGATGTCGTCAATCCACCTAATTTGGGTCTCCTTACTGTAAGTACATCTTCCAGTCTAATGTAGTAACCAACCCGAACCTTTCTTCTCCATCAGTTAACATCTCATCGAGCAATGTTGCCTGTCTATTGCCAATGTAACTTGCATATTCTGAAAGCTATGTCGGTGACCTTGTCTTTTCAGCGAATATCCTCAACGCGGATTTTATCACGGTAAGAATCTCCCGAGCATAGCTCTCGCTTTACTTAATATTTTAAATTTATACGTGGAGTCTATAAAATGCTGTTAGTACCTAATGAAAAGGTGTCCATGAAACAGTGTTGATAATGAAATAAAGTACTTAACAAGTTAACTACTTCTATAAAGTCTTTACAAAAGTAGATATGTCGGTACTCACAGTAAATTGATTTATTTTCTATGTAATTATTACTTTTAAATCTTGTGGGACGCCATTCCTAAAACCCTTGCATCTTGCTTCTGAAAACGAAAAAGAATTGAATTGAGTCTTTCCACCAAACCAACGTTATAACTAAACTAAAAACGAAAACAAACTAATTACTAAATAATCTACAAATTATTACTAAAGCTACCAGGTGGAATCTGACCCAAATCAATACTTTGACGTTTAAAAAAACACTTAAAAAATAAGAGAGTCAAACTAATATTTATGTTTTTATTTCCGTTTTAAAATGCAAATAGATATAAATGAAATGTTAACCTAAATCTTCACAACATTGGGCTTGGTGTAAAGATGGGTCAAATTGAATCGCAATTCTAAGAAAATATTTTCGATTTAAAATCACACATTTTTTATAAATAAGTTTTATGACTTAGAAATCACACGTGTTTCTCTAAAAACTACGATTTGCATGCGGATTGTGGTCTTATTTTGACATCATTAGAATTTCGTGGTTGTTTCTATTTTCAGTATTGTTTTATCTTCAGACATTAAGTAGGCGGTAGTTTTTCAAAAATCTTCATTCTGTTTGTTTTGTCTGCGGGATTTCACATGACACTAAACTTTTATTGATTGATCGACATTCAGTGGTCAATCAACAAGGTCAATTGTAAAAATGTTATGAGGGTTCCATTTCTCTAGGAACTTTATACAGTTTGTAACTAGTTTATTCTGTAGACCCTCGACCCCTGTAGGTTTTAGGTATATATTTTTTTTCATTTATGGTCGGAAAGGTCCTCGACGACATGGGGCGCGCCCTCGACACGCTATTCTTCTTCTGCAACATGATGCGCCGATGATAAAAACGGAGAAAAGTGCAAAGAGAACGGAGTAGATACGGCCCAGGTCAAATTTACCCATTTTGGTGTCTGGAACAACAAGAGAAGACACTGAATATTTACATAAAACTAAACTGGACAAACCATGCCTAGTGATTATTCAATTAACTATCCAACTAACTTCCAGGTTGCAAGTTTTCCCGCAAATTATTCAAGTCACGAATAGTAACGGTGAATAATAAGAAAATAGTTAATGTTTTCAATTTTAACAGAAAATATTCGTTACATAATAAAATCATAAATCTAAAATTAGAATGTATTTTATGTCAACAAGTTTCTGGGAACACACATTCCTATGTCCATGAATCTCTTGGAAAAAGTAATTAAACCATCATAAAAATTGTAGTATGGATCAGAATGTCGGGAGGAGGTAAATGGAAACAACGGAGAGGTAAATAAAGAAGCGCATGTTTCGAAGATGTAAATGTTAAGATATATGTGTGATGTAAGTTGAGGAATAAATACCTATATCAGAAAAGTTTCTAAATACTTATCACCAGTGATAGAAACATTTAAGAATAATGAACCAGCGTGTAGGGACAAGTCAAGGAGAGAGACTAACATTATTATAACAAGAAAGATGTTGGAAGAAAGTGGAAGGATATTAGCAGAGGAAGGCAAATTCATATGTTTGTGAAGAAGGATTTGTGTTTGAAAGATATAAGAGACGACGGGGGAGATGAGAGTTAAGGAAAGATACTTTTTTTTTTTTTTTTTTTTGACGCTGGGAAAAATGCATTACGCATTCCCCCCCATCGGGGGATGGAGGGGGTATGTGGGACTCCCCGGTAGACGACCGGTATACCCACTAAACGACCCAGCGGCATTCCATCATCGTCTGTGTGGAGAAGGACTGGGAGACTGGCAGAGCCTTTACATCCAGTCCCTCGCCGACGACCGCCCGCTTATACAGCGGGGCCTACATGCCCCTCCCAACGGGAGAGGCTCGGGAATGACCAGGAATGCTTGGCCATTCCCGCCCGACGGAGGTGGTGAGTATGTGCAATGCGAGAGAAGACGCCCCCGCGCCTATCTCTCGCTACTCACCAAGGGAAAGATACTTTTTTTTTTTTTTTTTTTTTTTTTTTGACCCGGGAAAATCCTTTATGGATACCACCCGGCTCCGGGGGGAGCAGAGTGGTTATGTGGGAGTCCTCGCCTGAGGGGCCTTACTACCCCCACGGGGGGGTAGTAAGTGAGGTTACCCACTAAAAACCCGGGATGAGCAGTCTGCCGCCTAGTCGGGGCGAGATGGGGTAGCGTTAGCAATCACCATCTCGCCCCGGCGGTTGGCCCGTCACCGGTGACGGGCCCCGGCCAATGGAGGGATGACCCAGCTCATTAGGGCCATCCCCCAGACGTGTGGGATCGTGCAAGCCAGTGGAGAATCCCCCGACTCTCCACCGATGATCCGCACAGCACTAGGATAGAGCGAGAAGGCGCCCGAATCGCCTTCTCCTTCCACCAGTTCGTCTACGCCGGAGCGGGTCTGAGAGGACGTCGTCCTCCCTCGCCCGCTCCGCAGCCTCTTTCTGCGCCATCACCTCTTCGCAGAAAGAGACCACCGCCTGCCACGATCCGTCGCTGCCGAGCATAGCGTTAACCACGCTCGGCAGCGACAGATCTGCGCCTATGACCGCTGTGAGGGTGTGCCGCATGGGACTCCACGCGGCGCACTCCTCCAGCGTGTGGAGCGCCGTGTCTTCTGGCGCTCCACACTCGTGACAGGCGGGGGTCGCCTCACGTCTTGCGATGTGATGCAGGTACTTTCCGAAACATCCATGCCCGGAAAGCACCTGCACCAATCGGAAGGTGAGCGACCCGAATCGCCGCCCTACCCACCTCTGAAGGACCGGGCGAATGGCATCCACCGTCCTCTGTCCAGGGACCGGTGGAGCCAGGTCCTCCGTCCATCGCCGCAACAGGGCGGCCCGCGCCTGCCGTCGCATGCGCGTGACCTCCTCCCACGCTGGAGGCTCCCCGCGGGTTCTCCTCGCCGCCACGAAGTGGTACACTTCGGCGAGAATCTCCGCTTGGAGCTCCCAGGGGGGATCACCGGCCAACACGCATCCCGCCGTCCAGGACACCGTCCGGTACCCGCGTATCGCCCTCGTCGCGATGACCCGCTGCGGACGACGCAGCAGGGCCTTATTGGCGCGACCGAGGGCGTCCACCCAGACAGGTGCCCCGTACAAGGCCATACTCCGGATCACTCCGGAGTACAGGCGACGACATGTGGCGCTCGGGCCGCCCACGTTGGGCAGCAGCCTCCCAAGGGCGGCTGCGGCGCCTATGACTTTTGGGGCCAGTTGAGTGAAGTGGGCCCCAAAAGTCCACCGCCCGTCCAGGATGAGACCCAGGTACCTCATCTGGGTCCCAACCCGGACCAGGACCCCGTCCAGGTCTATCCTCGTTCCTGGAGGGGGTCCCCCCCGAGGCCCATGGAACATTAGGGCCTCGGTCTTGGAGAGGGCGACCTCCAGCCCCAGGGGACGTATGCGACCGACCACGAGTGTTGTAGCCACCGTGGCCCGCCGCACCGTCTCCCCGAGGTCCCTCCCCTTGACTACGACTAGCGTGTCATCCGCGTAGCACGCAACCCGCATACTTGCGGGAAACGTGCCGCGGAGCACCCAGTCGTAGCCAATGTTCCACAGGAGCGGTCCCAACACCGACCCCTGTGGAACCCCGCAGGACACGCGACGTCGCCTCAGACCGTCGCGTCCCTCCACCAGGACCTCGCGGTCCCGGAGGTAGTCGGCCAACAGCCTACGCAGATACAGGGGCACTCCGTGATAGCGGAGCGCCTCCCGTATTGTCCCGTGCGGTAGGCTGTTGAAGGCGTTGGCAATGTCAAGCGAGACAGCCAACGCCTTTTCCCCCCCGCCGACTGCGTCCTGCGTCCACCCCTTGATCCAGAGCAGGGCGTCTATCGTCGACCGCCCTGCCCTGAATCCGAACTGGGCCTCTGAAAGGTCAGGCCCAGTTCCCCCCAGGTGCCGGATGACACGGAAGGCTACTATTCTCTCCAGCAGCTTCGCCGTGTCATCCAGCAGCACGATTGGCCTGTATGCGGCGGGCGAGTCTGCGTCTCGCCCTTCCTTCCGCAACAGGCACAATCGCCCGTCCTTCCAAAGCTTCGGGAACTGACCCGACGTGAGGCACGCGTCGAACAGTTCCCGAAGCTGACCGCCCATCTCCCTAAGGGCGATCCTGAGGACCCGCCCGGGAATCCCGTCTGGTCCCGGGGCAGTCTTCTTGCCTCTCAGGCGAGAGACTGCTGCCTCCATCTCCACCTCTGAAATAGGCGGAATGGAGGCTGGGTCCTCCTCCTCCTGGAAGGACGGGGTGGCCATCGGTGGAGGGGTGTAGTGGGGGTCGCTGTCGGGGAATAGCCCCCCCAGCACCCTCTCCAGGAGCTCTGGCTCCAGGGACTCCGCGATAAAGGGAAAGATACTTGTGCTAACCTCACTTAACGTTGGATAAATACAAGAACAAAATAACAGAAAATATCCATTTTTCAATTGTGATTTGTTCTTGTGAATGTGGGTAAACGATACATTAAATTAAATAGAGAGTATCTGCTTTGTTCGTCCCAAATGGTTATATATATGGACAACCCGGCACTAACAACAGCACCATAAAAAATACACTTCTGGAAATATATTTAAGACTGAAAATGAAAAATGAAGCAAACAAAATATATTACCTTATAATTCACTTGGTACAAGGTGCGGGTGATCTGCAAGCAATATAAACTTTCCTAGTGCAGCCGGCGGCTAAGCCCACGAGTGAGATGAAAGCAGTCAGAGTCAGGAAGATCCTGGTCAGCAAGCCCATTGTGTCATAGTTTTACCATGGCCTCACCACGGTGCTGCACCTGGAAAACGTTAGCCTACCTCAAAAGTTGGAGTCGGGACCTTAAAAACAAAAATGGTCATCGTGCTTGGATAACAGATGGCGCATCTTTAAACACTTTGATAAAAAATCTCTACCACATCCGTTGCTAAAATCCATAATATACAAACCGAAATATCTAGATCGTTAGGGACACCATTTTATGCGTTAAAGTAATTTATGAACATAACTTGGTGCAGAATCCAGATTTCTTTTGTGTATTCGTTCTTTAAAATATTGGTTGTATGCTGACATAGTCATATGTACAATCAATGTTTATAAATTAACTGAACAGATATCTGTTCAGTTAATTTATAAACATTGATTGTACATATGACTATGTCAGCATACACTAAGCGCTTAATTTCTAAGAGTAAATCCTTATCGCACTGAAATTAATTGAAACCAAGTGTTACACGACGATTCTGCTATAACTTATTATTTTCGAAGAGAAGTATTTTTTAAATTGTCAGGTTTTGACGATGTTTCATGCCGTAAGGATACACTGCATAAAATTCAGAGTTGCTTAGGTCTGGCACAATACAATTTCCGTGTACATGTATAATTTTGTTGACGTTGCAAGGTAGAGCGCATCGTGGTAGTGCCTGGCGCCCTGGAGCATAATTTCAGCATCAACCACTTAGTTCTTAGAAAAATGTGGAATGTGACACATTCCCTTCAAATTATTATTACTTACCTATAAGATCGTACAAAAGCATAGATTTGGGTCAAATTCAAAGTTTACTAAAATCAACTCGTACAGCAACATACCTGAATAAATCCACGGTTGCACGATTTATTTGTATTTTAGTTCACTGAAATTTTGTTAAAAATGTACGGTTATTTTTTGGTTTGGTTTTTGACGGGTTTGAAAAGTTGATTGATCTGTCAGATAGAACCTGGTTTGAATACTGACAGAAGTTTTAATTGGCCACTAGATTTACAGGGAGGCTTTTTATTTAAACTTTTTGGATATTACAAAGTTTTTATGTTCAGCAATTATTGGATTGTTAATTAAGTATCATTCGAGTTTTCACACATCAAAAATAAGAGACTTTTAATTAAAAAGGTAGTCAAATTGAGATTGTTTTTTTCCTTACAGCTACAAATGATAGAAGGTGAACATACGGATGAAGTAGGCGAAGGGAATGCATATCTAGGCTTGAATCTAGACAGTATGTAGAATAACTGAAATGACGGACAGCATCGAAACGCACCGAAAATTCTTCCGGATTGTCTACGTGGTGTTTATGACGTCACGTCGACTTAACAGGAAAACTAGGCGAAATTACCACTAGATATATTTTTAAATTGATTTTCTAAAATATTAACTTTATGTTTTTTTTAATATTTGTTATTATGATATAAGGACTGTCCTGTCTTATTAAATAACTAGCGAACCGCCCCAGCTTCGCACGGGTGCAATGCTGATACTAAATAGGTATACTACAGAATGTCTATAAATCGTTCACAGTGATCTGTATTAAATGCACAATGTAATTAAGGTACTTAATTGGATAAGGATTAACGCTGCGTGTATTGCCTAAAATCACTTCCTAAGTAAGCAATTATTTCTTATGAAAGTAAAGGATAAAAAATGGTTTTTGTGGGTTATCCCTTAGAGATAGGGATAACCCTAAGAGATAGACATGGTATATGTCTATCTCTTATATAGGGATAACCTACAAAAACCATTTTTTATCCTTTACTTTGCAGACTTTTTAGTAGAACTTTATAAGGTGTACAATAGTGTAGTACATTATTTTTGTCTATGTCATAGAGTTCAGACAGCGTTTCCAATGTAAGCGCAAAAAATGTGTTTATCTACGATATTACATTAGGAACTTCTAAAATTATCAGTATTTCTGTAGTAGGTAGATATAATTATATATTATCCATGTGTTATACAATATAAACATCTTGAATTATTATATCTATTAAAAAACAGTTTCAAAATCCGTTGCGTAGTTTTAAAGATCTAGGCATACATAGGGACAGACAGCGATAAGTGACTTTGTTTTATAGTATATATAGTAATAACAAATATTTTTAAAATATTTTATGAAAACATCAAGTTAATATTTTAATAAAACACTTAAAAAATATAAAAATATGTCTAGTGACAATTCCGCCTAATTTTCCTGTTAAGCCTACGTGACGTCACAAACGCCACACAGCCAAACCGGAAGAATTTTCGACGCGTGTCGCTTCTACACGAAGCATCCTCAGGAGGTCTGGACTCTACGAGCGCACGATCGAGAAATTTCTCGATCTCGAATATGGATTTCCGCAAAGTAACGCCTGAATCTATGTATTTCTATTTATTACTATATATAGTGATAGGCCACTGAGGGAAATACAAGTACAAGCGGCTAATAGCCGTTCTTTGTGGTATTCTATGGCGTTTGTTCAACAGTGGACGTCTTCTGTCTGATGATGAATGTTTTATTTGGAGTTTTGCACCCGATTTACAAAACGATACTAACCTTGTCAATAACCATGTACGTATATTGTACCCCGCGGTACTTCAGTTATATTATAAAGCCCATAAACCATTCGCAGTTGAATTTTTACAGCTGTACCACAGTATATGACGCAGTTTGTATGGTGTACAAAGGAAGGGCTGCTCGTTAAACGTAGTATGGAGTGGAAACATTATGTTATGTTTTACAACCGGGTTTTAAATGTCCAGGAATAGGTCATGATGTACCCATGCTGTTTTATTTTGTATTGACGGAATGGGGTCACGACTTCGGTACTTTGTTTGGAGAAATGTTGTCGGTAAGTTTTTTGGGAACTAATAACATTGACTAAATGAGTTGATATTAAACTTTATAATGATTATTATTGTATAAAACTTACAGTTTACGGTATATTTGGGATAAAAAATAGTATTTTGTGCTATTGGCATTCAATGTATCTATTTAATACGCCTGAGTATTATTTATTTATTTTTCCTTATTTTAAATCATTTTTGAAATAATGTAAAGAGTTATAGAAAGGACGTTTTTAATCAACTTCCAAAAAAAGAAGATGGTTCTCAATTGTCTTTGCGTACCTGAATGATGTGATGGTAATGGAAACTCGTGTTGAGTGTGAACATATCTTTGGCGAGTGATCCTGTAAGCAATAAACATTCCAAAAACAATTAAAATAAACTTGTGATAGTTGGACCATGATAACTTGAGGTCAGTGTTTTAAATCAGAATGGTACCATCTTCAACAAAATATTTCATACTTCTCAGTGTTGGAAGTCGGTTCCGTGTTTTTTGATACTCTTAAGATCCTAAGTTAAAGTGGACTACAGCTTATGCCATAAACCTACAGGGCTCGGGTCCAAAATATATACTCAGTACTGCTGATTAGAGTACAGAGTCGTTTAAGGTCAAAGTTTACAACTTTGAAAGTGATTTATATGTATTTCATTCTTCTCAAAGTGTTTTATATGTATTTCAGTAATATAATACGACTTAAAGACTCGACTTGCATGGGTGGACAGACAGACATCAAAATGTCGTTAATACGCCTCTATTTAGTTGTAAAAACGATGTCAGTCAATCTTGTTTCTTATTTTATTCCTTCTGTTTTATGCTCCCACGCTGCAATACTTAGTAGGTAAGCCCGTGGGTTGCCGGGCTAGAGTGTCACACACCATCTCTACCCGTGGGTGTCGTAAGAGGCGACTAAGGTTGACACATCAGAAGGTGGGCAGCAGCACTTTCTTAGGAACTGATATCTCACACTGTGATCTCCAACCCGCCTGCCAAGCGTGGGGATTATGGCAAAACCCCCATAATTGGGGAGGCTGTGCTCAGCAGTGGACTATATCCGGCTCATACAGTAAGTATCGAATCAAATACTTTATCGTTTATTTCTACGTAATATCTAATTGTAGTACTAATATCAAATATAATGTATGATGAAACTGCAATGAAAATACCAATGGCACGTAGAACGGAGCTTTCCGACGAGTAGTGATGTGCACATGTCGATAGAACTATATATCGATTCCGCAAAATATATCGTGGTAATATTGGACTTTTTTAGTTGGATGGAATAACAATGACAATGTTATGCTGAGATTAACGCTTCAATGAGAGACAATAACAAAGAATTATGCATTAATGTATACTGCACTGATAGAATACTATTCAATATTGTCATTATGCAATCGCTAATAATGATTCTGAAATGTTTATGATTGCTTCAAAATTTACTTATGAAATTGACTTCTGAATTTTGTCGTGAGTTCCAAAGTTACGAGACGTCGATTAATAAGTCCGATATAAATAAAGCAAAAGTGTAAATACTGAACAGACTTTCATAAAACAGAGTGTAAGGGTTTATATATCCTGATATCATATATTTTATTTTACATGTACAGTCGCCTGCAATAAGAAATATACACATTGTAATTTTCAAAATATTGGCAAAGAGCTCTGTTTTTCTCTATGTAATCAGAAGTATCTTAAAATCAAAGTATAATTTGAATAGTTTTACATATGTTAATGTTAACTTCGATTATTCATAACGTAGCGACATCACATTATTTAGAAAATTATGCGATGTCGCTTATTGCAGGCGACTGTACTTAGATTCTTCAGACTGAAATTTAATGTTACGGAGGAAGTCGAGCACTTTAAACAATATTTCACACAGACAAAGCCGCGGGCAGAAGACATTTCATATTATAAGCTCTTAAGAGAAAACTGCTCATAAAATGAAAATGGGAAAGTTAGGTACTAGCTGCGACCGGCGGTTCCACATGCGTAGGCAATGATGAAAAGTGATGAAGATGATGATAAAACTTATGTATAGATCCGGGACATAAAATATCTATTTACCAAGTTTCATCCGATTCGCCAGAGCCGCTGCAAAGTGAAGGAATAACAAACGCACTCAAAGATGTAAGAGGCTCAATCAAAGTATGTAACATTTATATTAGTGTGGTATGCTAAAATATACTTTCAATCAAAACGCACCGCCTATGCGGAACACTACGTGTAAAATGGACCAAAAATATAAACGAATCTGCCTATTCTGAAAGTTTATTAATCGATACCATGCATCTGCCCACACTAGTGCAAATCACAAGCTCATACGAACCGCGCGCGTGCGACGCCACGCGTCGTGATATTTTTAACGAAACTTCCGATCGACGACACGAATTATATATATAATATTATAAATAGATAATACGTAATTTTAACGCGTTAATAAAATCTTAAACTTCGGTGAACATGCGCAGTGAGTTTAATAAAGTTTGAATTTCCAAGAGAAAATCCAATGTAGCAGATATGGACATATGACGAACGCGTGTAAATAGCTCCTTTTAAAAGCGTTATAAAATATAACCGCATACTTCACTACACCAAAATCATGACGCTAAACTTAATCGTAAATTAGGAAAATTAGTTTCGTGACGAGATCTTAGATTTAAAGTTTCTAGACATTAGAATTTTATAATTATTGTAGTCAGAGTTAATTTAAAAAAGTGAATTACAGTGATTAAAATGCCAGTGATTTCTGTGAGAGAGTGTTGAGGATTTCAAACACGCTTCCAAGTTTCCCGGATGATGCATTTTTGAAATAATCTCACGGTGAGTTATCATTATTTTTGGTAATTTCTTCCGAATGTATGACTACACTGATGTACGTATGAGTCAGTGGGAAACAATGCTTTGGCTTCAGCAAAAGGTCTTTTTGAGTCAACTGTTAGTTGTGTTCGGGATTCGAAAGAAACACCACGTGCTAGTGTTTTGTGCGGACTAAATTCCACGTGTACATTCAAAGTGCAAACAATAATACGTGATAATTTCCAAAAACACAACAGTAAGTCAGTATACCTACGTATATATATAGAGTATTCCTAACTTAGTGCTATTTGCTTAACAATTTTTTTATTATTAGAAATAGTAATAGTTTTATTACTATTACATATTTAAGGTTAAATATGTATATTAAATAATACATACTTAACCTTAATAAATAAAGTAAACAAAGTGTAACAAAAGTCTTAAAAAATACTTATTTAGGAAGGTTAACAGAGTGCTTGAGAGTCCTGCACTAGGCGAACCTGTATCGCAGGACCCGCGATGGTTGCGTTAAATAGTGTTAGAATATTTATGGTGCGGAAAAACATTAAGCGAGATTGGTTATGAGAATAATAATCGAAAGTATGAATGATCGAGAGACAATTGGAACAGCGTGTGTGTAATCGTGTTTGGTGTATGGGAGAATGTATGGTGCGATGAGTGTAACAGATTCATAAGTATGCATATGAGTAGTATGTATGTGAATAGGGTGTGGTACATAACACATTTTTGAATTAGCCTTTGACCACTTCTCAGCTGTTAGTGATGTGATCATAGATTTAACATGTATTTGAGACGTACGTAACATGTATGTTTCTTATGTAAATTTTTCGTGGGTAGAGCCAACAGCTTTAGGTACTTGCTCGTAGAGCCACATAAACTCTATGATTTCTGCTAGGAAAGTTAATTCTAAATACTGGCTAGTCAGTTTTGAAGCATTTATACCTCTTCGTCAATGAATGTGACTGGATCTGGCTTTCAAGGATAGTTACCGGGACAAATCATTCGGTGCTGAAACTTCTACTTGAGGGTAGTAGTAAGTAGGATCATTCGCAAAGTGGAATACCACCATACAGTTAATAAAGATCAAGCTCATGACGGTATTCAAACGATAAAACCCCTACGCATAAATCTCATACTCATTGGCTATCGAGGTATCATTGCTTCAAAACATACTATACAGTTTTAAAGAAGACCTCATTTTCTTAGCAGAAATCATATGGTTTATGTGGCGCTGCGAACAAGTACCTAAAGCTTCTACCTCTACCCATGAAAAATTTACATAAGGAACATAAACGGTCTGATATACAAGTTTTGTACGCAACTGCGTTCGTCACCCCAGATATATAGGTCTAGGGTAAATATTATATTACATAAATGCGCGGCATTTTCCTGGCTACCGTGCTCGTAAATCTGGAATAAAGCTTTAATAATACTAATGCTTGGCGACTATTTCATGTATAAATATTTTATAGAAATTACGACTTTATTTTCTATTTTGTTATATATATTACCTTGTAAACAAGTTCGACAGTAACGTAGTGAGTAATGAGTAAGGTGTTCGTTCTAATTAACTAAGAAATAAGTGGTCAAAATTAATCTATCATATTGTTATACGCGTTGTCCTATAATTGGCCCTATGTTTCTAAAAATGTTATTTAAAATTGTTAATAGGCTGTTGGATGACCAATAAATAAATAAGGTGGGTATCAAGACAACTTTCTCACCACGTATGCTACAACGTAACGTGCAATATAACGACGTATTGAAGCCGCTACGTCGTTACTTTTCGTTTTAAAGAACACAGAGTGCTTCTGAGAATTTTTCCGTTTATTACTGTCGGTGATTCTACATTTTTTCAGCTGAAGTAATTCATTTTATAAATTCCAAGGTGATTTTGTATGATTTATTATATCGTGAAATATGATATTCTTATCCAGTAGACATATTTTGATTTAGTTTTGTATGTTTGTTTAAGATGTGGGTCGAATTCTTTGGTTTAAATCTTTAAATTAATTATATAAATATATAAAGTATTTCATGCAAGCAGCACGTGAATTGCGCAATATTGATATGAGCACATAACTCATTTTTTTTATACTGAACTGGGTAGCAATTGCACACTATCTCACCTGATGTTAAGTGATGATGCGATCGATGATGAAGCGTGCTTACCCAGAAGATACCTATTCACTCGGGTTTTGAAGACCGCCATATTGTACTTAACCGGAAACACAGATTCACGCAGAGTGTTCCATTCCCTGGCCCACATATTTAATGAAACATAAAAATTTGTTAAATTCTGAATCTAAAAACTAGTTGCCGCCAATTTTCATGTCGATGACCATATCATCAACTGATGGTAAGTGATGAACCGGCTTCACCTGTAATTACTGCCTCTCAAGGAGAGCTGGCGGAACACACCATTAGATGCTTGGTGACAGATTTTCTACTTCAGGGTGGTGCCCAGGCGGACATTCATAAAATGCTCTTCCACCATGCGGTGAAGCTCAAGCATAATGTGGGATTCGAATCATGTATCTATTGAGCCGTCCATACCTATTCCACTGAGCAATAACTGTTCCAAATCATAATTGTTCTACTAGTATATGGCCTGGATCGATTGTCATTGATTGGCAATGACTATATCATCAAGATGGGAAATCTATTGGAGTGTAACTCAAAAACAGCTTGATCAATTTTGATAAAATTTAAATGGGACACTACAAGCATCAGCTTTCATAAAGAAACATCAGTCATCAGTAAAAAGTTCTGAGGTAACAAACATTAAAAAAAATACAGACGAATTGACAATCTCCTCCCTTTTTGAAGTCGGTTAAAAAGCTGACTTGACTCACTACTATACACTGCTCGTTAATGATTAGGTACACTAATTATTTTCTTAGCTATTTTTCATGTGTAATAAACGTACTAAAATGTTTATTACTTGTATAATCACGTGTGCATTACGTGTTAATCGTACATTTTCCAACGTTACAGATTCCTCCATAACCACAAAGTGTGAAGCAAAAACATTTGTAATTATTTTGACATATTTATAAGTCTGAACACCATCTGAAAGTATGTTATAACTCAGCCTTACATACCTACGTTACACCTGTAACGCAAATTAGACTTTATCCGTGTTGTTTCAGAACTGAAAATTGAATGCAGAACTTTTACAAATGTTTCGCGGTTTTAAAAATAGATGGCGGTGAAATATTTAATGACACTAATTAATAGTGTTAAAATTTGTGACAAGTGGTCGACATACGTGAGCTTTTCCTTAAAACTCACTCGTCTGTGAGTTGTCTTGGGAATTATTTTTAATATCCATCGTAAATCATCACAGGAAAAACGGTAATATAATAAATAGGAGAAATTGTAAGATAATTTTTGTTATTACTAACAACGTCTGAAATTATCGATTCGACTAAAATTTTACCGGTTTGTACATAGCAACAAGAGCTGATCTATTAAGATACCTACATAACCAAATATTTATTGATATAAGATGTCAGTCATGACTCCTGGAGGGAAACGAAGTAAAGGATATACAAAACTTTATTTCATGGAATAATGTTTTTTACGTAATGACTAGGACGTTACTGTGCTGCTTAAGCAGGCAAACGCTTTTGGTCTTTATGTCCTTACTTAGGCCTCCAACACATATTTTATATACACCTTTTTCTAAACATTGTTTATTTTAGACTAGGGCCATTATAATGGGATACAATGAGAAAGGACCACAGGTCACATCCATGTATGAAACCTCGATAAGCCATTCAATTTCAACAAATATAAATTATCACGAGAACTAAACATGAATTTTACGCCTACATGAAGTTGAAGACCACTGAAAGCCCGGTGCTTTGTAATGAGTTGATGAAAGACGATTTTATTTAAACACTTCGGATACATTTAGAGTATATATTGATTTAATTAATGAAAATTCGGGTACTTCGCACTAGTAACAATTAGTTAAGCAATGGGTTATTTTAAGGAAGTCAAAACGGCAGAAGCAGCATTTGTCCTTATCACACTATTCTGTTCGGGCGTTTAGCGGCGAGATAGCATCACTTTGTTAATATACCTATTTTTTCTGTAGGAGCTTCTCTTCCCTTTCCTCTTGATGCTCATCCACATTTTGCAGGCTTGGACGTCCGCACCATCCATTTCAATCGGTTGTTTTTGCCGCATACCTACCTACCTAACATACCGTAAAATTTGATTTTTAACATGAGTTAATTGTAAAATTTATTTTTTTATTTTTGTATCTCATTATATCTTATGAGAATAAAGTTATAAATTATTTAAGCCCAAAAATGAGGAATGACCTTTCGTTCTTTCGTCATAACTATGACATGGGGTCTTTTAAAAAGGAGATTAAAAGATTTCTTAAGAGTCGTCAACGCATTGGCAGCACTAATGGTATTGCAGATATCTATAGGCGGCGGTAGCCACTTACCATCAGACAGGCCGTATGTTAGTTTGCCGCTCATCAAATAAAAAAAGCTAACCTGAAAATGTATAACTGTGACGCCCTTTTCCGTATATCTAAAGTCTGTAGCGGAAAATTATAATTTTAAACAGTTTTATCGTGCTTGTTTAGTAACCGCTCTACATGACTATGGTATTCGCGTGTTTAATATTATATTGCTATTTTTAGTTTTTAATGTTATTGAACACCAATGTACATTGAGTATTCCAGTTACCTCTATAACCGTCACATATATAAAATAGGCCCGCCCCGGCTTCACAAGGGTATTTATAAATTGAAACACAATAAAAGTAGTTATTGTGACATAATTGTAATAGTTAGACATATGGTATTGCAGATTTTTGTGTAGATATTGATGTCCTCTATAAAATTGTAGTACATAACTTTGCTGTATTGTCAACAATTTTCGCAGCGTACGCGATATAACGATTTCAATAGTATTTTTTTCACATGTTGGGTTACATTATCGAAATTTTCATACGATCCTTAAGTTTTTGAAAATATTCTGTAGCCTATGTTTTTCAGGGATAGTGTAGAATTACCAGGTCCAGTAGTTTTTAAGTTTATTCGTTACCTACAAAAATACAAATATTTCCTTTTTATAATATTAGTAGAAATATAGATAGATACTCGTGACTTTTACTCGTAACAAATATATTACAATAACTTTTTAAAACTTACGTTTATTATTTAATATTTTTATTTTCACAATGACCAATGCGGATTACATTACAAAATTACAACGAGGGGAAAACTTATAGCTATCTGCCGGATTCGAACCCGCGCCATGCACCCATACAGCCAGAGTATGCTCTAACCGCTAAGCCAACATGACATATGACTCATGACTCTGACATATGACTCAAGACTGAATCCCCATATGTTGGTTAAGAATGAAAGGACAAATTAGATTCATGAGTCATATGGTATGTATATATAAATAATTGTTAGCTTGGCGGTTAGAGCACACCTTAGCTAAAGGTGGATGGCGCGGGTTCGAATCCTGCAAATGAGTGTATCTTTACGTTGTAATTTTGTAATATGTTTAATATTGTTAGAAATCTTCTCCGATTCACGCATATAACCAAATCAATTGCAAAAGTAATATAACAAAAACAAATTAAATTTAAAAAAATGAGTTTCCATCTTTATAGAAGTCAGCGTCCCCCTCAAACTGTGCCTCACAACGCCTAAGCAAGTCCGCATCAAAACGCATATAGTCACGCCTTTTTCCCCTGAATAATATGTTTAATATCGTTACAAATCTTCAAGGCAGAGGAGTCACTTAAGTTTCGTCAGTCATGTTTTGGTCTATGAGGCGAGACTATTACCGTCTACTAGGCACAATTCTGGACTTCAAACTGCTACTGAGAATTACTGAGAATTTCATCGTTAGAAAACCCATTCTGGGTCCGAACCCAGGTCTTTGGGGTGACGCATCACGATCACCTTCACCACGATGGTTCCTTCGCTATTTGTACAAACGGGTGTATGGATATTACCCATTTTTGTACCCAACCAACTTTCTCCTGGGCTGCTTGGACTATAACTCACTGGAAGTTCGACGGGAACATAGTCAAATGCTTTTCATGTGCAAGGTCCTTCACGGAAAAATTGATGCACCCAACCTACATAATTCTTTGTTACGGTTGAATGCTCCCGACCCTAATGGCTTGCAACCGCGTCGTGGCGGGTGTCACAAGCTGTTCTCGCTCCCGCCAGCCCGAACAGTTGCTCTCACAGTTTCTCCCATTCCACGTACTCTCAGAGCACTCAACAACCTCCTGGCCATGGCGCCTGATTGTGATTTGTTTGCGGATGAATGGAAGAATATTGTATCAATATGCTTGGAGTTCTGTGAGATAAAGCGCGCAATGTGAATGAAGAATGTGAATTTGATGAATTAATGTGAATTTGATGTGCGTGCAATCTGTATGACGAATGTGAATGTGACTTGCACTTATGATATTTACCGTAGTACTAATATTTATAATCCATTGACCAAATGTTTTTTTTTTATGACATATAATACCTAATATTAATAAGGAGTAATTATGACATTTGTGAACTGATTCATATTTTGTTGATTGTTTTGTAATTTTGTGAAATTATGACATTATGATCGTGAAAACTAATTTATTCTATTTTAATGTAATTATTTTATTTTTTTTATAATAATGTTATTACTTTATTTTAATTTGATATAATTATTTTATTACGAAACTTATAATTTGTAAATAATTATATTAATAATAATTGATTGTATAATTAAGTTTGTTCGATAACTAATGTAATTGGTGATATTACCGTATTAGTTTAAATATATAAATAAATAAATAATCACCACTCCATAAATATATTTTTGAAGCGCTCGTAGCGAAGATTGCTTAGTTGTTTTTAACCGATCAGCAAAGTTAAGCAACGTTCGCTGCGGTCATGAGTTGCATGGTTGACCGCTAGTGACATTACTACTAAGCGCTTCCGTGCTTCGGACGGCACGTTAAGCCGTCGGTCTCGGTTGTCGTCTTTGGATTGCAGTCGTTATAACATGGTGGTAGGGCACTTTGCGAATGCCCGCCTGGCTAGCTACCACCCTCAAGTAAAAAATCTGGCGCCAATCAGCTAGCTGTGTGTAACTAATGTAACTAATGGTGTGTTCTGGAAGCTCTCCTTGAGAGCCAGTAATTCTAGGTCAGCCAGAACAAAGTCTTCGACCACATCATCACTTACCATCAGGTGAGATAGTGGTCAAAGGCTAACCTATCAAGCACAAAAAAAAATATATATCAAAATACACTGACGCTCTCGAACTGAATCAAAAAACACCGACCGCTCAAACTTTTATTGTTTTTGCTGAGAATGCCGAGGAGATGTAAACGGATGCCGCCCATCACTGAATCAGTTGACATCAAACGGATTCGTTTTCAACAATATTTTTTTTAACATATTATATCTTGACATTATTCTGAAAGGGAAACGGTTAAGAGCACGCTGTTTATGTGTTATTGTTTTTATGAAGTGCTAGGTATATTTATACTTGGTAGTTATATTATTTCAATATATAATTTCAAGCATTATCGGGCCTGGCTTACTCCACACTAAGTACAAAACTACAGGTTTATCGGCGTTACTGTCCAGACGAGATTATTGTATGGTGCGTGCCGCGTCAGAAGAGATCAATTTATTTCAAACGAAATTTCTCGATCGCATAATTTCACGAAATCCAGCGGTTAAGCCAGATCTTTTTTTTTTACTTTAACTGAATAAGCTCGAGGCCCACCTGATGTTAAGCGGACTAATCTCTCCTATAACAGTTGTATTTCGTCACAAGTCACGAATTGCACTGTGACACCCGTCACCTTGAGACAGTTCTTAAGTCTCATGTGCCTGTAATTTCACTGGCTCTCTAGTACTGCTGCCGGAACACACCGTTAGGTGCTTGGCGACAGATTTTCTACTTGAGGGTGGTCCCTAGCCAAAAATGCCTTTCCACCATGCGGTGAAGCTCAAGCCCGTGGCGGGATTTGAACCATCGACCTACTGCGCGGCAGTCCATAGCCAATGCCACTGAGCCATTACAGCTTCAAGATCGTGTGATTCAACACCACTGGATTGTTTTTTGTTGAGCTGTGTTAAGGACAAAATCTATACGGAGCCAATCGAATCGATTGCAGCCTTAAAACTCAAAACCCGTCATGTGATTAACGAAATACGACCCGCCATTTTGCCAAAAACTTTGATGAAAAAATTGACATGTGTCAGCGTGCTCGTGGTGGACTTTTGCCAGATATCATTTGTCATTCATAATTGCCAAACTTTTCTCTTCGTAATACACTAAAAATTTGAATCATCTTCATCTAAATTATTAGTTTTATTTTGTTTTATAAAATAAAGTTCTTGTTGATAAACCCTTTATAAATAGCATTGTTGGTATATAATATAAATATTAGGTACTCCGTGCTTTGCGAGCTTTCTTTTTTTTATGCCTGATAGGTAACCTTTTGACCACTATCTCACCTGATGGTAATTCATGATGTGGTCGATGTTGTTCAGACTAACTTAGAATTACTGGCTCTCAAGGACAGCTGCCGGAACACACCGTTAGGTGCTTGGCGACAGATTTTCTACTTGAGGGTGGTAGCTAGCCAGGCGGGCATTTGCAAATTGCCCTACCACCATGCTATAACGACTGCCATCCTAAGACAACAACCGGGACCGACGGCTTAACGTGCCCTCCGAAGCACGGAAGCGCTCACTAGTAATGTCACTAGCGGTCACACATCCAACTCATGACCGCGGCGGACGTTGCTTAACTTTGCTGATCGGTTAAGAACAGCTAAGTAAACTTTGCTAGGAGCGCTTCAAAGCTGAAGTGCACTTTATTGCTTCGTAGCTAGAGTCGCTTATTTATTGGAATGGCTTTGCGAATTGATTGGAATTATCCTTCTGATCTTTCTTATACTGTGGCATTATGTGGACTTTTCGTTGTAGCTTTAGTGTTGTATATAGTTTTTAGTGTGTTGTTAATGAGGTCATAGAAAATATTATCGTATGTTGAGTGAATATACCATTTACTAATATTTAGAGATTATATTTTTTGCCACAAGCAGGATTCAAACCTGCGTCCTCCAACATTACGCACCGGGTGCCTTAGCTGGTTGGTCATGGATACTGACTGGGACAGATGCGAATTTTGTGCTCTATTTTTTTATTTTTACCCTCAATAGAGGAGCAACCATACTACTGGACTTAATTTTACATATAAAAACGTTTTTATCAAACATCTTACCTACTTTTACTTGCAATGATATCGCTACCCTTCTATATTTGGACACGGGGACGCGGGTTCGAATTCCACTCCCCAATTTGTGGTTTAAAAGTTGTAAAAATCACATTATTAATTTACTTTATACTATCAAAAATATACGATAGGAAAAATTTAAGTCATGTGCGGGATCCCGCACATTCCTTATATTTGTGTTCCTTATTTTGTAATGTAATACGCATAGCAGGCGTTATTGCAAACCTAACAATATTAAAATTACTTTATACTAGCCTATGGCTGACTGTGACTTTAACCGCGTGTGTGTTTTAGGCTATTTTATGTTCTGGCAACTGCTCGGAAATGCGGGATAAAAATTACCCTATATACCAGAATTTAAGAAGTTTATAAATTATATTTATATAGTTTCCAAATGGATGTTGCTGACAAATATTTAACTACTTACGAAGAAAATCGACAACAGTTCATGAAATCTTGGGACCAATTACAATACAAACCAAAATTGCATTATAAGGATTTAGATCCAATATTATGCTAATAAGCTTGTGAACCTATTGATGTTGTAAAATTACTTGTATATAAAAAATATACATATATATTCGTAAAGCACCCTGTACTTTTTGTATTATCTCTAACGTGAATTAGGGTTAGTAAGACGGTACAGCAAATTAAAGGAAAAAGCATTACTTGAGAGCTCAGGACGCCGCTAGAGGAGATCATTATGCCAAACACCTCTAACAGACACACCGATAGTCTGCATTACATTATCATAAAGCAGTTTATATATTTTTTCTAACCCAGCTGCAACAGAGTGGCCTGTAGTGTAGCCGCATTTCATTGTATAAGGCACTCAAAACGCAGACTAAACGAAGACGCCCATAATTTGCATGGTATTGTGTTAGGAATCACTTGGCACTTAATTGATAAAAAAATACAAAACCTCGACTTCATGCACAAACTACCGGTCGTTAGGGATTACTCAAATACTACTCATCAGATCTCACTCAAATTTAAATGACAAGCACCAGCATTAGAGTGTAAAAAAAACTTCAAAATCGGTTCAGCCTGAAAAGAATTATGACGACACAAACGAAATAAAAAAACTTTCTAAAAAAAAATTGAGAACCTCGTCCATTTTCTGAAATTGGTTACAAATCAAAATGCACGATAAATGAATCAAAATGAAATATAAAAAATACTTGACACAGACATAACTAAACTCCTATATTTCTGCGCATCACCGGTTGATCGCCGCGGTGCGCTCGCTTTGCTCACTAACCTCGCGCATTGTGCTCATATGTAACCTAACGCCGTCCCTCACTCTTCGACTCCTTCACTCGATCATCGTCGCACCTATACATGAGTTTGGCTTAAACTAATCATTAAAACTTATACAACTGTTATATTGTCTAGTAACTGCATCTGCAGTAACTTTCGTCTCCTGAAGCCTATCACATTGCAGACAGTTATCAACAATGTGCTCGAACTACTTTTTTTATTACTTTTAGGCTAACCTTTAACCACTATCTCACCTCTTTGTAAGTAATGATGTGGTCGAAGATGTTGTTCAGGATAGCTTGAAAGGCATTCGCAAAATTCCCTACCACCATGCAATATTTATACGGAGGTCGCTGTATTACAGAGCAGCTACTGTCTGTGTTGCAGCAACCCTAGCATTTTCGCGTTCCGACAGCTATCCTTTAGAACAGTATACCTTCTAGCTACATTAATCTGTTTACCATCTTCGCCACATGATCACATACCAAAATTTGAGATGATGATCAAAAACTAATTATAGATATTAGTTTCCAGAAACGGTCCTCGTAAAGAACATACAAATGGCAAAGTTTGATATGAGCTACTATATTTGTTATTGTATATATAGCATCACCATTTTGGAAATGTTAAATGACTTATCTGTTGCGGTACAGTCGATGAAGGTGTGAAACATTGTTAGCGGCAGGTATCATTGGGTACAATCGCCGACAAAAGTTATATGTTGTTTGTGTTGCGTGTGACGTTATCGCAGCGGATGGTTGCGGGGCTAGGGAACAAGCGGGTTAGTCATGATGGAATAAAACTTTATAAAAACTAGCAAAAAGCTGAGCTTTGTGGGGGCTCGCGTTTATTTACAACCTGATTCTAGTTGTGTCATCTAGTATTAAGTAGATTAACTACGATGTATTTGAGTATTGAGTTTAGTTCTATTGCAGCGATGTTAACTCTTTGGTTTTCTAACAGGTCGCGTTAGTAGTACAATAACATACTATCCAATGAATACAAAATTGTTAATGTTTTTTTTATTTATGGTTATAAAATATATATAATATTTTTTGAAGCGCTCGTAGCGAAGCTTACTCAGCTGTTCTTAACCGATCAGCAAAGTTAAGCAACGTCGCCCGCGGTCATAAGTTGGATAGGTGAACGCTAGTGACATTACTACTGAGCGTTTACGTGCTTCGGAGGGCACGTTAAGCCGTCGGTCCTGGTTGTTATGTTATGATGGCAGTCGTTACAGCATGGTGGTAGGGCATTTTGAGAATGCCCGCCTGGCTAGCTACCACCCTCAAGTAGAAAATCTGTCGCCAAGCACCTAACGGTGTGTTCCGGCAGCTGTCCTTGAGAGCCAGTACTTCTAGGTTAGCCTGTATAACATCTTCGACCACATCATCACTTACCATCAGGTGAGATAGTGGTCAAAGGCTAACCTATCAGGCATAAAAAAAATATATATATGTATATATATTGTTTTTGACAGATAACTCATATAGATATGAAGTTAAATTACTATATTAAAGCAAAAAACTATTGGCGTGATAGATTTTCAGTAAAGTGTGTCACAACACGTTCAAGATTTAGGATCGTGATAGGGCGAGCGAAGTGAACCCTAATAATGATTATCTAAATGGTGTTATTTTTATGATAGGGTTAGCGTTCACGTAGCGCTTTCATTACAAATGTAGTTTCGCCATACTTTAAATACCAACTGAATATAATATATATGTAGTTTTGCCAAACTAAGATGTGACATTTTACATGTCCTCGAACCTAATACCCGTGTCTCTGGTTAACCATTTTTACGTTTTATTGTATATATTGTCTTTAAATTTTAAAATTAAAATTCCCTATCACGATTTTTCGTATAATTTAAAAGTAAATAACTGTACTGAAAACTGGCAACCTAAAAGCGTAGATATTATATATGCTGGGCACGCTGCCAACTAGTAGAATGCAGGGGCATTCGGACTAGCTGAAGGCCTGCAGTAGCCTTTACGTTGCCAACATGTTTTAGTTGTACTAGCTGAAATTCAAGGTAAGCGTGAACAACACCTTCGACCACATCATCACTTACCATCGGGTAAGATAGTGTTCAAATGCTTACCTATCATGCATAAAAAAACTTATAGTGTTGTATATAGTTTCTAATATTTTGTAGGCATACCGCCAGTGAAAAAAAATTTTGTAATCAATTTCATCTAATTAGTTCTAATACATTAAAAATGAAAGATACATAATACAAGCATGATAGATACATTTTCTTTAATGTGAATAAAGAATTAAGACACTATTTGGCTAACAAAGATATGAAAAATAGCCCAGTTTAGCTCCTGATTTGCAGCAATACACTGCTAATATATTGATGTGAGTGGCGTTTGCTCTGCCTGAGTCGGTATTAACGATTATCTAATCATATGAGGGATCATATTCTAGTCTTTAAAATGCATTACAGTTCTAAAAAAATAATAGAATTTTGAGCATTTGAACAGCGATCGGTTTTCATGGCCCCGAGGCGTCATCGCGAACACAACGATACCGCGACTGTTCCGAGGGGTGCGGAAGGGAGGGTGGGGTGAAGAGGAGAAGTGACGAAGGTACGGCAGCTTAGTTAAACATTACTTAATGTTATTTATTTACTCGCCATGAAATATTCCTGATTTGACGTACTAGATTAGAGATTCTCGAGCATTAATTGATATACAATACAATACAAAATTATTTATTGATCAACAATCTTTAGTAACACAAAAAAATTACAATTAAATTAAAACATTCGATTGGACAATGGACGGCCTTATAGCTTAAGCAATTTCTTACAGGCAACCTTGCAAGGAGAGGGTTTACAATTTTCAGGGTGTCCAGAATGAAAAAAAAGGATAGTGACAAAAAACATATGTGTGCATTATAATAAGCACAGCTTACATATAATTTTCATAAACTAATATCTATGCTAGCACCAAATATGTGTAATAAATACTACTAGTTAGTCATCTGCCGATGACAAATCACGGCGCACAATATCTACAGGCACCAAGCCATGCCACCTAAAATGTATACAAGGGTTGGCACAAAAAAAAAAACTTTAACGATGGTTAAGTAACTGATGGATGATATATGGGGGGTGCCGACACCACCTTCCTTCATACCGCACCACGTCGTTGCTCAGTAGGCCGGCCGAATTAACTCACACTTGCTATCACCTGCCTGAGATATTGCGAAAGAGACTGATGTTAGTATTAACCTACTTTTTAATTATTGTTATTTCAGTTTTATACCTAATGATGAATTTAGTTGTATTGTTCTATTGACAAATCACAATTATGATGTAAATATTTATTATTTTTTCTTGTAAATATTTATTATTTTTAAAGTGACATTTTAATGACCTATTTAATGTGTAATTAATTAATGTAATTGGCCCTCGGACCCTTTTAATTAATAGAATAGAATATAATTATTTATTGGCCTTATAACATCAACAGCTACACTAGGCAAGTCAATTAACAATATAAATTTGTTAACGGTAAGATATTTAAATAATTAATGGTTCACAATATTGATATAAATTAAAATATTTATACAATTTTAAAATAAATTAATAGTAACAATGTCTTAAATTATCATAGAATAGAGATGTCAGTGTTTAAATTAATTAAAATGTCAACAATACATACCAATTATTATTTCATACAATACATAGTAAATTGATTTACATCAAATATACATTATTACTACTAATCCCACATAATTTACTCATTAAATTTAAATCAATTATTTCACAAGGCTTATTTGTGGCGTGAACGAAGATTCTACAAGATGCGTTTTCAGAAATTCATTTAAGGAATAATAAGGGTTCAATTCGAAAAATTGCTTTATCTTTCTTTGAAAGTGATTGGCGGGTAATTGTCTGATACTAGGTGGCAATTTGTTGAACATGCAAATTTTGTTATGGATACCCTGCTTTTTTACTTTTACTAGTCTAGTACTTGGTTTAAATACATTTTCTTTGTTTCGTAAGCCATATGTATGTACATCTTTTTTTTGTGTCAGCTTAGCATCATACATTTCAAAGAAATTTATTTTCAAAAAGACTACATAGTCACTTACGTGAGAACAAGAACAAAGCATATTTTTAATATCGTTCGTTAATTATAATACAAAGTGCTCATTTAACGTACAAAAATGTAGGTAGGCTTTATATCAACGCCTTGTTTATAAGAGATCATTGTTACCGATGAAGTGTTGAGCTAGTTGCCATTTAAATACGTTAAATGAGCTTATTTTTTTATGTTTGACGGTAGTTTATTAAACAGTTGTGCACCTTCGTACGTAATCATTTTTCTCCCGTAATTTGTTCTTATCTTGGGTAGCACTAGAAAACTTGCTCGGCGAGTGATTCGTTTTGTTGTCTGTTTCAACATAGCAAAGGATAAATTAGTATGGATAGAACTTATCAATATTTTTCTGACAAGTATGCATGTGTTAAAAATATATAATTGTTTAATATTCATTATGTTAGTTTCGTTGTAAATTTTAGAAGTAGGTTAACACCTATATACTTCTCTACTTAACAGTAATGGTAGTGGAATAGGGTTTTTATAACTTTATTTTGTAGAATTTGTAGATTAGCTAGTTTTGTTTTGCAAGCACTGCCCCAAATTTCAATTAGGTAAAGTAGATGAGGTTTGACAAGGGAGTTATAGATAGTGTAGCGGATTTGACGTGGGATACAACGGACGATGCGTCGAAGGGATCCAGTAAGAGACGAAAGTTTGGTCTTTAAGCAGTCAATCTGCGCATTCCACGTCAATTGGCTGTCTAATTTAAGTCCAAGATACGTTTCGCAATTTTTTTCCTGCAACACAATATTATTGATTTTTAAGGGATCATTAAAATTGTTTACATATATACATCGATATAACTGTCATAATTTTGTTATTTTTAAAGTGTTATCTCACTGATGTGAGAGATAAGAGAATAATAAATAATTCACCAAACCTAGTGTACTACGGTTGACGTGGTACACTAGATTGGCAGAGCATGTCCTTGTGTTTTCATGAACGAATGATCGCGGGTTCACATCCCGCACGTGGTTCAAATATGTCCTCTCGTTTTAGTCACTTAGAAGGCGATAGTGAAAAATTGTTATGTTAGATGTGCTTTTTAATTTTACATAAATATCATTAAAAAAATATAACCGACTTCAACACAAAAAAGATTTTTTCTTATACAAAGATAATGATGATTCCTTGGAAGAGTCTAGTTACCGCAAACACAGGGAATCCCACTGCGATAGCTAGAGAACAATCTAATACATTTATGTTTTTTCATTAATACTTATACTATAGTGTAACTAGTATGTATGTTATAATGAATATGTTACTAAGTTACTATGTATATTAATGTTACATGTATTTGATGCAAAATAAACATTATATTATTATTATTTAAAAAAATATAACCGACTTCAACAGAAAAAGAATTTTTCTTATACAAAAGGTGACAAACAATCCGGCGGTCCACCTGATGGTAAGTGGTCACCGCCGCCTATGAACACCTGTAATATATCCGCAGCATTACTGGTGCGTTGCCTATACCTTAAGAGAAAGGACTCTATTCACGCCTCTTTTAAAGTGGTTCAGATTGTAGACCTGAGGAAAAACCTCAGGTGGCATAGCATTCCACAACTTACAGGTACATGGCAAAAACAGACGATTAAATCGAATAGTACTAGACTTCCGTGAATCTATAATGTGCGGGTGGCCTTTCATTTTAAAAGTATGAAGTAATGGTACCATGCTGATTCTGAGCTGAACATTTCACAGTCCGCTGGTCATCATTGACTAGAGTTGCCATTACCAATAAGTAATTTAGTTTTTTTTATGTTATTGTGACGGAACAACCTCAAGTCCCACCTGATGTTAAGCGGACTAACCTCTGCCTATCACAGATGCAATTCATCACAAGTCACGAATTGCTCTACGCCCGTCACCTTGAGACGTAGTTGTTAAGGCTCATGTGCCTGTAAGTAAGGACTGCTGCTAGAACACACCATTCGGTGCTTGGCGAGAGATTTTATACTTGAGGGTGGTAGCTAGCCAGGCAGGCAAACTTCCACCATGCGGTGAAGCTCAAAGCGGCGGTGGGGAACGAACCAGGGTCCTGCGGCACGGCAGTCCATAGCTATTACCGCTCGGCCATCATTGCTTCACTAGATTTCAGCATATTAGCAACTGCGTGTATCAATTGGTATCTTTTAACAGGCGGTGTGTCACTATTAAAAAAATACTACGAACTATATACAACACTACAGCTACTATTTTAGTAAATAAACGGGAGTTATCTCGTTTTATTTACTAAAATGAGTGAAAACAATGTTAGTTTTTATAAAAAAACTACGATAAGTTATGGACAACACCATGAGCTCCCGGACTCCACGAAGCCATTCTCTCCACACCAAACAGCTCAAATATGTAACCAATGCCGAGATTATCATACTTACGCCGATCGAGTTACTCTGCCGAAGTAGCCGCGGCGCCAGCACACACGTTGGTTTCAGAAGGATTCACATCTTTAGCGGCGTTAGTGTCTACGCATTTAGCGTTCTACACTGAGAGGCGCCCTAACTTCCACTGAAAAAGAGTCCTACCGCCAGGTCTTTTACCATCGTTACTCATTAGACCATTCGGTTCAAGAATAGCTGTAACGTTGGCGCTGGTAAAATCCTGGTGAATGATATCAATGTTAAAACAGGCGTAGCGGGAAATTTGACCAGCACTTCGTGAGCAGGACAGGATGTGGTGACCGAGTTGATCAACTGCAGTACAGTGCAGTAGCAGTGATGTGTGACAACATCTTGCACACAAGCGTAAGCTAATAGTGATACAAAAAGCGAATGGATCTAAACGGCTAAAGTTTTGTAAGCAGGGATAGCCTGTAACTAAAGATCATAATTCCACACAGAAACAGAGAGAATAAGACCACGATCTGCAATGCTAGGACACGTATCTACAAGATCTCTCCGCGCTAGCTCGCAAAGATGATCGATCTCACTATATTTGAGAGGAATTCATTTTAAATTGAGTGTAACTTAAAAACTAAGTACTCCATCGACTTTTGTCAAGCACCTAACGGTGTTTCCGGCCAATTCTCCTTGAGTATTTTTAAGTTAGCCTGGATAACATCTTCGACCAGATCATCACTAAACATTAGGCGAGATAGTGCTTAAAGGCTAGGCTACCTATCTGTCCAGGCTTTCAGCAGGTCCATGGTTCGAATCCCGCTGCGGGCTTGAGCTTCACCGCATACTGGAAGGGTATTTTGCGAATGCCCGCCTGGCCAGCGACCACCCTCAAGTAGAAAATCTGTCGCCAAGCACGTAACGCTGTGTTCCGGCAGCTGTCCTTGAGAGCGAGTAATTCTAGGTTAAGCCTGTTAACACCTTCGAACACATTGCTACTTACCAACAGGTGAAAATGTGATTAATGGCTAACATATAAGAAAAAAAAAATTACTTATTGTTATATTATAAAAACTAACGTAGTTTTCACTCATTTCATACGGGATAACTCACGTGAATAAGTCACAGAGCTCCGACTATAGTTTCAACCACATCCGGTAGTCTTTTTCAATTAGTAATGGTTTTCCCTTTATCCATATATCCAACATGAATTATTTCGAATCATTCTTTATCATTGATGTTATCGGAAAATGTATGTATATTGATGTAATCTTTTAAATCATCTCACATTAGAAGAGTAGGTATTAAAATATTTACAGGAATATAAGCAACAAAGTTGTTCCGGCCCCCAGGGTCTCGTAGACACGTAGTTGCTACGCGGCTACGGCGAATGGCGTAGTTGTAGACCTTTCACGTAGCGGGGCTACGACGAACATCTATGAGTTACGTTGATATAATAAGTTTTCATAACTAAATGTTATATTATTCAAACCGTTTGGTTTTGTCGTACCTACACTAGTGGGTCAAATGTGCTTTTAGCAACCATATTACGACAGAGTTGGTGATACAACTACCTGATGTTATAACTAGGTGTTAAGGTATCCCTTATAAAGTCATTGATTTTATATTTACTCATTCGCGACATGTACTCCTCTTTTATTTGCATCTTTTTAGACGGAACGAGAAGACGTTTCCTACAACTGGCAAGGGAACTTGTTTTCTTAGTTTTTATACAAGTTCGCCTGTATAAAATTTAATAAATAATCCTTTGTATTATAAGAGAAAAATTGTCACCCAACCCCATATAATTAGAATAGACATAGGAAGATTAAGCTAGAGTAAGTTGTATAGTCTGTACGGTGCTGGGCTAGGACAAATAAAATAGTAAAATACTATGAGGTGGACAGCAGCGCCTTTTAAGGTACCTACTGTTGTTTTACACTGCGATACTCAAGACGTCTGCCATGCATGTTGATAATGCAAACCCTTCCCTTTGTTATGGAAGTTTCTCTTTTTTTATATGATTGTGTGAACTCAATCACGAGGCCCTCCTGATGTTAAGTAGATAAACCTCTGCCTATAACAGATGAATTTCATCATGTGACGAATTGCACTGCGCCTGTCACACTGAGACATATAGTTGTTAAGTCTCATGTGCCTGATATTATTCTGGCTCCCAGGACTGCTGCCGGAACACACTATTAGGTGCTTGGTGACAGATTTTCTACTTGAAGGTGGTAGCTAGTACGGCGGGCATTCGCAAAATGCCCTTTCACCATGCATTGAAGCTTAAGGTGGCGGTGGGGATCGAACCATAGACCTGCGGCACCGCAGTCTATAGTCTATACCGCTCAGCTATTATTGCTTCAAAAAGTCTGTGTTCAGAAAGGAAGAATTCCGCTAATACAGTAATTAATATAACCAAATTCCTCTCCAACAAAATGGTGGGCAGGTTAATTAATAATATTCATAGTTAATAGCTGGAGCGCTTGCATGTCCCAAACATTATTAAGGCTATCCATTAAACCGTTAATCCGATAAAGTTTGTGCTGTCCGCGTTATCGGCTGTCAGGTTTCCGATAGCTCGCTCACATCACTCAGTCCTTCGTTAAAGGTGCAGGATTCGTTAAATGAAACAATTTATTAATTCAACTCAAAATTCTGCGTTCGAGGCGAAGTTTGCTTTTGCCGTTTTTAAAAGATCAGCTAAGTTAAGCAATGTCCGCCGCGGTTGTGACTTGGATGGGTGACCGCTAATGGCATTACTACTGAGCGTGCTTTGTAGGGCACGTTAAACCGTCGGTCCAGGTTGTTATCTTAGGATGCCAGTCCGTAATAGCATGGTGGTAGGGTTTTTGCGAATGCTCGCCTGGCTAGCTACCACCCTCAAATAGGAAATCAGTCACTATGCACCTAAAGCTGTGTTCTGGTAGCTGTCCTTGAGAGCCAGAAATTTTAAGTAAGCCTAAACAACATCTTCGACCACATGACACTTATCATCCGAGATAATCGTCAAAGGCTCACAAAATATAAATAATAAAAAAAAATACAGATTGTATTCGCAGTCGAGGATTTAACCTTTCAATAATGGTGTAAATTTGTTCTATTTATATTCTAAATTATCCTTTTGTTTATTCCAGCGTTACTAACCTTTGGTAAATGTTGTATACCTGTAACCTGTAAAAGGTATATGTATCAGAACTTAAACAATAAGAACGTGCTCTATGATTATTTTTAACCGACTTTAAGAAAAGGAGGAAGTTTTCAATTCGACCGATATTTTTGTGTGTGTAACCCTATAACTCATGAATGGGTGCAACGATTTTGTCGACTTTATACAAAACTGGTGCTTGTCATGTGGTCCCATTTAAATTTGAGTGAGATCTGACGAGTAGTATTCGAGTAATCCATAGTAATGCGTATTTTATGTTTTTAGTCGATTTTTTTTCTCAATACTTATGTTTAATACTGTTGGTGTTTCATATTCATATTCATATTCATTTATTCGTTCATAAGTTTCAGGTACAATTTAGAAATTAATAATAATAATAAGAATGTAGTTCCGCTAAAACTTGTCTTTACAGACGTATGAATACAATTTCAAATTAATTAATGTCAAGTTAAAATGTCAAGAAAATTCAATACAAATTATACCAATAAATGTCAATAAAATCTAAAATTATATATAAACACATGTCATATGAAAGCTCCTTATTTTAATCTTTATAATTTATAATCAAAAAATTCATTTACACTATAGAAACATTTCTCAGCAAGAAAATATCTTTCTAATTCTATATAATAATTTAATCTATAAAGAAGTATATACGTAGTAGTTATGAGTTCATACTTCCACGTCAAACTACACTACTTTAATCTACATGTCTATTATATGCTTTGTATAATCACCATTTCTTATTTAGGGTGCTTACCATTTGAAGTTAGATTCGCTAAAAACGATCACACTCCCAAAAAGTTGTTCCACATGGGTCTTGGCGTTATTTTCGCCATAAACGCTACATTTAATGTCAAAAGTGACAGAAGTGGCAAATTTTAGTGGCATTCTTAGCGTTCTATCCTAAATGGAACAGGGGATGACAGTTACAAACGATCACAGTGATCACAACCATAGACGCAGAATGTGATCAAAATTATCGAAAATAACGTTCTTAGCGACTAATGGAATATACCCTTACCAGGTACTGTGTATCTTCAGCAAGAGTCGGTTTTAGTGGGAACCCCCGCAGTGTCTGATATTCTGCCTAGAAGAAGTAGCGTGTCGAGTGATAAGATATGAAAAACACATGTTTTTCATATCTTATTTTGCTAGTCCTAACATGTTTGTTAGGACTAGCAAAAGTCAACCCTAAGAGGTTGTTAGCATTTTACCATTAACCCGGTATAAATATTAAATACGTTACTGTGCACCGGAAAGTGACTATTAAAGCCAGGTAACTTCGTTACTTGCTATGTAACGAAGTTACATTATGCACTATCAAAGGGCCCGATAATTCAATACGGAATATACACGTTGCGTACTGAGTTTTGCAAAACTCATAAGTAAAACTATTTACATTTTAGATTTTGAAGCAATGACAGCCTACCGGTAATAGCTATGGACTGCCGTGCCGCAGGTCCATGGTTCGAATCCCAACACCAGCTTGAGCTTCACCGCTTGGTAAAGGGCATTTTGTGATTGCTCGTTAACTAGCTACCATACTCAAGTAGAGAATCTATCGCCAAGCAACTAACATGGTGTTCCGGCAGCAGTCCTTGAGAGCCAGTTAAATTACAGGCACATGAGACTTAACACCTGCCCCTTATCATCAGGTGAGCGTCGTGCTTCGTGAGGCTTTAGCCATTCCTATAAGATATAATCCATTCATTTATATAAAAGATTCTGAAGCCGTCTCGGGTCAGTGGCAATGACTATGGACTGCTGTGCAGATGGTTTATGGTTTGTAACCCACCACTGGTTTGAGTTTCACCGCATGGATGTACGGCATTTTGCGAAAGCCCGCCTAGCTAGCTATGTTCCTCAAGTAGAAAAACTGTCGCCAAGCACCGACCAGTGTATAGCAGCAGTTCTCGAAAGCTATATATATAATAGGTTGTCTGTTAACACCTTCGACCACATAGATTGTGCACGAAGATAACATGTTTAAAAAATAAAACATACAATAACCCAATACCCTATCTGGTCAAGTTTTCTTCACTATTCATTTTTTCTATTGAAATAAGTACATCGTTTATTACATCGACTACATTCACGCAAGTGTTTTTTTAACCCTAGATAGTCCTCCTTTATTCCTTATTTATTTAACCTTTGACCTAATTTTCTCCCAATAGCAAGTGATGATGTGATCAGTCTTAACCTAGAATGAGACAATAAATACATACAAATGCGGGTACTTTTTAAATAATCTATACCATAAAATCGCGCAGCATCCGACTGACATTCAGTATGAACAATAAAAAGGTTTTGCATTCAGCCAGTGCGTTGCCATTTCGAAAATAATTCATCGCGCTCACGAAACCAGGTCAGATCAGAGCCGTGAAGTTGCAGCGAGGAGTTTGGCGGCTGCTGGACTGCGCATCCGTGTGAAGTTGGGCGGGAGATTGCGCGCGCCGCCCGCCCTGCCGCCCCAGTCGGAACTGCCCATCAAAACCTCCACACCAAAAAATACAACAAAATAATAAAGAAATAGTAAAGACATATAATCAAGGTGTAATCTCACAAACTGTTTTTAATCTACTCGAAAATGAGCGCAAGTCTTGAATTAAATGACCGCGGGAATGACTTTATATAGCCAACAATATGCAACGTTCAATGAATTGGACATCACCGAATATTATAGTGTAATGATATATTGTCTGTGTGTACTCAATAGTATTAAATTATGAGTGTTTGTGTGTGTGTTTTAATAAGTTAACTTCGCCTCTGGATAATCCTTTGTAAGTACTTGAATACTTATTTACTTTTGTCGTTTTATCCCGCTGTAATTTGGGTCTTATATATATTTGTAACATATTGTAAGCGAGTATATCATTGTAATTTGCATTACTATCAGTTGGCAGTGATCTTGCAGTTTGTATCTAATGTAGCCATCTGTTCTTATATATAATGTTACTCTGTTCCTATTTGAAATACTAATGTAAGAGTAGTGTAGAGATGATTTGTTGCGTACTCTAGGTTATTTCTCAATTTTTGATATGACGATATCTCACATAGTGTAGGATTTAAACCCACCGAGATGTTTAAAAAAAAAAAACTAAAATAGTTTTGCTATTTAAATTGAAGTTGATAATGACCGTTATCAAAGTTATTTCCAAATAATAACTTAATATAAACATTTTCATACAATTGAAGCGCTCGTAGCGAAGTTTGCTAAGCTGTTCTTAACCGATCAGCAAAGTTAAGCAACGTCCGCCGCGATCATGAGTTGGATGGGTGACCCCTGATGACATTATACTACTGAGCGCTTTCGAGGGCACCTTAAGCCGTCGGTCTCGGTTGACGTATTAGGATGGCAGTCGTTATAGCATGGTGGTAGGGCATTTTGCGAATGCCGCCTGTCTAGCTACCACCCTCAAGTAGAAAATCTGTCGCCAAGCACCTAACGGTGTGTTCCAGCAGCTTTCCTTGAGAGACAGGAATTCTAGGTTAGCCTGAACAACACATTCGAGCACATCATCACATACCATCAGGTGAGATAGTAGTCAAAGGCTAACCTATTACGCAAATATTAAAAAAAAAACCATCTTCCTCGACTGAAAACTATCAAACGCAAATTGGTTTTGTTTACTTGGATGACATATGTATTTTGATTTAAAAACCAAACTACTCGACCTTTTTTGATTATATATATGAACCGCTGAAGTACGACCTATCACACAAAAAATAATCATCATTATTGGCGCAGTAATCGTGTAACACATACAAAAAAAACATACATAATAATTGTGAAAATCCTACATTTTTGAAGTCGGTTAAGAATACAAATCACCGGAAACCATGGCAGAGCAATTTGTATATGTACATAAACTATTGATGTATTTATGAATTGAATCGAGATAGATTTTTTTATGTAAAAGTAATTTATTAAACACTAGCTTTCCGGACGCGGTTTCGCCCGCGCGTATGTCGGTTATAGCAGAAAATCATTAATCTCTTTTTGCACAGTTGGACAAAAACTATCCTATGTCCTTCCCAGGTGTCAAACTATTCCCATAACAAATTTCATCCAATTTGGTCCGGTAGTTTTTTACGTTTATTCGTTGCACACAAAAATACAAATCTTTCCTCTATATAATATTGTATCAAAAAGAGAGTTTGTCCACCAAGTTACCATAATATTTATTGAAATTTCTTAACTTCATGCTGTTTAATATCAATGCTTTGTATTCTGTAAAAATGTAATATTATTGTATACTATGACTTATTGATAGTTATATTTTCCTTATAATCTATCTTTTTTTAAGGGGACAAGGTTTTCACTAAGAATAGTTGACCCTAGTATAAATTACCCGACCAGACCATGGTGTAGTACTTACATTGCAACATTTTATTTGTCTGTGCAATCCAGTTTTATTGGCCATACCCACCATACCCATATACGGCCAATATTTGTACCAAGCGAAGTTTGATCTGTATCGGTAAAAGGGCATTTTGCGAATGCTCGCCTGGCTGCCGCCAACGTCAAGTAGGAAATCTGTCGTCAACCACCTACCTAACAGTGTGTTCCGGCAGCAGTTCTTGAGAGCTAGTAAAATTACAGGCACATGAGCCTTAACAACTGTGCGTTTTAGGGTGACGGGCGCAGTACGTCTCATGAGGCGAAATGCATCTGTTATAGGCGAAGGTTTCTATTTATATCAGGTGCTTGGACCGTCACAATGATATAAAAAAGAAGTTTTTTTGTGACATAAAGTGAGGAAATGAAGAAGTCTTCCACCTGATTGTAAGCGTTACGCCCACTGTTCAGAACAGATGCAGTGTCACCATCCTCATTTTGCATGATGATTGAATGAATGCGGTCGAAAATGTTGTTCTGGCTAACCTAGAAAACTGGCTCTCAAAGACAGCGACCGGCACACCGGTTAGATGTTTGGTCACAGATTTTTTATATACATATAACTTATATCAAAGTCAAAGTCAACATTATTTATTCAATTTAGGTCTCTACGACGCTCATATGAAGGTCAATAAAAAAATTTAGTATTAAAATATTCTACATTGTTCAGCAAACAAATTGTATAGAGCCACTGCAAGATGAACGGGCAAAAAACTCGGGGCCATTCTTTTAAACACATTTTTATGTTACATACTTACTATATAATAAAGTTATTACAATATTTGTTTAAATTATGTAGGTGACAGGCAATAGCTTGGCAGAGGCGGAATTGTCCAGGCATTTTTGTCGTTTAAGTAATCACAAACTGTGTATTACGATTTTTTTATCAATATGTTTTTCAAGTGCTAGTTGAATTTCCCTTCTGTGAGCGTCGTAATATGTTTGGGAACTTTATTTTAGAACCGTACACAATTACCTAAGAAGGACCTTTTATTTGTCTTTGCGAGTCTACAACCTGGCACCGCTATTTTATCTTAATTCCTAGTATTGTAATCGTGATTGTCACTGTTTAATTTAAATTTACTCAAATTTTTACGAACATACATAATATTTTCAAATATATACAGACTTGGTAAAGTTAAAATATCAATTTCTTTAAAAAGATCCCTCACAGATTCCCTAGGACCCATTTTATATATGGCTCGAATTGCACGCTTTTGGAAGACAAAGATTGTCTCTATCTCAGCAGCAGCTCCCCACAGCAATACACCATACGACATAATACTGTGGAAGTACGCGAAATAAACTAAGCGAGCAGTAGCTTCGTCTCTTAACTGTCTTATCCTAAGAACTGCATATGCAGCAGAACTAAGTCTTCCGGAGAGATCATGTGTATGTGGATACCACTGTAAAGTTGAGTCCATTTTGATTCCCAGGAAGACTGTCGCATTGTCAATAGGGAGTTTATCTGGGGCAAGCTTAATGTTTGGTTCAACATTAAGTAACATTTGGTAAGTAAAACTTTAAACATTTCGTCTTTTTTGAATTTAAGAGAAGATTATTAGCGGTGAACCATTTACAGATCTTAGATAATACATTATTTACATGAGTCAGTTCACTATCTTTCCTATCTACTTTAAAAATCAGAGAGGTATCGTCTGCGAATAAAACAATATCGCAGAAGTGACCATGCTAGGCAGATCATTAATATATGTTAGAAACAGAAAAGGTCCCAAAATTGATCCCTGTGGTACTCCCATTTTTACCAATGACCCGGAAGAAGTATTGCCATTTATTCCACCTTATGTAGCCTGTCTGACAGATATGACTCTATAAGATTCAGAGCTTTTCCACGAATACCATAGTGTGAAAGTTTACGAATCAGAGTGCAGTGCTCTACACAGTCGAATGCCTTGGAAAGATCACAAAATACGCCAATAGCATCATGTGAACTCTCCCAGGCTTCCAGTATATGCGACATGAATTGAACACCTGCATCCGTTGTGGATTTGCACTTTGTGAAACCAAACTGATTCTCATTCAATATATTATGCTCATTAAAATGGGATAAAAGTATATGGCTTCTGAAACGCCTGGCTAGCTACCAAGTAGAAAATCTGTCGACAAGCACCTAACGGTGTGTTCCGGCAGCTGTCCTAGAGAGCCAGTAATTCTAGGTTAGCCTGAACAACATCTTCGACTGCATCAATACTTACCATCAGGTGAGATAATGGTCAAAGTTTAACCTATAAAGCATAAAAAAATATTGCCAAGTGCGAGTCGGACTCGCGCACGTAGGGTTCCGTGCCATTATCTACAGGGTTATTAGTAAAATGCTGACAACCTCTTAGGGTTGACTTCTGCTAGTCCTAACAAACATTTAGAGATTAAAATTTTTTTATTTATGTTTTTTTTTCGTGTCTGTTTATGAGCATTTGATGTAATAAGCATGAGGACCACCTGATCTTAAAACTCTTGTGCCTAAAATTTAATATTTCATATTTTTTATTACATAGCTCGATGTAAATATTCAAACTCTATTCAAAGGGAGCGCGGCGCGGTGAGACTCAAAACTTAAAGCAATTTGTTATTCTGATACTGTCTGACACTTTTAAGTTCTGTGTCTCGTAGTAAAAGGCGATGCTACTCCGAGCCCGCCGCGGCAACACTGGACCGCGCCGCGCTCCCTTTCAATAGAGTTTTGAATATTTACATCGAGCTAAGTAAAATAAAATATTAAATTACAGGCACAAGAGTCTTTTAACATCAGGTGGTTTTTGTACTTATTCCATCAAATTCACATAAACAAATACAAAAAAACCATCTCAAAATGTTTGTTATTAGCATGTAGAAAAAATATTTGAGAGAGAAACCTCTATCGTGCGCCTGAAGAGTCAAGACCTCAGGATGCTTCTAGAAGCGATCGCGCCCAAACTTCTTCGAGCTTGGCTGCGTTTATGACGTCACGTCGGATTTTTTTTACTAGATATATGTATTAAGTGTATTTAATAAATTCCAATGTTTTCTTTAAATATTTGTTATTAATAAATATGGATTTCTGCAAATTATCTATATAAAATTTAAAAATACACATCCGGTTACTCTCGCACATGTCCGGTTTTATTTAAAACATTATGGATAAACATTAAACGGCGAAACTCAAAATAATTCATTAGATTTTGGCATCAAAACTTTTATAACTATTAAAAAATTCTACTACCGCGTTCAGCAAAAATGGTATAGAGACACTTCGAGAAGAACGGTGAAGAAACCCGGCGCCATTAAACCAGGCCAGGCTAAAAAGTATCACAACAAACCTTTTTTTTTATAGCTTATGGGCTATTTTTTCTAGCTTATGGGCTACCCTTTGACCACCATCTATATCTATACGACTATTATGTGGTCGAAGATGTTGTTCAGGCTAGCCTAAATTAAAATATTAATTATCTGTAGTCAGTTTCGACCATAATACTCCATAATACGTTAACCTTGCCTAAATAAACACAGTGAAATAATAACGAGTAATACGTACTCAAAAACATAAGTTTAGTTTTATCTTCGGTCGGACAGAGAAAAACAAACTATGCTGCAGATTGGATAAGGTCTGAGAGAAAACATCTGGATTTTAAGTATTAAAGAACCGGTTTGAATCGGATGGATACATATGAAGCGTTGATAGCCTAGTGGCAAGTTATCGCGCATAATGGCCTAACCTAAGGCTTGTATTCTACTGCTAAATATAATATAAAATGTAATACATGCATCTCAACTTTGAAATCGATCTTATGTCTTCATAGCGCATTACATACAAAAGTAGTTTATCATATTCTAAATTCCACGAGTTCAACCTCGTTGAAATTTAGCCTAATTGGTTCACAACTTACGGAGACTAACCTGTTATACGCCAATCAACAACATTATTATAACAACACCCCACTGACACCTACATGACTGCTGCTCATTAGGAGTTTGCTTTTTGCCGCCTTTTACGACCTCTATATAAGAGGATATAGAAAAGACCATGATAGCTGAGAATTATATACTGAACTGTACTGAATCAGCCGGATTGCACACTGCTGAACAAAGCCTCCTCCATTATGGGGGGATTTGCCATAATCCCCACGCTTGGCAGGCGTCTTGGGGATCGCAGTGTAAGATATAAGTTCCTCAGAAAGGGCTGCTGCCAATCTTCTAGTGTGTTACCCTTAGTCGCCGGTGACACCCGCGGGTAGAGATAGGGGGGTGACATTCTAGCCCGGCACTCCACGGGTAATAAAAAGAAGGAGAAGTGTGCTTTACATTTTAGAGCTTACGCAAACATGCCCAGGACGTCAAGGCTGCTAATCAATATGAATCTATAATGGACTCGGCCTGGTCAATTTTTACAGTTTTGGTAGTCTTTAATAGACTAACAAAACTGTAAAAATTTACCAAACATTGATTCAATCTCGGTTTCATATGAATACTAAACGAAATAATAAAATAATAATAAATAATAACGAAATTGTTTTCTGAATTACCTTACTCTTTTTATTTTTTGTTGGAAATATCGTCATACCAGCCTAGATTCATCATAGATTCATATATTCGTAAGGGATCAGCAGACTACCGATTCTGTCTTGTATGAATCTTGAATGAATCTATGCTGAATATGAGCGTAATTAGCAGACTTGGCCCCCAGGTCATTAAATAAACTATATATCCCTGGCTCCACTGAAAAATAAAACTTTTAATTTAAAACAAGGTATAAACAGAACCGCAGTAGGTAGGGTTCATGAAGGATGAAATTTATTTGAGTTTTCTTATAGGTTTAATAAAGACGTCTTTATGTTGTTTTTGAACTCGTGAAGATAAGTTGACCTTCAAATCTAGATGAGATATCGATATTATAACGTAAGGCGTTTATATATAACTCCAATGTTGTTTTGAAGCAGTGATCGCTCAATGGCATTGGCTATGGACTGCCGTGCAGCAGGTCGATGGTTCGAATCCCGCCGCGGGCTTGAGCTTCATCGCATGGTGGAAGGGCCTTTTGCGAATGCCACTCAAGTAAAAAATCTGTCGCCAAGCACCTAGCAGTGTGTTCCGGTACCGGTCCATGAGACCTTGCAACTGTACGTCTCGGTGTGACGGGCACAGTGCAATTCGTTCTGGACGTCTGTTATAGGCAGAGGTTAGTCCACTTAACTTTAAGTGGGCCTCGGGCTTGTTCCGTCAAAATAACATTAAAAAAAACGTACATACGTCGTTTTTATTTCATTATAAAACTAATTTGGACTGCCTGTGAGTCTGCAATGACCTATAGGTTGTTTAAATTCTTTTATTGTAGTAGTCTTAATAAATTATTTGAATTTGAATTATTTACTACTATGTATGTTATGGTATATATCGGCATATATGGTATATATGCCGATATATAGGGCTCACACTACAAAGGTTCCGTACCTACCACACAACATGCTGTTTTTACCTCACAAGCTCGGAAAGGTGTTGTTTATCATTCGAAATCTGTGTGGTGATTCTTTCCCTAGTGTGGAAAACCTTCTGGTAATTCGAACTTGTACAAAAGTTCTTAAAAATAATTTTACCTTACATATTACCAATCAATGTAATTTTAATTTTTGCTATTATCTTTTTACAAAAGTAGTTTTTATACTTGTTAATATAAAATAACATAATAAATACCATAATTATAGAAATATTATAAATTGAAGAAAGTTTAAAAAAAAATACAGATAATTTGAGCTATATATCTTGATTATTATATAAGAAATAATAAAATTATTCCTATACCACGATAGTCGGTAGCCAGGAAGTATACTTTTATAAAGTATTATCATCAATACCAGGTTTGTATCCCTAGATAATTATTCTCGGTTGAGTTAAGGTGAAAAATTATGTGTTGCGCTCGGCAGCAAAGTCATTTTCCGTCTCGTACCTTTGAAACCTTCAGTACGCTCAGGATTCTATATTTTGAACCAATTTTAAACGCTTTGCTCGTGTTTCAATCCTAAGGTCCTTATTCTGGATTAACATACAGGACACTTTTTATCATAATCATCCATTACCACGCGACTGAAACCGCGAAGCGTAACTAGTCTATACTCTATACTAATATTATAAAGAGGAAATATTTGTAATTTTTAATTTCGTATGCAACATATAAACTAAAAAACTACTGGACTGATTTGGATGAAATTTGATATGGACATAGTTTGAGACATGGGAAAGGACATAGTATAGTTTTTATCCAACTCCCCAAAAAGAGGTTTTGCGCGATAACTGAAATAATGATGAGCCGCAACCAGAAAGCTATAGTAATAAATAAAATGAAAAAAGGATTTCCCTCCAAACGGGAATTTTAACCTCGAAAATTCCACTGTTTCTGTGAACCGTAGACGGATCTACGTAAAATATTCAACTTGTGTTATTCGCTCGTATTTTGCCGAAATCTCTGACCCGTACGCAAACTTCAAAAGCTTGCTGCGTCATTTTTCCTTTTACGTATCATATTTTCGAAGTTGGTAAGCTTAGGCTGAATTTGTTAGTCATCTGCCTATTTTGTATACTAGCGTAAACTTTGTCATCCATAATTGATCTCTCTAAGAGATCGAAATTTATGTGTGTCATTTAACTGTGTTTATATTACTCCTGCAGGCTTGTTTAAAGCAATTCTAAATGTATGAGGAACTATCCATCAGTCCGAAAGCCAAGATGAGGTCAAATTGCAATAAATTTTGTTTCCGGACGGTTGCTAAAATCAAACCTGCAATTTCGAGCTTCAATCATGTCCTGTGCACGAGTTTCTATTGCAGTGGGTATTTTTTTTCTTTTTTTATGTTATTTGATGGATCAAGCACGAGGACCACCTGATCTTAAGCGGACTAACCTCTGCCTATAACAGATGCATTTCATCACAATTGACGAATTACACTGCGCCCGTCACCTTGAGATATAGTTGTTAAGTCTCGTGTGCCTGTGATTTGTGGCTGTGATTTGTGATTTGTGGCTCTCAAGGACTGCTGCCGGAACACACCGTTAGGTGCTTGGCGACAGATTTTGAGGGTGGTCGCTAGCCAGGCGGGCATTCGCAAAAATCCCTCCCACCATGCGGTGAAGCTCAAGCCCGCGGCGGGATTCTAACCATGGACCTGCTGCGTGGCAGTCCATAGCCAAAGCCACTGAGCCATGACTGCTACACTGCGCAGTGTTTTGTTAATAAAGGCAAACCGCCCTAATGAGGATTTAATTTAAAAAAAAGCAATGACAAAGACGGGCGCATATGTAGAACTTGTGTAAGTACTATAAGAAACAAACAAACAACTACCTAAATACCGCACAATCAAAACAAATATACATTGCGGATCATTATAACTGGATCAGCCGGAATGTCCACTGCTGAACACAGCCTCCAGTGATTTCCATATTCTTTACGCTTGGAGATATCAGTTCTTCAGAAAGCGCTGCTTCCCACCTTCTGGTGAGTTGCCCTTAGTCGCCTCTTACGACACCCACGGGTAGAGATGGGGGGGGGTGACATTCTAGCCCGACTCTCCACGTGCGTATAACAACAATAATCCACAAATATGTATACTTTTTTATTGTGAATCGTCGATGTATTAACGATCGGTTATATTCACTAATCGTTTCTAACATTTACGCAACACAAAGATAATTAAATAATATAACTATCTATATGACCTAACTATGTTATACATAAAAATTGTGAGCTCTCCGCATTAGCAGGCGTTATTGCAAACCTAACAATATTAAAATTGTGAGCTCTGTTTCCTCCAGGAGGCAATCATATTATACAGGGTGCCCGGTAATGAACGGATAACCTTAAATTAGGTATTTGTATATCTAATGGCCATTCAGCCAACAGAACAAAAAAAAATCAAGTAGTACCAAAGTTATGGTCTTTTTAATAAACAAAGATATTCATTTTGACAAAGTTTAAGCATCCATAGCGTAAAAAAAAAGTATGAATACACATGTGACCAATCATTTTAAAATAAAGTGTGCCTAAAGCCGGTTTCAAAATGGTATTTGTTTTATTATTTAAATTATTTTTATTTTTGTTATTTTTTTTTGTTCTGTTTTTTTTTCTGATTGACCATTAGATATACAAATACCTAATTTAAGGTTATCCATTCATTCCGGGCACCCTGTATAGTCATATATATTGTAATATACATAATAAATATGTATACTTATGCATTGAAATGTTATTATTATATATGTTATTGTACCTATGTTATACATTTACTGCTGTATTACTGTACTCTGATATATTTAAGTTCAATGATGTTTGTTATAAAGATAAATAAATTTCTTTTCATTTCATTTATATGCTGTAGCCGTCCTACGCGGTTATAAATACGTAATCTCTTTATGAATTACTAAAATTTGTTTTAGTTTCGCCTGTAAAGAAATATCAATACTTTTTTCTTCAACAAGTATACATCAATTAAAAAAGTAAAAATCCGACTGCAAATTATTTATTGTCGGTAAACGTTTTTGCGCTCAATTTAAATTAAAAATGCAATTTATATATTTGTGCAATAGTTTATTTAAGGGTTTCATTTTAATACTGCGGTCAATGGGTTTGAAGTAACAAAAGCATTCAAACATGTTCAGTGCACGAGTTTCTATTGCAGTTGGGTTTGGTTGTTGACTACTGTATCACCTGGATTGTCCACTGCTGAACGCATCCTCTCCGGGACGTTTGCCATAACCACCACACCTGGCAGGCGTCTTAGGGACCGCAGTTAAAAATATGAGTGTCTCAGAAGGCGCTGCTGCCCACCTTCCGGTACTTTACCTTTAGTCACCTATAGGTAGCAAGGGTGTTCACATTCTAGCCCGACACCCCACAGGGCGCGGTTAGGTTGCTGACTAACGTCAAAATGAAAATTTTAATGATTAAAATTATTAGTAACAGAATTCAAGAAGGCTTTATGTGTTTCATGTCTATCTTTATCAGGTGTAATTTTTTTTGTCTTATAGTTTAGCCTTTGACCACTATTTCACCAGATGGTAATTGATGATGTGGTCAAAAAGGTTGTTCAGGCTAACTTAGAATTACTGGTTCTCAAGGACCGCTGCCGGAACACACCGTTAAAAGCTTGGTGTCAGATTTTCTACTAGCATGGTAGCTAGCATTCGCAAATTGCCCTACCACCATGCTATAACACGACTGCCACCATATGAGGACAACCAGGACCGACGGCTGAACATGTCTTCCGAAGCACGTGCACGCTCAGTAGTAATGTCACTAGCGGTCACCCATCCAACTCATGACCGCGGGCGACGTTGCTAAACTTTGCTGATCAGTTTAGAACAGCTAAGTAAACTTCGCTACGAGCGCTTCATAAAACTGTTCATTCAAATTTAAAATTCACCTTCATTTAACAAATAAGCTAGCGTAGTAACCGAAATGCCAATAACCTAGTCATACCAAAGTTATAAAAATAAATAATAACTGAGTAGAATGGAAACTTCCGTCCCAGACAGGCTCAAGGTCACGACATTACCCTACACGTTAAACGGGATATTAAGTCAGCTCCCGTTTTTGTACGGAACCCTAAAAAACTAGCCCTAAAAAGTATAAAATAACTTGTGGAAGTCGAACCATGGAAATGTGAGCTCAGAGTGTTTTTGAATCAGCATGTTTACGATATAGAACACAGAAAAGATTCACAATAGTATTAAACTTATGAAGGTCTTTACGTTCATAATTGCCTGGTAGACTTGAGCTTCACCGCATGGTGGAAGGGCATTTTGCGAATGCCCGCCTGGCTAGCGACCACCCTCAAGTAGAAAATCTGTCGCCAAGCACCTAACGGTGTGTTCCGGCAGCAGTCCTTGAGAGCCAGTGAAATTACTACAGGCACATGACTTTACAAGTTTGTCTCATACTGACGGGCGCAGTGCAATTCGTATTTGTGATAAATGCATCTGTTATAGGCAGAGGTTAGTCCGCTTAAAATAAGATGGGCCTCGAGCTTGTTCTGTCACAATAACATAAAAAATAATGATGCTACAATCCAACTAACGATTTTTACTTGTACAACAGTATCTTCTACTGGTTAGATAAACTAGATATATAGGTACATGTACTTAAACAAAGCCAGGTCATTGGTTTGCTAGAACCTTCAACAGGCGCCGGGCGTGCTCAACGACCCGATACAAACCTCTGATTGTGACTTGCGCCCGCCGCCGTTGTTGCCGGGGCTTTCTTAATTCTCTTCGCTTTCTGTTAAGTACTATTTTTACACAACTACCAAAAAAAGGAGTGTTATTACAAAATTACAAATATACGATAGGAATATTTTTTTTTTTTACCGGCGGTATGCCTTTTTTAACCAAATACTACAAACTATATACAACACTACAGCTACTACAATACTACAGCTACTACAATAAAAGCATTTGGACTCATAGGCAGTCCAAATGCTCTAGCCCACTATCAGTTGGCAGCGTGCCCAGCATGCCGGCAGCATTGCCCCGTTGAACTGCAATGCTTATTCTTTGAGCCAAATAGGTGTCAGCATTTTGATCACGCGTCGCATCGACCAAGCGCTCTGATAAATTTAAAAAAATTAAGTCGTGTGCGGGATAATACATAACATAATGAAAAAAAATCCCTATCGTATATTTGTAATTTTATAATGTAATCCGCATAGCAGGCGTTATTGCAAACATAACAGTATTAAAGAGGAGTGTTATGTTTTCAGGGTTCATGTATATATGTTTGTGAGTTTCTTTACTCCACCATAACTTCTAAACGGCTTAACCGATTTTAATATATGAGATATCATTAGGTTTGTCTTGATAGCGCAAGTGACACTGGCCACATAAAAACACATATTGACATAAAATACATATGTTTTTCTTCCAAATCCTTTGTGTGCGGTATCTAAATGAAATGAAAGGCTTTACAAAATGATTCCTTAAATATATATAAGTTTCTGATTATATTTCGATGGAACGATAAAACGCTTATCGGGAATAAATAATTTGCATAGGGTTTTTTTACTTTATTATATTTTTTTATGCTTGAATTAGTTAGCCTTTGACCACTATCTCACCTGATGGTAAGTGATGATGTGGTCGAAGATGTTGTCCTGGTTAATCTAGAATTAAAAAAAAAACAAGTATAATTAATTTATACTTGTAATTTTATTTAATTAATGCCAAGACGGACAAGCCTGATGAGTAAGCACAGTTACAGTGTTACCATTGTGTGCAACCAACGCACTGCGCTCGACTCTCAGAGACTAAGTCTCGATTGTATAGTAATTTCACTTGCTACAGTGCCCTTCAAACCTAAACGTAGAAGTGTTTGCACTGGAGGTAGGATACCTAACACCGCGGTAGTGCCACCAAGACGGTTGTATAAGAAGCCTACCAGCTGGTTTGTCACGTAGGTACCTAATTGTCATTACACGGGGACCGCGAGAAAGATAGGTAGGTGTTTGAACAAATATCATAGGGAATCGGGAGTGCATTCGAATGACGCCTGTCAAAAATCCAAGATGGCGGATTTCAATATGGCCGCCATACAAAGCACTCCGGTATAATCTCAATAAATGGCGATGTCAAGACGCCTTTAGCTCTAATCATCCTTTCCAAGGATCATCTCAAGACATGCCGTAAAACACGAAGTAGTAACAGAGATTCCAGCATCCAGAATATAAAGTAGTTGTCTGAACAGAAATCTGTCTAGTCAAGGTCGTCAGCAAGTTCTGCATATTCCAATAAAAATGCAAATGCCTTACACTCTTCTGCATCGTAGGGTTGGACATAATATCAGCTTCAGATATTACTACCATTACTGTACAAGATAGTTAAATGTAAGCATTTACATACTTACATAAGTTCTACCAATAAATATTATTCGTAACATAAATCTACGAATAAATATGTTTATTCGTGGCATAAGTACTTGTGACCAGCTGGAACACATCTTTAAGAGCTTGGCGGCATATTTACGATGAGGGTGTGAAGGTTATAGTACAATGCCAAATTATCAGATGTGTACATATTTCATGTATATAGTAAAACACATAGCATTTTATTAATAATCGGTTAATAACAACAATATAATTATGTGTTTCTAACGTAATTAGTACTGCATAAAGGAAAACTTTATGTGCACGGAAAATGACGTTTGATGAACCTATTATAAAGTAAAGAAACGGTTATCAATAAGGTGGGCAAGGAAAACATAACATAAACATTAAATCATTTATTGACATAATGTTGTGTACATTTTTAATTTTGAAGCCCCTCGTCTTCGACGTAACATAACACTGTGTTTCGAAGATCAGATCCTTCTCCAATATGTGACTAGAGTAAACTAAAATTATGCCATTAAGGGTTTTTTTTTACATAAATACATTTCTGGTTGTTTTGTATGTGTGTGTATGTGGATTAGTGTGGGGTGTATGTGAGTGCGTGTGAGGGGTGTTATGTAAGTGCGTTGTATTATGTAATACACCAAACACTCAATAACACCCAAGCTTCAGTCTGACTTTGGCAGTCAAATCTTGCTGGGTTATTCTGGTCTTGCAAAATGTAAGAACAAGATCAAAACTGTAAAACCAAGATCTGTTTTGGACAATACTAACCCGCGTGGTTCACAGCAAATGAGCGAAGTATAAAAGATTTTTTTATTAAATTCGTCACTGTTTTCATGTTTAAAAATTGTTTTTACCAAATATAGTACCAACAACACTCAAATGTGTGAAATAACTTGTTGAAGTCGGTACCATGATGGTTCAAAAGTACCTATTATCACAATATTGTGCGCATGGTACCGACTTCGACAAGTTATTTCACACTTTTGAGTGTTGAAGTTAGTTCTATTTTTTGGAAAAAATAATTCACCCTTTTTGTAACCCTTGCTACTTATGGAATCGATTGTCATTAATTGTCAATGACTATATCATCAAGATAGAAAAATACTTTTCAGTTATTTAAGTGTAACTCAAAAACGGCTAGAGCAATTTTGATGTCATTTAAATGGGACCACACGGCAAGCAACAGCTTTCAAGTAGGTCAAAGTTCTTGTTCTCTTTTTGTCATTTTTGTTCTCGCCTTTTTGTAAATAAATCTTTCATATATTCACACGAGGTTGACTATAATATCTTCACACGCTATTTTAAAGAGCATACGTTTTTACAGGTATTCAAAATAATATTATCATTTTAGACAAATAACAATCTCTGTCCATTAGGTTGTGCAAAGAGCTCCGACGTAATATATTCAACATGTAAACGAACGGGTGCGATCCCCTTGGATCCTTTATTCCTCTCAATTGCTTTGCCTTATTTTATTTACGTTATTTGATTCCATTTACTGAATGTTTAGTCTATTTTAGACCAAATGAAAACTATACTTAATTCGTATGCGGTTACATATTTCTGCCTTTTGGAGTGGACACCTTAGAGAGACGCATGGACTCTTTACAAATATAATATCTGATAGATAAACCAAACAACAGCGACTGGCGTTTACATCTACTCTATATACTTGTTACTCATAGGGACAGGGTCGCCAGTCTTTTCGTTACATTACCCTTGGACAATGACCTGCGACCTCTGTTTTCTATATGTGATATCCTTCTGGTAGAAAACTGCTTTTGTAACCATTTAAGTGCAGCTGGGCCTGCAAGCGGTCAAAATGCTGGCAATTATTGGGCTCAACGAATAAGCATGGCAACTGGTAGTGGGTTGGCAGGCGTCTTGGCAATCGCAGTTCAAGATAGCAGCTCCTCACAAGGTGCTGCTCTTACGATATTTGAAAATGAAAAAATTAAAATGAAATACATTTATTCATAGCAATACAAAATTTTAAAATATGTTAGTATGCTTATTTGTAGTTGTTAATAATATAAAGATTGTATTGCCACGAACCAGCCTCAACTCAGCATAATGCTGGTTGCGGACAACCAGCGCTGGTCTTCCGTCGATACTGGCGGTGACATCACGGACGTACGGGCGTTGCCTTAAGTACGAAAAGTGCTTATAAAAAAAAAGATAATATTATAAAACATGAGCTGGATATTTTTTAAGAAGAATATGAAAATGAATTACAATGAGGAGAATAATACTATAAAGGTACTAAGTAACTAAGTTATGGTACGAGTTACAAAAAAAAGAAATACAAAAAATAATTAACTATTATACATATTATCAAGTACGTATGTAGGCAAAATACATAAATATTCATTAAATAGCACTAGTGTTGTTTACATGACGGGCTTCCCTTATTTGGTGCTGAAACATAAAACTCTTTAATTTATTTCTAAAACTATACAAACTTTGCAAGTTCCTTATTGGCGGTGGAATGTTGTTCCAGCACTTAGTAGCAGCATAACGAAATATTTCACCCCTAGTCGCCTCTTACGACACCCACAGGTAGCAATGGGGAGGTGACATTCTAGCACGGCACCCCACGGGGCTTACAGCTTTGATTTCGGACTCATAAAGTTCACAATTAACGAAACACATCAAATTTTCCAAGTTAATTTGGATTTGTTGATTGATTTAGCGCTTAGAAATTATCGCAACCGATAGGCTGTTGCGCCGCACGGTACACTTTTTAAACTACGCTTGTTTTGAGCTTGCCATACCTTTCTTAAGATATTTATTCGTAGTTCCAGAAAGATCTAAACTTGATAAAACAAGTGAACGACTTCGGTATCCACAAAGCCTTTATCACTCCCGATAGCACGATCCGAGTTGTTTACGTCACTTGTGTCTATTCACTCGCTTTGTAGTACGCAATCAATGTTTAGTCTGGAGAAACGAGATTTTTCTCTTTCAGACGTGGAACACAATGGTGGGTGTGGAAATTGTTTTAATTAGATGGCGTTGAAAAGTCGACGTTTGTGAAGATTTTAGAAGTTGCATCTAGACACGGTGTTGTAATATTTAGGAGTAATCGTTGAAATAGCGGCATCTGATAAGCTATACTCTGGTTTTTAATTCGAGATCAAAAATGTAAACAAAGGTGTTAACCGTGCAAAAAAATTACAAGTATTTGGTAATTTTTCTAATTTTGGGAACGGATGGAGCATTTAATGTAAAAATATATTTAATGCTATAATTTATTGCATTATTATGAAACAATAAAACACTTTTATATGCGCGTACATATTTAAGCATATATTCAAGCCTGAAAAAATTAGTGTATGATTTTTTTTGTTTTTAATAGCCACACTTGTGAGAATAGTTTGAAGAAAAACTATTGAACACCCTGAATCAGTTTGACAATGACATATATTGACATTTCTTTGTTTACATTTTTGATCTCGAAATAAAAACCAGACTACAATATAGTTGCTTGATTATATATACGTATATACAGGGTTATTGGTAAAATGCTAATAACCTCTTAGGGTTGACTTATGCTAGTCCTAACAAACATGTTGAGTTTTGTTTAAATGTTTTTTTTGTGTTTTAATGTCTACTCCGATCCAAGAGCGCCGCGCTCCCTTTGAATAGAGTTTTGCATATTTACATCGAGCAAAGTAATAAAAAATATGAAATAATACATTACAGGTACAAGAGACTTTTGACATCAGGTAGTCCTCGAGCTTATTTAGTCAAAAACTAATGTAAAAAAAAAAAAAAATTCTATTAAAATTACAGGTACATGAGTACTGTACGTCTGTGTGACGGGCATAGTGCAATTCGTCGTTGATGAAATGCATCTGTTATAGGCAGAGGTTAGTCCACTTAACATCAGGTGGGCTTGTTCCGTTAAAAAAAACACTATTAATTCAGCAAATACTTTCATTCGTGACATTACGCCCCTACGTAGGCGTTGAGGTCACCGTAACATAGAATACGTCATAGTTACTACGTAAACTACGCCCACGTCAGCGCCGTGGCCTAAACTAAATATCGCAAACTTATCTTTGCAGTTGACGAGAGTGCTCCTTCCAAGGAAAACCATTCTGCGTCAAAGAAACGTAAGGGATTTTAGTAGTTCCTTTTTCTGACACCCGCATAGACAAGTTTGTGACTTATTGTCTTATGTTACGATGTAATAGAATTGAAAGTGCAACGCGGATGCATATGAAATATGTTTTTCACTTCAGTAGCTCAAACATGTAGGTTTTGCTGCCTGAAATCATAGAGCAAAATGCGATTTTGCTCACTGAGTGAGACAAAGTAACTTTTCTTTTTTCAGATAGCCGCGAATTTCTTATTCTGCCTGGGGTTAATCATACAATTCGAAACCTTCACACTCTATCTCTTTTCCGCCATTAGAAAGAGAGAGAGACAAATACCAGCCCTTTCGAAGTTCCGATTTTGAATTCGACCTCAAAGACAAACAAGTTCGGAATTTCGTATTAACTAAAGAAATTTTGCAAAAACAATAATTATGTCTTTTAATGTAATTTATTGAATTTTTTACTTATTGTTGTATATAAACGAAAGTAAGTATGTACGGCAAATAAAACTAATATTTATCCTATAAAAATTTAATTCTAGTTTCAAAAATATTACGAAATATATTTTGAATAATAAAATAAAATATGGGTGCTATTTCCGAACACGCCTTTTTTTTTAATATAAAAGAGCGGGAATAACATTTCGTGGCTGGCGTAAAGAGTTGATTAAGTTAATAGTTATTTCAATCTATTCCTGTTTATTATTTTATCTCCTAAAGTGTTCTCGCTGGTGAAGTGAAAAGTTATGTGTGTTACACGAGAGCAATATTTTTGCATTTGCACTTGAATCCCTCGCCACACCCAGGATTTAAAATCAGCACTCGCAGCAAAAAAACAACTTTGCTCTCTTGTTGCACAAATACTATTTTAAGTTACCTTCATTGGTGAATTGATAGAGTGGTGGATGCGCCAATTTGAAATCTAGAAATTCTATTACAAAATTAAAAAATTACAAGAGGAATAATGATAGTCATGTGCGGGATTCGAACCCAAATTTTTCGTATTCTCGTAATTTTGTAATGTAACCGGCAGAGCACGCGGTATTGCAAAAATAAAATAATAAAATTATAGGAATGCGTCGTCATTAACAAATTTAAAGCTAATTGCAAAATTAGTCTTGTTTGTAGTACAACGTAAATTGAACTATAGATGTCACTCCATCCCAATACGATGGTTAAAGAACGAGAGGAAAGTTATGAGTTATGAGTCGTATGTCATGTTAGCTTAAACGGTAAGAGCATACCTCGGCTATAAGGGTGGATAGCGCGGGTTCGAATCCCGCACATGACTATAATTTTTCCTCTCGTAATTTTATAATGTGATATGCAGAGCATGCGTTATGCAAAAATAAAAATAAAATATTTTAAAATCTAGATATCCTAGTTTTAATTCATATTGCATTTAAAGATCTTTATACCATTTATTAGATCACAAACATTTAAAGATCGTATTTAGAATACGTCTGGCTGTACATGAGTATATAGACACCCCTGTTATCTGTGCCTCTGCCTAATTTAGGTGTGATATGTATTATTTGACAAAAACAAATCAATTTTCGACTTAAATTTCAAACCGTCATTTGTTTAAGCCAAAATAATTATTTTTGAGCCTTTATATACAGCAATACGAGGACGGCAGAGTGTTGTTTCTCCACCACTAAGGGCTGCCACTCTTGCGTCGAAACCTAAAAAGACATTACCTCATTTTTAGGTCACAGGAATGTTGAATCCATCCTCCGCAGTATACTCTTCAATTACTTTTTTTTTAGAGTTGATAGGTTAATTTTTGACCACCATCTCATCTGTAGGTAAGTAGCGAGCATTCCCAAACTGCCTCCCATTATGCGGTGAAGCAACATTGATATTTGATTAAAAATAACTCATTTTTGATGATTTTGATTCCATATCTCGAACATGCATTTAATTAGGCCTCAAAAGTTATTATTTCCAATTTTTTTGTATTGTATCAGCCGAATTGTTCACTGCTGAAGATACCTCCTCCATTAAGGTGAGGCTTGCCATACTCCCCACGCTTGGCAGGCGTCTTAGGAATCGCAATGAGATATCAGTTCCTCAAAAAGAGCTGCTGCCCACCTTCTGGTGTGTTATCCTTGGGCGCTTCTTACGACACCCACGGGTAGAGATGGGGGGAGTGACATTCTAGCCCGGCACCCCACGGGCATTATCCATTTAGTAAAATTAATTTTAATTTGAACCTTCAGTCTGAAAGGTCGCTGATATCACTGTTTGTAAATACCCAAGAATTTATGGCGTTTAGGATTTTATTTCGTAGGCGTAATAGGACAATAAATCACCAACTTACGTTTGCGGATGGCAGGAAAATGAACTAAGTACGAAAATTCTGTTTGCTGATAAGTTTTATACTTGCAAGGAGCGCTCTCGTCAACTGCAAAGCTAAGTTTGCGGCACTTAGTTTAGGTCGGCACTTACGTACGTGGGCGAAGTAACTCTAACGTAATCTATGTTACAGTGTCATCAGCTGCACATCTTAGTACAACTTAGTTTTAGACATTTTGGCAAAATGGATTAAGTATAAACATCAATGATAATAAATAATGGTTTACAAAATCACAAATATACGATAGGAAAGTCATGTGCGGGACTCTATCTTCTTATAAATTTTTACTAACGTATATTTGGGATTTTGTAATGTAATCTTAAACGCTTAGCAGGCGTTATAGCAAACCTAACAATATTAAAAAAAAGGTGTTTGAACGAGATGAATAGAGTGACCGATTGCAATATTGTGATTGGAAGTGAAAAAGTGGAACAAACTTTGAAGCGCTCGTAGCTAAGCTTACTTAGCTGTTCTCAACCGATCAGCAAAGTTAAGCAACGTCGCCCGCGTTCATGAGTTGGATGGGTGACCGCTAGTGACATTACTACTGAGCGTTTCCGTGCTTCGGAGGGCACGTTAAGCCGTCGGTCTCGGTGTTCGTCATAGGATGGCAGTCGTTATAGCGGGCATTTTGCGAATATCCACCTGGCTAGCTACTACCCTCAAGTAGAAAATCTGTCGCCAAGCACCTAACGGTGTGTTCCGGCAGCTTTCCTTGAGAGCCAGTACTTCTAGGTTAGCCTGAACAACATCATCGACCACATCATCACTTACTATCAGGTGAGATAGTGGTCAAAGGCAAAACTATCAGGCATAAAAAATAAAAAAAACAAGTGAATGAGTTTGTATACTTGGGATCCATGTTTACAAAAGATGGTGAGTGTGAAAGTGATATAGAAAGGAGAGTGAATGCTGGAAACATGGTGAGCGGAGCATTGCATGCGTTTATGACCAGTCAGAAGGTATCTCAAAAGGCGTCTCAAAAGGCTCGTCTGGCTGTTCATGGGGGAGTGTTGGTTCCGACACTAATGTATGGTAGTGAAAGTTGCGTATGGCAGAAAAAGCATGAAAGTAAAATAAATGCAGTGGAGAGGAGAGTATTGAGGATCATTAATGAACTCAAACTGAGTGACAGGATAAGGAAGCGCTCGTAGCGAAGTTTACTTAGTTATTCTCAACCGATCAGCCAGGTTAAGCAACGTCGCCCGCGGTCTAGAGTTGGATGGGTGACCGCTAGTGACATTACTACTGAGAGCTTCCGTGCTTTGGAGGGCACGTTAAGCCGTTGGTTCCGGTTGTTGTCTTACGGTGGCAGTCGCTATAGCATGGTGGTAGGGCATTTTACGAATGCCCGCCTGGCTAGCTACCACCGTCAAGTAGAAAATCTGTCGCCAAGCACCTAACGGTGTGTTCCGGCAGCTGTCCTTGAGAGCCAGTAATTCTAGGTTAGCCTGAACAACATCTTCGACCACATCATCACTTACCATCAGGTGAGATAGTGGTCAAAGGTTAACCTATTGGCACAAAAAAAAAATAAAAAAATTCTAATAGTTTGATAAGGGAACGATTGTAAATACCCAAGAACGATTGTAAATATCAAGTAGAAAATCTGTCACCAAGCAGTAAATTGAATAGATATTATTTACTTCGAAAATAAAATAAATTATACTTTGTCCTTAAAGAAACCAGCTAAAGCAAATATCGAAATACAATTACACCTGGCTTACTAAAGCGTATAAGCCATGACGAGGGTTCACGGCCCGTAAGCCGTTAGATTAGGTCGATGCTTTTCCATAGTCTAGTCATTTACACACACACGCTCAATATCTTCATCGGATTTAGCTCGTCTTTGCACACAACAATGTGTTCTCCATATGAGGGATATAAAAACAAAGTCGACACTGTCCAGACTTTTTAGCTTAGCCATCAGATAGAAAGATGGTTACAGTTTCTTCTATGCTATATCGCCCTCCATTTTTTTTTATTTTAGGTCACAATACATTTTGTAAACAATAATTATTCACCATGTCCTGTTATTGTCCAAAAAAATACTGTTTTTTTTAATAAATTGGTTCGGACAGTGGCATGTCTGTTTCTCAATAGTGGATAGTGTTGTATTTGTACCTAAACTAATGGACTGTGTCGCTTTTGGACCTTAACTCTGCCACTATTTTGATGAAGAAACTGAAGCGCGGCCATATTGTCAGCGTCAAAATGTAGTCCGCTGACTGGCCGCTTTGGAAAATAGCAGTTTTGAAATTTAATATACACAGGACAGTGTCATTTTTTAATCTAAACTGGCATTTTATGTGCTATTTTCTATGGGACAGTGCCAACTATGGGTATATTCCATTAGTCGCTAAGAACGTTATTTTCGATAATTTTGATCACATTGCGTCTATGGTTGTGATCACGTGATCGTTTGTAACTGTCATCCCCGTTCCATTTTTGGATAAGAACGCTAAGAATGCCACTAAAATTTGCCACTTCTGTCACTTTTGACATTAGATGTAGCGTTTAAGGCGAAAATAACGCCAAGACCCATGTGGAACAACTTTTTGGGAGTGTGATCGTTTTTAGCGTTTTTAGCGAATCTCACTCAAATGGTAAGCACCCATTGAATGTCTACTTAAACAACGACATTATTAGTTCATAAAGTGTACACTAGATGGCACAGTTTAATGTTGACCTTAGCTGGACAGTGGCGACTTTGGTTCTACATGGGCATTTTCACTTTCGGTTGCAAAGACAAAAATCTAGCTGTCCCATGACTTTGATCAACTGTTGTTGTAAAACTATTAAACCTGTGCACTAATTATCAGATATTTCTGATAATTTGTATAATTTTCTAACTGTTCAGTAACAATTAATCGTTTCTGATCTTAAAATCAATTAATAAATGCAGTTTTTCGTGTTAAAGATTGGCTTTTTTTCTATGTCCCAACCATATTTTTAAAGTTTCAGCGCGAGTTTCAAAATATTTTCGATTTTATAGGCTAAGTTGGTAGCATTTTTTTGGAGGATTATACGCTTAAAAATTCAATTCTGAACCTTAAACATCATAAAATAGGCTATAAAATAGAATAAATTACTTAAATACGTTGTCCCACGAAATAGCATGAAGTGGAATTCCTTAATAACGTCACGGGCTATTTTTGCAACTTCTTCTATGATTTCTACCAAAACATTGTTGTTTTATAATAATGGCAACATTTATATGATCTAGTCAAGCCGCCATTTTGTTCTAGCGCGTTCAGTGTCAAAAATATGTGGTGAAGAGTGCTTGTGTTTCGTCGGGGTCAAAATCTACATTCCACGCATTTACGCATTTCTTCAAAGTTTGTAGTGCTTAATGCATGTAATACAATATTTTATTACGATGTTGCACTATACAGCATGCAAAACAGTGCAGGCTGACTGTCTATTGCATGATTTATATATTTAAATCATTTTTTCAAAATAATGTGGACTAGTTCGTCACATACACAACGTCACGTCACTTATATGCGGATAACAAAAAGTGACGTATTGGAATTGTAAGGCATAGTTCACATACATGGATTTCGTATTAAATTAATAATTTGATTAATTATATGACACATAAATTATGTTCTGGACAGGGACATAAATATTGAGGGATTTCTTAGTGATCTCAATGTAAACACACAGTATATTTATTCTTCATAATAGTATAGTGAAACATATCACTGGAATGTGTTACTTTTTGACATTGCTGACATGAGACTGTTTTAGAATCGAGTCTTATTGCCCGACTGCCTCAGAAGGGAGGAAGAAAATATATATATATATATATATATTTAACGTTACAGATGATTCAGACTGATTAGATAGCTCAAGGAAACTTAATTTTGTTATTTGGTGTTATAAAGTGATATAAGTGTAATTATTAAGCTCATGATAGAAGATTCAGACTGATTAGCTAAGTAGCTTACATCTCTTTGATAATGTGATGTATCCAAAGGAAACCTAATATTGTTACTTTGTGTAGATGTATAACATAATTTTAGGTAAGACTGTTTTAGTATAGAAGACTGTTTAAGCTCGTCACAGACGACATTAGTTTCCCACAAAGAAGCATTAAATTATTGATAATTTATCATGTTAGTCGTCATCTCATTATCATTATATATCATATTTTAAGACTATTAGTGAGACTCCGATACCTATACATTTTGACCACTATGTAGAATGTGCCTTACCTTTCCACTAACGTAACATAAGATTCCATTAACGTCACTGTCCCAATATTTTAGGGAGTGAAAATTTAACGTGATTGCTTGAGTATTCCAGGTACTTTAAATGTTTCTATTCTATCTGGATTTGCTTTTAATTCTTTATATTTAAAAATTGTAATTGCTTGTGTAAAGTTTGCCGTATAAATAGCGTACAGAAAAGTGACGTTATGGAACAATTGCACGTAATATTTTCGTACTTAAAATGGTTTTCTTTCATCTGATTATTATTTTAAAATAATGTTTAAGTTTGTATTCTTTTATAATAAATTCTTTGCCTACTTTAAACTCGCCTTATCAATTTACAGCCTAAAACATTTCGTGACGTAACGGAGCAGTGGGTTTCATACTTTCCACGAAAAAACAGTTTTGTTCAATACTTTAAAATATTTATGCCGACATATATATATATTATGAATCCTACATATATCTTCTACGTTACTATCTATATTTAAGACATAATAAACGATTTTTTATTTCGTCACTTCCATATACGTCACGCTGCAACCGAAAGTGAAAATGCCCACATACCTCATAATTATTATAGAATGTGTTAGGAAAAGTTCGTGAATCCTGTCGTAATGTACGGATCTTCTTGTTGGATAACAAAAGAGGCGGATGAAAGGAGAGTGCATGTAGAAAAGTAGGCAAAATTCAGCTCGCGCTGTTAAGTGCGGTTTTGAAGCAGTGATGGCTCTGTGGCGTTGGCTGTGGCGCGGATTTGAGCTTCACTGCATGGTGGAAGGACATTTTGCGAATGCCCGCCTGGCTAGCGACCACCCTCAAGTAGAAAATCTGTCGCCAAGCGGTGTGTTCCGGCAGCTGAGAGCCAGTAATTCTAGGTTAAGCCTGTTAACACCTTCGACCACATTATCACTTACCATCAGGTTAGATTGTGGTCTAAGGATAACCATGGAATAGTATTTGTTTTTCATTTTAGGACCAAGCAGTGATTGCTCAGTGGTATTGGCTATGGACTGGCGCGCAGCAGGTCCATGGTTCGAATCCCGGCGCGGGCTTGAGCTTCGCCGCATGGTGAAAGGGCATTTTGCGAATACCCGCCTGGCTAACGACCACCCTCAAGTAGAAAATCTGTCGCCAAGCACCTAACGGTGTGTTCCGGCAGCTGTCCTTGAGAGCCAGTGAAATTACAGGCACATGAGACTTAACAGCTATGTCTCAAGGTGACGGACGCAGTGCAATTCGTGACTTGTGACGAAATGCATCTGTTATAGGCAGAGATTGGTCCGCTTAACATCAGGTGGGCCTCGAGCTAGTTCCGTCACAATAACATAAAAAAAAGTGGGACTTGAACATCCTCTCCTCCTTTCAACTCGCCCTCCACAAGTTTCATTTGAAGTAAACACGATTCATATTTTCAATTCCGTGCGGGTAATATCAGTTCCTTTCTCAATTCCGGTACATGTAGAGCGCGCTCATATTACCATAGTCGCGTACTAGAATATTGAAGTCACGCGACCTGTTCAATATAGGTACGCTTACCGTAGCTTGGTCCCGCTGGTTGACATCTGCGTTATTACAAAATATTGAGTCAATCTAAGATGTTATTAAATTAGATAAACTTGCTTGAAGCGCTCGTAGCGTAGTTTGCTTAGCCGTTGTTAACCGACCACCTAAGTTAAGCAACGTCCGCCGTGGCCATGAGTTGGATGGGTGACCGCTCTGCTGACATTACCACTAGCTTCAGAAGGTACGTTAAGCAGTCGGTCCCGGTTGTTGTATTAGGATGGCAGTCGTTATAGCATGGGGGTAGGGCATTTTGCGAATGCCTGCCTTCAAGTAGAAAATCTATCGCCAAACAACTAACGGTGTGTTCCGGCAGTTGTCCTTGAGAGCCAGTAGTTTTACGTTAGCCTGAACAACATCTTCGAACACATCATCACTTACCATCAGGTGAGATAGTGGTCAAAGGCTATCATCAATATATAAATATAACTTGCTGGTATGAAAATACGGGTAAAGGATAAGGAATTACTCCGTTCAAATTATTAAGCTTATTAAAATTATAAAGCTGTGGACTGCCGTGCCAGGTCCCTAGTTCGATCCCTGTTGCCAAGCACCTAACAGTCTGTTCCGCAGCAGTCCTCGACAGCCAGTATTTATGAAATTACAGGCACATGAGACTTAACAACTGTATGTTACAGAGTGATGAGGGCTGTGAAGTACGTCTCATGTGACGAGGTGCATCTGTTACAGGAAGATGTTACTACTTAACATCAGGTGGGCTGTATATTCAGTAACAATCACATAAAAAACAAAAAAAAAATCCTTCTACTTATGTATCTTACAAGGGCCTCCATGTTTGCTTTTCATGTCCGTCCACAAAATCTAGTTTTTTACGACCTCAACCCATCAGGGGTTTTCCATTCTTTGTAATTTAGATAACAATATAAATCAGAGGTATTCGTATCTGTTACATCAAATTTAATATTCATAAGTTTTTTAGCTGAACGCGAGTTACGTTGCGTGCCAACCCTGTTGTAAGTAGGTCGTTAGGCGTGCCGTACGTCGACTGACATCCGCGTGCTGTTTAAGGAAATGAAAGAGTTGTTTTTTTGTATCAAATGAGAATCTGACCTGACTTTAAACAGTATCACAGAAGACTTAGGAAACGTAATAATATCCTTATTTTTGTATGTTATTTTTTAATTACATTTCTAATTTTTTTTATGTTATTGTGACGGAATAAGCTGATACCCACCTCATGTTAAACGGACTAACCTCTGCCTATTACAGATACATTTCGTCACAAGTCACGAATTGCACTGCGCCCGTCACCTTGAGACGTAGTTGTTAAGTCTCATGTGCCTGTAATTTCACTGGCTCTCAAGGACTACTGGCAGAACACATTGTTAGGTGCTTTGCGATAGATTTTCTATTTGAGTGTGGTAGCTAGCCAAGCGGGCATTCGCAAAATGCCCTTCAATCATGCGTGCAGCTCAAGCCCGCGGCGGGATTCGAACCATGGACTGAGCTATCACTGCATCGTATAAACTTTGAAGCATCAATACTTCTCGAGGTAAAACTTGTTTGTGAATTGATGTTTCGTTAAGTTTACAAAATTCCTATCGCTTCTTAAACGACATTGATGAATTTTTTCATAACCTCGTTAAACTATAGATAAACCTATTTAATTGGAACATACATTTTAAAATCATAGAACAGCTGCCATGTAAAAAGTATTATTTACTCAAATTTTCTTGCATTACGTATGGTGCGATTACGCGGATACAAGCTTTATTTCAATATATGATTCTGTTTGGTTGATTTTCGTCCAGAAGGCACCAAGCTACTATATGACGGCTATAAGACTAAAGATTCTAAAAAAAACATTTATTTTTGCATTTCCTTACAAATGACGAACTGCACAGTGCCTGTCCGCCTGAGTTAATGTTGTTAAATCTCATGTGCCTGTGATTTTACTGGCTCTCAAGGACCACTGGCAGAACACATTGTTAGGTGCTTTGCGATAGATTTTCTACTTGAGTGTAGTAGCTAGCCAGGCGGGCATTCGAAAAATGCCCTTCCATCATGCGGTGAAGCTCAAGCCGGAGTTGGAGATCGAACCATGGATCTGCGACACGGCAGTCCATGTTACAGTCAATACATTCAATCCCTAAACTAAAGCTTTATTACAAAATTACAAAAAAAAAACGCTCGTAAATTTGTAATGTAACAGCAGGCGTTATTGCAAACATAACAATATTAAAACTAAAGCTTCAACTTAAAATTAAAGCAGAATATCAGTTTATATACGTTTAGAAATATTTTTTAGTTGAATTTCCGTAAGTGCGCGTTACAACCCTGTTGTTATGTAGGTCGTTAGGTCATGCGTGCCGTCCGTCGACCCCACGGGACTGACATCCGCGTGCAGTGTACAATCCCCTTATACTACCTTAAATAGTAGCCAAGAAATAGTTATAAAATCTAATGTGGTTTTCACTCATTTTACTAAATAATACGGGATAACGCACATGAGTAAGTCAGATAGCTTTGACTATAGTTTCAACATCTGGTGTTCTTTTTCAAGGAGAGCTCGGGACGCCCGCGTTGCCGTCTCGCTTAGCACCACCGAAATGTCCACCGAATGTGGTTGAAACTATAGTCGGAGCTATCTGATTTATTCACGTGAGTTATCCCGTATTATTGACTAAATTCAAGAAATAGTTGTTACATTGTAATAAAAAATTACGTGGTTCTAACTCTTTTGAATTTGTTTATTTGTGCAATTATGCGTGCTCCGCCGGTTACATTACAAACTTACGTACAACGAGAGGGAAAGTTATAGTCATTTGCGGGATGACTATAATTTTTCCTCTTGTAATTTTGTAGTTGTGATAACACTTTTTAATTAAACAAGTATAAATTAGTAAATAAACAACTTTAAACACCGTGACCACGATCACTGCAAAGTGTTTGAAACGTCGGGACAAAAATAATGATAAATATACGCGATTTAAACCGTTTAGTAAACCGTTGTTTAATTACTATGTGTAATAATCGCGAAAACCTAAGACAACATTAAGTATAAATTAATTGAAAATGTAAAAAACACAACTGCTATTTGTTTATTTTTGCTAAACATTTTATCGTTTCATTGAAGTTAAAACTGAAAGTTATAACCAGGGTTATTGGTATTACTTTGCTCGATGTAAATACTCAAAGGGAGCGCAGCGCGGTCCAGTGTTGCCGCAGCGGGCGCTTTGTCTGATTTGTAAACTACATACATATTTAATTATTATATTTATTTTTCTTCTTATACGTTTTATATACTACATGTAATATATTATAATAGTTATGCATATAACATATTGACAAGTTGTTACGGAACCCGCGGTGCGCTACACGCGCTTGGCGGCTTTTATTTTTGTTTTATCATTAAAATGTCTTAGATTTAGATACCATACTTTAATCTCAACATATTTAGAAACATTATTATTCACATAAAAGTTGTAAAATAAAATCATTGTCGCACAACATAGTTATACCACTTTTTGACGAAGTTCCTAAACTCTGTATGTTATAATAGTAGATTATGATACAAGTGGGCTAAGTTGCTCAATATACACCAGGCTGTATGTTGCAGCCCGAGCCGTAGGCGAGGGCGTAAATCAGCCGAATGTATAATGAGCAAGTTACTCACGAGTTTCATACGTATTTTTTAACACCCTTGCGAGGAAAAATATATAATTGCACAAATGCGATACAAACAACATACGAAAATTATTATGGAAAATAGTCCGCAAGATTTTTTTTTCTTTGCGCGCGGCAAATGTATGGTGGTTGATTACATATAAACCTTTTTGATGTTACAAATCTGTATTACCCGGTTAAATTGAAAATGCTCTGTTTACTCGCGTATCATTTGCAGTTTGGTACTAACTTAACTATGTAGGGATAAATTACCAGATTAAATTGAAAATGTTCTGTTTACTCGCATATAATTTGCATTTAGGTACTAACTTAACTTTGTAGGGATAATTCTTTTACCCACTAGTGTATAATATTATTATGCACAAGGGTGCTATAGTTCGGTTTATGGCCCTAAGAACGATATAATAAAGCTCACTTTACGAGCAAGGGTGTTGATAATAATGAAGTAAGGTACTTGTAGGCTCATTCGTTCATTTCGTGTCAATGCCTAAGTGGCTCTTAGATATTTTTTGCCCAATAGGAGGCCTCCGGCACGGCCCTGTCAGATACATTCTTGAGGTTCTCTTATGTGCAAGTTTTTAAATGCATACATTGTAGTAGCTGTTGTGTTGTATATAGTTCGTATAATAAAGGCATACCGCCGGTTAAAAAAACAATACAGTAACTTAACAAAGAACTGTATAAATGTTGATTAAAATGTGTCCTCCTATTCAGCAATGTCACTTCATGTTAAAAGAGAAAGTTTTCAGCTCAAAATTAAAATCATTTATGTAGAAAATTTGCTACTTTTTTATTCGAGAGCGTTTTGCTTTCATGAAATTCAGGGATTCCAAACGAGTGGTCCGCAGCGAGGGCTTCAACGTTTTTAGAGTCGGCTTGAAAGTATTCAGAAAATCTTGTAGGTATTAATGCTGAAATATCATTCATGGAATATTGAATTGTTAAAGGTTAAACAAAACATTTTTGTAGCAAAATAATAAAATATGGCTTACGAGCTATAGATTTTTGGATGCTGAAATAACTCATTAGATATTTCTATGTTAGTATTTTTTTTTAAGTATGATGGTCATGTCCATAGACTGCTGCGTAGATTATAGTGATATATACACAGTTAATGTACCTTTTTTATGTTATTGTGATCGAATTAACAAGCTCGGGTCCACCTGATATAAGCGGACTAACGTCTCCCTATAACAGATGCATTTATTTCACTGCGCCCATCACTGAGACATAGTTTCCTATGGGCATTACCACGTTTTTAATGAAAAGAAAAGAAATTGAAATGGAATTTATTTATTGCAAGAAACATGGTTATAACAAGATGGTCTTAATAAGGTTAACAGGTTTATATGTTTCACCATTAGCTAGCATACAATATTTTGTCAACGAGCACAAATAATATTATGCTACCTCACTTAGTTATTACAATACAATTACAATATTTCGTCATCATAATTATATTAAATACACTGATAATTACATTTATTTTCATATCGGTCAATTAGTCATAGGTTACTAAGTCACCTTTTGTTTGCATGTCTGTCTGGTGTCTGCACTGAGAAAACCGTCTTAAAGGCTTAAATCAAATTTGACCTTTTACCGTTGAATTGTAACTACGTAAGATGAATTCACAACTCTTAAGATGATTTTCACCAATCAATAAAAATGTACCATGTTTTATAATAAACACAACCGTCAAAAACGCCTTCCGTAAAGTATTTTCAGAATTGCAACTTGTTATACAATAATAATTGCAGTATTGACCATAAAATATACCTTACTTTTACGGCGGTTTATATACGGTGATTATTACTATAACGTACGACTTAATCAGCCTTATCAAAAGTCAATATTTAAGTAAGACCACAAAATACACCTTAAATGAAGACGAAAAGAAACATTCGCCTTCACTGACCTCGTTTAACGCCTTCTAGTTGGAAAGCGTTTTTGTACGTATTTACGTTTGGTCGGTTTTTCGCCTTATACCATATAAATTGGCCGTCATTAGGGCGCTTTTGACTTTAGATTTTTCTCAGTGTGTATATGGATCGCAACTGTAATTTCGAGTACTTCCCGATTAGTTTTAGTATTTTAAAGGCGCATAAAAATGTAATAACAAAATCAAGTTTTTAACCTACATTAACTCTTTGGCCTACTAATCCCAACATTTATTTGTTAATAAAAAGTGTAACTTTTATTTGGTAATGGGCTGGAGGGAATGCAAATGCTATTAGGTTGCTAAAATTCTTACTTTGTAGTAGCTGTAGTATATATGTAGTTTGCAGGGTTTTGTTAATAAACACTTATTACATACACTCGTATATGTACAGGGTTATTGGAATAAATATAACAATCTCAGAGTTGACTTCTGTTAATCCCAACAAACATTTTACATGCAAGCACAATCCCCACCTGATGTTAAGTCTCTTGTGCCTATAATTTAATATTTCATTTATTTTTCCTCGATGTAAATATCCTCCCCCACTGCCACACACGCACACACACACACACACACACACGCTCACCCTAATACATACACACACACGCACACACACACACACACACACACACATACACACTACCATACACACACTCTCAAAGCCTACATTTTTGTAAGTACCTACCACCTAAGAAATATGTCAAATAAACATTATTATTATTATTATTAAATATTCAAAACTCTATTGAAAGGGAGCGCGGCTCCGTCCAATGCCCATAAGTTCTTTGTCTCGTAGTAAACGACAATGCCGCGGCGGGCGCTCTTAGCTCGGAGTAGGCAAAGTAATAAAAAATATGAAAAAAAAAAATTACAGGCAAAAGAAACTTTTAACATAAGGTGGTCATGTTGCTTATTCCGACACAAAAACATAAAAAATAAATAAAATAACAACTCCAAAAAATTTTTGGTAGGAATAACAGAAGTCAACTCTAAGTGGCATTTTAGGGTTCCGTACCCAAAGGGTAAAACGGGACCCTATTACTGAGACTTCGCTGTCCGTCCGTCTGTCACCAGGCTGTATCTCAAGAACGGTGATAGCTAGACAGTTGAAATTTTCACAGATGATGTATTTCTATTGCCTCTATAACAACAAATACTAAAAATAGAATAAAATAAATATTTAAAGGGGGCTCCCATACAACAAACCTCATTTTTTTACCGTTTCTTGCTCGATACTAATAACGGTGACAGGTAGACGCTTTAATTATGCACAGAATATTTAGTTTTATATTCACTTTAAATATAATTACTTAAAATAAAATAAATAATTCAGTTGGCTGCCATACAATAAAAGAGGTTTTCGCCGTACCTACCCAGCTCAATCGGACACTGCGAAAAGTGTCTGTAACTTGCCAGATTAGGTTACAGATAATGGTACGGAACCCTTTGTGCGCGAGTCCCACTCGCACGTGGCCGCTTTCTTTAGCTCTTTTCCAATAACCGTGTATATCATGCCATAAAGATGAGTTCTATGTTATAACCTAACATTTTCATAATTCCAGAACGCAGCGTTTGTAGCAATGGGTAATGCCGTTAATGTCATGTCGGGCATAAATACACCAATCTCCATACAAATTGGTATTACTCATAACATTGTAATGGCTCAAACACCCACGAGACTTGATTGAATTTTCTCGTGTTGCTAGCTGATATGATCGTTATGTACTCGCTTCAGATACATACATGTTTCTTGTAACTTAACTTAGTTTGCTTAGCCGTTCTTAAATGATCAGCTAAGTTAAGCAACATTCGTCGCGGTCATAACTTGGATGGGCCGCTAGCTTCGAGAAGAGGTTAGTTTCTCGATGTTTGCTAGTGACATTACTACTGAGCCCTTCCGTGCTGCGGAAGGCACGTTAAGCCGTCGGTCCAGGTTGTCGTCTTAGGATGGCAGTCGTTATAGCATGGTGGTAGGGCATTTTGTGAATGCCCGCCTGTCTAGCTACCTGTCGCCAAGCATCTAACGGTGTTTTCCGGCAGCTGTCCTTGAGAGTCAGTAATTCTAGGTTAGCCTGAACAACATCTTCGACCACATCATCACTTACTATCAGGTGAGAGAGTGGTCAAAGGCTAAACTATCAACCTTAAAAAAAAACAATAGGACCCTATACCTACCTACGAGAAATTCTAATTAAAGGTCCCACTGCGCTGGCTTCCGCCAAATTTTCTTTTGCACAAAATTAAACATCAAGTCAATTTACTTTCAAGAGCTCCAAAGTTAATTGAATTGATCAAAACTTATACTGAAACATTATAACAACACCAAAATCTTTCCCATCAAAATATCTTCAAGCCAAATTTGAATTTCGAACGAAACAAAGCTTTGAAAAAGTTCGCACTTCAAAGGGCAACGGTCAATCACGTCAGTAACACAACGTTCGATTGAACAACGGCCGTCAATCAATCAATCAATTTGACGAACCGAGGCTTACATCACGAGAACAAGTGGAGTTGTGGTTTATGCAGATTTCAGTTGAAAGTTGTTCATTGAGAGATTTATGTACGATCCATGTTAAAGACCGGAGTGAGATCTAGTTTGTTTTTTATACCTGATAGGTTAGCCACTGTCTCACCTGATGGTAAGTGATGAGTGGTCGAAGATGTTGTTCAGGCTAACCTATAATTACTGGCTCTCAAGGATAGCTGCCGGAACATACTTTTGAAGCGCTCGTAGCGAAGTTAACTAGGCTGTTCTTAACCGATCAGCAAAGTTAAGCAACGTCGAGCGCGGTCATGAGTTGGATGGGTGACCGCTAGTGACATTACTACTGAGCGCTTCCGTGCTTCGAAGGGCACGTTAAGCCGTCGGTCCCGGTTGTTTTTTTAAGATGGCAGTCGTTATAGCATGGTGGTAGGGCAATTTGCAAATGCCCGCCTGATTAGCTACCACCCTCAAGTAGAAAATCTGTCGCCAAACACCTAACGGTGTATTCCGGCAGTTGTCCTTGAGAGCCAGTAATTCTAGATTAGTCTGAACAACAACTTCGACCACATCATCACTTACCATCAGGTGAGATATTGGTCAAAGGCTAACCTTACAGGCATAAAAAAAAAAAAAACATTTTCAAGACCGATCGTGAGATATCAAACTAGTTTTTTTTACCTGATAGGCTAGCCTTTAACCACTGTCTCACCTGATGGAAAGTGATGATAGTCGAAGATGTTGTTCAGGCTAACCTATAATTACTGGCTCTCAAGGATAGCTGCCGGAACACACTATTAATTTCTTGACGACATTTTTTTTTAATTTGATCATGGTAGCTTTCCATGCGGGCATTCTACTACCACGCTATAACGACTGCCATCCTAAAACGATACCTGGAACCCACATCTTACTGTGCCCTCCGAAGCACGGAAGTGCTCAGTAGTAATGCCACTAGCGGTTACCCATCCAAGTCATGACCGCGGCGGACGTTACTTAACATGCTGCTGATCGGTTAAGAACAGTTAAGCAAACTTTATTACGAACTCTTTAAAAAGATATAGGTATATTATATGACTTTTATACTTGTTCTTCTACTCGCAGCTTCAACATATAAATACATCACATATCAAAAGTCATAATGTTTACCTGAACAAATAATGCCTCTACCTTCTATTAATTAGCAAACGGTTCTTGTGGATCGCACTGTTATATACATATTACACTGCGATCCCACAGTATATATAGTTATCTATAGTTCGTTAGTATTTTGTTAAGAAAGGCATACTGATGGAGAAAAAAAACTGATGAAGCTTTCATTTATAATATTAGTAGCAAATATGATGTACTTCTACTGCTATTTTGTTTACTGAAAAAATAAACCATAATCAATAAAAAAAAAGATTTTGTATTATATTAATTATTTATTCTATAATAAATAAATATGGTCGTTTTAAATGAGCTCAGAATCATCGTACATGTCATGGAGAGATTGTGCTTGAAGTTTCTTTACGAGGCAAAATCCGAAACGAGGTAATTTGCCAAAGAAATCTTAGCAACACCAAATTCCCACCTGCTATTAAAAAGGCCCACCAAGTGTAAATCGGTGACCTTTGCCTATAACAGATGCAGTTCGTCACAAGAAGCGAACTGCACTGCGCCCATCGCCCTGAGACACAAAGTTGTTAAGGCTCACGTATCTATAATTTCACCGCCACTCGTTCCCTTCAAACCAGAACACGGTAATGCGAACATTACTGCTTGGCGGTAGAAATATGTATGGTGGCGGTACCTCTTCAGACGAACTAGCATAAAGAGATCTACTGAAAGGATAAAAATAATACCAATGTTGCAAAAAAACTGGCGTATTTTTGCCGTATGTACTGACTTCTGTAATAGTTAAAATACAAAAAAGTTTTAAGCGCTCGTAGCGAAGTTTACTTAGCCGTTATTAATCGATCAGCTAAGTTAAGCCAATGGCCGCCGCGGTCATGAGTTGCATGGGTGACCGCTACTGACATTACTGAGCGCTTCCGTGCTTCGAAGGGCACGTTAAGCCGTCGGTCTCGGTTGTTGTCTTATGATGCCCTACCACCATGCTGTAACGACCAGCATGGTGGTAGGGCATTTTGCAATAGCTACCACCCTCAAATAGAAAATATGTCCTTGAGAACCAGTAATTGTAGGCTACTCTGAACAACATTTCCGACCACATCATCACTTACCATCAGGTGAGATGGTGGTTAAAGGCTAGCCTATCAACTATAAAAAAAACAGTAACGAAACAAAAGTTCATGTATCTCATGTGCTTACTTTACTGGAAACCTTGTCTTATACTTCGGACCTTTATTATACAGATCCTACCTACCACCACATGAATAAATAACCGTACTTTATTCATGTGCTACCACTGCGACAGTGACGACATGTCGAAGTCGTAATAGACGACATAGTGAAAATATTTACGTCAAAAGAGTCAACGGAACATTGTTTGCGTGCTACGTGTAAGTTCTACGGCTACGCTGTAACTGCGTAGTGCGTAGCGTCTACGCGTCTACGAGACCCTCAGGATCGGAACAATTTTGTTACATATATCTTAATAATAAAATAATTAACCATAACTTAATAAAAAATATGAAATTGTTAATATATAGCAAGTGTTATCATAATAAGGTATACAATACATGATTGTATTTTAGACATTTAAAAACTAAAAGTTATGAATAAATAGTTTGTTGAATTTTAATATTGTTATGTTTGCAATAAAGCCTGCGAATTACAATTCAAAATTGCAAATTTTCGAGAGAGTAAATTGTAGTCATGGGTGAGGTTCGAACCCGCGTCCATCCACCCCTTTAGCCAGAGTATGCTCTAACGAATTGCGCTAACATGACACAATGACTCATAACTCTAATTTTTGCTTTCGTTTTCAACCATCGTATCAGGATGGAGCGACACCTATAGTTCAACTTGGGTAGTTTGTTGAAGTCTTATCATTCATATTTAAACCTTTATACCTCCACAAGATAATGGCCTCGACTTTGAGAAATTATTATTAAGCTAAATTTTGGTGAACGAATTCATTAGTTAAGCCAGTTTCTTCATCAATGTTTACTAGGTACTTTGTTACTTTCCATCGTCATTTTGCGAATGCCCGCTAGGTTGGTACCTAGCGGGCATTCGCAAAATGACGATGGAAAGTTATTGTTGCTTAGCGGCAGATTTTTTACTTGAAGATGGTTCTTCAAGTAAAAAATCTGCCGCTAAGCAACATTCCCATACTTGGCAGGCGTTTTGACGATCGCAGTGGAAGATGGGAGTTCTTCAGAAGGCCCTGCTGCCCACCTTCTGGTAGGCACTAAAACCTGGCACCTGGGGGCGCCAAACTAACCTTATAACTGTGTCAGCCGGATTGTTCACTGCTGAACACAGCCTCCACCATCACGGGGGGGGGGCGGGTTTTCCGTAATCCCCACGTTTCAGTTCCTCAGACGGCCTTGCTGCCTACCTCCCGGTACTTTACCCTGAGCTCCTATTACGACACCCACAGGTAGCAAGGGCAAAAGACATTCTGACCCGGCACCCCACGGGGCAAACCTTATTGTATGAAAAGAAATAACATGAACCGATTAACAAACCTCTGGATAAAATGTTTAAAATTTTTTGAAAAGACTGGCGTGGTGGTACCTTCTCATGAAAGAGACGAAAAGCATGTTATAAAAGAGATATAATATATGAATGTGGACAGAAGTAAGGCCAAAGAAGTTATGGATGGATTACTTAAAGAAGGATATGTATGCGTGAAGTGTGAGTAGTGGGATACCGAGCAACAAAACAGCGTAGAGGATAAAATACATTTTATATTAACCCTATTCTCCAAACCGGATGAAAAGTTTACTCATTAGTAAATCGAAGAAGCCTATTCTCTGCGGGATTCAGCGACAAGTATATACGCAAAACCTAATACAATAAAAACAATACAAAACCCAAGCGGTGGTGTTGGGCAGCTTTGCGAAGTAAACAAATAATTATTTTTTAAAGGATCCGCACTCGTTCAAACAACTTTCATCGGATTCGGGGCCGGATGTTTACTTCGTTTTAAATTATGGAGTAGGTACGCGGAGTTTGGAATTCGAGGAACGAATCTGTAGTAGGTACTTTTGATTGTTTTTTAATGGTGTCCTTCAATGTTTTATGAAATGAATGGGTAACCTAGAGAAACGAAAACTTCTTTAACATTATTCTATATCTATTATCTTTTCTTCATATGGAAGGCTATTGAAGCAATGATGGCTGAGTGGTAATAGCTATGGACTGCCGTGCCGCAGGTCCCTGGTTAGATCCCCACCGCCGGCTTGAGCTTCACCGCATGGTGGCAGGGCATTTTGCGATTGCCGGACTGGCTAGCTACCACCTTCAAGTATATAATCTGTATCCAAGCACCTACAGGTTGTGTTCCGGCAACAGTCCTTGAGGACTGGAGGAGTACAGAGCCAGTGAAATTACAGGCCAATGAGACTTAATAACTATATATGTCTCAAAGTGACGGGTGCTGTGCAATTCGTGACTTGTGATGAAATGTATCTAAAATAAACGAATTTGATTAAATTTATACAGAACAACTTTGAGTGTATACTCTATCTCAAAATAAATAATCATCAAATCAGTTCATTATTGACGGAGTAGTCACGTAATAAACAAAGAAATAAAAAAAACAAGTATAAACTAATTAAAAAAGTAAAAAACCCGACTGCAAATTATTAATTTTCTTTAAACGTTTTATCGTTCTATTGAAATTAAAACTGCAAGTTATATATATTTATGGAATTGTTTTTAACGCCCTTCATCTTGATGAAAATTTCCAGCTTCTATTTTTATGTACCTAATATCACTTGCGTTATCAAGACAAATCTAACGATATCTCATACATTAAAATCGGTTAAGCCGTTTTGGAATAAAGAAACTCACAAACATACATACATGAACCCTAGAAACATAACTCTCCTTTTTTTGGGCAGTCGTGTAATATAAAGACATACAGTCGAATTGAGTACCTTATCCTTATCTACCGACTTCAAAAAAAGGAGGAGGTACTCAATTCGTCCGTATTTTTTTTTTTTTTTTTTTTTTTTTTTATATTTGTTACCGCATAACTTCTGACTGGGTGAATTGATTTTCATAATTCTTTTTTTATTTAAAAGCAGATGCTTGCAGTGTGGTCCCATTTAAATTTCATCAAAATCGGTTTGGCCGTTTTTGAGTTACACTTCAAAAACTGAAAAGTGTTTTCCTGTCTTGATAATATAGGAAATGTTTGTACAAGCAAGGGTCACTAAAAAGGGCGAAATAAATTTTTTTACAAAAAAAATAGAACCGACTTCAACACTCAAATGTGTGAAATAACTTGTCGAAGTCGGTACCATGCGCACAATATTGTGATGATAGGTACTTTTGAACCGTCATGGTACCGAGTTCGATAAGTTATTTCACACATTTGAGTGTTGAAGTCGGTTCTATTTTTTTTGTAAAAAAAATTTTTTGGAGATCATTTTTATGGTTCCGTACCCAAAGGGTAAAAACGGGACCCTATTACTGAGACTTCGCTGTCCGTCCGTCTGTAACCAGGCTGTATCTCAAGAACGGTGATAGCTATCAGTTGAAATTTTCACAGATGATGTATTTCTATTGCCGCTTAAAAATAAAATAAAATTAATATTTAAGGGGGGCTCCCATACAACAAACTTGATTTTTTTACCTTTCTTGCTCGATACTAATAACGGCGACAGGTAGACGCTTTAACTATTCACAGAATATTTAGTTACGGAACCCTTCGTGCGCGAGTCCCACTCGCACTGGGCCGGTTTTTGTAATTTGACCGCACGTTTGAATTTCTCAACGAAATGGCTTAACAGTAGTTACGGGCACGTTTTTCAATTTTTTATAATTTTTTGTGAGGTTCTTTGTGTAAAGAAACTTTGTTGTGTTTCTAAAATGCTTTCATAGCTTTTTGGTGCTTAAAGTGTTGAAATTAGTTAATATAAATCTTTCACAACCAAGAGTGTCTTTTGCATGCCTCGAAGACAGCTTTATATCCCTTTTTTTAAATTATTTATTTAACAAACAGTAAATGTGACTTACAGTCTAAATACAAAACACCATCATCTCAATTTCGAGTAATGATACAGAGAAAATATATAGAGTAGGTAATTAAAAATTCATAGTGTGAAGATTAAATTCAAGCGCAGATAAGTTAGACCAAATTAAATTACATTATAATAATAGAATTAAAAAGTAAAGTTCAAATAACATAATAACATACAAATGAAATTATATTAAAATTAAAATAATTAAAAAAAAATTTTACCGGCGGTATGCCTTTATTAAACAAATACTACAAACTATATACAACACTACAGCTACTACAATACTACAGCTACTACAATAAAAGCATTTGGACTCATAGGCAGTTGGCAGCGTGCCCAGCATGCTGGCAGCATTGCCCCGTTGAATTGCAATGCTTATTCTTTGAGCCAAAATTAAAATTTAAATACCAATATGCATGTCTGATTATTATAGCGATACTGTCAGCAAAAATATCTCCATTTACATATTGAAGCATGTCCCCGAGCGCAATACGCGCCCAATCAAGCAGTGATGGCTCAGTGGCATTGGCTATGGGCTGCCGCGCAGCAGGTCCACGGTTCGATCCCGCCGCGGGCATGAGCTTCACGGCCTGGTGGAAAGGCATTTTGTGAATTTCCGCCTTGCTAGCGACCATCCTTATGTAGAAAAGCTGTCGCCAAGCACCTAATGGTGTGTTCCGGCAGCGGTCTTTGAGAGCCAGTGAAATTACAGGCATATGAGACTTAGGTAATAACTATGTCTCAAGGTAACGGGCGCAGTGCAATTCGTGACTTGTGATGAAATGCATCTGTTATAGGCAGAGGTTAGTCCGCTTAACATCATGTGGGCCTCGAACTTTTTCGGTCACAATAACATAAAAAAAAATAAAAAAAATATGACGAACATCTGCAAATCACTTGGATTTATAATGAGGGTGGCTTCACAGTTTTGTGACAATAGTCTAGACTAATGTTTTGTACAACGCGTATGTCCGTAGCACTCTAGATTTTGGGGCGGTCGTATGGGATCCGTATGAGGAATAATACTCCCTTATGATCGATAGAATCCAGCGAAAGTTTGCACGATGGTATGGAAAGGCACATGAGACTTAATAGCTATGTCTCAAGGTGACGGGCACAGTGCAATTCGTGACCTGTGACGAAATGCATCTGTTAATGGGCAGAGGTTAGTCCGCTTAACATCATGTGGGCCTCAAGCTTTTTCTGTCACAATAACATAAAAAAATTAGGCGCATTTCGGGGGCGGCGGGACGTGTGAGAGTCATTGCAGACTCATAGGCAGTCCAAATGCTCCAGACCACTACCAGTTGGCAGCGTGCCCAGCATGCTGGCAGCATTGCCCCGTTGAACTGCAATGCTTATATTAAATAGTTGTTGGCTCCCGAGGTGCACTCTAATTTTTATCACCCTCTATAAAAAAATAAGTAAGTGCAACTTATGAATAGTACGTTTATTTATAATTAGGAAAAATAAGACAAAGCATAGAAATATAGGAGAGGTAATGTTTATATTTGAACATTTATGGAAGTGCATCGTAACAATTTTATCACTACCATCCGTTGCAGTTGTCGATTTATTTACAGCTTGAGAATTAGAAATAGTCTCAGAAAACGTCGTCTCAGGATGTAGGTTTTGAGACACTATAATATTTTTCAGGTTCTAAAAAAAATAAAACAAAAAACAGCCTTGTTACTACAATGTTTGTGATTGATCACTTTGATGATTGGAACTTTTACTAAAAATATCCACATTGTAAATTCAAATCACTTTTTGTCCCTCAGGAATTACAAAGCTATTTTAGTCCCTTACAAAATTACAAATTTACGAGAAAATAAATTATAATCATGTGCCGGACTTTAATTTTTTTTCTCTCGTAAATTTTTATTTTGTAACGTAATACGCCAAGCAGGCATTATTGCATACATAACAATATTAAAATAGTACATTATGCAACAAGTGCGCGAAGTTGTTTATTACAATCGAGACGGATTTTAGGCCTGAGATCGAAGATCGAAGGCCTAAATGGAGTAGAAATTGTAGTAAACAACGCGCACGAGTTTCATACGTCGTTTTTCAACACACTTGCGAAGAATGAATAAGAAAATTTCGATACGAAAATATTTTCTTGATCTTTTTGATAGCAATAATAATGTGATTAAGAAGGTTTATAATTAAATCTTCTAAAGTTCTACTTCAGTAGGTAAAAAACTCTTTAGTTTGTTTTTATATGAAAAACTAACAAAACAAACTTCAACCTTCTTAGTGAGAAGTGTGGAAACGTTGTTTTTTTCCTATTTAAAACACTAGTGCGGTAGAGTAAAAAAAAGCACGAGAAATAGACTATATTATGATCATGTATATTTTAGTCCCTGTTTACGATGAATAAACTAGCTCATTTCGAATAGATGTGATAAAAACATTTATTCGAATAGATGAAAAACAGTAAATTTTTGTAATAATTACTTAGAACTAGCTATTACAAATCAATCCGGAGGTCGGTATAACCAACTCCACAATAATTCACTGCCGATTTTAAAATTCAAGCCAACCGACAGTTCATGAGAGTGAAGGTCGCGTCTCATTCCTATTTATTTACATTATCGATCGTGGAGGGTATCTTCAGAGAGCTCTTTTGTCTTTGTCTTGAATTAAGTTTTTTGAACTCTATTTGCTGTTTGGTTGGAATGACTCAGTGATTTATTGGGAAACGCTTTAGTTTCTTTTTAATCCGACTGCCAAAGAAGAGTTATGTTTTTGGCGAATCTTGTATATAAGGTTTTTTTTTTTTTGTGACGGAACAAGCTCATGCCCACCTGTTGTTAAGTGGACTAACCTCTGCCTATAGCAGTTGCAATTCATGACAACTCACGAATTGCACTGCTCCCGTCACATTGAGATATAGTTGTTAAGTCTCATTGTGCCTGTAATTTCACTGGCTCTCAAGGACTACTGCCGGAACACACTTTTCGGTGCTTGGCGAAAGACTTTCTACTTGAGGGTGGTCGCTAGTCAGGCGGGCATTCGCAAAATGCCCTTTCACCATGCGGTGAAGCTCAAGCTCTGGGCTTCGAACCATGGACCTGCTGCGCGGCAGTCCATAGCCAATGCCACTGAAGCATCACTGCTTCAAAAACTAGCTTTTCGGCTGCGCCTCACGTGGCTATATCGGTTATCGCTCAAAACCTCTTTATGCGCAGTTGGATAAAAACTATCTTATGTCCTTCCCCGGTCTCAAACTATTTCCATACCAAATTTCGTCGTAATCGGTCGAGTAGTTTCAGAGCCTATTCAATACAAACAAACAATCAAATCTTTTTTCTTTATTATATTAATAATTTAGACAAACTTTTTTTATAATTCTAAACTGCAGGATGTACTTCATGTTAGAAACCCAAATGTTACTTAAACCAGTGGGGTGCCGGGTTAGAATGTCCCCCCCCCCCTCCCTTATTTCTTCCCGTGGTGCCGTAAGAGGTGACTAAGGGAATATACCAGTAGGAAGCAGCACCTTCTGAAGAATTGGCACTGCTTCTGCGATCCCCAAGACGCCTGCCAAGCGTGGGAATTATGGCGAATCTCCCCCATGGGCAAAAACCGCTCAATAGCTTTAAAAATAAAATTTTCCTTTCAATTACCGAGCGAAGCGAGCGGAGCGGTTGCTTTAACAGTAAGAACAGTGCGTGAGCCAAAAAAGCAAAGCGAACGAAGCGTGCTGCGTCAGCAGAATACACAATACATATATTTTCTGCATACACTGTTTACTATTGTGTATCGTGTCGTTGTATTATTCTCCACATTAAACATATATTGAAGAATTTTTAATATTGTTAGGTTTGCAATAACGCCTGCTTTGCGGATTACATTACAAAATCACAAATACACGATAGAATTATTTTTTTAGGTCATGTGCGGGATTCGAACCCGCGTCCACTCACCCCTTTAGCCGGGGTATGCTCTAACCAATTGAGCTAACATGGCATGACGTCATAACTCATCCAGCTCCATCCCAATACGATGGTTAAAGAATGATAAGGAAAGATTTGAGTTATGACGTCATGTCATGTTAGCTCAATTGGTAAGAGCATACCCCGGCTAAAGGGGTGAATGGACGCGGGATCGAAACACGTACATGACTTAAAAAAAATTCTATCGTATATTTGTAGTTTTGTAATATATTTAAGATTAAACCAGTTAAAATCATTTATTAAACCTTATCAAAGGTAATGAGCCCGCGATGAATTCGACGCTTAAAACTAATCGACCGATATGAACTTTATACCAAAAACGTAACATGAAAATCGAACAATCTAGTAATTTCGCAAGTTGATTTATTTTATCGTTGCCTTCAGCAGAGACGTTGAAATTAACCCACGACATTCAGCGATTCACAATGAACGTCTCGTGTCCCAGACAATACTTAAATTAAGCTTTATGGCCATGTCTAGGATTTAAAGCTATCTACTGGAGACCGAATATTTGATCTCCAGGAGGGATGGAGATCAAATATAAAGCGTTTAAAAGACCGCAGCTACAATATAAAGCTATATTGCATGGTGGTAGGGCATTTTGCGAATGCCCGCCTGGCTAGCTACCACCCTCAAGTAGAAAATCTGTCGCCAAGCACCTAACGGTGTGTTCCGGCAGCTGTCCTTGAGAGCCAGTACTTCTAGGTTAGCCTGAACAACATCTTCGACCACATCATCACTTACCATCAGGTGAGATAGTGGTCAAAGGCTAACCTGTAACGCATAAAAATATATATATATATATTTATAGCTCGATGTATTGCAATATATCCCAACACATTTTCCATAGAAATTGACAAGTGACAACACACTGCAGCTGTAATATATATCTTTATATTTTCGTATCTTAACACCAACAGGTATGCTGTAATATATTAGGTCCTTACATATGAAATTGGCGTTTTGTATGGGAGGAACAAAAAGTCGAATATTTTTTAATATAATATATTTAATTAATCAAAGTATGAACCATTATTTTCTATGCACTTTTGCCATCTCATAGGTAGTTCATTGATCCCTTTACTAAAAAAACCAGTCAGACGGGAATCAATAAAATCTTTGAAGGCGATTTGGACTGCCCCATCGGAGTTGAATTTTTTCCCTTGCAAGAAGTTATCCAAATTTCGAAAAAAATGGTAATCTGTTGGAGCAAGGTCCGGGGAGTACGGAGGATGTCTTAGACTTTCCAATTGAAGCTCTTCTAATTTAGTAGCCGTCTGTAGCGCAGTGTGTGGTCTAGCGTTGTCGTGAAGCAGCAGTGGCGTGGAGCGATTGACCAGCCTAGGTTGTTTAGCCGCTAGCTTTTCCATCATGGTTTGCAATTCCTGACAATAGACATCAGCCGTAATAGTCTGGCCAGATTTGAAAAAACTGTAATGAACAATACCGGCACTAGTCCACCAAACGCTTACAAGTAACTTTTTTGGGGTTAATTTTCGCTTGGGGCAGGATTTGGCTGGCTGGCCAGGATCTAACCATTGCGCTGAGCGCTTCCGATTATCGTAAAAAACCCATTTTTCATCACAGGTAATGATTCGGTTTAAAATACCTTCATTATTGTGCCGGTTTAGTAATGTAACGCAGCAGTCGACGCGCGTTTGCCGGTTTGTTTCAGTCAATTCGTGAGGTACCCACCTTTCAAGCTTTTTAATCTTCCCAATTTGCTTCAAGTGAATTAAAACAGTTTTATCACTAACATCGCAGCCTGCAGCTAACTCGGACGTGGTTTGCGATGGATCCGCTTCCACAATAGCCTTCAACTCTTCATTATCAACTTGAGTCTCAGGCCGTCCACGGGGCTTGTTCTGCAGGTCGAAATTTCCAGAACGAAAACGTTGGAACCAAAAACGAACTGTGTTTTCTTTTGCAACACGACCGCCATACACATCATTCACCTTTCGAGTTGTTTCCGCAGCACTAGTGCCACGGCGGAACTCGTACTCGTAAATAATGCGATATTTAAGGTTTTCCATTTTGTAAAATGAGTGACGCAAACAGAAAAAAACAGAAGAAAAAAAACAAATGAATGACGATCATCGAAGCACAAATACATGAGTCTATAGCTGTACAAATTTGAATTTGGAATTCCTTACCAAAGAGGAGAAATTCGTGATTAAAGTGGCCAGTACGAAAAACGCCAATTTCATATGTAAGGACCTAATATTAGGTCCTTACCACAGATAGTTCATTTATCTATTGAAAAGTCTAAGACATCCTCCGTACTCCCCGGACCTTGCTCCAACAGATTACCATTTTTTTTGAAATTTGGATAACTTCTTGCAAGGGAAAAAATTCAACTCCGATGGGGCAGTCCAAATCGCCTTCAAAGATTTTATTGATTCCCGTCCGACTGGTTTTTTTAGTAAAGGGATCAATGAACTACCTATGAGATGGCAAAAGTGCATAGAAAATAATGGTTCATACTTTGATTAATTAAATATATTATATTAAAAAATATTCGACTTTTTGTTCCTCCCATACAAAACGCCAATTTCATATGTAAGGACCTAATATATAGCTGACGTCTGCGATGAAATTTAACCATTCTAAGTCGACTTGTAAACTAAAGTCTTGCTAAATTATATTACACTACAAATTTTATAAAGCACAATTTTTTTTTCCTGACGTTCCCGCTTCCTTCCATTTCGCGCCGGATTCCTATTCTTGTCGGCCACCGGAACCTTACTCTTTCGAGTCGATACTTTGTGCTACAATTGTATTACTTTAACCGTCATAGGGGACGAGGTGCCTATAATGTTATATCTGTTATATATGTGTAAGCCATTATCGTCAAAATAGTTAATCAAAATATACTATAAAAATTTACAATTTATTTTTACTTCATAGTTCATGGTAACAAATTGACCAAACTAATATTATAAAGGCGAACGTTTGTGACTGTGTTTGTATGCTTACTTCTTCACCTTCAAACGGCTGGACTAATTTTGATTAGAATGTTATTGTATTTACATAGTTTGACGCTTGTATATACTACCGTTTCTTGTATCGGGACCTTATTTTAAAATATTTTGGTTATTATTATCATTATTTTGTTTACAAATTTTTAGATTACAACTTATCCACTCGAGCACTGAGTGCCCCGTGGGCATTTGCATTGCTACCTGTGGGTGTCGTAAGAGGCGATCAAAGGCAAAATACCGGAAGGTGGGCAGCAGTGCCATTTATTGTTTCTGGCGATTTCCTATTCTTGAATACATCACAATAAACAATTAATAAATATCGGTGGAAAGTGTTTGGAATACCACAAAAAACCTATTTTGCCATTAGGTAGGTAGGTACTGTGTTCGGTAAAAAAAACACGCTGAAAACAATTAATACAAAACAACTTATAATTTTACTCATTACACCCGGAGGGGTAGAGGTGTATAAAAAGTAACGTTATAACAATTCGATACTAAAATGTTTAGTAATAATTTTAAGAAAACATTTGAACTGCCTGTGAGTGTTTCATGAATTATAGGTTGTCTAAATGCTTTTATTGTAGTTGCTGTAGTGTTGTATATAGTTCGTAGTATTTTAAAGGCATGACGCCTTAAAAAAAGGAAAAAAGAGATATTTTTTTTTGTACTATTAGTAAAAGTTACAATTCATCATAAATATCCTGCTAAATTAATTTGACAACGACAATGAAGAAAAAAACATCAAAGTAACTACCTAATCTACTGAATAAAGTTCTTGAGAGCCAGTTATTCTAGGTTAGCCTGAACAACATCTTCGACCACATCATCATTTACCATCAGGCGAGATAGTGGGCAAAAGCTAGCCTATCAGGTATAAATTGATTAAAATAACAATGATAAAAATTGATACGTGACCAAATATGTCCTATACTAATGACTATTTTAAGCCGATTTAAGACGCTTTAAAGTGCTGAAATTTTGTCACTATCGGACTGCGTAGGAGTGAAAGGGACGCGGTGATGGTGAAATCGCGATCAGTTTAAGTAAAATCCGAAAGACAGTTGCTATTTTATTAATATATTTTCATACGTTACAAACAACATACGAAAATTATGGAAAACAGCGCGCCAGTTTTTTTTTTGCCCGCGGCTAATGTATGATGGTTGATTACATATAAACTTCTTTGATGTTACAAATCTGTATGACCCGGTTAAATTGAAAATGCTCTGTTTACTCCCATATAATTTGCAGTTAGGTACTAACTTAACTTTGTAGGGATAATTCTATTACGCACTAGTGTATAATATTATTATGCACGAGGGTGTTATAGTTCGGTTTATGGCCCTAAGAGCGATATAATAAAGCTCACTTTTCGAGCAAGGGTGTTGAAAAGATATTTACGTTACAAGCGTAATTAAGAGTCAACTTTGCAATTTTATTCTATCGAGAAAATTTTAAGGAAACGGGTTTCCGACTTTTCTTGGCCTTAGATAATGTGATCAAGATTAATATATAATTTTCTTACAGTCACCAACTCAACACATTTAGCTAAAAATCTGATCAAGTTAAGCTATTTAGCACTTGTCAGCGTTTTAACTTACGGTTTTTATTAGGGTTCCGTACCCAAAGGGTAAAAACGGGACCCTATTACTCAGACTTCACTGTCCGTCCGTCCGTCCGTCCGTCTGTCACCAGGCTGTATCTCAAGAACACTGACAGCTAGACAGTTGAAATTTTCACAGATTATGTATTTCTATTGCCGCTATAACAACAAGTACTAAAAATAAAATAAAATAAATTAAATATTTAAGGGGGGCTCCCATACAACAAACTTGTCATTTTTACCGTTTCTTGGTCGATACTAACAACTGTGACAGGTAGACGCTTTGACTATTCACAGAATATTTAGTTTTATATCTTTAAATAAAATAAGTAATTAAGGGGGGTCCCATACAATAAAAGAGGTTTTCGCCGTACCTACCCAGCTCAATCGGACACTGCGAAAAGTGTCTGAAACTTGCAAGGTTAGGTTACAGATAATGGACATGTTGGATAATGTACGGAGCCCTTCGTGCGCGAGTCCCACTCGCATTTGGCCGGTTTATTTAGGTCGAGAAGGCGTCTCGACAGTATATATATATTTTTTTTTATGCCTGATAGGTCAAAGTCAAAGTCAAAGTCAAAATTATTTATTCAATTTAGGCGTCTATGACGCTCTTATGAAGGTCAATTACAAATTTTAGTATTGAAATATTCTACATTGTACTGCCACGTTCAGCAAATAAAGTGTATAGAGCCACTGCGAGAAGAACGGGCAAGAAACTCGGGGCCATTCTTTTAAACATCTTTTAACAATGTGTTACATACATACTATATAATAGAGTTATTACAATATTCGTTTAAATTATGTAGGTGACAGGCAATAGCTTGGCGGAGGCGGAATTGTCCAGGCATTTTTGTCGTATATGTAATCAGAAACTGTGTAGTAGGATTTTTTAATCAATATGTTTTTCACATGCAACTTGAATTTCCCTTCTGTGAGCGTTGTAATATGTTTAGGAACTTTATTATAAAACCGCACACAATTACCTAAGAAGGACCTTTTATTTGTCTTTGCTAATCTAAAACCTGGCACCGCTATTTTATCTTTATTCCTAGTATTGTAATCGTGATTGTCACTGTTTAATTTAAATTTACTCAAATTTTTACGAACATACATAATATTTTCAAATATATACAGACTTGGTAAAGTTAAAATATCAATTTCTTTAAAAAGATCCCTCACAGATAGCCTAGGACCCATTTTATATATGGCTCGAATTGCACGCTTTTGTATGATAAAGATTGTCTCTATCTCAGCAGCAGTTCCCCACAGCAATACGCCATACGACATAATACTGTGGAAGTACGCGAAATAAACTAGGCGAGCAGTAGCCACGTCTGTTAACTGTCTTATCCTAAGAACTGCATATGCAGCAGAACTAAGTCTTCCGGAGAGATCATGTATATGTGGATCCCATTGTAAAGTGGAATCCATTTTGATTCCCAGGAAGACTGTCGCTTTGTCAATAGGGAGTTTATCTGGTCCAAGCTTAATGTTTGGTTCAACATAAGGAACATTTGGTAAAGAAAACTTTAAACATTTCGTCTTTTTTGAATTTAGGAGAAGATTATTAGCGGCGAACCATTTACAAATCTTAGATAATACATTATTTACATGCGTCAGTTCACTGTCTTTCCTATCTACTTTAAAAACCAGAGAGGTATCATCTGCGAATAAAACAATATCGCAGAAATCTTTGACCATGCAAGGCAGATCATTAATATATGTTAGAAACAGAAAAGGTCCCAAAATTGATCCCTGTGGTACTCCCATTTTTACCAATGACCCGGAAGAAGTATTGCCACTTATTCCAACCCTCTGTAGCCTGTCTGACAGATATGACTCTATAAGGTTCAGAGCTTTTCCACGAATACCATAGTGGTAAAGTTTACGAATCAGAGTGCAGTGCTCTACACAGTCGAATGCCTTGGAAAGATCACAAAATACGCCAATAGCATCATGTGAACTCTCCCAGGCTTCCAGTATATGCGACATCAATTGAACACCTGCATCTGTTGTGGATTTGCTCTTGGTGAAACCAAACTGATTCTCATTTAATAAATTATGCTTGTTAAAATGGGATAGTAGTTGTTTGAGCATAATTTTTTCGAATACTTTACTCAGAACAGGAAGATGGAAATAGGTCTATAATTGCAAGGGTCAGATGTAGACCCCGACTTTAAAATTGGAGTGATTTTACTTTGTTTCATTAAATCGGGGAAGTTTCCACTATCGACACAAAGATTGAATATTGTTTCTAAATATAGTGCAATAATGTAAATTATAGACTCTACCACTTTTACTGACATACCCCACAAGTCTTCAGTACTCTTTATGTTTAAACTTTGAAATGTTTTTATAATTTCAAATCTTGTGGTGTGTCTGAAAGAAAAGTCCGGTGATTTGCTTGGAAAATTATGTTTTAACAGAGTTTCTGCTACATTGGGACAAGAATCCAATGACTTAGTGGCTTCTAGGGGCAAGGTAGAGAAAAAAGTTTCAAATATATATTTGTGAGACAGCGGTTTTTTGTTATTTTTCAACAAAAGATTTCTTCATGATTTTCTTAGAAATGTTGTAAATTTTTGTAAATTTTTGGGAAGAATAATATATCCAAAATTGAAATTAACTGTATAAATCATTGTAAACCTTGTTCTATTTTAAATAAATAACTTCTTTTCTAAAACTTGAATCAAAATCCAAGGATTTTCATACTAACATAGCTGTAGATGGTACCTGAAATAAATGAAAAGTTTATTGTAAAAGATAGATAATTTTAGTGGCTATTTATAAATATAAAGTTCACTTAAGAGCCCTTTTACATTTTGCAGCCCTCTCACTCGCACTTTTAAAGATAATTTCAAATAGAAACAATATGGTTTATATTTTTTAAAATGTGGTCAATCATTATTTTGCTGCATGCAACTATAGATGTTCTCTACTAATTTTCATTTTGATATCTGTTAAGGGGTATCCAAAACGCTTAATTTAGTTATTTTAAATTTTGGGCCTCTAATTCTAATTGGACTCAACATGTAACAAAGTAAAAATATTTTGAGAACATCTATAGTTGCATGCAGCGAAATAATGATTGACTACATTTTAAAAAATATAAACCAATTTGTTGCTATTTGAAATAATCTTTAAAAGTGCGAGTGAGAGGGCTGCAAAATGTAAAAGGCCTCTTAAATGATAACTACAAAATATTGAGTAATAAATTTAAGAATGCCGCAGGTCATCACTGTGTTTTTTTGTGAGACAGCGGTTTTTTGTTATGTTTTCAACAAAAGATTTCTTCATGATTTTCTTAGAAATGTTGTAAATTTTAGAATTTTTTGGGAAGGATAATATATCCAAGATTGAAATTTACTGTATTGATTATTGTAAACCTTGTTCTATTTTAAATAAATAACTACTTTTCTGAAACTTGAATCTAAATCCAAGGATTTTCGTACTAACATAGCTGTAGATTGTACATGAAACCATTTAATTTACATTTAAAAATTGTGAAAGATAGATAATTTCAGTGGACATATATGAATATAAAGTTCTTTTTAATGATTTTTACAAAATATTGAGTAATAAATTTAAGAATGCCGCAGGTCATCACTGTGTTTTTTTGTGAGACAGCGGTTTTTTGTTATGTTTTCAACAAAAGATTTCTTCATGATTTTCTTAGAAATGTTGTGAATTTTAGAATTTCTTGGGAAGGATAATATATCCAAGATTGAAATAAACTGTATTAATTATTGTAAACCTTGTTCTACTTTAAATAAATAACTTTTTTTCTAAAACTCAAATCAAAATCCAAGGATTTTCGTACTAACATAGCTGTAGATTGTACATGAAACCATTTCATTTACATTTAAAAGTTTAGCTTTTGACCACTATCTCACCTGATGGTAAGTGATGATGTGGTCGAAGATGTTGTTCAGGCTAACCTAGAAGTACTGGCTTTCAAGGACAGCTGCCGGACACACCATTAGGCGCTTGGCGACAGATTTTCTACTTGAGGGTGGTAGCTAGCCAGGCGGGCTTTCGCAAAATGCCCTGCCACCATGCTATAACGACTGCCATCCTAAGACGACAACCGGGACCGACGCCTTAACGTGCCCTCTGAAGCACGGAAACACTCAGTAGTAATGTCACTAGCGGCCACCCATCCAACTCATGACCGCGGGCGACGTTGCTTAACTTTGCTGATCGGTTGAGAACAGCTAAGTAATCTTAGCTACGAGCGCTTCAAATATCCTAATAATATTCAACGACATCCGAATGGACCTGCACTTATGGCCTCTCTAATGAAACATTAATACATATTGTTATATGTGAATGTTCAATGTTATACTAGAACAGCTGAGCACAATCACTAATTGTGATCGGCGAGGTGCATTCGACCTATTTACGATACAAAAATAGTTCACAAGTACCGCAATAGCAGTGTATAGCCGGCACCAATGTGCTGTGTTAGGTCATCCATCGTGGACTCGAATGAATCATAATGTTCAGCGGAATTTGTTCCATGAACAGCGTTTTATGAGTTCAATATTATAAAGTGTCAGTCTTCTTCTATTGATTCAGGAAGAGATTATCGTACGTACCGACCTCTAGTATTATGTAGGATAGTAAACACAGATGACGATTTTAATATCCCTGTAAAGACTGAAGAGAGTACGCAAAAAAGTATAGAGAAACTTATTTTATCATATAAGACCGTAATTGTACCTATTTCAGAAAATAAATATAATTTTTTTTTACAAAAATAACCGACTGCGAACAGCCTAAAACAGATGCATTTCATCACAAGTCACGAATTGAACTGAGCCCGTCACCTTGAGACATAGTTGTTAAGTCTCATGTGCCTGTAATTTCACTGGCTCTCAAGGACCGCTGCCGGAACACACCGTTATATGCTTGTCGACAAGCCAGACGGGCAATCGCAAAAATGCCCTTCCACCATGCGGTGAAGCTCAAGCCGGCGGTGGGGATCGAACCAGGGACCTGCAGCACGGCAGTCCATAGCTATGTCTGATAGGTTAGCCTTTGACCACTATCTTTCCTGATAGTAAGTGATCATGAGGTAGAAGATGTTGTTCAGGCTAACCTAGAATTACTACTTATTCGTATCGAAGGTTTCAAAAAGAAAACTTTACTGCCAAGCACAACACACCATTTTTCACCTCACTATAGCGAAGTAAATGTACGCTTAAAAATTACAGTAACTGACTGTTAATTCTCATTAAAAATTATAATGAATACTATTGGTAATATCGAAAATAAAATATAGATTTCTTAAATTGTCTTATAGGTTCCAATTTTATAAATCTTTTCCACGCTAGCTATTAAGTACTTTTCCACACCGACTTCGAATGATAAACTACACCTTTAATAATAACAAATATTTTTAAAGTATTTTATGAAAACATCGAAAGCGCACGATCGCGAACTCGATCGTTCGCTCGTAGAGCCAAGACCTCCTGAGGATGCATCGTGTAGAAGCGAAACGCGTCGAAAACTCTTACGGTTTGGCTGCGTGACGTTTGTGGCGTCACGTCGGCTTAGCAGGAAAATTGGGCGGAATTGTCACTAGATATGTTTTTGTATTTTTAAGTGTTTTATTAAAATATTAATTTGATGTTTTCATAAAATATTTGTTGTTATTAAATATGGATTTCCGAAAAGTAACGCCTGAATCTATTTATTAAACTACACCTTTCCGAGCTTGTGAGGTAAAAATACTCTTGTATTGTCCTTTGTTGTTCGAGAATAGATGCGAGCAGAATCCCAAGTAGGGATGAGGTATTGAGTTTACCGTGTGTATCGTATACCTATATATGGTAGCTCAATAAACTCTTCATTGTTCGGAAACGGTGATCGCGTATACCAACGAGGGTGTAGTTTGCTACACACGAGTTTGGAATCGCACTTTGTTCCCGAGTGATACATAGTGATTTACACTATCCGTATAGGGGAAATACACTAACGATGACATTTAAGATGGATAGTAAATACGAACTGAAAATTTAAATGAATAATACAAAAAGCAAAGCCCGCGATTTCACTTGTCGTTTATAACAGGTGGAAGTTTTCAAGTCGACTGTATTTTTTGTGTTTGTTACCTTTTAACTCTTTACTCTGTACCGATTTAGATGATTTTTTCACAACTGCCCAAAAATGGAGTTTTATTTTCATGTATTTATCTTTGTGAGTTTGTTTATTCCACCATAACTTTTAAACGGCTTAACCGATTTTAATGTATGAGATATCATTAGGTTTGTCTTGATAGCGCAGATATCACTAGGTACATAAAAAAATTGGAAAATCAAACTGGCGGATTTAAGACGCCATATTGTGAAAAAAAAATGTTTTTCTTTCAAACCCATCGAGTGGGATATCAAAGTGAAGGGCTTTAAAAACGATTCCATAAATATGTATAACTTGCAGTTTTAATTTCAATAGAACGATAAAACGCTTAAAGTAAATAAATAATTTGCAGTCGGGTTATTTAATTTTTAATCTTTTTGTACTTGTTAGTTGTACGTGTGATATTGGACTTATAATTGTACCAAGTTTGACTCTAAAATGTATTTTTTTCAATTTAGTATAAATATACAAAAAGAAGAAAAAAACGTTTAAAACACGTTTCTTCTATTTGTTATGGTACTTACGGGTGGCATTACTTTTATTGTAACTTTGTGTTTTTTGGAGCAGTGATTGCTCAGTGGCATTGGCTATGGACTGCCGTGCAGCAGGTTCATGGTTCCAATCCCGCCGCGGGCTTGAGCTTCATCGCATCGTGGTAGGGCACTATTGCAAATGCCCGCCTGGCTAGCTACCTCAAGTAGAAAATCTATCGCCAAGCACCTAACGCTGTGTTGCGCCAGCTGTCCTTGAGAGCCAGTAATTCTAGGTTAAGCCTGTTAATACCTTCTACCACATTATGACTTACCATCAGGTGATACTGTGGTCAAATGCTAAGCTGTCAGCACCAAAAAAAAAAAAGTTTTTTTTATTCATACCATTTTCCTGTTGCAACAGTATCATAACGTAACCTAGATCATTTTAAAATGTAATATGTACTTTTGAGCATTACCTACTTATAATAATAATTGCCACCTCCTCATTCGAAACCGTGACTTATCCTCTTTAATGTGTAAACTCACTACACTTTTACAACTTGTAACGGACCGAAAGGACAAACAAATAAACAAAAAGCCCTGTTTCTCCATTCCGAGCAGGAAAAAACAAAGTTTCGCGATAAAAAGATTCAGTCGCTACGTGGGGCAATTCTCTGTCGGGAGCTCGAAGGACCTCTTGTGTTTTTTATTTCATTTGATGAGGAAAATTAATTTAGTAAGATCTCGTTTTTCTGAAGTTGCTATGGTTGTAAGGCTTACTTCTTTCTTTGTGTTGTCGAATGCGACGTTGAGAGAATTGTGAACTTTATGGTGGAAAGTCGTCCATTCCGTAGATGTGCACTGCGCCTTTTTAATTTCTTAATCTGTGCTACTGAAGTGTTGCAGTCTATTCCTACTATAGTTCAGTTAACCGGCTCAGTTCACTAAACTACCTTGTGTGATTTTTTTTCTCACTACTCCAGTTATAAATGAATAGAACATTTTACACCGAGGAGAGAAAACGATATATTTCTGTTCTAGAGTATGTAAGAAACTCGAGAACAGATAACTATATATTATATATAGCTATATAATAACAATACATATAACTTTCAATGGTGTGATACATATTTCTTTATACTACACCTACGAGAAAAATAAAATCATTATAAGTTTTCTCGTATTTGTCCATATTAATTGCTCAGTGTTCACTACGGAGGGCAGGAACGAAACACAATATAACTTTTCTCGTCGCACATTTATTACGGAGAAATGACGAACTTTATAACACGTTTTTGAACGAGCAAAGAGACACATTCTGAGTGGGTCGTATAAACTACTTTTACATCCAGCTTCTATCTCTAGATACTCACTGCGCGTATACTTCACCTTAAACTACACCATTTTTTTTCCCCACTTTGGACCATATAGGTTACATTCTTTTAAAACATCTAAAGAGTTTGATCAGCTAGCTTCCGTAGGAAGTTATTATAACTATATAGCATAGGTATACTTAGCGACATTCTAAAGTGGCAAATCATGCTAAATTGTCATCTTGCATACCTAGGTTTCGCAACCATTAGGGCAAAGTGCTAGAATATAACCAATTTCATCTCTACTATATTCAACCGGGGATCACTTCTGCTTGTTAGGGGAATTAACATTTAAAATTACATTCTAATTGTGTCTTAGTTGTCACTTTGTTTTCTTTAAGATATTTTAGTACTTATAAAGAGAGGACGACACATACCAAAAATCGTTCCTGTTTTTGCACTGACGTTGACTTCGTCTGCATGGCATTTGGTTAGGTATATCCCAATACCGTTATGTATATCAGTCTCTGGATATCTATGTGCCGAATTTCATCAAAAGTATCTATGTGAGTCAGGCGTTAAAATGAATCCAACGAACAGACAAATTTAATGATGCATTTTTAATATTTGAATAATATGAACTCGTATAAATTGTACCTGTTTCAAGAATTAGTTTTGGGTCTACGAGCGAACCCTATGCAAGGGATTAGCCCACAATACTCTAGTCCTCCTTAGACCAGCTTGGTTTTATTGGAGTATCCTCGTGGTGATTTCTGTCATGTGGCGCAAGGTACTTTGCCCTGCATCAGTTAGCAACGGCAACGTTTGTGTGACAGACAGAGAGAACAGAATGGATGAAGATCCCCCAATTTCCTGAACATCATAAATATGCTACCTTCATCTGTTCTATTTGTATTGCAAAAAGTGTCCATTACACTTGAATTAAAATTAAATAAATATCCAACGCCAATAAATTACTATTTTTATGTTATTGTAACGGAACAAGCTCGAAGCCCACTAACCTTTGCCTATAACGGATGCATTTCATTACAAGTCTCGAATTGCACTGCGCCCGTCACCCTAAGACATAGTTGTTAAGTCTCATGAGTTTTTAATTTCACTGCCTCTCAAGGACTGCTGCTGGAACACACCGTTAGGTGCTTGGCTACAGATTGTCTACTTGAGGGTAGCCAGGCGGGCAATTGCAAAATGCCCTTCCACTATGGGATGAAGCTCAAGCTGGTGGTGGGAATCGAACCAGGGTACTGCGGCACGGCAGTCTATAGCTATTCGCTCGGTCATCAACACTTAATCGCACCTGTTCGTTATGATTTCGAATGGCAATTTTAACACAACTGAGGTAGTAGAATTGGCCCTACACCAACAAACCCGTGGGAGCCTGCAGATGGAGAAGGTCCGCGACACGAGCTTTTCTGAATTGAGCTCCATTACATTTGATATAACGGAAGTTGCTTACATTTCAATCAAGCCGTTGTGACGGCACTTAACATTTCGAGCGCCGCAAAACCAACACTAGACTGAAGTATGTTTCACTTGACGTTTGCTTAAAAATTTATTATGTAAGTATATTTTGAAGCAATGATGGCCGAGCGGTAAAAGCTTAGGACTGCTGTGCCGCAAATCCATGGTTCCACCCCCCCACCCCCTCCCCCCGCCGGCTTCAGCTTCGCCGCATGGTAGAAGGACATTTTGCGAATGCTCGCCTGGCTAGCTTCCACTCAAGTAGAAAATCTGTCGCCAAGTACCAAACAGTGCTCTGACCGCAGTCCTTGAGAGCCAGTAATAAGTATTACAGGCACATGAGACTCAACAACTGAATTTTGCAGGGCGACGAGTGCAGTGCAATTTGGCACTTATGACGAAATACATCAGTTATAGGCAGAGGTCACTCCCCATAACATCAGATGGGCCTCATGCATTAGTATCACAAGCACAAAAAAAATCAGGTTGGCGCTTAGAAATGATCGCATCCGATTGGTCGCGCCAAGGTATATTGTCGTAGCGCCGCACGGTACACGTTTCAAACCCCCTCCGCCGCGGTCAGGTTTGCGTGCAGCTGCTTTTGAGCTTGACTTACATTTCTTTACATACATGTATTTTTATTAATAACAAATATTTTTTAAATATTGTATGAAAACATCAAATTAATATTTTAATAAAACACTTAAAAAATACAAATATTTATCTAGTGACAATTCCGCCTAATTTTCCTGTTAAGCCGACGTGACGTCACAAACGCCACGCAGCCAAACTGGAAGAGTTTTCGACGCGTTTCGCTTCTACACGAAGCATCCTCAGGAGGTCTTGACTCTACGAGCGCACGATCGAGAATGAATGAGAATGAATTTCTCTAGATATATTTTTGTATTTTTCAAGTGTTTTATTAAAATATTAATTTGATGTTTTCATAAAATATTTTAAAAATATTTGTTATTATTAAATATGGATTTCCGCAAAGTAACGCCTGAATCTATTTATTATATGTATATTTGAAGCATAAATAATATTTCTACAATAAGCGGTGGAGATTGCCTTTTGTAAGTGTTCATATTCGTCCTGTATTGCGAGTCAACCGTTAGTAGCATGGGTTCTAGGATGACTCGCAGCTTGCACGTCTCAAGGTTGGGTTGGCATAATTGATGAAACGAAAAACCTTGCTCATATATGACAGCACTTTGAGTACACTGAAAAAACCTTTATTTGCGAAGGTTTTATATACTGATTTATATTAACTGAATGTTCCCTGCGTCCTGTGGACTTCAATGATGCTTTTAAGTTCCTACAAAAAAACTAGAGTCTATTACTAAGGCTGTTGTCCGTTTGTCCGTCTGTACGTCATCTTCCACCGCGGGGTGTCGGACAAGAATGTCAACCCCCGTGCGCTACCTTGTGTCGTAAGATGCGACTAAGGGTAAAATACTGGAAGGTGGGCAGCAATGCCTTTTGAGGAACTGATATCTTAAACTGCGATCCCCAAGATGCCTGCCAATTGTGGGGATTATAGCAAACCCCCCTAATTGGGGGAGACTGTGTTCAGCAGTGGATTATCCGGCTGATACAGTACACCATCTATATAGGGCTTATCTTTTGAACCTCAATACTTAGCTGGTTGAAAGTTTTTTAAGAAAAAGAGTCCTCGTGGTCATATTAGCCTGTCATACCAACGTGACGTAGAGGATAGAGATGTCCTCGTAGTCATACTATAATTATTACACTTCCTTTAGAAAATGAAAGTTGAACTAGGTATAAATAGACCCGTAATAATTTAATTTTTCGCAAAAATCAACACTGGTTTCCTCGCGTATGAGTTCCATTTTATATTTCATGTTGAAATCATCGTGATCATGTGCTCATTAGTACTGTATCAGCCGGGTAGTCCAAACCTGAACACTGACTCTCCCAAAACGGGGGAAAGCGGTATTTGCCATAATCCCCACGCTTGGCAAGCGGCTTGGGGATCGCAGTGTGAGATATCAGTTCCTCAGAAGGTGCTGCTGTCCACCTTCTGATGTGTTACCCTTAGTCACCTCTTCCGACACCCACGGGCTCAGATGGTGGGGTGGCATTCTAGCCCGGGACCGACGGCTTAACGTGCCCTCCGAAGCACGGAAACGCTCAGTAGTAATGTCACTAGCGATCACCCATCCAACTCATGACCGCGCGCGACGTTGCTTAACTTTGCTGATCGGTTGAGAACAGCTAATTAAACTAATTAAACTTCGCTACGAGCGCTTCGATCTGACGAGGAGTATATGAGTTATCCTTAATAATGCGAATTTAATTGACATTGACTACATTGATGATCATACCCGTGGGGTGCCGGGCTAGAATGTCACCCCCCTCTCTACATATATAATGGAACGTTGCTTGTCGTAGCAACGTTCAATTTCGGTACACCCTGTAAAAAGTTATGAGGTAATACACACAAAAAAAACCAGTTAACTGAGAACCTCCTGTTTTTTTTGAAGTTGGTCAAAAACCCGTCAAAGCAGTTCGTGCTTTTAGAAATCTGTACTGACTAATCAAACTAAATGATAACTAAAATTTACATCCTTTTAACTGCATCTGTTGAGAGCTGGAAACCCAGATTAGCCAGTAGATTATTCTACATTACTGAGAGAAGCCTAATATTAAATAAAATAAGGACTCCCAATTTTCACTTGATATATAAAATAGGTACACATATATAGCGTAGGATAAATTTTGGCATAGACTTAATCGACAAAAGTGTAACGACGGCTTTAATATTATGAAACTTTTTTCTTATCATCCTCTTTGGTGGTGACTCGTGACCTCGTTGTCATAGATTAGTGAACAGTTACTACGTCACCCTTAATTACCGCCAATGCCAACTAAATAAGGATGTACGCGAGTGCCTCAGTGTTAATGGAACTAGTAAGTTGTTCAGTAATTACGTTATATAGGATCTAGATGTCAGCGGTTTTGTCGACGAAGTATCAAGTTATAATATCACTAGCAAAAAGCTGAGCCTTGTGAGGGCTTGCGTTTATTTTACAACCTGATTCAAGTATCGTAGACTGTAAGTTTTTGATGTTATGATTATAAATAAATAAATAAAGTGGTGCTATCTAGTATATTTAAGTACTCGTAGATTATCTACGTCGTATTTGAGTATTGAATTTACTTCTGTTGCAGCGATTCTCTTTTTCTTATTGCAGCTTGTTGCAGAGCTCTTTAGTTCTCTAGCAGATGGCGTTAGTAGTACAATAACATTCTATCCAATGAATACATAATTGTTAATATTCGTTTTATAAATGGTTGTTTTTTAATGGTTGAGAATTATGTTTTTTTGACAGATAACACATCTAGATATGACGTTCAATTACTATGTAAAAGCACAAATATATAGGTATGATAGTTTTTCAGTAAAGTGTGCTATGAAATTTTCAAGTTGTGGGACAATGATAAATAATTGGGCTAGCTTCGCTCACCCTAATTATTAACCGGTGATTTCATTCTACTTACACATTAGACTTTTTTTTTACTTATAGCTGATTTACTAGCCTTTGACTACTGTCTTACTGATGACAAGTGATGATGTGGTCGAAGATATTGTTCAGGTAAACCTAAAATTTTACAAAATCACAAGGATCCCTTCCTCATAAATTTAAACTACGAGCGGGAATCAAATCCGCGAACATCCGTCCCTATCAGCCTGGACATACTCTTCCAACTGAACTATCGTAGTGAGTGAGTCATTTCTTAAATTTATCCTGTTGCTCCTATTGTTTAAACATTTTAAGGGAACGGTATAATTATATATAATAACCCAGAATTGCTGGTTGTCAGGGACAGCTGTCGGAACACACCGTTGGGCGATTGGCGACAGATTTTCTACTTAAGCGTGGTACAGACGGGCATTTGCAAACAGCCCACCATGTATAACGACTGCCATCCTGAGACAAGGACTGACAGCCAAAAGTGCCCTCCAAAGCACTTGTACGCTCTGTTGTAATGACACAAGCGGTCACTTCACTTAGTTGAATGGTTAACAACGACTAGGCAAGCTGTGCTACAAGCGCATCAAAGCCACTTCAAGCAAATTTATTAGATGCTAGCTGTGCCTCGCGGTTTCACGTTAGTATATATAAAAAAAGGTTTTTTTGTTAAATATTTGTACCTATACGAAGCCGGAGTGGGCTTCTAGTGATAAATATACGCGCTTTAACCGTTTAAAGTTGTTTAATTACTATAATTTAAACTCAAATCCTCACTTAGCTAGAAACTTTCGAATTTATACTATTTCAGTGTGATATGTAATAGATATAAAATGTACCTAATAGGTAAGGATAATATACGGCAACTCAACACTGACCGTTCGTACTCTCTTAAATTTCTCCTGGGAACTATACATTGTATATTTAATAAATCAAAAGGAGCGAATGAAAGGTGTTGTACGTAATGAATTTGTAGCAGACTCGTGAAGATGAAAGCTTATGAACGATGTCACGGTCCAGTGCCCTCGGCTTTTGTGAGAGATTATTATATACCTCACTACATATACGAGTAGAACCTCTTTCGAGTTCCTGGACGAATAATTATTATTGTGGTACATAAACATCATTACTGTGGTACATAATCATCATTAAAAGCGGCTACTGGAAAATAATTATCTAATATTTAGCTCTATGTCGTTGGATAAATTTTTGATTACCTCAAAAGCTGGAGAAACATTTTTAAAGTTCAGTTATTTACTAGGGAGCACAGGACGAAAAGGATGGAATAGTAAGGCTCTAACAACTTTACTAACTTGAAAGTTTAATGTACCTTTGGTTTATTTTTGGATATGTATTATTTAAAAAATGGATTATATATATTGTATAATATTTACCGATTGAGCATTGTCATCAATCAATCAATAACTTGTATTTTAGTACATAAATAATTTGATTGATTAATCACATTACTCATTTACCAAAATGCATGTCTCAATATATTATATTAAGAAGATTAAGATTAAGCTAATATTACTATAAGAGGTAAGAGTTGGCCCCCTGTACATTGCTTTCTATTTTCCAAGAAAATGAATAGATTCAGGCGTTACTTTGCGGAAATCCATATTTAATAATAACAAATATTTTCAAAATATTTTATGAAAACATCAAATTAATATTTTAATAAAACACTTAAAAAATATATCTAGTGACAATTCCGCCTAATTTTCCTGCTAAGCCGACGTGACGTCACAAACGCCACGCAGCCAAACCGGAAGAATTTTCGACGCGTTTCGCTTCTACACGAAGCATCCTCGGGAGGTAATATGATTGCTACCAAACAAGCACGAGGACCACCTGATGTTAAGTGGATTTACCTCTGCCTACAGATGTATTTCATCATGTGACGAATTGCACTGCGCCTGTCACACTGAGACATACAGTTGTTAAGTCTCATGTGACTGTAATTTTTCTGGCTCTCAAGGACTGCTGCCGGAACACACTGTTAGGTGCTTGGTGACAGTTTTTCTACTTGAGAGTGGTAGCTAGCCAGGCAAGCATTAGCAAAAGGCCCCTTCCACCACGCGGTGAAGCTCAAGCCGGCGGTGGGGTTCGAACCAGGGACCTGCGGCACGGCAGTCCATAGCTATTACCGCTTGGCCATCAATTCTTTATAAAATACCTTAAAATTAACAAATATATTCTCTTCTTGTTTCAGGGGACCAACCTTCAGAAGTAATTGAAACAGCGAGTTAAACAATAATCTACCCTGCCTATTTTTACCCTAAACCTAGTGAATATATACCTCCCTATTCCTTAATTGTGTAAATATATAGAAATATGTGAAAGTACAGTGAATGTGAAGTGATTGAAAGGATAACGCGTATGGAAGAGGAGGAATTGAAGAGAATTGTGCAGTCGAGAAGACAGAAGAACAGGTGAGACTATTTTATTGTTGTAGTATTAAACAAGTTTAAAAGAAATCATACATATTTATTTTATGAGTAAACAATCAGTCTTATGTTTTTAACTGGCTTATGTCATTTTTATAATTCCTCTCTTGCTCATTTAATATACATCTAAGTTGTTCCCATTAAAATTTCATCAACTGCGATCAAGCAACTATTCAATTATATGTCATTAACTGAAAAACTATCCACATAAAATTACTGACGACCACGAAATTTATCACGAATAAAACCGGTAAAACATAAAAAAAATCTGTACATAAAGTATTAAATCTACTTATTCTTGGCTTTTGTTCGACACCACAACTTCGGAATCCACAAAAAAAAACTTGTGGAAGTCAAAATCACGAACATGGTATTGGGCTCAATCAATCAGCATAGTAACTACTATGAACCTATCTTACTCTATAGCTTCTGCTGGATTACCACAATTTCAAGACCCACTCCCAATGCTGGAAAATGTAAAAAAATCTTGTAGAAGTCGAGCTCATTAACATGGTATTGGACTCAAAACGTTTGAATCACCATAGTAGGTGATGCTGAACATATCTTTTTCTAATGGCATAGAAGCAAAATGATTAGGGCAAACTCCTCTAATCAACTTGCTTGGCACCTTCAGGAGTGCATTGTAGGTTTTGACAGTTCTACAAAAGATGCTGCTCCCACCCCTCTGACTTTCCTTTAGTTAGTTTTAACTACATTCACGAAAGATTTAATATGAATTTTAATATTCAATCTTCTCGTTGACATAGATAGGGTAATAAAATTACAAAAAAGTTACCTAGGAATACTTGAGCCAGGCCAGCGAGAATCTAAATGATCGTTGGTGTTCAGCATGAAAGCAGATAGTTTCTTTTTTTTATTGAACGTCAATCGAAACTTTAGATCGTTGCTTCTAGTAGAATACTTTCCGTGCACATATCATAAATGCTCTATGTATGTGTAACAAAATAATGTATTTAAAAAAAACGAAACAAACTGCTAAAACTAAAATATATGAAATATTATGTTGAAGTGAACTCGTGCTGATTGAGATTTACATAAACCCTTACACCTAGACTTATACAAGTTATTTTTTATTAGTGTTAGGCTAGCTATGACCGCTATCTCATCCGAAGGTAAGTGATGATGTGGTCGAAGATGTTGTTCAGGCTAACCTAGAAATTACTAGCTCTCAAAGACAGCTGCCAGAACACACTCTTAGGAGCTAGGCGACCAATTTTTCACTTGAGGGTGGAAGCTAGCCAGGCGGGCATTCGTAAAATGTCCTTTTTTTTTTTTTTTAGGGGGGGAAATGCCTTCGCACTTCCCTTCCATCACGGGGGTGGTGGAAGGGGATGTGTGGGACTTGAACCCACTAAAACCCCCCCGTGAGCAGTCCTCCGCCGAGGAGGGGCAAGATGGGGTCACGTTAGCAGTCACCATCTCACCCCAACGGTAGGCCCGAACCCAACTGGGCCTCCACCCTGTGAAGGGGCGACCTTGCTCACCAAGGTCGCCCCCTAGACGTGTGGGGTCGTGCAAGCTGATGGAGTATCCCCCGACACTCCACCAGTGACCCCACTACGGAGAAGGAAGGAGGCGGGCGAATCGCCGCCTCCTCGCACCCGTTCGTCTGCGACGGCGCGGGTCAGCTTGGACATCGTCTTCCCTGACCCGCTCCGCGGTCTCTTTCTGCACCATCACCTCTTCGCAGAAAGAGACCACCGCCTGCCACGATCTCTCTCCACCGAGCATGGCGTTTACAACGCTCGGCAAAGAGAGATCCCCTCCTATGACGGCTGAAAGCGTGTGCCGCTGCGGGCCCCATGCAGCACAAACCTCCAGCGTATGGAGCGCCGTATCTTCCGGCGCCACACAGGCGTGGCAGGCCGGGGTGGCCTCCCGTCTAGCTATATGGTGCAGGTACTTGCCGAAACATCCGTGTCCAGAAAGCACCTGCACCAACCGGAAGGTTAGCGATCCGAACCACCGCTTCACCCACCTCTGTAGGACCGGGCGGATGGCCTCCACCGTCCACTGCCCAGGGACCGGCGGAGCCAGATCCTCTATCCATCTCTGCAAAAGGGTGAGCCTTGCCTGCCATCGCAAGCGGGTCACTTCATCCCACGTCGGGGGATCCCCCCGATTCGTAAAATGTCCTACCACAATATTATAACGACTGCCATCCTATATACGACTACAACTGGGACCGACGGCTAAACGTGTCCTCCGAAACAAGTGCAAGCTCAGTAGCAATGTCACTAGCGGTCATCCAGGTCATGACCGCAGCAGACGTTGCGTAACTTAGTTAATCGGTTAAGAATGACTTACCAAGTTAGGCTACGAGCAATCCTCATTATATCGTACAATTGCCTCAGATAAATAAAGATTCTCATTAAAACCGCGGCGAGTGCTCGCAGGTACGAATAAGTATTGGTGCCGAGGTATACACAGTTTATATTCAAAACTTCCTAAAGGCTAATAAAACTAAACTGGCGTGATGTCAGCACCAGAAACGAATACCGTAGCTAATGTAAACCAATAACACGAACCGTATTTCCGACGCACCTAGGGCTACCAGTGCGACAATTCGGACGGATTTTCCCGGACATTCTTCTCAGGACTTTTCGACCTCAATTGTTTTATTTCTTTGTTTAAAGGAAGGAATTATAATTAAATCATATAGCTCGGGTCCAAACGGAATAGAAAATAGGGATGGCCTCTAAAACGATAGGTACATGAGATAGAAAAAGCGGCGGATAGCAAATGGTTCACTGACGCTCAAAATTTAGAGATAAGGTCCCTATTTATATGCTTACTTTTAATTTACGTTATAAAAACAATGTTAGTACAGAGTAGAAATAATAAAACTAAGTAATAATAGCTTTTTGTTTATTTTTAATTTTAGAAAAATCACATTGACAATCTACCTTTGAAAGTAATTTTAATCGACCAAGACATGAACTTAAAACAAGAATGTAAAACTTTATAAATTCAAATAATTTGGATCGTTCGGCAAAATATAGGTTCCTTTTCCGCTATAAAAGACATTCTTTAAGTGAAAAATTATCAGCACGCGCTCTAGACCTGTGGCGCCGAATGTTCAGGTTATTGCAATAAAATAGCCTTCAGGAAAAAGCTGAGCTTTTTGAGGGCTCGCGTTTATTTTACAACTTGATTCTTGTGGTGTCATCTAGTATTAAGTAGGTTAACTACGGCGTATTTGAGTATTGAGTTTAGTTTTGTTGCAGCGATGTTAACTCTTTGGTTCTCTAACAGATGGCGTTAGTAATACATTCTATCCAATGAATACAAAATTGTTAATGTTCTTTTTTTTAATAGTTATAATATTATATTTGTGACAGATAACACATCTAGATATGAAGTTAAATTACTCTGTTAAAGCACAAACCTATAGGCGTGCTCGTTTTTCTGTAAAGTGTGCCACAAAATGTTCGAATTGAGGGATAGTCATTATACACTTTACTATTCAGCCTTTTCATACTACCTATAAATAGCCTTTAATCTTTATCATAATGTAATCTTGGTATCATTTGTATATGCTAATATACAAATATAATTATTATTTTTTACCTTTTTCATTTCATTAATGCCAATGTTAAGAATAATTTATTGCTTTAATATTTATTTTCCAAGTCAGGTACGTTATATCACTAATCAAGTACCTAACCCCATATATCATTCAAACACGAAAAACAACGAATAAACTGCACAAAATAGCAAGTGGTGTAAAATCTATTTTTTTTAAATATAAAATGAATTAAATTAGAAAATATAGTTCTGAGTGAATGTTACAAAAATTACACAGTTTGAGAAGATCAAAAATTACGTATAGTAAGTGCCTATTCCGTTTCTACACATTACATACAACATTCTACAGTATAGAAGCAGGACGCTAACCAACTGAATTATACAGGCAGCCATTTTTTTTATCAAGTATGGGATAGTTCTTACAAAATATTTAAACTTAAAAATAGTACAATCGGCGGCCTTATTGCTAGGCAGCAACCTCTTCCAGGCAACCGTAAGCAGAAAACATATTAAGTAGTATACGTACATAAAAATAATACATATTGTATATAAAAATATAATTGATAGTTGAAGTAAAATATTGAATCATGATTTATTGAGGAAAGATAATACAGTTCAACATCATTTTCGAATGAGAGGAGCGATGGCGCTTTTCTTATTGCTATTGGTAACGAGTTTCATAAACGCGGGGATTAGCCTGTCCAACTTTTCAAATATGGAGTTGGTAACCCTAAACGCATCTCGTAACGAGCTCGAATTATACCAGAGTAACTGAACAGTAACACTTGTATTAGATAAATAAATTGTGCTAATTTATGACTCTATTGGACTAGCTTTTATGGTGTATTTTGCAATCATGCTGTGGGCTATCGCCTGAAATTAATATCGTATCTGTAATCCAACATTGAAAACGACCCGAGATCAGACTACATCCGCAGATCAATCTGTAATCTGCATGCCAATAACAAAACTTAACAGACCCAATTTTTTTTGTGCAGAGATCGGTGGCAATCCAACCAGGGCTAACTCCCATCTCTTAATTCAATCTTGTTTTAACCTTACATTTACAATTTTAATTCGCACAAACTTACTAAAACGTTAACTTTTTTTTTTACCGGCCTTATGCCTTTATTGACAAAATACTACGAACTATATACAACACTACAACTACTACAATAAAAGCATTTAGATCCCTATAAGTCATTGCAGACTCATAGGCAGTCCAAATGCTCTAGCCCACTACCAGTTGGCAGCGTGCCCAGCATGCTGGCAGCATTGCCCCGTTGAATTGCAATGCTTATTCATATCGTAAACTTGCATTAGAACTTTGATGTGCGAGCGGGCTGCACGCATTGAATCAAATCTTTTGTGTGATAGAGATAGTGCTATATGAATATTATTGTTTCGTGACAGCCACGGTATAAATCTCAATATCAATATTTTGAGCTTGAAATAATGACGTTAGTTTTCTATAATAGTTTTTAAAAGATAGGAGTTGGGCCCCTGTTATCTCTTCCCTGATTAACTTACTTCTTAACCATTCTGTTAAATGAATAAAAATAATTAAATAAAGTTCAATTCTGTTTGATGAAGTAACCAACAGTAAATAACTAATTTATTACATTTTTAATAAAATGTAGATTGATAACTTCTTATAAATTAATAAAAATGCACTCACTATATACTACACTCACGATACCTTCTTTCTAATTCATATACGCCCTAAATTAATAATCAATCCGTCTTTTTAGCTATCTAGGAGGGAGGTCGGATTACAGAAAAATGATTGACCTCTGTGCGTAAATGTCAGTAATTTAAATAGTTGATTCTAGTATAGCCTGAACTTCTTCAACCACATCATTACTTACCATCAGGTAAGATAGTGGTCAAAAGCATAAAAAAACAGTATTTCGTGAAAGGAGTGACTAATAAAATTGGAAACTACCTGAAACGCAAGTTTGACATGAGAACTATATATCGTCCACGTGGATAGCTAGCTGCGACAACATTTGTACACATCTTGTACAATCGGCGTCTTTAGGACAACTGAGATGTTGTCGCAGGATCCCTTGTATAAAGGCGAGACTCAACGTAACAGAGTAACAGAACATCAAATCAGCATAGTAAAAACTAGAAAGTATGGTTACAAGCTGTGGGTAGCTGACCCCTTTATTCATCAGTTCTAAAGTCACTTCACACTATACCTAAACGCTTTATACAGAACACTAGTCACGCACTTCACTGTATTATACTACTAGCGACCCGCCCCGGCTTCGCACGATTGCAATACTGATACTAAATATACTACAGAATGTCTTTATACATAACGTTCACAGCTTTTTTGTCATTAGAATATACAAAAATAAGCCATTAATTCGTCACATTTTGGGCCTAACTTAGAATTACTGGCTCTCAAGGACAGTTGTCGGAACACACCGTTAGGTGCTTGGCGACAGATTTTTTTACTTGAGGATTGTAGCTAGTAGTAGCGTAGGGTATTCGCAAGATCCGTAATTCTAGGTAAGCCTGAATAGTGGTCAAAGGCTAATCTATAAGGCATTAAAAAAAGCGGACAGTTTTTCAATGGACAGTTACTCGACAGACAACTGGCCCTGGGCAAGTTTTTTTACTTAGATGTCACAAAATCTGGTTGATTTTAATAGGATAACTCGCAATGTATATGTATATACTATAACTGTACGCATATGTATCTGTAAACAAAAAAAAATATTAAAATTAATCGTAACATAGTAAACAAGATCTCATTATTGACGTAGGTACACATTATTTTGGCTTATACAAATAACATATCAGATGAAAATAAGGAGGCACAATTTACAATCCTACAGTATCCCTGATGAACATAGGCTACAGAATATGATAAAAAAATGTTTTTCTCTTGAAATTTAAGTTAAATTCCCGCGCGAAGTTGGAGCGGGCCGCTAGTTGGATTTACAGTCGCATCCATAAATCTTGAACAATGTTTCCACTAGAGCTTAAATGATTTTGTAACATCTAAGTAAAAACACTTGCCAAAGACAGGTCAGGACCTGTAGAGAAAAAATACCAAAAGGTGGGCAGCAACGCAGTCTGAATAACTGCATTCTTACATTGCGATCCCCAAGACATCTGTCAAGCATGGGGAATAAGGCAAACCTGGCTATATGCAGCAGTGGACGGTCCGGGTGATATAGTAGAGCAAAGTACAGTTCATTATTTAATTCCATTTAACAAATTATCATCTTCTTACACATACCTCCTAAAACATTTTCCATTCTTACACAATGTCATGTTATTGGGACGGAACAAGCTCGAGGCCCACCTGATGTTACCTCTGCCTATAACAGATGCTTTTCATCACAAGTCATGAATTGCACTGCACCCGTCACCTTGAGACATAGTTGTTAAATCTCATGTGCCTGTAATTTCACTGGCTCTCAATGACAGCTGCCGGAACACACCGTTAGGTGCTTGGCGGCAGATTTTCTACTTGAGGGTGGTTGCTAGCCGGCGGGCACTCGCAAATAGCCCTTCCACCAAGCGGTGAAGCTCAAGCCCGCGGCGGGATTCGGACCATGGACCTGCTGCGCGGCAGTCCATAGCCAATGCCACTGAGCCATCACTGCCATGTCTTCAAAAACCTTTTGGAATTAGTATTTCAAAATAAATTTCATCACCATTACCGTCTAGTTAATCATAAAGCTTCATCAGTAACAGTACTTTAACCAAAAAGTAGCTAAACCAGTATATAAAATACTGTTTCATTCCAAAAAGGAAAAATCTGTGACAAAGATTACCCCCTAAGAAAACACACCTACCCTCAGATAAACAAACCCAATCGATTCATCTCAGCGTCCATTGTGATGGACGACGCCAAACAACCAATATCGGTCCACTGTCCTAACGACGGGGTTAAAGGTCAACAGACAAAACTACCACTACAATCTTATGCCCTCAGCGATAGGGTTCAAAATCCTATGAACTTTCAGAACTTATCGTTTCAAGAAACTAACTTATTTGTAGGACCTTATGATTTAATACTTAAGGTTTAAAATTGCGAAAGCAATTACTGGTTTGTTACCATTGACAATTATTCAATAGATGAGTTGTCCTTTAAATTAACTGAGCCTACAGCTCAATTCTGTTTTCTCTACCTATTAAATCTGGCGTAAGAACATGGAATACAGATCTTTATGTGGCTACCTAATTGTTAATAAAGACATACCTTACCAATTTTTATTTAATCTCGTACTTAGCATTTTTTTATTGATGATCTAGGTTTCTGATGATATCGTAATGGAACAAGCACGATGCCCACCAGGAGTTAACTTTAACTCTGCCCTAGAGTAATCATTAACATTAACATCTCTGTATATCCTCGAAGTAGCATTTGTAAAAAACAATCCAGACCGATTTTGCACTTGTATTGAAGCATCTACTAGTACTCGTAGCAGGCGAGGCATTACAAAGCTGTGCATACTTTTTTTTTATGCCTTTTAGTTTAGCCTTTGGCCACTATATCACCTGATGGTAAGTGATGATGTGGTCGAAGATGTTGTTCAGGCTAACCTAGAAGTACTGGCTCTCAAGGACAGATCCCGGAACACACCGTTAGGTTCTTGGCGACAGATTTTCTACTTGAGGGTGGTAGCTAGCCAGACGGGCACTCGCAAAATGCCCTACCACCATGCCATAACGACTGCCATCCTAAGACAACAACCGGCTTAACGTGCCCTCCGAAGCACGTAGCTACACACTGCTCTTAGACATAATAGTATTTTATATATGGGACCAATCATCTATACTTATAATAAAACTGTAACAGGTCCAATTCTGTACATTGAAGATAATTTGCAAAAAAAAATTGAGTGCACTCCGTAGCTGATACTGATGCCAAAACTGTATTTTTTTTAATTTTTGTCTGTCTGTCTGTCTGTCTGTATCCCGACCGCGCATCACTCCAAAACTACTGAATGGAATTCAATGAAACTTAACACGATTTGAGTTCATACTACGAAGAAGGTTATTGTATACTTTTTATCCCGAAATTCAGCACGGTTCCCTCGGGAAAGGGGATGAAAGTCAAAATGTACACTTAGTTGTAATTTACTAACGCGTAGTCCGATTTCAAAGATTCTTTTTTGTTAGAATAGTGATGAGTGAGCTCGGAACCCCATGGGCAGCCCGGCACTCTACGGGCAGCCCAGCACCCCACGGGCATCTCGGCATCCTTATTTAGATTTGCCAGCTTGCTAATAAAACTCTAAAATCTTGAACATTCTATTTTTTTAACTATCTATCTTTTGCCGGATACATTTTGGAGACTGCGCAATGGAAGTGTACAATCTAATATATTTTAGTTCTACCGCCAAACAAGGAGAACCTCGGCAAAAAGATATCGTTTTATAATTGAAATTCCAAAGAAACGCACAAAGTACCTACTTTGCTTCAACATTTATTGTGCGAACCGCGAAGGAACTCTCTGAGTTACTTAACTACTGTCTTCGGTCGGAAAAACAAGCTGGGGGTTATCAAACCCAAAGTAAAAAGCTCCTTTTTGAGCTATGCTTTACTAAGAGTGCTTCACCACAGACCACAACGTTGCTTAATATGAGATAAACAGTGCTCAAATGTGAATAATTAGTTTGCGGGTACGGCAATCGCGTACGAAGTCGCGGGTACAGCTAGTTTACAATAAAACTCCTAAAAATATTAGAGAGTTAAACAATGACCAGTTTAAGAATAAATTAAATAGATTACTCGCTAATAAATGTTATTAAGGTATAATTGAATTTTTAAATGATAAATTTGACATGCAATATAATTGATAAATAATGTGACTTTTTTAATTGTATTATCTAACTGTGATAAGTATGACATAATGTTTAATATCAAGTTTATATAATGATTTATGATAATGTAAATTCTAACTAAATATTTGTACGCCGAATAAGGCAAGGACATGCATTATACTAACAGGATTTATTTATACCACTCTGTATGCTTTTGTAATAGTATACATACCATGTCTTACAAATACATATTTTGTAAGACATGGCTCTGTGCGGGCTCAAAGGAGCTTCAGATTGTGGAATGAGCTCCCCGCGGTGGTTTTCCCGATGGACTACAGCATGGGGTTCTTCAAAAAGGGCGTGAAGAGATTTTTTCAGGGTCGGCAACGCGCGAGTGATACCCCTGGTGTTGCAAGCGTCCATAGGCTACGGTAATTGCTTACCGTAAGGCGGGCCGTATGCTTGTTTGCCAAATTCGTGATATAAAAAAAAACTTTTCACATGCAGTTTATCACAAGTGGCGAACTGCACTGCGCACATAACCCTGAGGCATACAGTTGTTAAGTCCCATGTGCCTGTAATTTCACTGACACCCATACTATGCAAACCGGACCAGAGCATTGTGAACATTAGTGCTTGGCGGCAGAAATAGGAATGGTAGCAGTACTTCCCCGGACGAACTCGCACAAAAAGTTATACATACATAAAATTACGCCTGTTTCCCGTAGGGGTAGGCAGTGACCACAGATTTCCACTTTCTAATCTTTTCAACACCCTTGCTCGTAAAGTGAGCTTTATTATATCGTTCTTAGGGCCATAAACCGAACTATAACACCCTCGTGCATAATAATATTATACACTAGTGCGTAATAGAATTATCCCTACAAAGTTAAGTTAGTACCTAACTTCAAATGATATGCGAGTAAACAGGGAATTTTCAATTTAACCGGACCCAGAATTATCTAGAACATATATTTAGGTGCTTGGTGACACATTTTCTACCTGGGCGTCAAGTCTGCTAATCAATATGAATCTATAATGAACTCGGCCTGGTCAATTTTGAGAGCTTTGCTAGTCTACTAACTTCATATCGTTCATATTGGGTCAATATTGATTCAATCTCGGTTTCATATGAAAATAAAACGTACTTAATTATTATAAATAATAACGAAATCATTTTCTGAATTACCTTATTCTTCTCCTTTTATTTTTGTTGGCAATTTCGCAAACCAGTCTAGATTCATCATAGATTCATATATATATTCGTAAGGGATCAGCAGACTACCGATTTTGTCTTGTATGAAATTTGAATGAATCTATGCTGAATATAAACATGTAATTAAAAGACTTGGCCCCCTGGATAGTGCGTAGCTATTAGCCAGGTGAACAATGCAAAAAATCTGTATGTATCACGATGAAAACTTTTTTAAAAGGATCTTTTCATAAGCGGTCTGATCGGTCTGAGTGAGAACCAGAATATCAAGTTAAAGTGTGTTTAAACAGTAAAATTCAAGCAACATAAAGTTCACCACATTTAAAGGGATATCTTTGCTTTCCTCTTACGCTGATGTCGTCGGTCATGTATAAACAGAAAAGTCCCGCTGACGCCAGCATCGCAGTGTGGTTCGTCATGAGCATTTGAATTGAGTGCGGGCCTGCAATGGCTTTTGGTTGCTTTAATGCTTTATTTGCAGTTGTACATAGTGTGTAGTTTTTCTTATAGGAGTACTGTATCAGCCGAATAGTCCACTGCTGAACACAGCGGGTCCCAAAATGGGGGGGTGTGCCATAATCCACACGCTTGGCAGGCGGCTTGGGGATCACTGTGTCAGATATCAGTTCCTCAGAAAGTGCTGCTGCCCAACTTCTAGTGTGTTACCCTTAGTCAACTCTTACAACACCCAAGGGTAGAGATGACACTCTAGCCCGGCAGCCCACGGGTGGGATGAAACATTATACACATTAAGGGAGTGATGTAGATCATTTAGGCGCTTGTAACGGAAACTAAATCAAAATGTGCATTAAATAAAGTTCAACATCCATGCGCGCTGCGAGTGGCACCCCCCATTTCTACCTGTGGGTGTCGTAATAGTGAATTGTGACAACCCTCCCTAAGGGGGAAGCCTTTGTTCAACTGTTGACGTTATGGCTGTTGATATGATTATATATTGTACCTGTAACAGCCGACTCGTCCACTGCTGAACACAGCCTCCCCAATCAAGGGGGTATTTGCCATAATTCCCACGCTTGGCAGGCGACTACGGGATCGCAGTGTAAGATAGGAGTTCTTTAGAAGGTGCCCATCTTCCAGTATTTTTCCCTCAGTTGTCTCTTAGGACACCCACGGGATGATACGGGGAGGTGCAATTCTAACCCGGCACCCCACTACATACAACACTACATAACCCACTATATATAACTATAGATCAATAGCTAACACAAAAGTGGATTGTAGGCTGCTGAACACAGCATTCCTTTTAAGGGGATTTTCCATTTTGAAGCGCTCACAGCGAAGTTTCCTTAGCCATTCTTAACCTATCAGCTAATTCGGTGACTACTGTGACATTACTACTGAGCACTTCCGTGCTTCGGAGGACGTTAAACCATCGGTCCCGATTGTTGTCTTAGGATTGCAGTCGTTATATCTTAGTGGTAGGGCATTTTGCGAATGCCCGCCTGGCTAGCTACCACCCTCAAGTAGAAAATCTGTCGCCAAGCACCAAACGGTGTGTTCTGGCAACTGTCCTTAGCCTGAACAACATCTTCGACCTCATCATCACTTACCATCAGGTGAGATCGTGGTCAAAGGATGCAAAGAAAGCCTTAACGGTGTAGCAGTTGATTTGATTAACTATGTTTTATATTATAATAGTATAACCGATAAACCTTACTAATAATGATTTTAAGCTTATCTAAGAAAGAGGGCCCTTTGCACTTCCTACCTTTGTTTTATAGTGTTCAAAATCAACAGGTCACTATTTCATGCTAAAGTGCTCCTAATCTCAGGGCTATTAGATCGAAAATTGAAACAAACTGAGTAGATGGGAGAGAAATGAAATGGGTTCGGTGTTGGTGTCTATGGACACGTCTTCCCCTAAGTGAGTTGTCAATTTTGACGCGCAACAATGATGAATCGATGTGAAAGCTTCTAACTAGATATGTCACTTTTTGCACAGAACCATTCCGTCACGCTTCTCTATAAAGCCATGTCTCCTGCTCGATGCGGATGGATGGAAAATGGAAAACATACCCGCGTTTGCCTGCACGGGGGGGGGAGGGGAAAGATTTTTTCAGTTTGTATTAAGTTCTAGGTGTGACGTTAATAATAATATATAAACGATCTTCTGGCATTTTTTATTGACAGCTGTTGTTATGTTATGAAGTAGATCATGCATAATGATGATACTGCCGTAGCTGGTGGTAGGACGTCTGGAAGTCCACAACTTTGCGATTTTCACGGCATTTTCTACCTCGCACTGCCACAATGTGGAACCAGCTGCCACGTGCAGTATTTCCGAACGGATACGACTTAGGGGCCTTCAGTAAGAGAGCATATTCCCTCCTCAAGAGCCGGCAACGCATCCTCGATACCTCTGGTGTTGCGGATGTTCATTGGCGACGGTGATCACTTACCACCAGGTACGCCGCCTACTCGTTTGCCCTGCAATCCGATAAAAAAAGAAAAACTATCCCGGTAGCCAAAGATTGTAAAGTAAAACCAAGCCTCATAATTTAGCTGAACATCCTCAATAAACAAGTTTTCTGTATATTTGTGATATAAATGTTGAGATTTCTTCAAAATTGAACTCAGAGAGCAACGAAAAACGGTTTCACTGATTCAATGTTTCATTTGGACTAAATGCAAGATAGTTACTATAGCTACGTAGTACATGTCTCCTTGTCAGAGTTCATCTTGAAAACTGAGAATCTGACAAAACAAAATCAATACGGAAAATGATTGGGAGACAAGTGTTTATGTTATGTTAGTTGTAGTATAAACGGTAATACATACAATCGTCAACTTTAGTATGACTATAGAGCAATAACTAACATAAAACTGTGTCAGCCGGATTGCTACTAAGGTGGTGTTTGTCATAATCCCCACTCTTGGCATGCGCCTTGGAGATCGCAGTATAAGAAGGCGCTGCAGCCCACCTTTCTGTATTTTTCGCATAGTCGCTACTAACGACACCCCCGAGAAGAGATAGATGGTTAAATAACGAGCGAGAGGAAAAATTGGAGTTATGAGTCATTGTCATGGCTGAAAACCAGCGCTGTAGGTTCGCCCACAGCATCATGCTGAGCCAGGACCTTTTTTGGACTGAAGGTACACGACGGCAATGTTCTCAATATATTATTTTTGTTTGTTTCTTATTATATATGTATAATGTTTTGCTATTGTGTTCCTTATGTTCAAAATAAACTGTTTCTTTCTTTCTTTCTTTCTTTCATATTAGCTCAAGCGGTTAGAGCATACCTTGGCTATAGGGGTGAATGGACGCGGGTTCGAATCCCACACATGACTATAATTTTTTCTCTCGTAAATTTGTAATTTTGTAATGTAATCCGCCGAGCAGGCGTTATTGCAAACATAACAATATTAAAAACGTATACTTCTCATGTTATCATTATAAATATATATTAGAATAACTTTTATTTTTACTTTCCTTACGTTCGGAATTAAAAGTAGAGTGTTTACCACATGTGATAGACATGAATGTTTTTTTTTTTTTTTATAGCTTATTGGCTAACCTTTGTCCACTATCTCACCTGATGGTAAGTGATGATGTGGTCGAAGATGTTGTTCAGGCTAGCCTAGAATTACTGGCTCTCAAGGACAACTGCCGGAACACACCGTTAGGTGCTTGGCGACAGATTTTCTACTTGAGGGTGGTAGCTAGCCAGGCGGGCATTTGCATAATGCCGTACCACCATGCTGTAACGACTACCATCGTAAGACAACAACCGGGACCGACGGCTTAACGTGCCCTCCGAAGCACGGAAGCGCTCAGTAGTAATGTCACTAGCGGTCACCCATCCAACTCCTGACCGCGGCGGACGTTGCTTAACTTAGCTGATCGATTAAGAACGGCTAAGCAAACTTCGCTACCAGCGCTTCAAAAACTTCTACTTTGACTATAGCTACCCTCGCTTCACTCGGGCGTCTAAATACCTAGTAATGCAATTGATATTCCCTTCGACCCTTGTATAACAATCTACTACTCCTCTTTTACACAAAGAATGGTTTTGCATACAATATAAAGATAGACGAATTATGTAATATTAGGTACTTACAGTTTATTCACATGACCGACTTAAAACTATTTTAGTGTCCCTTGCTACTTACGGGATCGATTGTTATTCACTGGCAATAACTATATCATCAAGATAGGAAAAAACAGTTATCAGAGTGTAACTCAAAAACGGTTTGACGATTTTGATGAAATTTAAATGGAACGACACGACAAGCATCAGCTTTCAAATAAAAAAGTAACATCAAAATCGGTTCACCCAGTAAAAAATTCTGAGGTAACAAACAAAAAAAGATAGACGAAGTATTAGATGACATAAAAATAAGTTACATAATATAGGTACATAAACATTTTATACATTTTTATTATTTTCCTTATTCTTAATAGCCACATATTACTGCCATATATCAAAGACACCATCTGCTCTACAATCCACAAACGCATTTTATACGAAATATAAAGCATGTTCTTTGAGAAAGATCCTGAATCATACCAACCCAGTGTTAATGGCAATTCATTCTGAACTTTATTTCCTCTAGTATAAGGGTAATTTCAAAATGGAAGCGATATAAGGTGTGTTTCGATGCAATGGAATTTAAATCGTAAACCTCCCAGTTTAAATAAACAATAAAACCAAATGTAACTTTATAACAACACATTAAGGATTAATTTCGAGTAAACACGAGTTAAACTGTGTGAAGAATTTAATTGTAAGGCGCTGTGTAAATAAATAGATGTTTGATGGTGTTGAATGAACGAATGTGTGCTGCAATATCGTTTCAAATAAAACAACTGTACTTGTATGCTTATTATAACAATTAATGTTTTTTTTTATGTAATTGTGACGGATCAAGCATGAGGCCCACCTGATGTTAAGCGGACTAACCTCTGCCTATAACAGATCATTTCGTCACAAGTCACGAATTGCATTGCGCCCGTCACCTTGAGACATAGTTGTTAAGTCCCATGTGCCTGTACTTTCACTGGCTGTCAAGGACTGCTGCCGGAACACACCGTTAGGTGCTTGGCGACAGATTTTCTACTTGAGGGTGGTCGCTAGCCAGGCGGGCATTCGCAAAATGCCCTTCCACCATGCTTTGAAGCTCAAGCCCGCGGCGAGATTCGAACCATGGACATGCGGCACGGCAGTCCATAGCCAATGCCACTGAGCCATCACTGCATGTGCACTGTTATTTCTATTTAAACTCTTGTTTTAAAGGTTCTGAGTTAAGCTTAGAACAGAGCCCTATTTAGGGTTACCAGCCTTATGTACTCTAAAAAAGAGTATCGTCCTCATTTTCATGTAGGTAGGCGTACTTTATACAACATCAATAAAGTACGCTTAAATACTCTATTTACGTAAAACTGATTGTAAGGTAGTATTATATTAAATTTATTTAATGTAACGGTGAAATGCCTCGAAGGTAACAGTAAAACAATATTGGATGTATACAACACAATGAGTATAAAATCAATAAAAACGAAAGGCTGTAAATATCTTCAAGAAAGATAAATAGTTCTAAATATCATGATATTTATGATATGATAGTTCTAAGCGAAAATCATACAAATTATACAAACTATTGGAGCACAACATTTTATGGGTAAATTTACGGGAGTCGAATCAATGGTTCATGGCCGCGCACCGTCCCCTATGACGCGGACGGTTAAAGTAATATAATTGGAGCACGAAACTTAGGTTAGAAAGGGCGTGCCCAGGTGGCCGAGTGGTTTAGGCATCCGTCGCGAAATCGGACGACGCGGGTTTGATCCCCGCCTAGGGCATAAAATTAATATATACTCTTTTTGTGTTGTGTAATTTATTTATGTTCTAGCAAAATTTAAAAATACTCTAATCGCCCTGAACAGTGGCAACCCTAGCCCTATTCGATGGCTCTGCTGTCTGTGTGTCCTATACGTCGCTGAGTCTGTATATGGAGGACGGAATGAGTTGCATTACAAAACATACTGTTAAGAACTAGAAGTAAAAGAAAGATTAGCAATCAACACTGTTTTATTGCAATAATTCTTGTATGCTTCTAAGATGGAAAAAATATATCTCTATAATAATATTTCACCGCACAACCACCCGTGCCGCCCGGCTGGCCAAAAAGTGCCGGCTTGCATCCCCACTCGCTCACTCACTTGTTCACCATAGATAAGGCGCCTCTCGCCATCCACCACAGACCGCAGCAAAATATCTCTATCTCATTCTACAAAAAATTTAGATTTATTTTTGTAGAATGTTGTCGAAAGTGAATGTCCAAAAATTTACGCATTTGATTAGCTTTTTTTCCGATAGCTTCTCGAGTCATATTTTGGTAGTTATAAAACGTTTTACGGTTTGTGTGGATTTGTGAATTTTCTTCCAGCAACAGATTACCTACCTAACAACAAGTATAACAATGGGATTTCAATAATTAAATCAAATGCTTACTTATGTGATTCATCGGGCAGAGAATACAGCTTGTAGAAGTCTGCATCTTATAGGGAAATATTAGTTATACGAAATACCTAGAACTAAATACCTACCAAAGAAATAAATTATAATATTAGTTAATTTTTGTGACCAGGAGTAAACTTATAGAACTACCTATAAGTATTGCCAAGACTAATCTGGATATAGTTCAGATTAGATTAAGAATGATTTATTATCATAAACACAATTACTTTAACGCAGTATTTTATATCACGACTTTTTTATACCTAAATAATATATGTAAGCTTACGGTTTTGCTTTGAATACACGATGGTCGGCTCTGAACTATATGTATAAGAGATAAATCGGCTAGATAACTCAAATAGGCGACAAAACTTAGTAAGCTAAACTCCAAATGTACCAAAGTTGATAGCATACGGTTTTTACAAAAGATTTTAGTTCATGTCGGAGAATCGGCGATTGATCTTCACAGCCTTATTCCTTCATAACTTTTTTTACATCCGACAATAAAACGCGCAGTAACGAGGTATCGTAAGACTTATATAAATGGTACCTACACCCTACCAGCGTGTTATATTACAACTCAATATTTTCCTATCTTGTAAGTTTTGTTGTTCTACCGTCGTCAGTCTACATACCTACATACATGCTTTCCATCAAGTGAGACTGCAGAAAATGCTCGTCTATACTTAAAAAAATTATTTTCCTATATCTAGTCAGTACCAGCTGTAATGTCGTGTACTTATCATGTGTTTACTCTAAAAGTTTTCCTTACAAAGGGTTCACTACGGCAGCAGGTAACAAAGATGATGACTTGCATAGATACATTTTAGTACAATTAATCTGTTCGACCGGATTCAACTACAAGTGTTTCAGTTCCTTTACTGGAATTCCAGTAGAAAAACTGAAAACAAAATAACACATTAAGTACGTCGAGAACCGAAGCAACTTCTCTGTGATCGGTAAATGTTCCTTCCAGGAGAGGAACTGTCAAACTCAAAATCAGTAAAAAGATGCAAGTGGTTAATTGGAAACCGCTACCTACCGAACAAAAGTCATGCAATACAATACCTACTTAACTGAAAAAAAAAGCTCTACAATAAAATATTCACATTAAAAACTACTTCGAATGTTTAATTAAAACCTTATAATCAGTTTAACGACACGAGCGGCAAATTAACATTGTAAACAGGTAACAAATTAACTTACAAATTGTTTAAATCACGTTAGAGCATTAACCGCGACGTTTATAACAGTGTTCCCGCCAAAACTGAAGTTTCCCGACATTTATCAATGCGTGCCACGCGCGTTTTGTGGCCAATGCTCTTGCGGTATTTACCCAAGTGTACTTATTTATGTGGTTGTCACACGGCTGAGAAGATAATTCGAGGAAAACTATACCGAAATTTGTTCGAAGTTATTATTTAGCAACCGGCTTGGACTCGCGTAATGTTTACAAGAAATTATCCGATTAGTTTCAAATTTATAGGAAGTTCTTCGTCTGGGTATCACTATTCTACGCAACACCGAGCACGGGCCTCAGCACGTACAGTCCCACCAACTTATCTGTTCAGGCGGCAAAAAAAAGGACTACAACATTCCTTCAAATTGTGACAGATTTTAGTTGATTTCCTTGACCAGTAGCGCCCTCGAAAACTGCACAGATAAGTTGGTGGTACTATAACTGTCGTTAAGGGTGTGCGCTGCATCTGTCAAAATCAAAATGTCACTTCTGTTTCTATCAATGTCAATGTCACTGTCAATAACGTTTTTATAGGTAAAGGATTATTAAAGGAAGCGTCTTCATAGGTCATTCCACAGAAATATAAAATATCAAGAGTTGAAACTCGTTGAAATTTGCATGTATGTCCTTGAGTCTAATATCTATGCTTCTGGTTTGTTACTTTTCTATAAAATTAGGTATTTTCAAAATAATTTGAAATTTATTTCTGTTAATATTACGAAATAGTACATACCTACTATCATTTTTACATACATACGTTCTTATTGAAACAAATTCAACATCTTTTATGATGCTTCTGGACGGAACTACAGAAATATATACCTAGTTACTTCAGAAGAATAACGGAAAAAACATAACGTTTGAAACTTTAAAATTCAGAAACCAAACACAATTTGTGTTTTAACAGAAGTGTATTAAAGATAATAACTACTGTGTACCTAAGTACCTAGTACTTAGATACTTAGGTTTCAAGGACTACTGCCGGAACACACCTTTCGGTGCTTGGCGACAGACTTTCTACTTGAGGGTGGTAGCTAGCCAGGCGGGCAATCGCAAAATGCCCTTCCACCATGCGGTGAAGCTCAAGCCGGCGGTGGGGATCGAACCAGGGACCTTCAGCACGGCAGTCCATAGCTGTTACCGCTCGGCCATCATTGATTCAAAACATCAGACTACATTATCAAGTACGATCAATCAGGTGAGATTGTGTTCAACAAATAACTACTTATAAAATAAATACACATATTTCAACACTCACAGAAATGGACTTCATTTGGTAGCTAAATTATTTATTTTATTCGGTTACATCTTCCAAACTGTTTTCGAAGACAGAGTTAATCTGTACATAACCTGGCGGAAAAACATTTCAACCGAATCTTTCAACGGCAACCTACAGATTTTCTTCCTACCTAAAGATATTCAGAGTCTCAGTGTGTAGTTGTTCAGTTGTTTTTTAACTAAGGGTATATTCCATTTAACGCTAATAACGTTATTTTCGAAAATTTTGATCACATTCTGCGTCTACGGTTGTGATCACTGATCGTTTGTAACTGTTCTCCCCTATTCCATTTAGGATAAGAACGCTAAGAATGCCACTAAAATTTGCCACTTCTGTCACTTTTGACATTAGATGTAGCGTTTATGGCGAAAATAACGCCAAGACCCATGTGGAACAACTTTTTGGGGGTGTTATCGTTTTTAGCGTTTTTAGCGAATTTAACTTCAAATGGTAAGCACCCCTACTTGTAGATACAGAACGACACGGTTGTTTTATAACCTCAATTTACAACATCGGTATTAAAATAGCTTTTTCTTTTGTTGTGTTTTCTCTTTTGGCGAGGAAGTAGCAAAAAAATTACACGTATTATGGTTTTTGAAAGGACATAATACCATCGTTATCTGCAAAATTCAAGTGAGCGCCCACTACTATACGATCAACAAACGTCAAAGTCATGTCAGATACGGTTGCAACCATTTATAGACCGATTTTGATTGTTAAAAAGTTGCAACCTTCAGACATTCGGAACGATCAAGCTATCAACAACCGAATGCTCTACTCGTTGTGAACGACTTATTGTAAAAAGTTGCACTCCGAGTGCGCACTCACTTAGTTTTGGAACATAGCCCTGTGTTCGTGCAAGATTTCGTTGAATTTGAGCACCTGTAGGTAGCTAATTACTCGATGATATAATAATTAATGTTTCTACCACGAACCTCTGGGTACCGTACCCAAACGACAAACAAAACAGATCGCTCGGCTATCTGTCTGCAGTCTGTTCGCCATACATATGACACAGGTATCTAGCTCGAAAAGAAATTTCTTGCAAACCTAAAATTTAGAAATATAGTATTTATTCATTTAAAAAAAAATTATATGTTAATACAACAGTTGGTTCAACACTGGCAAATTTACCATTAGCAGCGCCGCGGTTACACACGCGTAGACAATGATTGAAAATGATGATGATAAGTATTCTTTGTGTTAATCTAGGACCTAAACTTCTATATTCTAAGTTTTAAGCAAATAAGTTCAGCCGTTTCACAAAATAAACATACACACCCATATCCACACGCACTCATAAACTTTCGCATTCCGTCTGAGTATTTATAATATAACTGTGGAGTGTGATATGCTATAGACATCAATAGTGTGCGAGTGAGTGGCTTAGCGGTGCCATTGTCACTTCGACTCGTCTCTTTATTAAACCAGGATAAAGATGATTATAGTACCACCAACTTAACTGTGCAGTTCCCGAGGGCGCTACTGGTCAAGAAAATCAACTACAAACTGTCACAATTTGAAGAAATGTTGTAGTTCTTTTTTTTGCCGCCTGAACAGATAAGTTGGTGGGAATATAGTGTGATAGCCATCTCACCAGCCGTAAAATACACTACCCCCGTGCTATAATACAGTCATTTAGAAGGCATTCTCGTGGTACATAAAACAAAAGATTAATAATTTTAGGAAGTTACCTTAATGGCAGTTTCCATATAATCGTAGCTTTTCGTCATATTTAAAATACAAAATGTTCGAATTCGGTTAAATTTGGCATAAATTGTATAAAGAGCGTGATGAAAGACAAGATTTCCCGTTTCCCGCTAAAATTATGGGGACTTGTCAAAGATTTCACGTGTTTTTAATATTCTCTCACGCGTCGTTTGGCCAATACCCTCCATCCGTTTTCTGCCTTCAGACATGACAACAAGACTTTGATAAATTGTTATGTTAATAATCGCTTGTAGAATATTTTTACACGTATTTTTTTCTGCTGTTTTTTATTATATTAGACTTGACACAGAAACAGACGTAAGCTCTGGAAAAATAACCGATATCGTAGAGAAATAATTACAGCTACATGAGACCTAACAACTGTACGTCTCAGTGGGGCACAGTGCAATTCGTCGACGAAATGCATCTGTTATAGGCAGAGGTTAGTCCACTTAACATCAGGTGGGCCTTGGGCTTATTCCGTCACAATAAAATAAAAAAAGATGTTAATAATAGTTCATAAGATATTATTATATAAGCAGTTATACTAGTAAACGATACTACACAAAACAGATGTCGATTCTTTCTTCAAAGTTTTGCCAAAAAGTGATTAAAAACTTTGATGAAAGAATTGACATCTGTCAGCGTGCTCGCGGTGGACATTTGCCAGGTATCATTTTTCATTCTTCCAAGCCAAGCTTTTAAATAATTAATACAATAAAAAATTTAATCATATTCATCTAAATTCTTTGTATTATTTTGTGTTAAAAAAGAAAGTTCTTGTTGAAGAACCCTATATATGTATTTAGGTATACATGTCATAAATAGTGATAAATTATCTCAGCAATTCTCACAACACTGGTCAACTGGTCAGTTCCACGTCAGTTCCAAATAAATGAACAGTTCCAGGAACAAATATGAAGAATACAATTCGTGTGTGACAGTTCTATAACACGCAAGACTACACTACAACTCATCACAGAATACATCATTCTTCAATAACGTTTCGTTACGCACAGTTTATTTTAGTTATTTACAGTTAGAAAGGATTAAAATACATAACTTCAAAGAATTAAATGATTAATTACGTTCCGTTCTACGCAGGTTATTACATCTAGATGCATAGCTTCAAAGAATAAAAGTAATAAATGAATAAATGTGACTTCTTTGAACCTAAATTGAAACATTGTCGAATCTTCTTCCTCGTAGGAAATGTATAATTGGATCAGTTCTCAAATAACAGATTAAAGTAACGTTTACACTACAGAATAGAATATAATTTATTATCACAGATTGTACATTATACTATTTAAATAAGAAAATAAATATACACGTACATCTTGGACCTGTCTTCACATCTTAAATTCATTTTGCAAGAGATAATAAATTGTGCTTAAAATAAAACATTATACATATCAAACTAATAATATTTTAAACTCGCTGTAAATGGAGTTCCTTATAAATTTACAATAATTTAAAATAAAAACATTCATATTTCATTGCTTACATACACAATCGATAAATTTTATACCTGGGTATTAAAGTGAACATTATTGCTGAAACTGAATGATAAAAATGACAGTTAACATGCAGCGCGTTTCAAGCTTTAACCGATGGATAGGCTAAATCGATGACTGTGAAACGCAAAGATAGTGTTTTATTTATTAAACACTATCTTTGCGTAGGACCTGTCCTAAGGTCCTGTTTCAGAATGTTCGAGTAAGTTCCGTTTATACTACCCAGAACATATTTAATCGATTTAGCCTATCCATCGGTTAAAGCTTGAAACGCGCTGCATTGTAACTGTATTTTTTAACATTCAGTTATTATGTTCTGGGTAGTATAACCGGAACTTACTCGAACATTCTGAAACAGGCCCTAAGTCTAGTAAATCAGCAAATGGCGAAGTTCGGCCTACTGCGTCTACAAATGAAATAAGTTTCAGACAATGTATCGTCTTTCCTTTATCCCAATACTGATTCACCTCTTCACTGCATTCTAAGAATCGATTAAGGATACTCAGTAAAACAATATGTGCCGCCGTATTTATTAGAGGACTTTATATGCACTGTTATAAAGTTGGGTAATCAAAGCTTATAATAATATTAAATATCTATGTCGGGTAACGTTAAAATAGCAAAAGTAGTAAATAAATGAATACCCCAAAGACTAACATATACACTTCTGGACTCATCTATTGGACTCATATTTTGATTAAATATGACACTCAATGGTCTGACCACTATCCTGTAATTGTGGAATGTAACTTGTTTTTTGTAACGCCAAAGATGAGTGTAAATACGGTTTCGAATAATAATAGTAATCGGGATATTGTTTGGGGAAAACGAAATGACAAACAGATCTCAATTTATAGTAACGAGTGCCATAAAAGACTTAAAATGATAGACTTTCCTAAGGAATTTTCGTTATGTGCTGATTATCTATGTCGTGATCCTGACCACGGGCGTGTTCTGGACAGGCTGTACTCGGACATCGTGGCCGCTCTCCAAAATGCGGCGTTGGTGAGTCGGGGAGGCGCGCGGGGGGGCGGTTCTGTGGCGCGTTTGGCGGGGTGGAACAAGCATGTAGCCGAGGCTCACGGGGTGGCCAAGTCGAGATTTAGGGAATGGGTACTTTGTGGTAGGCCTAAAACAGGCTGCGTTTTTGAAGAAATGCGCGAGAGTAAAAAGGTGTTTAAGTCTAGGGTTAAATGGTGTCAAAAGAACCAAGACCAGATACAGATGGATGCCCTAGCTAAACAACATTCAAAAGGAGACTTTCGTGGTTTTTGGCGGAATACAAAGAAAATGAACTCTCGACCTGGCCTCCCCGTGAGTGTCGATGGCGTAAGCGATCATGAGAGCATTGCAAATATTTTCAGAGAACAGTTTTCTGTCCGGTCGTCGCGGGGTCCGGCGGGCAGGGTGCTGAATGCTGAAGCATGCAATAAAACTGAGGGGATAAGGTTCCGAACGAAAGATGTAGCGAAAGTGATAGGGCAGATGATGAGGGGAAAGTCCCCAGGACATGACGGACTCAGCATTGAGCACCTGCAGCACGCCGGACCGCATCTGGCGAGAGTTCTCGCGATGTTCTACTCGATGTGCGTGTCCCACTGTTACCTGCCCGCTGAGTTTATGAATACTATTGTTGTGCCTGTTGTTAAAAATAAAACTGGCGATTTATCAAATAAATCTAATTACAGGCCTATATCGTTGGCAACAGCTGCGGCAAAGGTGTTTGACGGTTTGCTTAATACAGAGTTAAACAGACATGCTGTGTTGCACGACAATCAGTTTGGTTTTCGACCCAAACTCTCCACTGAAAGTGCAGTACTATGTTTGAAGCAAACCGTCAAATACTATACAACAAGAAAGACTCCAGTATACGCGTGCTTCCTCGATTTATCAAGGGCTTTTGACCTGGTCTCGTACGACATTCTCTGGGAAAAGCTGGAGCGCACTGACCTTCCACGGCAGCTCAGTAGCGTACTCAGGTACTGGTACGGACACCAGGTCAATAATGTACGATGGGCGGGGGCGATGTCTGAGCCGTATCGGCTTGAGTGTGGCGTGCGGCAGGGTGGGTTGACTTCACCTACCCTGTTCAATCTATATATAAACGATCTGATCGTAGCACTCAGCAGCCAGCATGTCGGATGCTTTGTGGACGGAGTGTGTGTTAATAATTTAAGCTATGCTGATGACATGGTACTGCTGAGTGCGTCGATCTGCGGACTGAGAAAGCTGCTCAGTACCTGTGAGGAATACGCTCGTGGTCACGGCCTTATCTACAACGGCAAGAAATGCCAGTTTATGGTGTTTGGGGTCCCCGGTGTGAAGTGTCCGGTGAACATACCGGATGTTCTAATTAATGATATTCGCATAGACCGGGTAGACCAATTTAAATATTTGGGGCATATACTCACCGAGGACCTTAAAGATCTATCTGATATGGAGCGGGAGCGGCGTGCACTGTCAGTACGAGCCAATATGATCGCTCGCAGGTTTGCACGTTGTTCGGATGATGTGAAGATCACGCTGTTTAAGGCATTCTGCACATCTCTGTACACGTGCAGCCTATGGGTGGACTACACTGAAAAGGCCTACAGTGCCCTCCGCGTCCAATTCAACAACGCGTTCCGGGCGGTGTTGGGGCTGCCTCGCTTCTGCAGCGCATCAGGCATGTTCGCGGTAGGGCGCGCCGACTGCTTCCATGCTACAATGCGCAAGCGAAGCGCGTCCCTGGTGCGCCGGGTGAGGGCCAGCCCCAATGCCGTCCTGACAATGTTCGCTGCCAGGCTTGATAGTATTTATATACAGCATAGCTGCAATAGGCATGTACCAGTCCCAATGCCGGTTAGGAAATGGTAGGTTTTTATATTAAGTACAATTAGATTTTTCCTGACACATATTTCTGTTAACATAATAATTATAATGACGTGTTTGATTGATTAATATTATCTTATTATTATTTTTTTATGACATATTTTTATTATGTATTGTATTGCTATTATTATTTGACATTTTCTATTTAATTTTATAACTAATAATTTAAGCATGCCATTTTTATATGTGAATGTCATGATGAGCCTTGGTTGCTTGAAATAAATAATTTTGAATTTGAATTTGAATTGGCCCACCTTGTATTTTCAGTTTCGTTTGGTCCTAGCTAAAATTTTATATTAGGTTGAGCAAAAAGTTTTTATGCAGTTTTGAACCTGGCACATTCACAATTTCATTCAATAGTCTTTTTTTGAATTTCGAACACAGAATTTAAAGAAACAAAAGACAATTTGGAGCCTGTTTGTTGATATCAAACAATCGAATACTAAGAAAACTTGGTTTTATTGGTTTACTTGGATTTAATTCTTGAAAAAGTGATTGATATCTTTGGTTTTGCAACAAACATTACTTATTCTTAACATTAAGGTGAGGTTCTATCAATAATCTATGGATACTTCACCTGAAGTCGCCGCCCAAGCTGTGGCACTTATTCAGGCCGGACACAGCCAAAGAAACGTGAGTGCTCAACTTAATTTAAGTCGATCTGCGGTTCGAAATGTTTATCGGAGGTACCTAGAGACTGGCGGCTTTGTTCGTCGCAAAGGAAGGCCACGATCTCGGGTCACAACTGAAAGGCAGGATCGATTCATCGTGACGACCAGCTTGAGAAATCGTCACCTTACCTCCATTGAGATACAAAACCAACTTCGCGACTTCCACGGAGTATCTGTGAGCGCTCGAACTGTTCGGAGAAGGTTAAAAGAACGCGATATGGTACCACACAAGCCAGCTAATAGGCCCAAACTAACGCGAGCCCACCGAACAGCGCGCCTTCATTTCGCACGCAGTCATTTAAATTGGACACAGCAAGATTGGAGCCGTGTACTCTTTTCTGATGAGTCTAAAATTGTGTTACATGGCAATGATGGAAGGAAGAAGGTCTACCGACGTAAGGGAGAGCGTTTCGCACAATGCTGCTTTGAAGAGATGGTTGCTTATGGCGGTGGCTCATGGACTGTCTGGGGCGGTATATCCGCGAGCGGCAAAACTCAACTTGAGGTTGTTACAGGACCACGGCTGCCAACATTAAATGCTGAAAGGTACATTCGTGAGTGCTTAGAACCTCACGTGATACCATACGCGGACTATGTGGGCCCAAATTTCCTTTTTATGCATGATAATGCAAGAGCCCATGCGGCCGGCATCGTCAGGGAATATCTTCGGGATGTGAACATCACAGTTATGGACTGGCCAGCCAAAAGCCCAGACATGAACCCTATTGAGCACATGTGGGACGAGCTAAAAAGACGTGTTAGGGCTCGTCAGCCAGTTGCCCAGACGATGCAGGAGTTGAAAACTGCCATAGAAGAGGAATGGGAGATGATCCCTCAAAATTTCATAGAGCGGTTGATAAACTCTATGCCTAATCGTATGAGAGCTGTGGTAGATGCCCATGGAGGCAACACGCGTTATTAAATTAAACCTTTATTTGATAAAACATGTTTTTTATTCAAAAATCAATTGCCTTTAAAAAGGCGCATATCCGACTTGTTAGGCGTAGCTCCATGTCGTATGGTATTCTGAATTCAAATTTAAAACAATACGATCGAAAAAGATGGTAAAATGTGCCAGGTTCAAAACTGCATAAAAACTTTTTGCTCGACCTAATATAAAATTTTAGCTAGGACCAAACGAAACTGAAAATACAAGGTGGGCCAATAGATGAGTCCAGAAGTGTATAAATATTTTAAACTACAGAATAATGACTTATTGGTACCGCTACAAGGTACAGGTTGTCGCTGCTGCATCCCTTCCCTGAATGATCGTGTAAACTACTCCTGCTGGCCAAATGTGCGGTGTCAAAAACCTTATCGTTTGCGCAGCTGGAATCTGGAACGAAGTTGGTAGCCCTGGTCTAAGTAGTAATAAGTAGGTATAGGTACATAATAACATTTTCAACACCCTTGCTCGTAAAGTGAGCTTTATTATATCGTTCTTAGGGCCATAAACCGAACTATAACACCCTCGTGCATATTAATATTATACACTGGTGCGTAATAGAATTATCCCTACAAAATTAAGTTGTTTTTTTTTATACCTGATAGGTGTGTCTTTGACCGCTATCTCACTTGATGGTAAGTGATGATGTGGTCGAAGATGTTGTTCAGGCTAACCTAGAAGTACTGGCTCTCAAGGACAGCTGCCGGAACACACCGTTAAGTGCTTGGCGACAGATTTTCTACTTGAGGGTGGTAGCTAGCCAGGCGGGCATTCGCAAAATACCACCATGCTATAACGTCTGCCATCCTAAGACAACAACCGTGACCGACGGCTTAACGTGCCCTCCGAAGCACGGAAACGCTCAGTAGTAATGTCACTAGCGGTCACCCATCCAACTCATGACCGCGGGCGACGTTGCTTAACTTTGCTGATCGGTTGAGAACAGCTAAGTAAACTTCGCTACGAGCGCTTCAAACTGCAAATTATATGCGGGTAAACAGAGCATTTTCAATTTAACCGGGTAATACAGATTTGTAATATCAAAGAGGTTTATATGTAATAAACCATTATACATCTGCCGCGCGCAAAAAAAAATGCGCGCTATTTTCCATAATTTTCGTATGTTGTTTGTATCGCATCTGTGCAACATGTATATTTTTTCCTCGCAAGGGTGTTGAAAAAGTGGGTATGAAACTCGTGAGCAACTTGCTCATTATACACTCGGCTGATTTACGCCCTCGCCTGCGGCTCGGGCTGCAACACACAGCCTCGTGTATAATGATAATGAACAACTTAGCTCACTTGTATCATAATCTACTAATATATGGTTCATTTCACAGAACACAATGTTATTGTTGCGGATTTCCTAACAAATAATATTGTCAACCAACATTTTATGATTATAAACTAACGTGATATTCACTAATTTGAGTAAATAATACATGTATTTTTTATGCTTTATAGGTTAGCCTTTGACGACTATCTCACCTGATGGTAGGTGATGATGTGGTCGAAGATATTGTTCAAGCTAACCTAGAATTACTGGCTCTCAAGGACAGCTGCCGGAACACACCGTAAGGTGCTTGGCGACCGATTTTCTACTTGAGGGTGGTAGCTAGCCAAGTCCACCATTCAACATCCGACTATACTTTCCACGACAACACTTTCACGTGAGTTATTCCGTAATATTTATTAAAGTAAAGAGTAAAAAAATACATTCAGGCGTTACCTTATCTTTTTAATATTTTAGGAAAACATTAAATTAATATTTTAGAAAAATACTTAAAAACATTAAAAATAATATGTCTAGTGACAATTCCACCAAATTTTCCTGCTAAGGCGACAAGACGAGAATGTTCTCGTTCGTGCGCCCGAAGAGTTAAGCCCTCGTGAGGAATTTTCTTATAGAAGCGACATGCGTCGAAAATTCTTCCGGGTTGTCTACTTCGCGTTTATGATGTAACGTTAGCTTAACAGGAAAAATTATTCCAAAATATTAATTTATTGTTTTCTTAAAATATTGTAAACCTATTTTTTTATTATTCAGGCACGCTATGCAGACATAGCTTTATATATTTCGTAGTATGTTGTTAAGCAAGGCATACTTTTGATTAATATATAATTATATTTTTATTAAGAAGTTAAAAATAAAACATTTAATCTTCACAAATTAAACGTACGAGTATTTCTTAATGGTTTTATTGCGCTATTCTAAAAATTATACATTCAAGCATTAAGTCTGTTTATATTCGAAAGTCTAAAGTAAATCAACAAATAACAAAATTAAGCCAATTGCGACTAAAAATAGTTATTTCAAGCAATTTATTGTTTTTCCTTTAACCCAATACTGATTCACCTCTTCACTGCGTTCTAAGAATTCATTAAGGATACTCAGTAAAACAATCTGTGTCGCCGTGTTTATCACTTTAAATACATTGTTATAAAGTTGAGAATTTAACGCTAATAATAATAATAAAGAATTATTTCGGGTAACGTTAAAATAACAGTATTTAGTAAATGAAGTAATCATATGACCCATATAATAAATACCCATAATAAATACCGTGTAGACTAGCATATACATAGAAAACCTTATTTTGAATAGTGAAACTCCTGTATCTTTTTTTTTTTTTTTTTTTTTTTTTTTATGGGATAGGAGGGCAAACGAGCAGGCGGCTCACCTGGTGGTAAGTGATCACCGTCGCCCACGATCATCCGCAATACCAGAGGTATCGAGGATGCGTTGCCGGCCTTTGAGGAGGGAATATGCTCTCTTCTTGAAGGCCCCTAAGTCGTATCCGTTCGGAAATACTGCACCTGGCAGCTGGTTCCATATTGTGGCAGTGCGAGGTAGAAAATGCCGTGAAAATCGCAAAGTTGTGGACTTCCAGACATCGACATGAAATTTATGAAACATCATGCTTTGTCGGGAAGTCCGATGGCGAAATCTCTCTGAGTTCTTAGTATTAGAACATAATTACAACTCAGTAACAAACTTTAGCCCGTACTTTTGCCCGTGGGGTGCCGGGCTAGAATATCACCTCCCCATCTCTACCCGTGGGTGTCGTAAGAAGCGACTAAGGGTAACACACCAGAAGGTGGTCAGCAGCGCTTTCTGAGGAACTGATAACTCACACTGCGATCTCCAAGACGCCTGCCAAGCGTGGGGATTATGGCAAACCCGCCCCCTTGATGGGGGAGGCTGTGTTCAGCAGTGGACAATCCGGCTGATACAGTACAGTACAACAAACTTAATTAGTGGAAACGTTATTAGTAGAAGTATAGGAAAATGGTGGGAGTTACCTAGGTAGGTAATTCCCACCATTTTCTATACTTCTATCCTGATTTCATGATCGATGCAATCAGTTACATTTTTTTTCAACTTTCCTTAGATTTTCGAAATGGCTCTTCAGCTCTTGAAAAAAAAAATATCTTAATTCACTCACTGTACATAATCTCATAATCTGTCTTTAAAAGTGAAATTAACTAAACACCACATTAGCTCAACACTGGTTGAGTAACACACAGACGCTGCTTACTACTGAACGTCTGGTTTTTTGCGAATCTGGTATTATGCTCCGAAACCGTTTTTGGGACCTAAGACTTGCCGCATCTCTGACTCTACATTTATGTTTTGCATAATGGTAGAACGAATAACCCCTGGTTAGCCACCTCAAGTAGAAAATCTATCGCTAAGCACGGTATGTCCTTGTGATTTTTTATAAAACTTATACCACTCAATAGTAGATTGTTTACCAAGAGAGCAAACAACTAGTTTAAAGAAAAGAGTGTTTCTTTGAATCCAGAGCGGAACAAAGGATTCTAAAGAAGAACCTTGAGTGAAAGCTCGTGTAGCTTTAAATAGTGGTTGGCTCCTGAGGTGGACGCTCTATTTTTTATCTATGAGAAAATAAGTAGGTGTAACTTATGAATAATAATAATAAGTATATTTATAATTAAAGTAGTTTAGATATAAATAGGAAAAATAAGCATAAAAATAGTTAAAGACTAATGTTTATATTCGACAATTATGGAAGTGCATAACAAATTTACCACTACCATCCGTTACAAGGATGTAGACGAGACGCCTCAGGATGTAGTTTTTGAGAAACTATACTATTTTTAGGTTGTAAAAAAACATAGAAATTAAAAAAATACAGACTTAACCTTGTTAAAACTATGTTTGTGGTTGATCTCTTTGGTGATCGGAACTTTTACTAAAAATATCCACATTCTAAATTCAAATTATCTTTTGTCCCTCAGGGATTAAAAAGCTATTTTAGGCCCCGCTTACGAGGAATAAACTATCTCTTTTCGAATAGATGTAATAAAAAATATATTTTAACTGTCCTTTAAGCCACTTTTTACATAGAGTCATAAAATTTTCAGCTGATTCCAAGAATCCTTAAAGATTTTCAGTGAGACAAAGACGCGTGCCGGATTTATCAATGAGCTTTTGATACAATGTTTGTGAAGGAGAAGTATATATAACAAAGAATACGCAAGTTTAACGATAATGACTGTGAATCACACTTTTGTGTGCTACGTAATTTACATTTATAATCTCAAAAATTGAAGTTTGCTTTTCACTAATTTGATTTTACTGCGGCTGATAAAGGGTTTCTTTTGAAATGTGGGACGAAACACACAAGGAACAAAGCCCTGTTTACATTGTTGTTTTTGCTTTAACGCCTGCTTATACTTTATACTAATATTATAACGAGGAAAGATTTGTATTCTTGTATGTAACGAATAAACATAAAAAGTACTGGACTGATTTAAAAATTCTTTTACCATTATTATCTTACATTACCCCGGATGTTTTTTTTTTTTTTTTTTATGTAATTGTGACGGAACATGCCCGAGGCCCACCTGATGTTAAGTGGACTAACCTCTGCCTATAACAGACGCATTTCGTCAGCGACGAATTGCACTGTGCCCGTCACACTGAGACGTCCAGTTGTTAGGTCTCATTAGCCTGTATTTTTTCTGGCTCTCAAGGACTGCTGCCGGAACACACTGTTAGGTGCTTGGCGACAGATTTTCTACTTGAGGGTGGTCGCTAGCCAGTCGGGCATTCACAAAATGCCCTTCCACCATGCGGTGAAGCTCAAGCTCTGGGCGGGATTCGAACCATGGACCTGCTGCACGGCAGTCCATAGCCAATTCGACTGAGCCATCACTGCTTCAGTGTATTATATGAACTATAGAATATTTTTAAAATATTTGATTTTTTTGTTAAATACCCATGCGAAGTTGGTACGGGCCGCTAGTACCTGCGATGAAATATATTTGATTGAAGGCTAGTACTTACTAATTTTGTAAAAACAACCTTTCTTCAGCTCCGTCTCGCTCATCAGCAGGATTATCCTTTTTAGGATACTCAATGGGCAAAAAGGACCCCTGTTAGTTATACTTTGATTGCACTCTATACTTATGTCAGCCCGTCCCTATGACTTGTATCTCTAGGTCCTAAGCGGGAAGAATTACAAATCTGAAATTTCAATATTATATTCTTGCATTACATTTCATTTTTACATTCTTAACCCTTCACTTCGTGTACTCTTATTATAAAGGTTTCATTACTAATACATTATAATAATACTATAAGAATGAAAAAAATATTTATTTGACTCACAAAACAAAAGGCTAAAAAACGACAGTTAAGACTACATTTGATAATACTATTGTTATAATGTATTATTATTTCAAAGTATTTATTTAACAAATTGATTTTGTTGTCACCTGCACGGCTTGCTAGTAAAATGTGGACCCAAAAACAATCGGATATCATCATCTTGACTCATTTGTCGTCGTGTATTAATATATTTTAATGTAGAAATAAAGGGACTGTCAAATTTGTCAGTTTTAGATAGGTGGTCAGGGTATATCGCAAAAACAAATTTATACTTATTTTGGTATACTATATTAAATTCAATATGAAAACAAATACTAAATTCAAAGACAAAGGAGTTTTTTTTAACGGATTGTTATGAATTACAGATTCAATAGAGAGAAATGAGACTCCTCCTTGGTCGAATTTTCTTCTTCTCTCCTTATCGCCTGTTCATTCTGAACTTACTCCTCGTTTACAAAAAGTACATCTATGTCCTTCCTTCCATCTTTCTCTTTCTTGGAAACCAATCAGATCTTTAATCACTACTCCATATGGCATCCTATACCATGATAACCTACTCGAATTCCTCAGATTTTGTGTTGTAATTTATTTCATAACCGTAGTAGGTTATGAAGTAATACTATAAGAATGAAAAAAATATTTATTTGACTCACAAAACAAAAGGCTAAAAAACGACAGTTAAGACTACATTTGATAATACTATTGTTATAATGTATTATTATTTCAAAGTATTTATTTAACAAATTGATTTTGTTGTCACCTGCACGGCTTGCTAGTAAAATGTGGACCCAAAAACAATCGGATATCATCATCTTGACTCATTTGTCGTCGTGTATTAATATATTTTAATGTAGAAATAAAGGGACTGTCAAATTTGTCAGTTTTAGATAGGTGGTCAGGGTATATCGCAAAAACAAATTTATACTTATTTTGGTATACTATATTAAATTCAATATGAAAACAAATACTAAATTCAAAGACAAAGGAGTTTTTTTTAACGGATTGTTATGAATTACAGATTCAATAGAGAGAAATGAGACTCCTCCTTGGTCGAATTTTCTTCTTCTCTCCTTATCGCCTGTTCATTCTGAACTTACTCCTCGTTTACAAAAAGTACATCTATGTCCTTCCTTCCATCTTTCTCTTTCTTGGAAACCAATCAGATCTTTAATCACTGCTCCATATGGCATCCTATACCATGATAACCTACTCGAATTCCTCAGATTTTGTGTTGTAATTTATTTCATAACCGTAGTAGGTTATGAAGTAACTTAAAACACAAAAGCTGAGGAATTTGAGTAAAATTCTTTAGCGAATTCGTCTGGGGAAGTACTACCCGGTTACCTCTTTCTACCCGCCAGCCAGTAATGTTCACATTACTGTGTTCCGGTTTGAAGGGTATCTATTCCGGATATAAATAACATTAAAATTTAATAATAAGAAGCAGTGAAGGCTCAGAGGCATTGCCTATGGACTGCCACGTAGCAGGTCCATGGTTCAAACTCGCCGCGGGCTTGAGCTTCACTGGTCATTTTGCGAATGCACGCCTGGCTAGCGACCACCCTCAAGTAGAAAATCTGTCACCAAGCGCCAAACGGTGTGTTCCGGTTTGTCGCATTACCAAACGGTATTATGTTGAGAGCCAGTGAAATTACAGGCACATCAGACTTAATAACTATGTCTCTTAGGTGACGGGCGCAGTGCAATTCGTGACTTGTGATGAAATGCATCTGTAGGTATATTATTTTGCTTAATCCGCATATCCATCTATACATTCGCATCTCCACAGCCTGTTATTTTAATTTGTTCCAATAACGTGGTGGAACGCTCAGTTCCGCACATAAACGACAGGTTTTACGATTCTCTTGTAAGTTTCCGGTCGTAATCACGATCAATGCTGCTTGATCGATCGAGGTAAATACCTATTATACTTACATATAGATCACGCATCCTTTTTTTTTTAATTTGTTGGCATCTGTATACACAGTCTAGGCATAAGCCTGGCCGCGCACCCCGTCATTACCCACCTACATACTTACCAACTCCTTATTCTGTTTGAAGCGGTGAAAATTTCTACATTATTTAATCTGTTTTATCATAAATTCTACCACATCAAGGCAAAAGAAACAGTAAATCCTAATGTCAATGACTCAAGCTTTCATTGCCTAGTTTTAAAATAGATTGCAGATCTGGCAACCTGACTAAAACTAATGCAATTAAAAGTATTTGCGTTCGAGTGTGTGCACTCATTGGCGATTTTATATCATTTAGAACATCAACTCTATATAGATAATTATGAATTGGATAAAGATGCCTTCCAGCGGGACGTGAAGTCACAGACCGTGGAATAACGTCGCATTACCAAACGGTATTTATTTTGTACATTCGTGGATTTAGTGGTATAAGATTTATAATTTTTTTTTTTAGAACTCAAATTATTCATATTTAATTAGATACGGGTAACAAGTATTGCAACCCGACTGATTTTTTTTTTATTTTCATTAAGTGGTTAAATCGTTCAGAAGTTATGGTGCAATAAAGAAAACCACAAACACGCATACATAACACTCTTTTTTGGGCAGTCGTGTAAAAAAAAATGTAAATCGCATGAGGAGTAGGCCTACATCTAAAAACCAGCGTCGTGTGCCCTCGGCTTTATGCTGCTGAGACTGGATGGATCCCATATGACATGCTCGATTCCAGATATCTGTGTATGTTGGTAAACTAACTCCTAATCTTATTACTGCATTGCACGTACCTACATACTGCAAACATTGTACATCATGTAAATTGTTATTGTCAGATAATAGTACATGATGCAACAAGTGCGCGAAGTTGTTTATTACAATCGAGACGGGTTTTGGCCTAAATGGAGTAGAGACTGTAAAAAACAACGCGCACGAGTTTCATACGACGTTTTTCAACACACTTGTGAGGAACAAATACAAAAAAAATCGATAGGAAAATATGTTCTTGATCTTTTTGATAGCAATAATAATCTGATAAAGAAGGTTTATAATTAAATCTTCTAATGTTCTACTTCAGTAGGTAAAAAACTCTTTGGTTTGTTTTTATATGAAAAACGAACGAAACAATCAACAATCTTCTTGGTGAGAAGTGTGGAAACGTTTTGTTTTTTTTCTATTTAAAACACTAGTGCGGTAAAGTAAAAAAAAGCACGTGTGCATAATAGACTATATTATGACACTAAAATCGGTGCATTTAAAGGCCCGTTACGAGCGAGTGTGTTGAAATATTAGGTCCTTACATATGAAATTGGCGTTTTTCGTACTGGCCACTTTAATCACGAATTTCTCCTCTTTGGTAAGGAATTCCAAATTCAAATTTGTACAGCTATAGACTCATGTATTTGTGCTTCGATGATCGTCATTCATTTGTTTTTTTTCTTCTGTTTTTTTCTGTTTGCGTCACTCATTTTACAAAATGGAAAACCTTAAATATCGCATTATTTACGAGTACGAGTTCCGCCGTGGCACTAGTGCTGCGGAAACAACTCGAAGGGTGAATGATGTGTATGGCGGTCGTGTTGCAAAAGAAAACACAGTTCGTTTTTGGTTCCAACGTTTTCGTTCTGGAAATTTCGACCTGCAGAACAAGCCCCGTGGACGGCCTGAGACTCAAGTTGATAATGAAGAGTTGAAGGCTATTGTGGAAGCGGATCCATCGCAAACCACGTCCGAGTTAGCTGCAGGCTGCGATGTTAGTGATAAAACTGTTTTAATTCACTTGAAGCAAATTGGGAAGATTAAAAAGCTTGAAAGGTGGGTACCTCACGAATTGACTGAAACAAACCGGCAAACGCGCGTCGACTGCTGCGTTACATTACTAAACCGGCACAATAATGAAGGTATTTTAAACCGAATCATTACCTGTGATGAAAAATGGGTTCTTTACGATAATCGGAAGCGCTCAGCGCAATGGTTAGATCCTGGCCAGCCAGCCAAATCCTGCCCCAAGCGAAAATTAACCCCAAAAAAGTTACTTGTAAGCGTTTGGTGGACTAGTGCCGGTATTGTTCATTACAGTTTTTTCAAATCTGGCCAGACTATTACGGCTGATGTCTATTGTCAGGAATTGCAAACCATGATGGAAAAGCTAGCGGCTAAACAACCTAGGCTGGTCAATCGCTCCACGCCACTGCTGCTTCACGACAACGCTAGACCACACACTGCGCTACAGACGGCTACTAAATTAGAAGAGCTTCAATTGGAAAGTCTAAGACATCCTCCGTACTCCCCGGACCTTGCTCCAACAGATTACCATTTTTTTCGAAAGTTGGATAACTTCTTGCAAGGGAAAAAATTCAACTCCGATGGGGCAGTCCAAATCGCCTTCAAAGATTTTATTGATTCCCGTCCGACTGGTTTTTTTAGTAAAGGGATCAATGAACTACCTATGAGATGGCAAAAGTGCATAGAAAATAATGGTTCATACTTTGATTAATTAAATATATTATATTAAAAAATATTCGACTTTTTGTTCCTCCCATACAAAACGCCAATTTCATATGTAAGGACCTAATAGTAGTTTATGCAGCTGTCATATAATCAATCCTCTATTATATGACAGTTGCATAAACTACTATTTCTTTATTCTTCTTTTTTTCCTTTCTATTGTAACGAGTATTGGGCAGTCGAATTTTTTTAAGCAATCCGTTTAATTTTCTTATAGTATACGTGTCACCTGGCTGATAGCCTGTAAACGTCTGTCCGTTACAGTTGCAGTGTTATCTTTGTTAATTAACATGACACTGAACTGCACTCGTCGCACTGAAATGTTAGTTCTTATGTCTCGTTCGTCAACTAATTTCACTTGCTACAGTGCCTTTCACACCTAAACACAGTAGTTTTGTACACTACTGATTCATGGCAGATTATCTGACACTGCAGAGGTACCCACACTGACGGAGTTTTGGTAAAGAGACTTTCCACTTGGTATACACATCGTGGAATGCACCTTTTTGATGTGGGAACGGTATTCTAGGATCCCACATTCACGTAGGCAGGTAGGGAAGTCATCTTTTTCCTCAACAAAAAAAATATATTTTCCATTACATGCGTTAATTCTGTCTAAAAGTAGTAATAAATACTCTATGATGTATTCCTAGTAATATTTTTTACCGGCTGTATGCCTTTATTAACTAATTACTACAAACTATATACGACACAACAGCTACTACAATGAAAGCATTTAGACAACCTACAAGTCATTGCTTACTCAGGCAGTCCAAATGTCAATTGCTTCTCTTATCTCATGTATAAAACATTACCATCGCAATTACTTATTCATTTTGATAGATATATACTATGGAAAACAAAATAAGGGCCGCTAAGCTTATTCATATTTAAGTGCACTGAATTAAACTGAAAGTATATAATAAGTAGCATTGTATGGATATTACGAACTATATCATATTATACGAATATACAAGATCATTATTTTAAACAATTCTTAGCGTACATTGAAAGCAATAACATTGCTTTGTAGTTACATACCTAAGATAAGTAGACGGAGCCCTTTCCATGCAAACGAAGTTTCGTCATATGTTACATACCACGTGTTCAAACTAAGTGAAATATTGTGTGCATATTGCTGAGTCTAATATCTATGCTTCTGGTTTGCCAGTTTTTCGATTTATTATATCCCTAAATGTCAAAATAACAATTCCTATACAAAACAATTTTTGGAACAATTTTTGAAAATCTTAAATTAACGGAAATCTGGCCAAAGAAGCATAGATATTAGGCTCAAGGATATACAAGCAAAGTTTCACCGAGTTTGAACGCTTGGTTTTCAAAATATGATGGAACTAAGATTGTATCTTTACTGTTTTCGAGGTACAGCAACAAATCTTAATGCTTTATTAATATTGTTAGGTTTGCAATAACGCCTGCTACGCGGATCAAATGCCCCTTATTTTGTAAATCTTAATGCCCCTTATTTTGTTTCTAGTATATAACTCTGAATCACAGCCAAAAAATTATAATTGAGCATTTCTTATCAGTTCATTTATCAGCGGCTGATTCCATATCAATTTATTGATCAGCTACTCATAAATAATCAGTTTAACGCCATTTTGATTTCACTTCAGCCTATCTACAAAAGTACTTCATTGATATTCTGTGTGTCAGCCTATCTACGTAGATAGATAAGTATCGACGTAGTAACTTCAGTAAGGCTGCTCGCTCCATCGCTATACCTAGTTAAAAATATTGGCCAATAGTAAGTCAGGTCTCGTTCAGATAGGATTCAGTATCTTAACCAGCCTAAAAAAAGGTTACATTAATTTAATAATTTAATCACAGCAAAAAGTAAGATCAAAAAAATTTCTATGTTTTAGATAATTTTAAAGCTGCAAATTTAATAGTTAGTAAATATAGTAAGTTGCCCGTGGGGTGCCGGGCTAGAATGTTACCCCCCCATCTCTACCCGTAGGTGTCGTAAGAGGCAACTTAGGGTAACGTCAAAAGGTGGGCAGCCGTGCTTTCTGAGGAACTAATATCTTACACTGCGATCCACAAGACGCCTGCCAAGCGTAAAGAATATGGATATCACCCCCATAATGGGGGAGGCTCTGTTCAGCAGTGGACAATGCGGCTGTTACAATAAGGGCCTGTTTCAGAATGTTCGAGTAAGTTCCGGTTATACTACCCAGAACATAAAATAACTGTATGATAAAAATTACAGTTAAAATGTAGCGCGTTTCAAGCTTTAACCGATGGATAGGCTAAATCTATGACTGTGAAACGCAAAGATAGTGTTTTAGTTATTAAATATGTTCTGGGTAGTATAGCCGGAACTTACTCGAACATTCTGGATATAGCAAACTTTTTCTGATATCCCTAACTAACTTACAAGTACTGCATTGTGAATCTTCGTTTAGAGTATTTGTTGTTTGAATAAAGGATATATTACAAATTATATCGAAATTCTGAAGCAATGACGGCCGAGTGGTAATAGCTATGGACTGCCGTGCCACAGGTCCATATATGTTCGATCCCCACCGCCGGTTTGAGCTTCACCGCATTGTGGAAGAGATTTTGCTATCCCTGATAAGAAATTAAAAAAAGTAGGCTCTTAACGAGGGTTATGGGGTTTATCTCAAAAATTAAAACAATATGTGGTCAAATACTTTTAATATTGACAGTCCCCCTTTATTTACATGAGATATAAAAAAACTGACCTCTAGATAGTATTACAAATTTCCTTATTCGTATTTCATACCATTTCGAAGCTAGAGAGACTGATAGTATCGTAAATAGAGATCCATTTTTCCTTAAAACAGACATATGCATAAACAGCTGACGCTTACGTTGTACGATAATTGAAATATTACACAACCTCGGCTGAGTTATTGTTCATTATCCATCTTTAATTTTTCATAAACACTGGTTGGTCTTCATCACTCATCGCGATAATCCCTAAATATAATCCTATTTGAAGAAACGCAGACTTTTTCGGCTAATATTATTGTGAAACTATTATTTGGTTATGGTACGAGCACAGATTATACAGGAAAAACATATGAAAGAGTAGGTTCTGCTGCGCCTAATTATTCGTGTTTAGTTGAAATGGAAATAAGTATTACCAGATAATTAGTTTGTACAATTGGACTGCCTATGAGTCTGCAATGACTTATAGGGATCTAAAATGCTTTTATTGTAGTAGCTGTAGTGTTGTATAACATTCGTAGTATTTTGTTAATAAAGGCATACCTCCAGTTGAAAAGAAAATTGTACAATTGTATCATGTACAAACATTTTCGAAGCAGTGATGGCTCAGTGGCATTGGCTATGGACTGCCGCGCAGCAGGTCCATGGTTCGTATCCCGCCCCAGGCTTGAGCTTCACCGCATGATTGAAGGGCATTTTCGAATGCCAGAGTAATAGCTACCACCCTCAAGTAGAAAATCTGTCGCCAAGCACCTAACAGTGTACCGGCAGCAGTCCTTGAGAGCCAGTAAAATTACAGGCACATGAGACCTAACAACTGTACGGTGTAACAGGCACAGTGCAAATTCGACGTTGACGAAATGCATCTGTTATAGGCAGAGGTCAGCCCACTTAACATCAGGTGGGCTTCGGACTTGTTCCGTCACAATAACAAAAAAATAATATAGTCATGAAAAATTTTAAAAATATTTTGTCATTATTTTTAAGATTGCTTCGTGAGCTTAGGTATAGAATATCACGTATCATTTGAGGTAGGTATAATTTAAATATAAAAAAAAACTTTTTTTAGAAGCGGAGCTCTTTATGCTAATTCGTCCGGGGAAGTACACTACACCTATTTCTACCGCCAAGCATGCATTACTATGTTCCGATTTAAGGGGTATGGGTGCCAGTGAAATTACGAGTATATGAGACTTACTACTTTAGTTCTCAAGGTGATGGGCGCAGTGCAGTTCGGCACTGACAAAATGTATCTGTTATGTGCAGAGGTTACCGCTTAAAACCGGGCCTCGTGCTTGTCGTCGTGGCCATCTTCTTAAACAGTTTCCTGCCTAAGGTATAGTGGTTCCAGGGCGGTGCCCTCTTTCCCGGCTCTTCTTCACCTATAAACATAGGTGAGTCTCTTCTGCGACTCTCAAGTCAGGTGATGCCTGCCGTATTTTATTTCTGCAGCAAACGTGAATGCTGGCTCCGCGGTTGTTTCGTCGGAGCAACTATAATAATAATATATAATAATAATATAATAATAATAATATAATAATAATAATAAATTCATTACAAGACACGATCATTTCATTCACTAACTACTAAACTAGGCTGATTGGCCTGTATTATAGTGATACTCCCCTGTTCTATTTTATATCTTGGATCTACAAATACAATACAATATATAGATTAATAATTACTTTAAAATTCTACAAGGTTATTATTTACATTCGAATTAGATACAGTATACAATAATAATAATAATAAACAATAAAAAAAATTTATAATAATAAGCTCGTTTTATCAAACAAAATAAATAAATTCAATATGCATTATTTTCCTATTTCCAAATATATCTTATTATATCCTTATAATTATTTAAAATATTAATAAATAAATCACTAAAAAAATATGTTCTTGGAGGAAGTTCGTGCATGCGTTGTGTGTGTCTATGTGTTTGTTTAAGAGAGAGTGTATGTGTGTGCATGTGATGAATAGTGAAAATAATGTATTGTCTGTATGTCTGGATTAGGCCGCCTATTGTGAAACTTTTTGCAATTTTTTTTAGGAATCAATTTTATATTTTAGTGGTATAACAATAAAGAATTATTATTTATAGGCCAATGATAGTAGACGCACTAGGCCTGTTTCAGATGGAACTGCATGTATGCTTATATACCAGGGGTGCAACAACATACAGAGCTTCACAATAATAAAGCTATGTTTTCGTTGGTTTCGTTCACGCAAAATGTATAGCAGAGTGCTGGAATTCCATTTAAAGCCCCGCGGAACCCAACTGTGCGAAGGGCAGTAGAACCATTAAACATAAATAATGGCCCGTGAGCTGTTTACATCTGCTTATAGTTTCATATTCAAGCTAAATACATCTTTATGATGCTCTAAATACGCTGAAGTACTATATGCCTATAGAATTTACAAAGGCAAGTAACAGGCGTACATAATCGCAAAGGATGTCACCTAAATGACGAATGATATGCTTTTTTACTGCTGAAGGATAAGCCAGTATTAGGATTTCACCTAATACTAAGGGCTGTTGCAGTCGAAGATGTTGTTCAGACTAACTTACAATTACTAGCTCTTAAGGACAGCTGCCGGAACACACCGTTAGCGGCATTGCGACAGATTTTCTACTTGAGTGTGGTAGCTAGCCAGGTGGGCATTCTCAAAATGCCCTAATACCATGCTATAACGACTGCCATCGTAAGACAACAACCGGGACCGACGGCTTAACGTGCCCTCGGAATCACGGAAGCGCTCAGTAGTAATGACACAGCAAAGTTAAGCAACGTCGCCCGCGGTCATGAGTTGGATGGGTGACCGCTAGTGACATTACTACTGAGCGCTTCCGTGCTTCGGAGGGCACGTTAAGCCTTCGGTCCCGGTTGTTATCTTAGGATGGCAGTCGTTATAGCATGGTGGTAGGGCAATTTGCGAATGCCCGCCTGGCTAGCTACCACCCTCAAGTAGAAAATCTGTCGCCAAACACCTAACGGTGTGTTCCGGCAGCTGTTCTTGAGAGCCAGTAATTCTAGGTTAGTCTGAACAACATCTTCGACCACATCATCACTTACCATCAGGTGAGATAGTGGTCAAAGGCTAACATATCAGGCATAAAAAAAAAACACTAGCGGTCACCCATCCAAGTCATGACCGCGGCGGACGTTGCTTAACTTAGCTGATCGATTAAGAACGACTAAACAAACTTCGCTACGAGCGCTTTAACTCAATATCTGCGCATGTCGGCGCTTTTTCCCGATTGTCCACCTGGTTGTCCAGTATAATTGGGCCCACGTCATATCACCACAATGAACTGAACACGTTTCTCAACAAACTGGGGAGTACTCGACAGCTTCTCCAGTGGCGATCACAGTCCCAGATTTAATTCAGAATCTTTTTCCTCTATTTACAGGTGAAGATGAGCGTGATGGAGGCAGAGGGTGAGATCCCCGCGCCCCCGGCCGGCACGCCCGCCACCCCCCTTTCACCGGCCACCCCGGCCGATGGAGCCCCCGCCCTTCCCGTACCAGCTGCGCCTAGGAAACCTCCCCGGAGAGGCTTGAAGGTCCAGCAGGAGCGCCCCAAGCGAGCCCTCTTCTGCCTCAACTTGAAGAATCCACTGAGGAAGCTGTGTATAGACATTGTGGAGTGGAAGTATCCTTTTCAGTAATAAAAGCGCTTCGTCAGCAATGCAGGTATGGCACAGTCTTTATTTACGTGGTATTTTCTAGGTACTCCACGAGAAGATATTTTGCAAAAATTATACTTAACAACTGAAAAATTATAGTGGGACTAAAAAATAGAGTTGTTATTTAACATAGGTAGCTAAAATAACATGTTATGATATAGTAAAGGACTTGAAGTTATTACTTGAGTAGATGAGACTCGACAGAAGTCGCTTCTTTGCGAGTACGCTTTCATCTGTCTCCCAAAAGATAAAAACATCACCAAAAAGTGCAATAGTATCACTGTGTCTTTCTTCCTTTTTCAATGGGTGGTTCCCATCCAATCACATAAAACTGATCCCTCTGAATATTTGTGGCATCGGTTCCCACAAAATATTATTTAGCATGTCCATCGCGTAGGATCCCAAACGAAATCAAGTAACAAAACAACCAATCAACATCGTAGGAACATATGTTTTGAATGTTAAATAAGTATATCATCGTCGGCAAAATTGTTACGTAATCTCCTAGAAGTTTCTGATCTCTTAGAGTAGGCACTTACTCGTATATTTATTAGCCACAAATGACCAATTACCAGCTGAACACTATAGGCAAATGAAATATCTTATGTTTTCGAAAAAATGTCTATGATATACCTAAGGACCTTCTAAGTAATAAAATACAAAACGTTTTAGCATATACACTTTTAACGATTATGCTCGCCTAGTAACTTTTATTTGGAATAACACTTTCTCTTTTCAAGTATTTCGAGTCAGGTATGTACTGTAGAGGAGTCCAAAGAGATTAAGCGCACAAATACTCTTACCTCGTTTACGATTATGCTCGCCTAGTATCTTTAAATTCAATGAACACTTCCGTATTTTGCTTTTCTAATTGCAGAGTTCCATGAGATTATGTCACACTTTTCTAACAGTACAATTTCAAAACCTAGCATTTTAGTCCACGATGATAAATCAATGAATGGCTAATTGATTTTCGGGATCGGATTAGATTTTTATTTTATTTGTTCGTATGTGTGAGATTCGTTGGGGACTACCCTTTTCTATGATGTGGAACTACCATAACGCAAATTTTAGTAATAACATGATATGGGTGGTGATGTATCTACTTGTAAGTTTTTTTTTTGTTATCTTGATAGGTTAACCTTTGACCACTATCTCACCTGATGGTAAGTGATGATGTGGTCGAAGGTGTTGTTCAGGCTAACCTAGAATTACTGGCTCTCAAGTACAGCTGCCAGAACACACCGCTAGGAGCTTGGCGACAGATTTTCTACTTGAGGGTAGCTAGTAGGTGGTAGCTAGCCAGGCGGGCATTCGCAAAATACCCTACCACCGTGCTATAACGTCTGCTATCCTAAGACTACAACCGGGACCGACGGCTTAACGTGCCCGAAGCACGGAAGCGCTCAGTAGTTGTCACCAGTGGTCACCCATCCAACTCATGACCACGGCGGACGTTGCTTAACTTTACTGACCAGTTAAGAACAGCTAAGCAAACTTCGCTACGAGTGCTTCGAAAAATAAACTACAGATATTTTATACCAGACAAATTTTAACTTTGTTTTAAAACAGGAATGTTTTCGATTCATTTACCGTCAAGGTCCCGAGATACTTGGTTATTACTTATGTACATGAATTTTACACTAGGTTCTATGTACTGTCTCTGTCTGTATGAAGTAATCAATTAAATAATAACAAATTCTTTTAAAATATTTTAAGAAAACATCAAATTAATATTTTAATAAAACACTTAAAAAATATAAAAATATATCTAGTGACAATTCCGCTTAATATTCCTGCTAAGCCGAGGTGACGTCACAAACGCCACGCAGCCAAACCGGAAGAATTTTCGACGCGTCTTGCTTCTACACAAAGCATCCTCAGGAGGTCTTGACTCTACGAGCGCACGATCGAGCCTGAATCTATTCATAATCAATTAAATTGTTTTTTGTTCATAACGCTTACTAAAGAATTATAAGCTCTTAAGGACAGCTGCCGAAACACAGCGTTTAGGGGCTTGGTGACAGATTTTAGGACTAGACTATTTAAGAGTGGGCTAGTCTGACTAGCATTCGCAAAAGGCCACACCACCATGCTATAACGACTGCCATCATAAGACAAAAATTTTATGGGATTGTGACATTTATGTCGGAACAAGCTCGTGGTCCACGATGCGATGCCCACCGCCAGCTTGAGCCTGACTGCATGGCATTTTGCGAATCAGGCGCATACCAAGCAGAAAATCTGTCGCCAATCACCAACGGTGTGTTACGGCAGCAGTCCTTGAGAGCCAGTAAAATTACAGGCACATGGGGCTTAGCAACTGTATGCCTTTTTGATATTTGGGCTCAAATACCAAAATTGAACTAGAAAAGTATTGTTTTTCAGGCAGGCTCTAATATATTAGAAGTAAGATAACAAAAAACTTTTATATGCACGCTTATAATCTGAGTATATCTTTTTAAAAATAAATAAATTGGTGACTGTCAAAGTTGTCAATTGTATATGATTTTTGTTACGGGGTTACCCCAAATATGCGTTAGCCGGCCGGCCGAATATGCGCGCATCTGTACAAACCGGCTAGCCATCAGGTATCTGACATTTCGGTATATCATATACTATATTCTCTAACCGTGACTTACAATGTAGTATTAAAGCTGTGATATAAAACCAAGAAACATTGTTTTATTACGAGCTGTTGCAATGCGGAACCCTAAAATTGCGACCGACTCGCTCTTGGCCAGTTTTTAGCATGGCACGGCTTTACCTCCTTCTTAAATCATGGAAACACTGTGTTAGTTAAACAACAAAAATTTGCTAATAGTTTTAACCATAGGCTTAGGATGTACCGAAAAAATCCTAGGTCTGTGGTTTTAAAAATCCCATGTTAAAACCATATGTTTTAAATAACCGGCTGTACTAACGCATAATGGTCGATGAAGTCTGATGAAGGGCATTGGACATGCCTGAAACCTAGGTCGCCAATCTAAACCAATACGCGTGAGTAATTTGCTCATATATCTGTCAAAATTTGAGTTTGACGTTTGTGCACACGCTACAATACCTATTTTGTGTGCGTTACAATACGGTTTAAATCATGCAAACACTGCTTCCATTGAATACATTGCAAGCGCCTGGTTCATAATTGAAATACTGGTCCATAGATCAAAGAAATATTTATTGTATGCAAACAATTTGAACCAATTAGCAGCCGCGCTTATGATCTAACTAACATCTGTTAATTTGCTTCTTCGCAATTAATCCCAAATAACATTATGGGTATTTTAATTTTGATTACGTGTTCTACTAACAATGTTATTGTGTTAGTTGTGGTGTCTCTTTTGTTTTTCATAAAATAAACATCATGGTTGGTAACATAGAGATATTGGAAAGCATCTGGTGGATTTTCCCGTGTAACCAAGCGTTCTCATCATATTCAGCATTTCCCACATGATTTATGACACTAGCATGAACGGACATTGGCAGAATTGTGACAAGTCGCCACAGAAGCCATAAATATAAAAAGTCAAGTCAACATCTTTCCCCTTATATCAACCTCTTAAGACAACCCGTGGGTGTCGTATTTTTCCCTTAGTCTCCTAAGGGAAAAATACTGGAAGGCAGCAGCGCCTTCTAAAGAACTGCCATCTTACACTGCGATCCCCAAGCCGCCTGCCAAGCGTTGGGATTATGGCAAATACCCCCTAAATAGGGGAGGCTGTGTTCAGCAGTGGACAGTCCGGCTGATACAGTTAGTCAACATTCAATTCAAATATCAACATTATTAGATGCAATTAAATGCATTCTTATCTGAAAAAGATTGTTTTACGTGTTAAATTTTAACTACAACAACAAAAATCTCCTCATCTATGTATTTGTCAAAAACTGGCAAACCAGAAGCATAGACACTCCGCTCCGCCAGACCAGAGCGTGGACACGGAGGCGACCCGATCGCGCTCGCACTCCGTCTCCACTCAGAGGACTTGGGGTGTAGGCCGTGGGGACAGCCCTGATGGGGGGGATCAGGGTTAGGTCCTCATGAGGTGTGGATGCCCTCGTGTTTCGGGGCATCCTACGAGGCGGCACTGGGAGGGAAGTTGTTCCCAGAGGCTGGGCCCGTTTAACCCGTTTAAAGTGGGCAGCAACAGTCGGTGGGGGCTGCGGATGTGAGCGCGAGTGACCCCGCGGCCCTTGCCACTAGTCGAAGACGACGGAACACCATGAGGTAGTGGGTTCCCTATTGACTCTGAGCTCGACATAACCACCTGCTACCCGGCGGGTGTGAACGCGTAAATGCATTTTCCTCATGTCAATAAAAAAAAGGCTCAACGACATACATGCAAAATTTCACCGAGTTTGAAAACTTGATATTTAAAATATTTAAATATCAAGTGTCCAACTACGTTTGTATGGAAAGCGGTCCGTGAACTCTTAGCAAAAATTGTGTTTAAACCTCCCTAATTTTTAATTACACCAACGTCATATCTGGCACAAATTGTTGAAGAAGCTACACGACTAAGTTTACCTTGGACCTTCCCAGCGGCCATTGAGTCGGCTAAAGTGTCGTTTAAACAGAAAGGAGGGGTAATGTTGATGAGGAACTCCGTAAATGGGCTTAATGGGTAGTTAAGGGAATAAGGTAGGCGTCAAGCGGGAATTTTTAGTGGACTCTACATATAAAAGCTATACTTAGCTTTCGCCCGCACGACTTCGTTCGCGTTATTTTTTTTTTTATTGGATTGTGTCGCTACACTCGTGAGGTCCACCTCTGCCATGCAGGTGCATTTCGTCCCGAGTGACGAACTGCACTGCGCCCGTTACCCATAGACATACAGTTGCTGAGTCTCATGTGCCTGTAATTTAACTGGCTCTCAAAAACTGCTGCCGGAAGTTAGTTAGTTCCTTGGCGATAGATTTTCTACTTGAGGGAGGTAGCTAGTTATCGAGCATTCACAAAATGCCCTTCCACCAAGCGGTGAAGCTCAAGCCAGCGGCGTGAATCGAACCATGGACCTGTGGCACGGCAGTATAGCATAGCTATTACTACTCGGCTATTATATTGCTTCAAAGTGTAAATTGTTTTACTAATGCGTAACGCAAAACTTTAAGGGACCCTTTGATACAAACTACTAGCATGTAACGAAGTCACCAGGGTTTAATAGTCACGTTCCGGTGCACAGTAACGTATGGGAGTTGATACCATTATCTTTCGTCTCCCATCATTATTATGTGATGTGGGGAATGGGCATCAGTGCTATGCACTCTGGCCCAGGCTCTTCTCACACCCCTAACTAGGGGTCTTTTTGCATCTTTTCGCGGTGCTCAGGGTATCGATGTAGTGCAGGCCTAGACCCGGCCTCCGCTCCACAAGGGCGATCAAGCCGCGCCAGGTTGATCCCTCGCCTGCACAGGAGAAGCCCAGAGGACTAATGAGCTCGCTGGCAGCGGCAGCTGGCGGTTCCTGCACTATCACTCTCTCTCTCTCGCTCTTGCTCGGGTATAGCGCCGTCTCGCTCGTAGTCTTAAATTAGTAATTAAATTAGTAGAAGTGCAAAATACACAAATATCTATGGTAAAAATTAAAACTCCGATAACTAAATTCTCAAAAAGATTGATTGCCGTAAGATAACATTTCGTGTGGTTATTCAAGGTGACTATATACATAATTATCTATAAAAAAAACAATACATTCATTCATTGTGGTGTAGGTATATCGATTCTAAAGACGAGCCAAATATATATCCGACTTGGAACATCCATCTATTTTTTAAGTCTGTTTAAAAAAAATAGTTTTCACAAGTTATTCGTGGAAGACTATAAAACATTCAGGAAGTTTACTTTAAATATAAATACGTATAACAATGTTCATATTGCTTCTGAACAATATAAATAACTGGAATTCTTGATATTAAAACCTCTCCGACCTTGCCTCTGATCGTTGCTCCCGTTGCTCACACGTTTATGATATTTTTATGTTTGTTTTATCGGAAATAAGCGATTTTCCCCAATAATTTGTGGTATGTGGTATACCATTATACTTGAGCTATGAAATGCTTTAGTGGTACAGTTAAGAGTATAGCGATTTTTACGTCGGTATCATCTTATTAGGATCCAAATCACAACAAACAGTTAATCAAAATAATAAAACAGGTGAAGGAAGTACTAGTTGGTCTTCGCTCTTTTAAGGCTAGAGTGCTCGTGGAGCTTTCCATACAAACGTAGTTTTGTCATATTTTAAATACTAAGTGTTCAAACTCCGTGAAACTTTGCATGATCGGCCTTGAGCCTAATATTTAAAGGTCTGGTTTGCAAGCTTTTAGTACTAATAGAGTTTTCAAAAATATTATTATAAAATAATTCTTGTAGGATAACAATAAATTATTTGCGCAAAACACGATTATATATACATAATATGACTCACATATGTGCAAGTTATAAACAGGTAGAAAGAAGCTTAGTGCTTTTCGATCGTGTTTTGTCCTAAGGCGTCCAACTTTCTAGAGCGATGGCATGCATAAGTAAATATTAAGTAATATATATCAGAAAAGTAATCAATACATTAATGAATGCCAAAAAAACTTACTAAAGAATTATATATCAATAATGTTGATTACAAATTACAATGAAATTAATATATAACAAAATTAAAAAATATCACATATTACCAACGAGTAAATAGATAAGAATAATATACTACAACTACGAAAAAATAAATTAACAACAAAAATTTGTCAAATGCGAAGAGATCGTCAGTTTTATAAAAACTTTAACAGATGTTTTTTGAGTGCCTTTTTGACAAGTTAATTTTGAGGTCCTTTATTTCTTTAGGGAACTTGTTATATACATGTGGACTCATACACACTACAGTGTTAGTCATTAAAGTTGTCTTAGCTACAGGCTTACATAATTTATTTTGAAAATGATTAAATGTAAAAATAATTTATTTACGACAGCAGCAAATTACACCAAGTGACAAACAATAATTATAAATAAAATATACATGAAAATTTGGAAAGTAATCGCTACGTGTCATAAATTGCTCCCAAACTCAGCATTTGCTAATGTAGAGAACCAGCGCTGGTCTTCCGTTGGGGCCGGTTTGTGACGTCACAGAGGATTTATATAACAACAGTTCCAAATAGAACACAAAAACAACTATATAAAAATGTAGATGAAAAGATCAACACCACAAGAAAATTTTACAAATTGTAGCATAAGTATGTAAGAAAATATGAATTTATTATCATACACGTAACAAAAAATAATATATGAAATATAAAATTATATAAATATATATAATTATTTGATGCTTACGTTGTAGTTATAATATGTATTATAACTACGATAAACCACTTACTCTACTATAATCTACTTATTTTGATCTCGTCTATTTCTAACTACATGGTCTGACAGTAGCCTGACAATGATGAAAATCGCTCTGAATTATATTTAACAAATAGTGCTACTTCTAATATGTGTGACGTCAATGACAGAAGTGTAATTATAATATGTTTAAAAAAAATACTGTATGAAGCTATCAGTCTTTTTTAATCGCAACATCGCTCTAATGCATCGTTTCTGCCTCTTAACAACAATCTCCTGATCGGTAGAGTTGCCCCAAAATATGATTCCGTATCTTAACATGGATTCAGCCAGTCCGTAGTAAGCGGTAAGTAATGCAGTTACAAGTTGAGGGTGGTAAATAAGCTGGAAAAGAAAACAACTGAACGAAAACAAATTGAGGAATTCATTGGCAACGAAGCTCATCCTGTCAGAATTCAGGTGCACCCCAAAAAGATGCGTCATGGAATCCCTGACCACACATGTTTGTATATGTGGTATTTCCGCTATTGTTCCCTGTATTTCCGTCCATTCAAACGAGTATCACTGGCCCGACGCCAACATTGCCGGCATTTTTCATTCCTTCGAAATTGAGTAAGCAAAAACGGCTCATGTTGGAACTATGAGAAGTATTTTTAGGACTGTTTAAATGGATATAAATGTCTTACTTTGATCGTTTGATGTCTCTTTTGAGCTGAGATATTTCGATGAGGAATTCCGATCTACATATAGGTTTTGGTTACGGATATTAAAGTTATTATGAGAGTGACTATGTATTTAAAACTAGCCGTGATTCTGAAGGCCAAATGGACTACTATACCACGTGGCTAATCTAACAGCTGATTGGTAAGCCTGTGGCCACCGTCTCATTTGTTTCTTAGTGATGAGTTTTCAATGATAGTAAACAGGGTAGGTGCTTGGTGACAGATTTCCTACTAGGCACTTTCACTTCCTCCTATGTGAGTTTTAAGCAGGAAATACTTTTTCAATTTATCAATATTTCCCCTTACAACGATGATATATAGGTACCTACGTTTAAAAAAAACGTTCAGTGGGCTTATGTGAGTATATTATGTAGTAGTATATTATTATAGTCCTTCCGAGCTTCGGAGGGCAAATTAAGCCGTCAGTCCCTGATGTTGTCTTAGGATGGCAGTCGTTATATCATGGTGGCACGGCATTTTGCGAATTCCCGCCTGCCTGATACCACATACAAGTAGAAAATCTGATCGCCAAGCACCAGCAGCTGTCCTTCTGAGATAGTAGTCAAAGGCCAGCAGCTATAGTTTCTGAAGGAAATGATCGTGGCATACATAATTACAGGCAAACGGATACTGGGAAACTACAAGGGTTCCGTTATGTTACTAATTGTCTTGGTTTGTTCCATATTTTAGAATATATTGAGATAATACAATTTCAGGTTATGAGTGAGTGCTAGAGCTTAAGCCCCATAATGCTGTGCTAGAACTACGCCCCCGCCCCCGGTCCCCCTTTCTTCTTGTGGGAACCAACGACATTAAAACAGAAGGTACGCAGCGATCCCCAAGCCGCCTGCCAAGTGATTATGGCATACCCCACCCCTAAAGAAAAGAAGGCTGTGTTCTCAGTGAACGATCCTGCGGATGCAGTAAAGTAATAAAAGCCACGTATATCTAATAATTTCATAGCAACTACGAAGTCACGTTATTAAAAAAATAACAGCATATTTACTCACGCAAATGAAGATCACACCACATGTTCTGAAGACATCACTACAGAACATGTGCTGTCATCGCCACATAGCACGTGTTGTCGAGTATTGAGGTGAACGCGCATTTGTATGTCCTGTAGAAAGCTTCGCAAGTGAAGAATGAAATACATTTAAAAAAAGGTAAATTTTATTTTTGAGGGTAGCAAAAAATCGGCGTTGACGATCGATACGAGAGCTCCGTAACTTTCCTCGAAATATTGCCAAAACGACGATTTAGCAACATGAGCCGCGACCATCTCGCATAGAAAATCATTTTCTAATCCCCTACATGAAAATCAAAGTTGAATGCAAAGGAAAAGGAACCAACTACTACACGTCATGTAACATTACACACGGGGTGGGCTGAACCAGGAAGCCCTTCCTTGTTCCCTATTTTTCCAAACGGTTACATATTATACGTTGGTCGATGGATAGCTAATAAGAAACTTTTTATTTCTAAATATGATTACAAAATAGTACTAACGCGTGCTAAGCTAAAATTAAAAAAGTGAAATTGGAGCACGAAATTTCAGCTCGCAAGAGCCTTGCCCAGGTGGCCGAGTAGTTTAGGCAGGCATCGCGAAATCGGAGTATGTCGGTTGGATTCCCGCCCGGAGCATAAAATTTTGTACTCCAATAATTTGTTGTTTTTTTAGTTGACGCTCATTCCACACCTTCGCGATCAAATGCACGTCCACCTTTATTCTCCGTTGCTGTATCCACAGCACTTTAGGCGGTAATTCTTTATAATAGTACGGTTTCCACGTTGGCGCCTCGCCAGCACAACATCCGCTGCGGATTGAAGATTTCCAATATATTGGATTATTTTAATTGATCATCTGTATTTATTTATAACGATTATATTTAGGACGGAGCTGATGCGTTTAATTAGCTGAATTATATTTGCGGAGATTTAAAACGGTTATTTACCGAGGCGTATTCTGGGATTTTCCTAAAGTTAATATATATAATATAAATAGATAGTAAAAAGATTTTATTCCGCCACCAGAAATAAAAAATACAGCTCAAGAAGTCTAAAAGAACTTACTTCCTGAGAAGGCTCCGGACAAATACGAGAAAAAGATTGATTTTATTTTCCTCGTAGGTGTTTTATAAAGCACTATGTATCACTATTACGTCCAGCGGTAGCGTTGGACAAAGGCCTCTCTTATTAGGAGAGTTTGCTATAATTCCTGGGACCTTGTTTTTTTACAAGCTTCAGGCCCGCCTAGCAGCTAACGGTCGCCTATAGACATCTGCAATACTCTTAGTACTTAACAAAACTATAAATTAAAAAAAAAAGCTAAATATACTATAGGAACAATTGAACTCATGTGCGGGATTCGAACCCACGTCTATCCACCTCTTTAGCCGGGTTATGTTCTAACCAATTGAGCTAACATGACATAACTCAAATCTTTCCCATCGTTCTTTCACCATCGTATTAGGATGGATTGTATTTTTTTCCTATCGTATATTTGTAGTTTTGTGATGTAATCCGCATAGCAGGCGCTATTGCAAACATAACAGTATTAAAACTCTTAGTACTGTCAATGCGTTGCCGAAAAGCCTCAGTTTAATTGGCAATTCTCAGATGGCGCTGCTCCTCTTCTAGTTTTTTCCTCTCCGTCGCCTCTTACGTTGCTCACAGGAAGATATGGGGGATAGAATCCTAGCCCGGCACCCCACAGGAATTGTAATAATTTAACTTGTTACATTTCTATAATATCCACTCCATGTGCAGAAACAATAATTTCCTCAACTCAGCCATCAGACCGTTCGAGTGGATGATCCTGACCACAATCTTCGCCAACTGCATCGCGCTGGCGGTCTACACGCCGTACCCAGCCAGCGACTCCAATTACACCAACTGGGTTCTTGTAAGTACATTTTAAGCAAAAAAAACCTTGTGCTTCTAAAAATCCGGCCAAGTACGAGTACGAGGAAGATGTAGTGTGTATGTACATGCCTACATCGATTGAATATGTTTCTTAGGCTTAAAACAGTATGTAACCACAGTTGCTCCGTAGTCTCGCGGCAGCGTCCAATAAACACACACATATTTCGGAACACGTAGTATTATTTGAACGTCACCTTCTGATAGACAGTAACTCTATTCATAGTAAGTGCAATATACCAAGAAGCACAACAAAGACCTTTTTTGTTAGTTCGATTTGAAGGGGTAATTATGACTCTAAATACTAAATAATACATGCCATACTAGGTTGGATTATAGTACACTAATAAATACGCTCTTGGAAAATAAGTAAGCACAAAAAACATATTATATTCATATAAAAAAGCGTCTACGTCCAACTTTTAATATTTTTACAAGTTTCATGAAACTATATTTAGCTTTTGCTTCATATTTGTATTAGGTTCTTACCCAATTTTTCGAATTACTGATTGAAGTAAATTTTTAGCTTATAAAAATGACAACGTGGCGTTTTGTGTATGAAACAGACACAAGTCCAGGAATTGCCCTTTCAAAAATAGATGATTACAATGATTCATCTCTGAAATCAAACAGTGTACTGAACCCGTTTTCGTTAACAATTTGTTATACTTTACCCAGTTTGACAGTGTAACTAGTGCACTTTTAAAAACATCCGAATGTTTTAACGAAAACCATTATGGTTTTTTTAGATTTAGGATCCTTAGGGTGAATCCAACTCGCACTTCACTGTTTCATCACGTTTTTACTCATTCACTTTCTAATTTGTCTGTCTGTCTGTCATTCCAGGTAGAATTTTGCAACTCAAATTTCGAGCAATTCCCGATTCCTTTTATTCTTTTTAGGCGCATAAAAACGGGGTTTTAGGTTATTTTACCAACCAAAAATGTTATTATTGTTGTTATACCTACTTATTAAGTTTAGTCAACAGCTGTTACGGTAGAGAAGAAACAAAAAAATCTAAAATAAAAAACGGAATATTGCGTTACGGGATTGAGTTAATGCGTAACGGAATCCCGTAACGCATTATTGCGCATTACGCATGTAATGCGTTACGGTATTCGTAACGCATTACATGCGTAATGCGTTACGAATCCCGTAACGCATTACGCATGTCAAAGATAAAAAAAATATATACGCGTCGCTACTATCTATAGTTTTTGGAAGCCAGTTAAAAAATTTGCAATAACATGTTTCTAGTATGATACCCCCATTATTCTACTTGTTCTTATTTGTTGGCGCCACAATGTTATGATGCCAACTTTGTAAGCGGGGGCGGTTATGGGAAATTGAGAAGGTCTTTCTCAATGGTCCAGGTTCCTAAGAATCTGGTGCGTGGAGTCAAGAAAGGAAATCATGAGACTCCGGCAGGTGTGGACTGTATTTGGTAAAAGCCTTTCGATAGGGCTGGTTCGCGGTGCGGCGACAGAATAGAGGGTAGACCGGTTGGCAGCTAAAGGAGAAAGTTACAGGGTTACAGGAAAATAGGACATACACGCCTACCTTGTCTCCTTTTGCCTGCTTCTCCGTTGCTTGTGAGGATCTGGTATAGGCTTCTACAGCTTCCTGGATCCTTGTCTGGCCAAAGCGCACGCCGGCAATGTGCTTGCCTGGGCGCGGAGCTTACTTAGCGAACACTTCACGAAACACTCACGTTTGTGTTGACCTTTGATACTTATTTTCACTATTGCTGTCTATATAAACGTTAAATTGTATAACTATTCAAGTAACAGTTTCTCTGCCGTACTTTCTGCGGTTAGTAGTTGCCTCGACGGGATTTGACAACGTACTGATGCAATGGATCCATCTCGTCATATGTGAGAGGCAAATATGCAGTAGGCGTGCGTGGGAAAGGGATAATACATAGAAGTGAGGGTTGTACGGATATAACTGCCAACGCGATAAACTAAAAGACAGAGAACTGTGGTGGGATGACTATGCGCGCGAAATATGAATAATATTAAATGGTTTTGGCGGCAACATACCCCCGACCTTAAAGGGTTACCTTTAAAAAAAATTAAAAATTCAAGAATTATTTGTAGTGTTACATTAAGTGCGTATACCTAACCTTATAAATAATATTATATAGATCGTAAATCTACATATCTATACTACTGACTTGGCAATGGGCATAATCGAACAACAGGGCGCACGAATTTCCCTTTACTTGTCCTAACGGTTGCTACACGTGTTGTTCCATCCCTCAAAGGGTGAACTTCTACCACGACACCGAGAGGCCATGAAAGAGGCGGCACGTTGTCGACGATAATAACTACTACAGTTCCTAACTCGATTGGAGTAGACGGCGTAGTCCACTTACTACGGGACTGCAACTTAAAGCAAGTATTGCACTTGTGTATGCGAGGACGAATGATTCGCCGGGCGGCAAGGATCCAAAAACGATGCCTAAGCAATGACATAAGCTGCTCAGGACCAGCATGTAAGTACCTTTTATGATACGCATCTATTATGATATCGACCAAATGATCGTGTTTAGGTAAAACACACGGGTGTTTATGCGAATAACCAATAGCAGCATTTGAAAGACGTCCACCGGTGCGAATGAGCCCATTGTTATCCAAAAATGGTTTTAATTTTTGTAGTGCGGGGGAACAGTTTTGACCATTTTTCAATTTATTAATGTCGTCACTAAAGTGAACTTGTTGTAGCGTTAACACAACTTTAATTTCAGCGAAATCTAAATCAGAACCATTAACAGGTCTGCGCGGTAGTAACTTCAAAAAACGGAAGACGTATACTACAATTCTTAACAACTTCGACCACGAAGATATACGATGTGCGAGCTCGTAAATTGGCGATTGAATTGCAGCTACAGTAGTGGTATGGGCAAGCGGCTTTAGATCTGGCACTTCGTTCATGTCATCGTGATTGAACTCTGTAATTGGCCACTCAGAGACATCTTTCGAAGCCCACGGTGGTCCTGAGTACCATAGAGGATGGTCAACCAACATCGCAGGAGAAAGGCCTCGCGATAGGCAATCCGCAGGGTTGTCAACGCCTGCCGTGTGATGGAAACAAACGGCAGGTATATTATCAACAATCTTGACAACACGATTCGCAACGAACGTTTGCCATCTATGTGGAGAAGAGTTGATCCAACACAGAACAACCTTCGAGTCCGTAAAGGCGTAGATATTTGAGATTTTGTAACGTGGTTCAAAATTGTCCAGCACCTTACGCATCAATTTTGACAACAGAACGGCGGCGCATAGTTCCAATCTTGCGAAAGATAAAGTTTTAAGCGGCGCAACTTTAGATTTGGAACATACGAGCCCGACGTTCCTATTATCACCGTGCACGACCTGAAGGTAAATAACTGCACCGTAGGCGCGCTCACTTGCGTCCGAAAAACCCAAAAGGTTAGCTATGCAACCCTGGACTACCCCTAAATGACGCGGTATACGTATACAGTTCAGTGCAGGCAGCTCGCTGCAAAACTGTGACCACAATGTCACTATGCGTCGAGGCGGCGTGTCGTCCCAGTCACATTTCAAAAGCCAAAGTTCCTGAATTAGGAGCTTGGCGTGCAATATGACGGGAGCCACTAGACCTAAGTTATCCCATAAGCGTGCGACGACGGATAAAATAATCCGTTTGGTGCACCCTGGTTCAGGTGTGGCAACCCTGAAATTAAAAACATCGTCGGACCTATCCCAATGCGTGCCCAATATTTTATGTGGAGTGGCACCCCTATCGATCTCAAGATCTGGGGATGCACGATGCGAGGCGGGAATAGCACGTAAAACACTGGGAGCATTACTGGTCCATTTGACGAGGTCGAATTGACCACACTTGAATAAGGCGATAAGTTGCGTACATGCGGCAACAGCAACGGCTTCATCGTTCTGTGATGAATCATCTGCCATTATACTGAAGCATACATCGTCCATGTACGTGCAGCTTAATGCTATTGCGGCGGCTATGGGAAACCGGTGACCTTCGTCAGCAATCAGCTGATGAATGACGCGAATGGCGTGAAATACACTTGACTTCATTCCGAAACAAACCCTATTGAATTGGAAGACCAATATCGGGTCGTTTGGATGAAATCTGAAAAGAATTCGCTGATATTTGCGATCATTTTCGTGCATTCCAATTTGTAAAAACATTTGTCGACAGTCAGCAGAAATCGCAATTTTAAAAAGGCGAAAATTCAGAAGTATGTTATTTAAATCACCCTGTAGATTAGGGCCTGCGTGTAGTACTTCATTAAGAGACAGCCCTGTGCTGGTCTTGCTACTGGAGTCCAAAACCATGCGAATTTTTGTGGTCTTCTTATCTTCACGCTGGACGCAATGATGCGGAACGAAATAGGATGCGAAAGAAGCGATATTATCAACAGGGCCTATTTCAGTTATATAACCTTTATCAACGTATTCACGAATGATATCGTTGTAGGCGGCGCGCAGCGTATTTGACGAAGACAACTTCCGTTCCAAGCACAAAAATCGTCTATATGCGGTTGAGTACGAATTTTCTAATTTAAATACGTCGTCACTAAACGGCAAAGCAACGGTATATCTACCATTAGCATCACGCGTAGTAGTGGCGCGAAAATGGTTCTCACATTCAAGATCTTCTTGACTGTGGGCAGGTGGAGCGGTTACTTCTTCGAGTTCCCAAAACCTTTTCAGTAGGTGATCCAATGAATGTTGCACAACTGCACAACAAGCGGAGTTATGTTTGGGTATCAACATGGGAGCAGAACCCATAATTATGTAACCCAGAACAGTTTCAATAGCGGGCATCGTTCCGTCCACACTGCTATGTACCGATCCCGGTATCAACAGGTGCGGAAAAATATCTGCACCGAGAAGCACGTGAACCTCGGTGGGCGTAGCAAAGGTGCTGTCGGCGAGCGGCAGCGATTGAATATGCGTAAACGCAGAAGCATCTACGGGTAGCGAAGGCAAGTTATCAGTGATGCGGTCGACAACGAGTGCCGATACTTGAAAATGAACATTATCCGAAAATCGTGAATAAAATTTAAAGTATGTACATCCCCTTACAGACTTTTCAGAACCCCCAAAACCACGCACAGTCATCTGCGTATCTGTATTATAATTCAAACCCAAGCGCGTGCAACATTCGTAAGTTATAAAGCTGCTCGTTGAAGCCGAATCAAGTAAACATTTAACCAAATGTGCCTTACCGGCTTTATCATAGATAACGATTTGAGCGGTCGATAATAATACAGTTACGGGTTGTGTACATTGCGCGGTGTGAGCATTGCTACACGCGGTGTCCGAAGTTCGCGCGGCGATGGATGTATGTAGCGATGCTACGTTCGCATGACGTGTTTCCGTAGGCGATGGCGCTCGCGGCGGAGCGGTTGCGTTGGTTTCGGGCGCGGGCTCGATTCCCAATCCCAGCTGAACATCGCGTGGTTGCGATGTATTTTTGTTGTTTGCCTTATTAAAGTGCAACAAGGAATGGTGTTTCTGGTTGCAATTGCGACACTTAAAGGTTGAATTACATTCGCGGGTTTTATGTTTTAAACTAAGGCAATTAATGCATGCGTTATGTTCTTTAACACATTGAAACCGAGCGGAAGGCGTTAAATCGTTAAATTTAGGACACTTGAAGAAATGGTCATGTACGAAATTATCACAAAGACATTTCCGGTGTGCAGCGGATACGGCTACGTGAGCCTGTGGGTGAGGTACATGACTTCGCGGTTTATTAAAATTTCGTGAAGCAGTACTTGACGTACTTGCACTAGTTTGCGTGTTATGATAAATTTTAAATTGTCCTCGAATAAAATCTGACAGCTGATCAAACGTAGGTAAACTTTCAAAACGATAATGAGATTCAAATGCGCGGATTGTCTCTTCATCTAATTTTTTTAATGCTATATGTAGCAACATGTAATCTGTCAAATTATCAAGTTTTAAGTTTTTTAGCGCATTAGCGGCGGTAACAAACTGATCCATAAATGTTTGGAATTTAGCCGATGACGCGGGCCCGCTCAGCTTGAGATTCAATATCTGATCTAAGTAGGTAGATGCAAGCATGCGGGTGTCTTGGTACCTATCAACGAGACATTTTAATATAGTATCGTAATTATCAGCACACGGTGTTATTCCCGAGAACACTGTTTGGGCCTTAGTTGAGAGCTTCCCTATCAAATAGTACAATCTCTCCGCGTTTGTCAACATTGTATTGTCATGTATCATAGACTTAAATCCAGCATAAAATAAGGGCCAGTTTCTTACATCACCATCAAAAAACATCAGTTCAATTGCTGGCAATGCCGGCATCCTAGATTTTATTCCAATTCGTTCAATGGAACTTCTCTGGTCGCGCTCAAAGTCCACCCGCGAAGGATTGGGTTCAACACGTTTCAATACACGTTTGATACGACAATATAAATCTTCAAACGAGTTTAGCGATTTAAAATTGGGCTTAAAAGATGGATCACTTTTAAGCTGTGCGCGATTATGCTCATCGACAAGCTGTCTAAACTCAGATCGAATATCTTCAATCGTTTCGACTGAACTTAGAAAATTCTCCTTACATTCTTCACTAATATGTGCCTGTTTCGAGTTTTCATATACAATTTGAATAAACTCAAAAAGAGTATCGCGTTTAGTTTCTAAAACAATTACATCGTTGTTAGGTTTAGACTCAGACTCTGACTCGACTTTCTTTGGCGGCGCCATTATTAGCTAATAACTAATAACGTAAATTACTTGAATTATTTGTAAAAGAAGAATACATAAATATAACTGCAGTCACAGCTGATCGGCGTAGACAAGAATCGATAAGCGTCGAATAGATAAGAAAGCAATATATATACCTAACTACCGTAACTTAGGAATAATAGCAAGCGGGCGGAGGTACTACTTTTATATCTACTTATCTTTGAAGGCGTTATTAAACAGAATGTATGGAGATATTCTTGGATATTCAATATAGTGAATTAATTAGTATACAATATATAGATTAGGTATACCTCGATGATTAGCTTATATATTGTGCGGTTTTAATTAAATAATGACTACTAAAGGTAACTCCTGTAAGGGGCGGTTGAAGTGCGGTAAGAACGTGCCTAGGCAGTTCTTTTAAAACGTAGACTATTTAATGCGGTAGATATCTAGACGAATCTAGATTGGAATGCGGGGTGACCCAGACGAATCTAGGGCTACTAAGAATCGTTCGGCAGGGCGGATTAGAATATAAGAAATACGGCTCGTAAGGCCAAATGTTGGCGCCACAATGTTATGATGCCAACTTTGTAAGCGGGGGCGGTTATGGGAAATTGAGAAGGTCTTTCTCAATGGTCCAGGTTCCTAAGAATCTGGTGCGTGGAGTCAAGAAAGGAAATCATGAGACTCCGGCGGGTGTGGACTGTATTTGGTAAAAGCCTTTCGATAGGGCTGGTTCGCGGTGCGGCGACAGAATAGAGGGTAGACCGGTTGGCAGCTAAAGGAGAAAGTTACAGGGTTACAGGAAAATAGGACATACACGCCTACCTTGTCTCCTTTTGCCTGCTTCTCCGTTGCTTGTGAGGATCTGGTATAGGCTTCTACAGCTTCCTGGATCCTTGTCTGGCCAAAGCGCACGCCGGCAATGTGCTTGCCTGGGCGCGGAGCTTACTTAGCGAACACTTCACGAAACACTCACGTTTGTGTTCACCTTTGATACTTATTTTCACTATTGCTGTCTATATAAACGTTAAATTGTATAACTATTCAAGTAACAGTTTCTCTGCCGTACTTTCTGCGGTTAGTAGTTGCCTCGACGGGATTTGACAACGTACTGATGCAATGGATCCATCTCGTCATATGTGAGAGGCAAATATGCAGTAGGCGTGCGTGGGAAAGGGATAATACATAGAAGTGAGGGTTGTACGGATATAACTGCCAACGCGATAAACTAAAAGACAGAGAACTGTGGTGGGATGACTATGCGCGCGAAATATGAATAATATTAAATGGTTTTGGCGGCAACACTTATTGTTATTAGATATAATATCCACCGTAGTTACGAATATTGTGTTAAAATAACCCTACTACCTATTATGCTTTAAATTTAAACTTAGTAACAGTTGTGACGGACCTTTGAAGGTATGATGGATGGACAGACTTAGCAGTTGCGGCTTGACAATAAGATGCCATTTTCTCGCAGGAACCATACAAATAAGCGTGTAACAAATCGTTTTCTGTTTCCAGGAGAAGATCGAGTACGTGTTCCTTGTGATATTCACGGGGGAGTGTGTGATGAAGATCATAGCGTACGGCTTCGTGATGCACACGGGCTCGTACCTACGGAACGGGTGGAATCTGCTCGACTTTACTATTGTCGTTATTGGGTATGTACGATTCTATGAGACGATCTTTATGCGAATGGCCATATCGACAGAAATGGTGAAATCATGAAAATCAAATCATCAGAATGTACATGTAGGAATGTTTGTGTAATCAAGTGAGAAGACAAAAACTATGAAAGCAAAAGGTCAAATGCGATGATAACGTAGCAGTGAGAGTCGGCTGTTTATTTGTTGACAGAAGGTTCGAATTCGCCGCAAAACAGTCTGCTAACCTAATGATAGGCTAGTTCTACTGCTGCAATATAAAGTTTACTAGGTTGAGTACAGAAACGTGATTTGTGCGTTACAGAGGTACACAGAATAAAATGCCTTCAATTAAGTACTAAAAATTGCTGATTAGCGACTGTAACATATAAATGGTAGTGCCCACTGCCCATCCAGGAGATCTCCTTTCGAGGAAACCACCGATTAAAAATAAGAGTTTAGTTAAGAGAATTTTTCATGATATCCTGGCTAGCCAATCAACACCCTTCAGTAGAATATCTGTCTGTACCTCACACTATTACAGCAGTTGTTCTCAAGACCAGTTCCGATTGTGGATCTTACTAGCTACCATCCTTGATCCCATCAGCAGTTACCAACAGTTGAAATTGTGGCCAAAAGCTTGCCTATTAGTGATAATATGTTCTTTACTTTCCAGCATGGTGAGCACAGTCCTGTCGAGTATATTCAAAGACGCGTTCGATGTGAAAGCGCTGAGAGCCTTCAGGGTGCTGAGGCCGCTCAGGCTCGTCTCGGGTGTTCCTAGTAAGTAAAATACATACTTTTATTTATTTTTAAACTTTGTATCTGTAGACAGACCCTTTTTATCGAGCTATAGTTTGTTCAAAACCGCATTTACAAATTTTACAACTTCTACATTACAATACAAATCGTCCCGCGACCATGGCGCATCAATAATCACGGACTTTTTCCTGTTTGTACTTTGATGGGGATAACGTAGAGTGCAAGTGGTACCGTGAAAGATTAAAAAGTTTTGCTATCAACACACTGCTTGCTTTCCCCAGAAATATATTGCTTAAAGTTCTACTAGTGCCTACTTTTTTATGGAATAGGGGGGAAAACCAGCTGACGACTCTGCTGGTAGTTCGCGGACATTCGCGACACAAGAGGTATCAAGGATGCATTGCCGGCTTTTGAGGAGAGTATAACACTCCCCGTGATAGATACGGTAAAAGATGCAGAGTGATGCAACATCTCTACGCAGTGGCAAAGGGTGAAACTAATCGGAGAGACCTTGATCGTCGACGATTCAAGCCGCAAGGCGTTAAATGCGGTCAAGTGGTATGAGCTGGCAATAGGGTGTCCCCACCCAAAGGTGAGAGCAGTACCCCATGTGAGGCCAAAGTAGAGCCTTTTATAGTAGTTGTTGATAATAGATTTCATTAAACTTACTTTACATTTCTTTGCTCCCAGGTCTTCAAATAGTGTTAAACTCCATTCTAAAAGCGATGGTACCGTTACTGCACATCGCTCTGCTGGTCATCTTCGTAATCATCATCTACGCCATCATCGGTCTCGAGCTCTTTTCCGGGAAGATGCATAAAAGCTGCTATATTAAGAACTCAGGTATCCCTATCCTTCTTTCTACTGATATTAAAGCATTGTCCACGGTCACATTGTTGTACTTACAGCACGGTTTAGCAGGACATAACCGTCTGGACGGTAAATAGCACAGCCACGGCCTGGACCGATCCTGATGTATTATAATTTAAGGCTCCTTTTCTAAACAGACCATAATCAAGAAGAATTAGATTCGACCACATCATCGCTTACGATCAGGTGAGATTGTGCCTTACCTATCTTTATAAAAAAATTGCTACCCTTGGGTGTCGTAAGAGGCGACTAAAGGTAAAATACCGGAAAGAGGGCAGCAGCGCCTTCTGAGGAACTGATATCTTAAACTGCGATCCAAGACGCCAAGCGTGGGGATTACGGCAAAACCCTCCTTAATAAGGGAGAAGCTGTGTTCAGCAGTGGACAATCCGGCTGATACATTACAGTATCCCTTAAGGTTCCATCGTCTATTGAGACTTGATTCTTATCGTAGTAAGTACGTGATTGATACATGTATGAGAGGTAATCAATGGTGACGTGCTTGTATATATTTAATTCATCGTTTCTCTTATCTTTCTCCTACCGCATAGTCTCATATACGTACCTACCACATCATGTACCTACTACAAGAGTATTTGAACACCAAGTATTTACTTCAATAAGAAACTGCCATCCTCATATGAAAAACCTGTTTGATCCACATCAAACGATTTACAAACGTTTTGGTACCATGTAATATAGGGCAAGCCTATTGCCATCTACCGGGCACAGGTCCAGCTGTCCCAGGAACTTTCTTCGAAAAACCAAGACAACAAATCTGCGCACAATTGAAGCTCATTGGAGCAGAGCATAAAACTCTGAATTGCACTGTGCCCGTCAATCTTGTGACAGCTGCTAAGTCTCATCTGTTATTTCTCATGTGCCTGTACTTTCACTGGCTCTCAAGGACTGCTGCCGGAACACACCATTAAGTGCTTGGTGACAGATTTTCTACTTGAGGAGTCCTAGCCGGTTACTAAATAATAAATGAGGGTGGTAGCCAGCCAGGCGGGCAATTACAAAATGCCTTTCCACCATGCGGTGAAGCTCAAGCCCGCGGCAGGATTCGAACCATGGACCTGCTGCGCAGCATTCTATAGCCAATGCCAAACAATCAAATCTATTCCATAAGGTCACCCTGATCACCATTAAAAATCACTTATATCCCCCAGACATAATAATGGAAGGTCCCCACCCGTGTGACGTGGACAACGGGTTCAACTGCTCGTCTCTGGGGGTGGACTACGAGTGCCGCGAGGGGTGGGACGGTCCCAACTTCGGCATCACCAACTTTGACAACTTCGGCCTCTCGATGTTAACCGTCTTCCAGTGTATCACTCTCGAAGGGTGGACTGATGTTATGTATCACGTGAGTAAATATGCTATTGGAAGAAATGCGTAGTTACTGCATGATAATGTAGTCAGCCTTACTCTTCAAGTGAAGACCAACTGAAGGAATCACCAAGGATTTAGAAGCGACGGTTAAGTAACCCTATTTAACGGGCAAAACATTTATATCGAACCCTTGATTCCCGATTTCACGCTAGGTGCCTAAACCACTCGGCCACCAGAAAATGCTCGTATGAGTCGCAATTTTGTGCTCTAATTATATTCTAGGGGACGGTGCAGACAAATCAGACTACTATAGACTTCATCTGATCGAAAGCTGCGAGTGCTTCAAATTTATTATTCAATGTGGGATTTCAATACAGTTTATGTGTTTCATAGGGGTCTTGCCCGTGGGGCTAGAATGTCACCTCTTCATCTCTACCCGTGGGTGTCGTAAGAGGCGACTAAGGGTAACACACCAGAAGGTGGGCAGCAGCGCTTTCTGAGGAACTGATCTTAAACTGCAATCCCCAAGACGCGTTTTGATGAACCCCATATTTTACTTAACCGGAAACAAAGACTCAGGCAGGGTGTTCCATTCTCTCGCGTTTCGTATGATGAACAAAGACGCAAATCAAAAATACTATAATATGGGCCTAAATATCTTAAATTACAGAAACAGAAACAAATCATGAACTGTTTGTTACAAAATCACAAATATACAAGGGGAAAAATTTAACTCAGGTGCGGGATTAAATTTTGCTTATCGTATATTTGTGATTTTGTACCTAATGTAATCCGCATATCAGGCGTTATTGCAAACAACAATATTAAAACATGAACTGTATGTTCTTCTGCAGTAAGTATTTTCTCAAAAATGGTATGTAATGTTGCCATAACATCTCTAAAAAGTGTCCAGAAAGTGAAGTCTACCGGAGACTTATTCACAACTGTCCAGTAAGTAGCGAGATTTTATATTTGGAATCTCCTACTGTCTAGTAAGACAATTACATACTTACTGGTCATCCTCTTTACATTTGCTTAGAAAAAAAAACAGAGTACCAGATTAGAGTTTAGCCATTATAACATGGTTATAGGAGGGTGATCCAAGGCAGGAAGGCTTACATACTGGATTCTGCAGTAATGTACTATTGCATCCAGAAAGCTAAATGATGTATCAAAATCTCTTTTTAGTAGTAATTAAACAACTTTAAACGGTTTATATTGCGTATATTTATCATTGTTTAATTTCTATGTGTAATAATCGCGAAAACCTAAGAAAACATACTCTTTTTAATTTTCAGATACAAGATGCAATGGGGAACAGCTGGGAGTGGATATATTTCGTGTCGATGGTGATACTGGGGGCATTTTTCGTCATGAATCTTATCCTCGGTGTGTTGTCTGGGTAAGCATCAACATTGAGTCATTGCCATTCTGCAATAAAACTAGGAATAACTTTATCTACTATCAGCAAACTTTAGCAAAAAAAAGGGTGATTAAGGGTCGGCGACTCATTGACATCTAATTTTTGTGTGTCGTTAATTGTAATAATTATTTTGAATTTTATCTTTTATTCTTATTATGTAATATTATGTGAGGTAAATGTAACAGTTCATCGTTTTTATCTCAATAAATAAATAAATAAAATTATATTTGACAGTACTAATGGTAAATGTATTGTCTATAGACGACGGTAGCCGCTTACCATGTCGCTTGCATGTTTGCCGCTCATCACAATTTTTGGTGGTAGAGCATATTGCATATGCCTGCCTGGCTAGCTACCACCCTCAAATAGAAAATCTGTCGCTAAGCTCCTAACGGTGTGTTTTGGCAGCTGTCCATGAGAGCCAGTAATTCTAGGTTAACCTGAACAACATCTTCGACCACATCATCACTTACCATCAGGTGAGATAGTGGTCAAATGCTGGCCTATCAGGCCTAAAAAAGGTGGGTAGCAGTGCCTTTTAAAGCACTGCCATCTTACACTGAAATCCCCAAGCCACCTGCATGCGTTAGGAAACCCTTCCTTAATGAGACAGGCTGTATTCAGCATTGGACGAACCAGTTGATACAAAATCCGCAAACGATCACTTTTTTTTTGTTGGTTAGCCTTTGACCACTATCTCACCTGATGGTAAGTGATGATGTGGTCGAAGATGTTGTTCAGGCTAACCTAGAAGTACTGGCTCTCAAGGACAGCTGCCGGAACACACCGTTAGGTGCTCGGCGATAGATTTTCTACTTGAGGGTGGTAGCTAGTAGCCAGGCGGGCATTCGCAAAATGCCCTACCACCATGTTATAACGACTGCCATCCTACGACAACAACCGGGACCGACGGCTTAACGTGCCTTCCGAAGCACGGAAACGCTCAGTAGTTATGTCACTAGCGGTGAACCATCCAACACATGACCGCGCGCGATGTTGCTTAACATTGCTGATCGGTTGAGAACAGCTAAGTGAACTTCGCTACGAGTGAAAACCTCATCTAATTTATCCTCCATCCACTTACTTCCAGAGAGTTCTCCAAAGAGCGAGAGAAAGCGAAGAATCGAGGTGACTTTCAGAAGCTGAGAGAAAAACAGCAGCTGGAAGAAGACCTGAAGGGGTACCTCGACTGGATCACGCAGGCGGAGTACCTCGAGCCTGAAGATAAGCATGACCAGCAGGATCAGAAACGGGACTATGGATTGGGTAATGGTAACAAGTTCCTTCATTACTAACAGCTTTCATTACCCCCATCCCAAAGGCAGACTTGAAGGAGTATCTTAACACGAAAGACCAATTGACACAAAATAAATAACTTCAAAACGATATCCAGGATGAAAAAGTGACATTTTACACGATGTCGTACTCTCAAGTTGTTTTTTTAGTGATAATGTAGAATGTGAAATTAAAGGGGTATAGTGTATCTATAATTTTGATCACTTTTTTAAAATGCTAGCTTAGACTTTAAAGGGGCGTATATCTCTGATTTTGGACACTTTTTAGGGCTACTGTAGACTTGAAAGAGGCGTTTATCTCTGATTTTAGTCACTTTTTTTACTCCTAGTATAGCACATCGCACAACATTTTTATCGTGGGCGGGAATCAAACCATCTTCCCCCGATTTCACGCTGGGTGGCTAAACCACTCGGCTACCATAATCTCTGTTATAGGCTCAATCAAATATACTATCGCAGGTGGGATTCACATGAGATGTTATTCTTCCAGGTCAAACCAACAACGAGCACGATAGCACCGACCACCTGGGGTTGGAACCCAGTGAAACGCAGAAGGTTTCTATAGGAGTTTTGTGGAAGAAAGACTTTGAGAAAGTAAGTCTTATTATAATGGCCTCAGTGCGAATATTATGGCAACAGTTTGAATTTTGTGGATTAACATGTTTTTAACAGTAGTACTATATACAAACTTCATTTAATAAGCTCGCTATATTTCCTACTTTAAAAATGAGAGAAATGCCATCTGCGAATAAAACAATACCGCAGAAATCCTTGATCATGTAAGGAAATTATTAATATACCCTAGATAAAGAAAAGGTCCTAAAATTGATCCTTGTGGAATTCCTATTTTTACCAAAGACCCGTAAGATGTATTACCGTTTATTCCAACCATTTTTAGCCTGTTTGGACTGTAGGGTACTTTCCATTCTTCAGATTGTACTCATAATTAATGTGGAACGAACGTGCACCTGTGTGTGTATTTGGAACTGTGTGTACGGATCCTGGTACGGATGCCGAGATCCTGTGCGTTTTCTGATGAAAGAAAGGAGACGGGGTAATAAGGCTTATAAGCACCTAGAAGCGGCGCAGAAGTCGCACTAGCAGAATTCATCGAATTGATTCAAAAATTAAAGATCACACCTCTATCAAATCAAATCAAAATGTTTATTTGCAAGAATACAAGTAAATAGGATCTTAAAAGAATTTGAAGCTCAAGCCCGCGGCGGGATTCGAACCATGGACCTGCGGCACGGCAGTCCATAGCCAATGCCACCGAGCCATCACTGCTTCAAAATATACTATAAAAACATTTTTATCAGCCATGCAGTCAATTCTTTTTTAAATTTATCTCCAGAAAGTAATTTTATGCTATTGGGTAACCAGTTGTAAATTGATAGCGACATATAATAAGCTTTTCGCTTGTATAAATCTTTTCGGGCAGGTGATTCAAATAAAAGTTTTAGAAACGTTGATATTTTTTGACGGGTATATACATCACTGCATTTCAGAAAATATACAGGGTTTTGTTTAGCAAAAACACAAATATTTTTAATATACAAACATGGTAGAGGAAGTATGTTGCATTTTTTGAAAAGTGGCTTACTGCTGTCTAGAAACCAAGCCCTATTAATTACTCTCACACAACGTTTTTGCACCATAAATACTCAGTCTATACCAACCGAGTTACCCCACATTATGAGGTCATAGCTGAGAAGAGACATATCCATGGTGATGCCTCAACCACATTTCTGAATGAATTCGTTAACTGAGGCGAGTGAGGCTCAAACGGCGTGTCTAGGTGTGCGTTCATTTTTACCTAGGGTTGCCATACGTCCGGAATTTTACGGTTATGTTAAAATTTGGTTCTTTGTCCGGAATGGGGGCGGGAATTTCTAGATGTCCGGAATGTTCATACAAAGTGAGTTAGACTTTTTGAAGCAGTGATGGCTCAGTGGCATTGGCTATGGACTGCCGCGCAGCAGGTCCATGGTTCGAATCCCACCCAGAGCTTGAGCTTCAGCACATGGTGGAAGGGTATTTTGCGAATGCCCGCCTGGCTAGCGACCACCCTCAAGTAGAAAATCTGTCGCCAAGCATCTAACGGTGTGTTCCGGCAGCAGTCCTTGAGAGCCAGTGAAATAACAGGCAAAATGAGACTTAACAGGTATGTCTCAAGGTGATAGGCGCAGTGCAGTTCGTCACTTCTGATGAAATGCATCTGTTATAGGCAGAGTATACCGCTTAACATCAGGTGGGCCTCGGGCTTGTTCCATCACAATAACATTAAAATATATATATATATATATATAATTGGTTTTCATCAAATCTACGTTAACAGTACACCTACTGATATTATGTAGATTTTTCAACACAATCATAAATTTTGATATTATTTATATATATTTACATAAATTAAGTATGTATTTATGATAAACCTACTGTTTGGTTACATAGATATGCATTTAACATGAATACATACTTCATTTATGTAAGTAAATGCAGGTAAGTTACTAAGTGCTTTTTTAATTTTACAAAATTTTCACGTCACATCTTTTATATTGTGTATCGATATTCAGGTTGAAAGAAAGTCTTCTTTCTTTTTGACTATTGGGTCCCCATTAAGGATAAAACACCTTTCGACATTATCGTTTTGTATGTTGTTTGAGTCACGTAATTTTAAATCGAATGTCCGGAATTTTGTAACAATGCCCGTAAATTTCTCCGGATTTTAGTTTTTCTGAAATGGTAGCCCTGTTTTATCTTTACCGAAATTAAACCTGTAAAATACCAAAAAACTGTTCACCTAAGTACGACTATATGTGACTCTTATTCCTTTTGATACAATTTACGTGTTTTTTGTTGTTCTTTTAGGTGAATCGTCGTATGAAGCGAGCCTGTCGCCGCGCAGTGAAGTCTCAGACGTTCTACTGGCTCATCATCATTCTCGTCTTCCTAAATACTGTGGTGCTTGCCAGTGAACACTATCAGTAAGTTTATTGGAAAAGTCTTATTGACTTGACTTTTCTGGCTAAGATCTGTTTGTCTAAAATTAGCTATGTTTAGGAATAAAGTTTTTGATTTGGAAAAATTCAAAATATCTTTCTATAAAGGTTTTTATATTATTTAATTTCTTAACCGACTTCCTAAAAAAGACGAGGTACTATATTGTAGATATGTATTCTAAAAAGTATGATATTACTTGTGTAAGTCGGTACCATGCTGATATAAAACCTCACATTAGCGTGGTCCGAGTACCACAAGTTATTATAAACTCAAGTATGAAATAACATGTAGAAGTCAGACCATGAGAATGTGAGGTCAGTTTCATGCATCAGCATGATACTGACTTCAACAAGTTTTTTCATAATTTTTAATGTTGGTAGGTGGTTTCTTTTTGTTTTATTGTTTTTCGTATTTGTAATCTTACTTTTTTGTGTGTTTCAGACAGCCGACTTGGTTAGATCTGTTCCAAGAGTACGGCAACGCGTTTTTTGTTGCCTTATTTACACTAGAGATGTTAGTCAAGATGTACAGCTTAGGTTTACAAGTAAGTATTACTCAGTCCGTGTAACATTTTGGCCACGGTCCGAATTGAACCATTGGTAACTAACTAATAGCATACTCACAGCTGGTCTAAATTGTATATAGGATGCAAATAAATCGTTTGCATGACTGATAGATGTTGTCATCGATGATGCACCACAAGTGCTTACAGTACTCACGGACAAATGGATTGGCACCGTTAGCACACCGTGCCAATCCTGAACGTAAAACGGACTAAATGGCTTGCTTTCAAATCTGGTCACAACGATAGTAAAATGAAAAGTTGATAATTTAAAATCTTTTACAGTGTCTAGGTAGTATATGATCGTACCTACTTCTCTCTAAAATGCATTGATCATACAGATTAAAAAAGTAATGGTTAATATCCACTTTATTTTATTGGTTGGGTGAGGAGATTATTGTATTTGTTTAGATGGATTGATGATTTGTAAGCACGGGTTTGCTTGGTCTGTTTTGTTAGTTAATGGAAACGGCCTTGAGCGTCCAAATTAAAACGGACCGATTGTGAGTCTCTCTTAGCTTCGTTAGCACTGTTGGCATGAAACAGTCCGCATCCTTTGTAACACATTATTGTCTCAATTATTATCTTGCTACCCTTTTTTCTATGTACGTGGTATCAATACAATATATATTTTCTATAACAAGACTAAGCTTTCCGTCTACCTGATACAATACAACTCGTCATCTACTTCTTGATGTGTTGTTAATAATAATAATACTTGTCGTTCATAATGTTTATGCACATATTGAACTCCATTTTCTGTTAGGTTTCTAAAGCTCATTGTCTTAATTAAATGGAAATTAAGATGACCTACAATTATGCCCGTTCTTCTATTCAATAAAAAAAATATGCTTGTTTCCTCAAAACTCCGCCCGTTGTGAACCGATTCAGTTGTTTTCGTACTATTTGAAATGATATACATACTTTTTAGATGGTTTCTATAGAAATTTCATCAAAATCGGTTCAGTAGATCGGTTTTAAAATCAAAATAATTGGAAAAAACCGTATGTCATCCAAGTAAATAAAACGACATTTCGTTTTATACATTTTAGTTGAGGAACTAGTATTAATTTTGGCATGTAAACTTTCAATGAAACAATGCACTGAGTATATTAACCTCTGCTTACATTTGTTTTGTCATATTTTTACACAATTCCTTCAAAATCATTGACAGGTCTGCAAAATGGAACTTCATCAGCATTCTATCAATTAAGTTTGAAAAAGCCGCTCAGCCATTTCTAACCTCTATAGACCCTTGTTATGTTACCCATAATTTATTATCCAATTTTTTAGGGTAATTATCTTAATCACGATAAACATATACATGTACTGTTTTAACAATATTCAAGATCCATATTGTATTAAAAATTATATGCCTCGTCAATAAATAGCAATTCGAAATAGCGAAATCTCTCCTTGTCTATAATTTGAGATTCAAAAGCTTAATTATTTCCTAGGGTTACTTCGTATCATTGTTCAACCGGTTCGACTGCTTCGTGGTGATTGGTTCCATCAGCGAGATGGTCCTCACTAAGACTGAGGTGATGCCTCCCTTAGGCATCTCAGTGTTGAGGTGCGTCAGGCTGCTGCGAGTTTTCAAGGTCACCAAGTAAGTTCTTTAACCGATATATTCGTATCTTTGGTTAACCTGTTCAGCTCTACACAAACACTATTTGATGGATTGAGAACCAAATCTATGAAAAGGATTCCTTTTAACAGGGATGAGCTTTGTTTTGAGCTGGAAATTATTTTTTTATAAATAGATCATAACCAATTGAATGTGACGATGTGGTCAAAGGCATGCTCTCTAGGAGGATACTTTTAATTCTAAATTTGAAGACTCAGGATGCTCTTGATTATTCAAATCAATATCATAAAATATCAGGTAACAAGGAATGATTCCATTCCACTGCTCTACGCATAATATACGTGGATTCAAAAGCTATGATGGCGATATTCGATGAGAAGAAATGTTGAATATGATCGGATGTCGTGTACGCCATCTAATTATTAAAAGGCGATAGTGAATGGGATTGTGCATTTTCGTGAAACTGAATCCTGAAAGACACTATTAAGCTGGCTTATTACGACTATACTCAAAAGTCTCATCGTATCATCAAAGTCGTATCGTCGCTAAAGAGTTCCGTGGCTCATCTTTGGATGGAGTCCAATACTTTGAGCTAGTATTTGATGGACTAGTCCCAAAGATGGCAAATGTATTCTCTGCATGATCGGATCTGCGCTTGGTAAAGATCACGAAGCTAAAGAATACGTTAAATATCATACCACCTTCTCTAAAACTCCCTAACTTCTGAGCCTTAACTCTGATATAAAACACTGATGATATGACTTAATGTTTATGAACATTAAAACATGAAGCGCTCGTAGCGAAATTAGCTGTTCTCAACCGATCAGCAAAGTTAAGCAACGTCGCGCGCGGTCATGAGTTGGATGGGTGACCGCTAGTGACATTACGACTGAGTGCTTCCGTGCTTCGGAGGGCACGTTAAGCCGTCGGTCCCGGTTGTTGTCTTACGATGGCAGTCGTTATAGCATGGTGGTAGGACATTTTGCGAATGCCCGCCTGGCTAGCTACCACCCTCAAGTAGAAAATCGGTCGCCAAGCACCTAACGGTGTGTTCCAGCAGCTGTCCTTGAGAGCCAGTACTTCTAGGTTAGCCTGAATAACATCTTCGATCACATCATCACTTACCATCAGGTGAGATAGTGGTCAAAGGCGAACCTATCAGGCTTAAAAAAAATAGTCTATTGATATATAATAATATTTGTTACCAGGTACTGGCGCTCACTGTCCAACCTCGTCGCCTCTCTCCTCAACTCTATCCAGTCGATCGCGTCTCTGCTCCTGCTGCTTTTCCTTTTCATCATGATCTTCGCACTCCTGGGGATGCAGGTTTTCGGAGGGAAGTTCAATTATGACCCAGTTGAAGAGAAGGATCGGCACAACTTCGATTGCTTTTGGCAGGCACTACTGACGGTTTTTCAGGTATGTTAATAAAATAATTTAATAGTATGCTTGTGTTAGCATATATCCTAGCCTTTTTAGGCTGTCAAGAGAGTTGATGTGCCAATTGTGTATCATCAATCTAGAGAATGGTGAAAGATAAGTCAGCATAAGAACATGGTGAGTATACTTGTACCCTCAAAAAGTATCAATCGTCTAATTTGTACAACTCGACATTCCTTAGACAAATTTAACATATAAGCATATTCAGTCGCATCTTGTGGCATTTTTAGACAGGCATAATCGATTTCAGGACCAACGCTTTTCTACACGTTTTGATTTTACGTTTTCACATCTGGACTAAAATTGGAGAACTGATCTTAAAGCATTTAATTCACTTTGCTAGTTCATAACACACGCATAGGAAGATACGGGATTATTAAATAAATAATCAAAAATTAGATAAATCTGCTGTTTGACTTTACTCTTTGGTGACCCAACAGCTGGCTACATTTATGCTTGTTACTATGAAGTCAGCGATAAAGCAAATGCAATTGTGCCAATTGGTTACGGCGTGAGCTTCTTGTATTGTTTTCAGATACTAACAGGTGAAGATTGGAACGCAGTCATGTACGAAGGCATAAAGGCTTACGGCGGAGTCGGCTCCTTCGGGATCCTTGCGTGTATCTATTTCATCATTCTCTTCATCTGTGGTAACTGTATCCTTTGCAAATAAAATATAAATAGAAAGGTTATTATGAAGATTTTTAAAGATTTACTATTAGGTAGCCAATACTGAAAGATTACTTAGCAATAATATTATATATTATCCACGATGTGCTACAAACTCGACAGACTATGGAACTTTGAAAGTGTGCGTTACTGAAGCCTTCAACCTATTTGACAAAATGATAACAATAGTTAATGATAAAAATGATATCAGACCTGAAGGTAAGTAGTGCAAATGCAAGAAAAAACATTGTGAAATAAACCTTGACCGTAAATCCCAGATATTCTACTGAATGTGTTCTTGGCTATCGCAGTAGATAATTTAGCCGACGCTGAATCACTGACCAATATTGAAAAAGAAGAAGGGGTAAGTAAATAAAGATAACATTTTGAATCATCTTGAAATTTCACTATTTAAAATAAAGTCTTAACTATATAACTCCGTGATTAACATTGAATTTAAATAGGCGCCCGATGAAAAAGAAGTAGCCAGTGCAATAGCAGATGGTGGACAAGGAGATACAGATGACGAATATATCCATGACGATGATGCGTATCCTTCAGATATGTAAGTAAACCAATTATCTCTTATTCTTATTGGTAAGTTTATTAGTACTTAAAGATAGTGTCTTAGAAAGTTAGGCAATCTAGGCAACGTAGGGTGTGTTTGAGCAGAACTTCAACTGAAATCGTCCGCATGAATGTGCTGAAATTTGGGAATTGAATTTTTTAATACAGATGGGTTAGCCTTTAACAAATTTTAATTGATGGTAAATAATGTGATGGAAGGTGTTTACAGGCATAACCTAGAATTAGGGTTCAAGGAACAGCTAGCGGAACACATCGTTAGGTGCCTGGTGAAAGATTTTTAATAGTAGTTAGCCATGCACCATGTAAAAGGCAATGACCAGTACCACCAGTACTATCGCAAATTAGTAATTTTTTTTCTTTTCTAATTATAGCTTTCATAGACCAAGTTAAATGTGGGATAATCAAAACAAATACACTATTAACCTAACATCTGTCTGAACTGAGATAAAAAGATTTGAAAACAATATGCTCCATTAATTCTTAGTTATATTTAAGGTATGCCTGCCGCATCTTGGCGTTCAAGGCTGATTTTATAGTATTATATAAGTCGGTAAACACCTACTGCTAACCCGCACAAAACTATGGACTTAGTGCGATTTGCTGAAATAAATATAACACAATCATATATAAATATCCGAAAACATAGCAGCTTAGAGACCTAGGTAGGTCTCTAAGCTGCTATGCTATATATATATACCCTCCTTCCCTGCAACCGAGTAATGAAAAATACACGATTGTCCACAGTTGGCACGACCCTTACTAAAGTATTAACAATGGCCGTAGAAAACATAATGCGCCACTTAATATATTGTTTTGATACATGCAGCTTCTGATAAATAGATTCAGGCGTTACTTAGCGGAAATCATTATTCACTATTAACAAATATTTTTAATAATCAGCCAAATGAATGTTTGACTCGCGCGCAATGGTTTCCCTACCATTATCTATACAACATCATACACTTTATAACAACCTTATTTTAATTTTCGAAAGGAAGCCTTAAATTGCGGGTCCGGCTCGCACTTGGCCGATTTCTTATATTTGTTGTTATAGCGACTACAATATCTGTGAGAAATTTAAACTGTCTAGCTATCGCGGTTCTTAATATACAGCCTTGTGGCAGACAGACAGACGGACATTGGAGTCGTAGAAGTCTTAATTAGTCTCAGTCGCGTTTTGACTCTTTGGTTACGGAACCCTAAAACCCTTGTGAATTCATATTTTAGATAAACATTTTATATACAGGGTTATTGATAAAATGCTAACTACTTCTTATAGAGTTAACTTATGTTAGTCTTATCAAACATTTTTAGTATGTATGTGACCGAATAAGCTCGAAGACCACCTTATTTTAAAAGTCTCTTGTGCCTGTAATTTATTATTTCATATTTTTTATTACTTTGCTCGATGTAAATCGGTCCAGTGTTGCCGCGAAGGGCTCTCTTAGCTCGGAGAAGGCATTGTCTTTTACTACGAGCTAAGATCGCGGCAACACTGGACTGCGCAGTGCTCACTTTGATTAGAGTTTTGAATAATATTAATTATATGGAGCAAAGTAATAAACCACTGAATAAACAATATGAAATTATAAATTACAGGCGCAAGACTTTGAACATCAGGTGGTCCACAAGATTATTCCGCCAGAACCACATAAAAGCCAAAAAAACTAACTTTTCAAAATTGTTTGTTAGGACTAACAGAAGTCAACTCTAAGAAGTTGTTAGCATTTTTCCAATAACCCTGTATTTAAAAAATCTTGTGACAAATCCACCTATTTTACCTGCTAAGCCAACGTGACGTCATAAACACCACGTAGCCCACCCGGAAGAATTTTCAACGCGTTTCGTTTCTACATGAAGCATCGTCAGGTGGTCTTGACTCTTCAAGCGCACGATTTAGCTTCTGACTGTTTCAAATGTCTTCTTGTTTACTTTTTTTATGTTATTGTGACCGAGCAAGCTCGAGGCCCACCTGATGTTAAGCGGACTAACCTCTATCTATAACAGATGCATCACAAATCACGAATTGCACTGCGCCTGTCACCTTGAGACATAGTTCTTAAGTCTCATGTGCCTGTAACTTCACTGGCTCTCAAGGACTGCTGCCGGAACACACCGTTAGGTGCTTGCCGACAGATTTTCTACTTGAGGCACACTAGCCAGGCGGGCATACGCAAAATGCCCTTCCACCATGCGGTGAAGCTCAAGCCCGCGGCGGGATTCGAACCATGGACCTGCTGCACGGCAGTCCATAACCAATGTCACTGAGCCATCACTGCTTCAACTGTTTTATTTTATAAATAATCTGTATAATTATTAGATAGCTCAGAGTTCATATTAATTATGTATACTTTTTATCACATAAACTATTAATCGAATTCTACTTTCGTACAGGTCTCATTCAGATAGAGATTACGAAGACACTGGATCAGAAGATCAACATGATCAAGAAGACGGTGAGAGTATTCTAGAAGGTATTGACGAAGAGAGGATAGAAGAAGAACACAGGATAGAAGAAGAAGAGGAAGAAGATATCCATCAAAGGAATCATATAGGTATGGCTAAACAATCAATAATGTTAAATGACTTAAGCGATATCAATAAGAATGATTAAAGTTTTTATTATTTAACTTATTGTTTGATAGATATTGAAAAGAGAGGCTAAAATTACTATTGAGATTTATTTTTTATTACTACATTTAATATTCAGGCCACGTAACTGATTTTTTTTATCACGAATGCCTTTGACTTACATAGATAGGATTAAAGCTAACCAAACAAAAATAGTGAATACAGAATATGAAGAAGAGCCACGGTTGAAACGAAAACCAACAACCTCATCAGCAAGGCCCAGGCGACTCTCCGAGGTTGATATTTGCGACACTAAGAAACCCATCCCTGACGCTTCATCTCTCTTCATATTTTCCAAAAACAACAGGTTAGGGACTCGGACAAAGCACAAAATCTACATCAGCTTTGATTTCTAACTAGATGTTACTCTCATTTATTTATCTCACATTAGTTTTAAATACGTCAGAGACAGCTTCGCCTTCAATCTTTTTAATACTTACTATTAATTTTATATATTTATTTTCCCACTGTTGTTAGCTAATCTCACTTTTACTTGTGTTTGCAATTTAATTTTCTTCTTTCTATTTAGAATAGGTAGGCTATTAGATATTGAAATTCTACTGTGCCTTCTAGGCATGCATTTTAATGTAAGATTACAAGTTCTTACACTGAAATTCAAATAGACTTAGAACTTTGGATAAAGATATGCAATAAAAATAGATTTCAAATTTTAATTAAGAATTTTTCTCCACTAGATAATTTCTAGATGATAGAGTAGTTAATAAAATCTACGGTCATGTGTTTGTATCTCACAAAGATGGAGGTGAAAATGAAGAGGAGGGGCAACTGGTAACTGCCCGCCCACGGCGCGTTTCTGAACTGAACATGCCCAACCAAACGCCGCCGATACCGAATGCTAGTAGTTTCTTCGTATTCTCACCGACGAACAGGTGAATGGTGGTGACGTCATCGCCATGGTACCAGTGTCTCATTGTATTGGCGTTATGTGTCTACAGCCTTGCCAATCGGCCTCATTTCATTGGATTACCAGATCTCCAAAGCATCATCCATTTGTCCTCGTCGTGCACGAGTGTTGTGATCCTTATGTGTGGAATAATCCAAATTCAAAATTGAAACAATGAGTCCTGAGTACCTACCTTTGAGGTGTTCCCTGATTAGAAGTTATAGGTTGTGAATTAGATAGTTATTAGATTTTTCTATCCAAAGCATGGGGGACATAAAAGCCCTTAGAGGAAAATTTCTAGAAAATTTCTGTTGTTTAGGACGTTGGTTTTAACGTGTTGCATGGATTGTTTCCTTTAATTTTTAGGTGCATGATTTTGATGCATGTGTATCGTGTGTATTAAAATTTAAATGTATATCTAAATAAACCGATGTATTATATGAGAGCTTACTTATTTATGTGTATAAGCTTACTCGCTGTAATATCATAATATTCTATTTTATATAATTATTGTCAGCTTTAAGTGTTGTAAGAAGATTATGTTTAATACCAATTAAATTCATATTCAATTTATTACCAATTAAATTCACTTGCACTGATAACAAACAAAATATAAATATATTGATCTAATAATTGTTCATTCCGTTACCTTAAATAAATACGCAGTTTTAAATTGTTTTTGTATAGTAATTTGCTTTGATAATTGAAATCTCGTCTGTAGTAGATTTACAAACTCCATAGCCTTATAGAGTGAAGTATAAATTCATGTTTTGTATATACTGTGATAAGGTGCAAATTATATTTTTCCACTAATTATTACTTACACATGTGGTTTCAATTATATTCATTAACATAATTATTCAAAAAACTCTTGAGTTGTTTTTTCTCCGTTTATTTATTATCACCGGTCAGAAGCTAATATTTTATTATGATGACAGGTTTCGGGTGCTCTGCTACAAGTTGTCAGCATCCTCCACGTTTGGGAATATCATCCTTGTATGCATCATGCTGTCATCAGCTATGTTGGCTGCTGAAGATCCCCTCGATGCTGCGCAGAAAGGGTTTAGGAATTGGGTAACATTTATTGGGTTTTATTCATATGTAATTTACTACGTTTTGACCTCGATATATTGATATACTGTTTACGGTTTCATCGTTTAACTACCCAAATATTATGCTATCTCATAATGTACAGTTCTTAATAAATACCACCGCTTTATCTACTAGTTCAGTTGCCAAATCATTTAAGAGTTAAATTTCATTAGTAAAAGATAATTTTGCATTATTATTTATTTCAATGAAGATCGAATTATAATTAAATTGACCTCTATTTCCAACGCTGAATTGAAATACATGAAAGAAGATATGATGACTTGACTTGTACTGACTATGCATAATCAATGAATAATTATTATTTGTTATACATTAAGGCGAATAATAGATATTATTCATGTAAACACTACATTTCAAATGTATGATAATACTTTAGACAGTAGTTGCATTTTCACACATCGTCAAGTCTTTTTACTCTAAAGGGCTTGCAGAGATGTTTAAACGCCCACGTTTTGTCTGAAATGTTTAGATCCCAATTAATAAGAGGCGAACATATTACCCATGCACACTTTTTCTTTGAGTTTATGTCCCAGAGTGCGGTTGTTTGAACGTACTAGGCGTGGTCACCGGTTTTGTAGATTATCAACTACCTTTTCTTGTCCATCTAATGTATACTACTCCACTTTATCGGCTGTCATCTCAACACTGGCACCTTACACATGTCAGTCTCTACATACAGTCTTTGGCATTCCTCCTATTGCAACATTTATCCACATTATTACTCAACACTGTTCTTGTTCATTGGTATTCATATCTCCTCATGACAAGCCTTAGATGCCTAGTTTAGATATTCACCATTGATATATATTACTCATTTTACTGAAAATGTATTAACTATTCAATCTCATATAATTTCAGTTTTGCTACTCGAATAATATTTTTGCCATGTTTATTAAGTTTCTATATTTATCAGAAAGGATGACAAAAATCAAGTGATATTTTTTCTTCGTTCTAAATTTTCTGATTTTTTCATATATCAAAAATCTACTGTCAGGTTGAAATTTTCATCAGCATGTATATTATGGGTAATATTTTTCCAGTTACTAAGTCAATTCGACGTGTTTTTCACGGGGATCTTTACCTTGGAACTGTTCCTGAAGCTGATCACTTACGGGCTGGTGCTGCACCCAGGAGCCTTCCTCCGTTCTGCATTCAATGTGCTCGATATGCTCGTTGTTTGCGTCTCGCTCATCTCTATGAACTTAAAGTACGTGTATCGCACTCTCACTTTTTATTCTTTCATTATAATCTTCCAGTAATATGCTTCCTTTTAGTACATATACTCGTATATCTATTTTACCAGTATAATCATAAATTTAAGTATTCAAAATATTTATTATATCGTCAAATTTGAAAAATCTATAGGTTTTGAGAATTTGATATTGACACTTTGATGGCAAATACAATGATTGCTATTTTTTTCAGGTCTGGTAGTATATCTGTGGTGAAAATATTACGAGTGTTCAGGGTGCTGAGGCCTCTTAGGGCCATTAACAGGGCCAAGGGCCTTAAGGTCAGTAAAACTTATTTTACACTAATAGTAAGTGTTTTTTTTTAAAACAGAAATATTCGTAACTTCTCTAATCGTCACATATTTATTTTATATTCATTCGATGATTCTAATACATAAATTTTATTATGTTTTGTTTGACTTAAATTGATTATTTATTATTTTAGATATAATTATCTGATTTCATGTTATGTTTTCATAACTGTATAATAGTATCTGACAATTTTTTCCATGATTATAGCACGTTGTTCAATGCGTGATCGTTGCTATCAAAACGATTGGCAACATATTATTGGTAACGTCGTTACTGCAATTCATGTTCGCTGTCATGGGAGTGCAAATGTTCAAGGTAGGGGGCTCTCATCTCAATATGCAACTCCTGGAGATCTCCAACCATTGCAGATTATCTTCCCCTTACCATTTCTGAACAAAATCACGAGTGACCACACAAAATATGCAGTGAATTCACCAACTCCACTGTTTGAAAACTTAAAATCGTTTACACCTTTGGGTATTCTGTCTCTTCTTCTATCCTATCCTTTCCTTTCGCTCATTTCTCATGATTATTTTATGTAAGTACGTTTATTTACATCAAGCCAACTATAACAGTTCTAAGCTTCAACTAACTCTTGCGCTATTTTTATTTGAGCCGCCAAAGCTTCCATTATATGAAATACATGGAAAGCTTCGCTATATTTTCCTGTGAAGTATATTATTGTGACGTGACTTGCTTCAACTTTTTGTTTATTTTCCTGAAATACAAACGAGAGTTCTAATTTTAAAGAATAATTAGGAATAACAACTACTTACTAAAGTACCAAAACCTCGCATGTGTAGGCTGTACGCCAGTAGTATCAGAATAACTATCATGTCTTTATGTTCCTTAGACAATTGTTATAATTTCAGTGTCGTCGATATTAGTTTTAAGCATGACATACTTAACATCCATCGAACCCAAAGGTGTAGTGCTGTCCATTGTTTAGATAACTAAACCTCGTTTAGTGTTAGAAAGCATAACCATCCCCCTACCTTGGCGTTTTAAAATACCGATACGACATCTAACAAGTTTTCCCCGATAGATGACTCCTGTGTAATTAAGTCCTTTGTGATTAAAATTGGTTTGCTTGTCCCCTATGTTCCGATGCTGCGTGGTTACCGGACTCTTTCTGGAACATTCCTTGCTCGTGGTAACGTACATTAAATCCTTGCGTCTAACTTGCACTCTCTGGCCCTTGATAATGTAGTATGTGGTGAAATGTGTGATAGTAGCAATTAAGACTATAGGAAATATAATGCTAGTTACGTATTTATTACAATTTATGTTCGCTGTCGTCGGTGTACAGTTATTTAAGGTGAGCTTGGATTTTGTTGTTGCATCAATGTACTCATAGTTGTGGCTGCAAGACCTAACAGCAAATTGTAGAGTAATAAAATTGCGTTTATTAAAAAGATCTTGAGAGATTTTAGGTGCATGTATATAGTGGACCCAGTTATATGTTGCATGTGTTTATTTCCTTATGTTACTCAACTAATTATAAAGCTTAAGAAATATTTTACTTCAGGATTGTAATTATTATAATTTCATTTTAAATTTATGTTTTAAAGGCAGATTGTAAAAAGCTTTTTGAAATGAGATACGTCACGAGAAATGAGTTCAGTTGCAAAACTTTGTAGATAGACCATGACATTATCAAAGTTATGTAAATATTGGCTGTCATTTTAGATGTTGTGGCATGGAATTACTAATATTGATAAAACTGTTTGTCATAGATTTAATCGCTGGAGTTTTCTTTTTCAGGGAAAGTTTTTTAAATGTAATGATATTTCTAAAATGACAGAGGCTGAATGTCAGTGAGTATGGCTTTTACTGTATAATATTTGCTACATAGATCAGGTAAACGGATTTCAGCAAATATATTTTGTTTTAGGGGGACGTATTTGGTATTTGAAAATGAAGATTATGTGGTGCGTGATAGAATATGGAAAAGAAATGATTTCCACTTTGATAATGTTATGAAAGGAATGCTGACTTTGTTTACTGTGTCTACTTTTGAAGGGTGGCCAGGGTAAGAATGGTTGGCCTTACATTGATGACATTCTTATTTTTTCAAATATTTCGTTTGTGTGTTCATTGAATTTTAATTTTTCAGGTTGTTGTATGTATCAATTGATTCGAATGCTGAGGATCGTGGTCCCATCACTAACTTCCGTCCAATTGTTGCAGCTTACTATATAATTTACATTATTATTATTGCCTTCTTTATGGTATGTATAATGTAAATGAACTATTTCCTTTAGTAAAGAAATACATTGCATTAATGCAAAAAATATTTTTAGGTTAATATATTCGTCGGTTTCGTCATAGTGACATTCCAAAACGAGGGTGAGCAGGAGTATAAAAACTGTGAATTAGATAAGAATCAAAGGAACTGTATAGAATTTGCGTTGAAAGCTAAACCAATACGAAGGTAAGAATGGAAAAAAATGTATCTTAATTATTATTTTCTTTTGAAAATTTTCTATCCAAATTATTGGAAAATTTTTGAAGAAGTGAAGACTTTTATTACATAGAAATTATATTCTATATTCGTCCTAGAATAAAAATACTGTAAATTTGACAACAATATTTCATTGAAACATTCTTCACCAGGTACATCCCAAAGCACCGCATCCAGTACAAAGTGTGGTGGTTCGTCACCTCACAGCCTTTCGAGTATGCAATATTCGTCCTCATCATGATCAACACCATCACTCTCGCCATGAAGTACCACAACCAGCCCCCCGAGTACAGCAAGGCCCTGGACATGCTAAACATGCTGTTCACTGCTGTATTTGCCTTAGAGTTTATATTTAAACTGGCTGCTTTTAGATTTAAGGTACGATATTGTAAGGCTATTTATATAAATAATTTGAATAGTCACTATTTTTAAAAAACAGACACTACTACATTATATACACCGTGTCCCAAAATTCAACGATAAGCCGGCATCGGTGCATGGACCTACTCATGACTACTCGGGAAAAAAAAAAAAAATTATAACTCTTTTTTTTTTAATTACAGAGACTTTTATAAAGTTGCGCCAACTTTTAATAAAACTTGCCATGGTAGTGTCCATACTTTTTTTTTTAACCCAGACTATAGAAAGTGCATAGAATGTTAAAATCTATGAAAATTATAAGAAAAAAAATTTTTTTTACTGATTTTTGTAAAATAACTACAGACTTTCTGTAATTTTAAAGGATTGTGGTAGATAGCCGTCCTTCTTAGGTTGCTAATGCACAAAAAATATCAAAAATATGTCAAAAATTGTGGTCATGGTAGTTGAAAATAGCATAATGGGTATCGAATATCGATGAAATTTATAAAAGTCTCTGTAATTAATAAAAAAAAACAGTTATAATTTTTTTTTTTTCGAGGAGTCATGAGTAGGTCCATGCACCGATGCCGGCTTATCGTTGAATTTTGGGACACGGTGTATATATATATACTTAGCACGTATTTAACCGTGCTAATTTGCATTTCCAAAATAATTAGATTGAGAGTATTCAATCTAATTATATTAATATTCATACGGTAAGAACCAATATTAAGCTACAGAAGAGTAATAATATATAACAGTAAATAAGTTACAAGTATATTTTTAATTTAAGCCTGTGACTTATTTCTAGCATACAAATTTATTTATCACAGGAAATATGATAGAAAATTTGAGCGTCTAAAACATCTTGTGTATTGTAAACAATTTAATTAATAAATATTCTTCATATATAGAAGAATACTTGCAACTTCATGATTAATGAGGGCTTAAATTGAAGTAAGTAATAAAATAAACTAAGATTATACTCAAAAGACTCTGGCCAGGTCCCTGCCAGTCTTAAATTGTCCCCTGAGTGTCGATTTGCCACACTCTAATCGACTTTATACTTAACCTAAATTGACTTCAGAAGCAATGATAGCCGAGTGCTTATAGCTACGGACTGCAGTGCCGCAGCTCCATGGTTCGATCCCCACCGATAGCTTGAGCTTCACCAAGTGGGAGGGGAATGCTCATCTGCCTAGTTACCATCCTCAAGTAGAATATCTGTCACCAAGCACGTAACAGTGTGTTCAGCAACCCACTCGCTTTGCTTGTGGTTCAATTTCAGTTTTGTTACTAATTTTGATTACGGGTTAGAAACCGTGACCGTGATATACGGACATTTTAGTAGCTGAGAACTCTTTATGCGAGTCTGTCCGGGGAAATACTGGCACCATACATATTTCTACCGCCAAGCAGTAATGTTCACATTGCTATGTTCCGGTTTGAAGGGTATGGGTGCCGATTAAATTACAGGCACATGAGACTTAATAACTAAGTATCAGGGTGATGGGCGCTGCATATAGGCAGATGTATATGCGCATATGAGGTAACCGTTTATTACACTCTACAGGGTAATTGGTAAAATGCTTACAACCTCTTAGGGTTGACTTCTGCTAGTCCTAAGAAACATTTTGTGATGTTTTTTTGTGTTTGAATGCCTACTCCGAACCAAGAGCGCCCGCCGCGGCAACACTGGGCCATGCCGTGGTCCCTTTGAACAGAGTTTTGAATATTTACAAAGAGCAAATTAATAAAAAATATGAAATACTTAATACATTACAGGCACAAGAGACTTTTCACATCAGGTGGTTCTCGTGCTTATTCAGCCAAAAACGTATAAAAAAACACAAAAGATCATTTAAAATAATATAAAAAAATCATCTCAAAAGGTTTCTTAGGGCTAGCAGAAGTCAACCCTAAGAGGTTGTTAGCATTTTACCAATAACCCTGTATAAGCCTCGTGCTTGTCCCAGCACGAAACCATACATACACAGACAGCGGAATGCAGTATCATTGATACATGAATCTGATATATTAGCCCCATAAGTACCTACTAAACCCTAAAATGAAGAATATATTCCTAATAATAGAAAATAGAGAATCCTTTCATAAACGATGAAGGTGAAAGATAAGTAAAATTATAGACAAGTAAAGGCTTTGCTGAAATCTATATTCGACTGTAAAACAAAATAATGATAATTCTTTTTCTGGAGGAACAGTCACTAAACTTTAGATTTAATTCTGTGCAGAACTACTTTGGTGATGCGTGGAACACGTTTGACTTCATCATCGTCCTGGGAAGCATCATCGACATTGTGTTCTCTCAAGTAAACGAACTGAAGAATCAGGTAAGACCACCACGAGGCACTTTCCTACCCACACTGAATAGTTTCACCTCACAATATTTGCGCTAGTTGGTTTTGATATGGTTTTCAAAGATTTATGATACTCTGTTTCTTATACTATTTCTTTTGTCTCTTTGTAGTGTATTGTTTTTTGGAAACAAATAGAATTTCTTGTCACCTTTTGTATTTACTTTTGTATCTTCAATAATTTTTATGTCATCTATCTCCTTTACCATAATGCATTATTCTTCTATCAATATTACCTTGTCCTTTTTTAAAGTAAGTATTTTTAGTGATAATTAATTAGTGTCCTTTGAAGGTATAATTAGACCCCTTTTTTATCTTTTGAAGTTATATATTTTTCTAGTCTGTAAAATGAATAACATTATTTGTCTACATTTTCTAAAGATCTTATCAAAACCAATCCAGCAAAGTTACTGTCCCGAGCATGGACTCTAGATGTTGTAATAACAACGCTAAGCAATCTCACTCTTATACCAACGGAGGAGAGTTCACAATTGAGAAACAAAATTGATTTCAGGGCACCGGCGGTGTCAAGCCACACATTGTCAAGGTAAGGAACACGCTTGATGCAAAAGTTAACAAAAATAACTTACAAACGTCCTTATGTTATAAATTTATCAATATATTTAAAATATTATATAACGTTTACTATTCAAATATTATCAAGAACATGAAAAAGGTTTCTTTTAATGTAAATATACCTACAGAAGATGTGACGTTTGTAAGTCCTATAAATTAGTGATAATATAGTTCGTATAGCAACAAATCAAACGTTATAATTAAAACGTTTTAATTTTTAAAAGGTAACTAGCATTCGATCACCATTTATTTCGATTCGTCTATGATGGATTCAACAACTCTTAAATTTATAAAAGAAAGGTAGGATAACTAACCTATCCTACCTATATTTTACGAATTTTAGAACGGTAGAGTTTTGTGATATGTAGGCAGATATGCAATGGATGGCATTGTTATAGCTTACCCTATGGCATTTTTTTACTTTTTTGCTTATTGTACCGAATTGCCAATTTGTAATAAGCAATCTAAACATGTAAAATAAAATACGTACAGATCCCTTCTTTTAAATAAACTTTACTTTCAACTTAAATCGAGTGTATGAGCCCGGTGGAGGAATAAATAATAATTACTGGTATTTCCAAACGCGTTGATATTAATAAATTGCCTACGAGTATAACCAATCACCGGAGAAGCTCATCAACGCGAATTTACTAGGTGCCATCTAGTAAAAGTTTAAGGAACTAAATGGTGAAGCGGTGAAGTAACTAACAACTAAACGTATACTTTGAACTGTAGCTTTTTTAAATAGTCTGAGTAGTGGCAACTACAAAGTTTACTTTTAAACAGCCAATACAACTACTAGAGCCAATACGAACGACAAATATTTACACATATAACTTTAATATGTAAGTACCTATAGAAATTAACTTCAAATGTAAATTTGACGCGAAGACGTTTGATTTGTTGGTAATTTTAACACTTGTAACTAATAACGATGTATAAAATAATAAGAGCACTGACCTAGATACGTAAATGAACGAAGTAATAAAAGCTTTTAATGTTGTAAAGACGCTAAAACAAACAAAGCATATGCTTTAGATGTCAAAAAATAAATTGGGACAGTAACAAAACTATGCAATCTTATTCAATTAATTAGCAATTAAATTACACATACACAAAGTTGTAGCACTTTATTTTCACAGATATCTCTATTTTGTATCTACCAAGTAAATTATTTGTTAAAATGTATATTAATAACGCCACGCATAAGTTATATGCATATTTTCAAAGGAATTAATTATTTAATCCAATATAATATTGAGTAAGTATTTAAAATATATTGATCCCAAGCCGCCTGCCAAGCGTGGCGATTATGGCGAACCCCCCCATTGGGGCAGGCTGTGTTTAGCAGTGGACTATCCGGCTGATACAGTATATTCAAGATATATTGTATCCAAAGAATCAAATATAATATAATACCACAGTTTACATTGAGAAAGTCTGAAATTAACAACTTTTATTCTTAATGATACGCTGCAAACGAAACAGGTAAAGGAACGGTCAGTGCTGGGTGGGGGTTATCTAAAGTTGTGAGATGACTGCAACTGAAGGTGTAACATGAATATAAACAGACAGAAAAGAAAAGTCTCCTGACATGTTATCTGGCGTAACCACGTCTTTCTAGACTAATTTTGTATCCTTGACCTAACCAATCACGAAAACTGTGTGCTCCTAGTTGAATATTTTGTACCCCTGTGTAAAAATTCAACGTTAAATTAGAAGTTACTGCATCTGGCTTCGTATCAGAATTCGGATACATAATAATCATTTCGTAGAAACATATTGCCTTTAGTATACCCTGTAGCTCATGCATGAATCTTTTGAATTTGTAATTTGACGACACATGAAACTAATATTTTTTTGTATCTGGGTGACATTGGACGTGTTGTGTTTATCAAAGATCTTGAAAACCTAATAATATTTTGACCACGCAGTTTGAATAATTTGAATAAGTTTTCAATGAGAGAGTCCAAATAACTTCTAAACTACCTACTACTGCCGTGGGTTGATGTTGCTCAAAATCTAATAACTAATTAGTCTCAAAACGACGTGAATGACGATATAAAACAATTTAATTGGAGCAAAAAATATGTGGTTAGAAAAGGATAGTGTAATTATTAATCCCCGAACAGAATTTCAATTGACTAGGTTTTCCTGGAAAACAGCCAGAAATAACCCATGTTAATAATTTGGAAAGTCGCAGATATCGCATAACACGTTCCACAGCACCACAAATGTACTTTACCAAGACCAAGAGCAAAGTAATTTGATTGCAAGGTGTGATGATGAACCGTCTATTTTGTTTTGCTGCTTAGTCTAGATTGCCAGCCCCTGAATCTGAGGCTGAATTTTCCCATGATGATCATAACATACATGGTGTACCTATCTACTTATCCCAAACAACTAAGGCATCATTAATTTGTACGGTTTTATGATTGAAAAACATATATGAGCTAAAGCAAATAACTAAGAGTCTATATCACGATGGACAATTGTTTCGGCTTCTGTCGGAAACCTTCACCAATAAATTGTTTCATCATTTCTACTACATCATTTACAGATTATACAAAACATGATACAATAATACATGTTTTCTTGGATGATTTCACAAAAACAAAATATATAAAAAAAAAAAAAAAACATATTTCTATGGCTGTAGTTATATAGCCTCACAATAGGTCATGCATTCTGCCATGATGTTTTTCCGCTCGCCTGAAATTCACAATCTGGCTTGGCGTCAAGGAAATCATTGAGCGCGGCAAGGGATCGTGGTGTCGGGAAAGTCTTGTGAACGACTGTTCTATGCTCAGGAACACCAAACAGAGTACATTTTATGCTACAAAGAAAGTTGTCGGGTACAAAGAAGCGACATAGCTGCCCAGCAAGATCTGGTGCATCAACTGACCGTGCAGAATCTTGCACAGCTCATGAAGGCTTCCGGTCAAAACTGAAACAAATATCGATCTTGATATCAACTCTTAAAAAGTCGTTTACATTCTATTAATACCGGTATTTTTACCAACCACAAAAAAAATTAACAGCAGCGTAATATTATATTTTTTTTCTGTGTTCAGTAAAGATAAATGTATTCACATAATGGTGACCTTTTTTATTTTATCTTTAAACTATTACAGGAGCACTCCATCCCTTCAATCAATTTCTTCCGATTGTTCCGTGTGATGAGGCTCGTGAAGCTGCTGTCCAGAGGAGAAGGTATCAGGACCTTGCTCTGGACCTTCATCAAGTCCTTCCAGGCTCTACCATACGTCGCGTTGCTGATTCTCATGCTGTTCTTCATTTATGCTGTTGTTGGAATGCAGGTAAATTAAAACGAAACTAGAAGTGTTTTTGGTTATATTTTTTATTCTTTTGAAGCAATGATGGCCGAGCGGTTATAGCTATTGACTGCCGTGCTGCAGGTCACTGGTTCGATCCCCACCGCTAGCTTGAGCTTTACCGCATAATGGAAGGACATTTTGCGATTGCCCGCCAGGCTAGCTACCACCCTCAAGTAGAAAATCAGTCGCCAAGCATAGTAGGAGGTCCTTTTTATTCTGTGATAGGAGCCACAATCTTAATGTCAAAATGTGAAATCTCACTAATATCATAAATGGGAAAGTTTTTTTATGAAATAGAGTGGCAAACAAGCAGACGGCCCACCTGGTGGTAAGCGGTTACCGCCGCCTATGAACATTTGCAACACTAGATGTTTAGTGTGTATGTTTGTTGCACGCTGAAACGGCTAAACCGATTTGGATGATACCTATACATAGTTTTGGTAGTTTGGTCTGGCGGTGAGTAGTTTAAGCGCAGTGTGGTGACGTCATCAATGACATCACAGCTACCAGTGTCCTTCGTACAATTTGGACCAGCTTTGAGCGTAATGTATTGGTATAGGCTCAATTCACACTGCAACCTAAGAATGTACCACAATAAAAAAATAACTAAAAATGGAACCGACTTCAACACTGAAAAGTGTGGAATAAAATAACTTGTTGAACTATCATGGTACCGATGTACCAGTTCAAAAGTACCAATTATCACAATAGTGTGCGCATGGTACTGACTTCGACAAGTTATTGAATTCCATTTTAGGTAAAAACAATAACACCTTTTTAGCTACCCTTGCTACTTACGGGATCGATTGTCATTCGTTGTCAATGACTATATCGTCAAGATATAGGAAAACACTTTTCACTAATCGGAGTGTAACTCAAAAACATGCGTAAGGCAGAGTTACGCCTTTTGTTTTTAGTAAAAATCTTAAATAGTTAGTTGACTTTAATTAGTTAGTTGACCCGTTACATAGTATTATTTCAATTTTTTACCGACTTCAAAAAAGGAAGCTGTCCTAACTTTTTTAAGTATGTTTCCTAAATTTCATCAAAATCGGTCAAGCTGTTTTTGAGTTACACTCCGATTAGTGAAAAGTGTTTTCCTACACAAACAAATGTTTTTTTTTATGCCTACAAATAATATGTTGTATCTTATATGCTGTTCAATAAAGATATTTTTTATAAAAATTATGTACTAATATATTTATTTTGCATTTCTTTCAGGTGTTCGGTAAAATAGCGATAGATGACGAGACCCCCATCACAAGAAACAATCATTTCCAAACGTTTCCTCAAGCCATTCTCGTCCTGTTCAGATCTGCTACTGGTAAGAATAATGTCAACGGAAAAGCAGTTGTCTTTGAAAAATGTCAGACTGTATGCGTAGGACAGAGAGACCTCGTCTCGCATGCGTGTGAGCGAAACAGAACTATGCAATATTTAGATAAAGTTAACGAATTCTTTTTAATAAATTCATAAAAAGATGAGCTTTTTAACAACGGAAGAAATCTTTTAGGCATTTAAGTAATAATACGGGTGATAACCATTGACCTATATATACTAGACAAGACATCTCAAATGAGGACCAGTGCAGGTATGCCGGCCGGCATACTCTCCCCCACACGCAACTGGGCACTCGTACCTAGAGATTAAACGCTCTTTACGTTCGAAAATTTGAAAAACCGTTATCGCGCGCGCCACGGACAACACACGTTTACAGCCCGCTCTAATTGAAATAGTCTAAATAGTGGTGAATAGTGTATAGTTTACTGTGGAAGTTATATCATTGGAAACAGCTGGATACACACTACAAGGTACAAGACTAATTTTCCTAAAATACCGACAATCAGTGAAGATATTACGATATTATTAATTTAACACCATCACCTGACGGGTGTGACTCAGAATCAACGGCCGACATACTGCGTCTCTGTCACGCCTCAGAACAATTCATACCTCCGCACCGCTCTTGCAATCGCTTGCCGTTGCATTGCACCGCTGCTGCCAACCGCCACCGAACTAGTTTGTTTACAATTCACCAGCATTTTTTAACAGAAAAATGAACTCGATCTGTGCTGCTTGCAATCAAACCATAACGGGGCCTCGCATACTTAAATGCGTTACTTGTAGTGCACATTATCACCCTATTTGCGTTAATATGCAGTCAAAAAACACCACAAAACTAATTGACTGGACGTGCCCTGGCTGCGTTATAAACAAACCGAGGAAAGATAACTCGAATACACCGATAAGCACATCCATCTCACACGAGCCTGCGGATACAAATGCGACCCATGCGACACCAACGCCCCGTGCACACAAGCGTATAGCTGTAAGTTCTCCACTCGCGGAAAAAAGCCCTGAGATGACTAATGATAACTCAGTCGTCGCGACGGAGCTACGATTGCTGCGGAAAGAAATGGCTGAAGTAAAAAACTATCTGACTGATGGCATTTCCAAGTGTTTCGAGAGGCTAGATAACTTCGACCACAGAATTAGGGTGCTTGAAGAGAGAGTTAATGTTGTCCCCATACTGCAGGAAACGATAACTCACCTTAAAATTCAGCTGAATCAGCATATGCAAGATGAAATTAGAAATGAGATTGAAATACTGGGTGTCAACGAAACAATAAATGAGAACCTCATGCATACTATATTAGTGACCGCTTCGAAAATAGGCGTTGATATTGCTGAAACTGATGTTGACTGGGCAACCCGTGTAGGCCCGAAAAATCGATCAAACCGTGATGCCAATATTCATGGACCGCATCTTGAGTATGAATCCAACTTACCACGTCCAATTATTGTAAGATTCATACGGAAAATTAAGAGGGACGATACGCTCAGAGCTGCCAGGAAAGTGCGTAATTTAACATGCGCGGACATTGAAATCCCGGGATCTAACAGGAGGGTTTTTATTAATGAACACCTCACGAAACCGAACCGCATGTTATTTCGAGACGCTAGGGCCTGCGCTAAAGAACACGGTTTCAAATACTGCTGGGTCAGCAATGGAAGGGTTCAAGTCCGGAAAGCAGAGGGAAGGCCAGCAACCACTATCAGTGGACCAGCAGATCTGGAACGAATCGCTGCTATGGCCGCTAGAAAACTACAGCATGGGCCATAAATGCAATTTACTGTTATGTTATTTTATTTTGATTAGCTGTATTCTTTATGTACTAACACACTGTATAAATATAATGATAAGCAAAACCGCTATAACAATTATCATGAGGATTGCATTCCCATGCTTTACACCTTCTCATTCTCAACTCACACCACACAGATCACACATTCGTAATCATACATACACAGTAAACGATTATAAAACACAGAAAACCGTCTACACTTATCACAATACCTCTCTCTACATAATTTGTCTCAAACAAACCCCTAACCTGATACGACAGCCAAGCTTTAAAGCTTTTAAGTTAAGGTCAATTATACTTGCATTTATAAATCAGTGTTACGATGCTTCACATATCTCAAGATTGAATACTTATTTCCTGTTCTATATTTTCATTAATAATGGATAATTCGGATGTGCACGCAGACATAGACGAAACTCTAAAAATTGAGTGTCGCACCGTAAATATGCTCGAAAATAGTAAAGACCTCATAAAATCTTACAATTTCAAAATCCTTACCTTCAATATAAGAAGTATAAGAAAAAACTTCAATGACTTTCTTGTTGTTTTAAAGCGCCTAGATATTGAATTTGACGCATTAGTGCTTACCGAGTGCTGGCTACAAGAAAACATGTGCATTCCACAAATTACAGGTTACAACGAATTTTACACAACAAAAATAATTAATAAATGCGGGGGTGTCACAGTCTACATTAAGGGATGTTGGTCTGCTACAGCAGAAGAACCAGTATTTAACGACGCTAACTGTATACTGGTACACGTCAATAACTGCACTACAATAGTAGGTGTATACCGCTCACCATCTTTTGATAAAACTTATAGATTTATAGACTCCTTAGACACTGTATTACAGACCACAATGGAACAAGAGCATGTTATATTCACTGGTGATATTAATATAAATTTATTAGATGAGTCCCGAGATAATTCTAGCCCAATTTACCAGTGTCTCATGGCAGAACACAATTTTTACCCAGCAATAACACTGCCTACAAGACAAAATACTTGCCTCGATCATATATTTGCTAGATCGAAAAGAAACGCATTTGGCTTGGTCGCTCAATGCTCAGTAACAGATCATAGTATAATAATGATGGGTCTAGATTCAACTAAGACTAAATCCACTGACAACATGAGAAGAGTGTTACGAAAAACTAATTACGCCGCTATAGCTGATGAACTCAAAAATATTAACTGGGGACAAGTAATGCATAGTAATTGTGTTAACCATGCTTTATTTCAATTCAATAAAATTATAGCTGATTGCACTACGCAACACACCCGAACCGAAAAAATCAGCCGATCCAAGGTTTGCCTTAAGCCTTGGATTACACCAGGTTTACTACGATGCTCCCGACACCGTGATAACCTGCACCTGCAAGTAAGATCAGACCCAAACAACGAATTCTTAAAATTAACGTATAACAGATATAAAAACTTCTATAACAATCTTCTGCATAAAGTCAAGAACAATTATAATAGTGAACAAATAACATCATCTCAAAAAAACCCCAAAAAATTGTGGAAGACCATTAAAGACATCTGTGATATTTCCCAATCCAGCAATGATTCCAATGAATTATTAAAAAATAATAACGACCCCCAGGTAGCTGTAAACAACTTCAACCGTCATTTTTCATCAGTGGGTTCAAAACTTGCATCAGACATATTAAAAAAACTGAATACAACCCAAGATTTCCTAAGTAGCAATGTAAAGCTAGAGTGCCTTTGTTCAAACTCGTTTTATCTTATCCCAACTGATCCATACGAAGTAAACAGTCTAATCTCAAATCTTAAGACCGACAGTGCCCCAGGAGTAGACTCATATACGCCAACTCTACTTAAACACATTAAAGATGCCATCCTAGAACCCCTCACATATATATTTAATCTAAGCATGTCTACTGGGATATTTCCCACTTACTGGAAGACAGCTTTAATAACGCCCATCCACAAAAATGGTAGCAAAAAGGATCCAGATAACTACCGCCCCATCTCTTTGCTTTGTATTCTGTCAAAAATACTAGAGAAAATAGTAAACAGACGCTTAACTTCCTTTTTCGAAAAGTATAAGCTACTCTCAGATTTTCAGTTTGGTTTCAGGCCGGGTAAATCCACCGAAGATGCCGTCCAAGTACTAGTAGAATCACTTGTGTCACGGATGGATAACCGTGATAGGTGTATAGGGGTATTCCTCGACCTCGCCAAGGCATTCGATACAGTCTCTATCCCAATTCTTTTAAAGAAACTAGAATGCTTTGGCGTCCGAGGAATTGCTCTTGCATGGTTTTCCAGTTATCTTATGAGTAGACGACAACGGGTTAGAGTCGGTGAATTAGTAAGTGATGAGGAAGAAGTCTGTTTTGGAGTTCCCCAGGGCAGCGTTCTCTCACCAACCCTGTTTACAATTTATATGGACGACATACTAAAGTTAAACATACCGAAATGTAGACTGATATGCTATGCTGACGACACTGTAGCGATCTTCCACGGTACAGACTGGAAAAGTGCAGTATCTGCTGCAGAAATAGGTATGGCTCACATTGCTCGATGGCTGGAACACAACCTTCTCACTCTTAATATCAAGAAAACAAATTTTATAGGTTTCCATATCACTAAAGCTACCATGCCCAATATAGAACACTTCACCATACATTCCAGCCTTTGCGCTGTATTTAACGATCCTACTGCTCATTCACTTGCCTGCTTGTGCAGTAAAATTAATCGAGTAGAGTCCACTAGATATTTGGGCGTTGTGATTGACCAAAACCTATCCTTCAAACAGCATATCTCTCTTATCTCTAAAAGAGCACGGAAAATAATATATCTTATGAAACTGCTCAAACCAGCAGCCACGCTCGAAATTAGGAAAATGGTGTACACTGCTCTGTGCCAATCTATATTTCAATACTGTGTCGGAGTTTGGGGAGGCTCTGCAAACTGCTTCATGATTGAAGCAGAGCGCGCTCAACGAGCCGTTATAAAGGCCATGCTCGGGAAACCCCGTTGGTACTCGACTGAGCTCATATACGAAGAAGCAAAAGTCTTGTCAGTAAGGAAACTTTTCGTGCTCCGTGCGGTAGAAAAAATACATTCAAACATGCCAAAGCTACTAGTACCATCATCACGAGCGCAAAGAAGTACACGACCAATTAAAATTCTTTTGCCTAAAATAAAAACAAAATATTTCGCCCGTCGCTTACCACCATACCTGCATCTGTGTACATATAATTCTGTTTGTAACAGATGTGATCTAAAAGCATGTACACACAGAAAAGCTAGGGCAAAGGTGAAATTATGGCTCTTGTCTCTTACATATTCTGGCACAGAAGCTTTGGTAAGGGTTTATAACAGCACACAATAAATATGCAAAAAGCAGTAGGTGTATCAAGTTACCAGCAGTAAATAAGCTAATAAAAAAGAATGACAAATCGGAACACACACACACACACACACACAAACACACACTTCCATAACATAGAAACACATTCACACACCCCACACACCCTCTCACATACACAAGCAGTAAGCACACTATTAGTCCTCGTTCAGTTTCCTTACTATCATAACCAGACTTATTCACATTATGTTATCTTAGCTATTAGTTTATTTACTTAATTTAAGTAAGTGATAGTATCCTTGCGCGCGTCACATCTAATGTTTAAATGTATCATATGGGTCACCAAGATACAGGCCAAGCCTAGTTTGGGGCCCGCTGACAATTAGAATCTAGAACATAAGTACATAATGTTTAAGGTATATTGTGAAATTGTGTTATTGTCCCTTAATTTAACTGTATGTACTCTATGTTATATCTATATCTTTTAAATAAATGATTACTTACTTACTTACTTAATTGTGTATTCAAAATACACAATTGATAATACACAATTTTTGAACGTAAAGCGCGTGTAATCTCTCTACGCGTGCCCTGCTGCGTAAAAGTGTGTCCGGGAGACTATGCTGGCCGGCTTACCTGCACTGGTCGACTATCCTCGTTTAAATGTCAATGGAGATAACTCACGTGAATAAGTCAGAGAGCTCCGACTATAGTTTCAATCACATCCGGTGGTCTTCTTCAAGGAGAGCTCGCGACGCCCGTGTTGGCGTCTCGCCGTTTAACATCTCATATATATTAGGTAATGCCTTCGATCTTTTTAATTTGCATTTTTTATTTTCTTGTATTTTGTAACAAAAAATGTGCACACCGTTTAGGTAAAGTTTTGTTGGATCTGTATTTGAATGCTATAACAACTCTGCAATATTGTACCTAAAACTTTAGCAAATAAATATTCATTCATTCGCTTGGCTCTGCGGGCGGCAGCTCGTAACGCGCGTGATGTCATAGGTTGGTATTCATGTGAGTTATCCAGTATTATTTACTAAAATGAGTGAAAATCGCGTTTGTTTTTATGATAAAATCTTTCAGGCACTTTATCACATAGTATAGTCTAATTCGGAACATTAACAACAAATAATAATAAAAACTGGCCAATGGCTAGTCGGACTTCTGCTAAGGCTGTTGAACTGTATAATAAAACGAGAATAAGTACGGAACCCTAAGTGTGCAGGTCCTTCTCGCACTTGTGCATTGCATGGTGGTAGGGCATTTTGCGATTGCCCGCCTGGCTAGCTACCACCATCAAGTAGAAAATCTGTCGCCAAGCACCTAACGGTGTGTTCCGGCAGCAGTCCTTGAGAGCCAGTGAAATTACAGGCACATGAGACTTACCAACTGCGTCTCAACGTGACGGACGCAGTGCACTTCATGACTTGTAATGAAATGCATCTGTTATAGGCAGAGGTTTGTCCTCTTAACATCAGGTGGGCCACTTTCACATAATCCTGTGGAGTGCTCGGCTAGAATTGACGATTGAACAAAAGGAGATATAACAGAAAGTGGGCAGCAGCATCTTTTGAAGAACTGCTATGTGAAGCGGTAACCCCCATCACCCTGAGACATGCTGTTGAGTCTCATGTGCCTGTAATTTGAAATGCTGCCGGAACACATTGTTAGGTGCTTGGCGACAGATTTTATACTTGAGGGTGGTCTAGCTACCACCCTCAAGTATAAAATCTGTCACCAGGGCCTGTTTGACGCCTAGGTGGGCAATAGCAAAATGCCCTACCACCATGCGGTGAAGCTCAAGGCGGCAGTGGGATTCGAACCATGGACCTGCGGGCACCGCAGTCCCTACCTATAACCGCTCGGCTATCATTGCTTCGAATTTGCTTTATAACTTTGCGTGGTGGTAGGGCATTGAGGCGAATGTCCGCCTGGCTAGCAACCACTCTCAAGTAGAAAATCTGCCGCCAAGCACCTAATAGTTTGTTCCGGAAGCTGTTAGTGAGATACAGTTCCCATTCCAGGCCAAGCCTCTGTACCAAATTCCATCATATGCTACCTACTATCCACCATATACCTACCATCAGGAGAAATGGTGCTCAAAGGCTAACCTGAAAACTAATGATTCCAGGGGAGGCGTGGCAGGATATAATGATGGGCGTGTCCCCCGACCCGGAAGTGAAGTGCGACACGAACTACCACGACGAGGAGGGCAGCGACGAGGACGCCGGCTCCTGCGGGAGTGTGCTCGCCTTCCCCTACTTCATCTCCTTCTACGTGCTCTGCTCCTTTCTGGTAACTAACACTTGGGATGCTTACCATTTGAAGTTAGATTCGCTAAAAACGCTAAAAACGATCACACTCCCAAAAAGTTGTTCCACATGGGTCTTGAGGTTATTTTGGCCATAAACGCTACATCTACTGTCAAAAGTGACAGAAGTGGCAAATTATAGTGGCATTCTTAGCGTTCTTATCCTAAATGGAACAGGGGAGAACAGTTACAAACGATCACAGTGATCACAACCATAGACACAGAATGTGATCAAAATTATCGAAAATAACGTTATTAGCGTCAAATGGAATATACCCCTGTTAATGAACCTCTCGAAGTGGAGCTTGCTTAAGTGAAAGTCAAAATCATTTCGCATGGTGGTACGGCATTTTGCGAACGTCTCCTGGCTAGCTACAACCCTTAAGAAGAAAATCTGTCGCCAAGCACCTAACGGTGTGTTCCGGCAGCTGTATTTGAGAGCCAGTAATTCTAGGTTAGCCTGAACAACATCTTCGACATAAATACTTACCGTCAGGTGAGATAGTGGTCAAAGGCAAATATAATAGCTATAAAAAAATAAGTAAGTTAAGTTGCCTACGACGCTCTTATGAAGGTCAATTACAAATTTTAATATTGAAATATTCTACATTGTACTGCCTCGTTCAGCAAAAATGTATAGAGCCACTGCGAGAAGAACGGGAATTACATACGTAGTTGACAGACGATAGCTTGGCAGAGGTGAAATTATCCAAACATTTCTGTCGTTTAAGTAATCACAAACTGAGTAGTAGAATTTCTTAATCAAAATGTTTTTCACGTGCTACTTGAATTTTCCTTCTGTGAGTCGGTCAATTACGGTAAACAACGTCCGCTGCGGTCATTACTGACCGCTAGTAACGTTACTATTGAGCGCTTCCGTGCTTCGGAGGGCACGTTAAGCAGTCAGTACCGTAAAACTTAGTGGATCGGTTAACACCGGTAAGCTGCGCTACGAGCGCTTTGAAACGCTAATAAAATCTGTTTTTTTTTTGTTTTTTATTCCTTTGACCACTATATCACCTGATGGTAAGTGATGATGTGGTCGAAGATGTTGTTCAGGCTACCCTGGAAGAATCTTGTCAGTAACTTCTCTATTTTTTTTTTAAATACTGCCTCCTTGGTCATGTGATGTAAAGTTGCGATCTGGAATTTCCAGGTTCTATTAATAGGACAGTAAGTAAGGTTTTCTGATTTGCCTATAATAATTTTGATTGGTGCATTTTCTTTCCAGATTATAAATTTGTTTGTTGCTGTAATTATGGATAATTTCGACTATTTAACTAGAGACTGGTCAATCCTGGGACCACACCACTTAGATGAGTTTATAAGGTAAGCTATACCTAATTAATCTTATATAAGTATACCGTACAGTTCCCGGCTTAAGAATGTAAAGAATGTTCTATATCATCCTGTTGTATGTGCCGTTAAAGGCGACTAAGCCTTCTTTTTTTTCCGCATTTCCTCCAAGTATGGTATACTCACAACGTTGTGCGTGGGATCAAAGTCAAAGTCAAAATCCTTTATTCAATTTAGGCGTCTACGACGCTCTTATGAAGGTCAATTACAAATGTTAGTATTGAAGTATTCTACATTGTACTGCCACGTTCAGAAAAAAAATATTTATAGAGCCACTACGAGAAGAACGGGCAAGAAACTCGGGCCATTATTTTAAACGTCTTTTAACAATGTGTTACACACTTGCTTTATAATAAACTTGTTACAATATATGTATAAAATTATGTAGGTGGCAGGCGATTGCTTGGCAGAGGCGAAATTGTCCAGGCATTATAAGTAGCCAAGTGGCCAGTTTAAGTAATCACAAACTGTGTAGTAGGATTTCTTAATCAATATGTTTTTCACGTGCAACTTGAATTTCCCTTCTGTAAGGATGTTGCTGCACATTGGGACCGCGTTCAGATTTCGTACCATCTTAATGTCCTGATTATCCGAATGGTAGCTGGTATACTACCACCAGAAGTATTTCTAAAGAAAATACGCGTCAGGAAGGGCATAAAAACGAAGACATAACTTTATATATATTTGGCCTTACAAGCTCGGAAAGGATATGTTTGTCATTTAAAATATAGGTGCAAAAGTGCACTTTAACCGATAACGTGGAAAAGTTTTTGTTTAAATTCGAAACTGTATAAAAGTTGCTAAAAAAATGTTTTCATTTAATATTACCCATTGTAAAAAGGTTTAGGTAGGTACTTTTGATTTATAAATTATGTCTATGTATGCTATCTATCTATGCTTTTTTTCGCTGTAGTGAGATGAAACATTGTGTGTTTCACTAGGCAGCATAGTTATTTTTCTTCTTGTACCTTTGATCCCTCGCTACAAGCAGAATTCTTTAATTGAACCACTCGCCTCGTCTATTGTTGAAACCTAGAATCCATTCTCTTTTTTTTATACAGGATAGGTTAGCATTTGACCACTAAGGCAGTGATGGCTCAGTGGCATTGGCTATGGACTACCACGCAGTAGGTCCATGGTTCAAATCCCACCGCGGTCTTGTGCTTCACCGCATGTGGAAGGGCATTTTGCGAATGTCCACCTAGCTAGCGACCACCCCCAAGTAGAAAATCTGTCGCCAAGCACGTAACGGTGTGTTCCGGCAGCTGTCCTTGTGAGCCAGTAATTCTAGGTTAAGCCTGTTAACACCTTCGAACACATCATCACTTACCATCAGGTGAGATTGTGATCAAAGGCCTTACCTGTCAGCAATAAAAAAAACTATCTCTTGCACAATGACCTTTTATAATTCTATAATATTTTACCGCTACGAGTTCATATCTAGAGGATTCTGTCGGATGAATGATGACTATTTTTTTTCTTACAGATTATGGAGCGAATACGATCCAGACGCAAAGGGTAGAATAAAACATTTAGATGTAGTTACATTGTTAAGGAAAATTAGCCCTCCTTTAGGTAAGTCAATACCTACCTGGTAGGTTTCTACAAGTTTGATTACGGTTGGCGCACACAGCGACATTCCTAGAGATCTATAGATCATTGATCCAGTTGTCTGAGCGGAACATGTAATGTACACCTTCAAGAAATCTAAGTCGTGACCCTACACCAAAGGGTGAACGACACTTTCTTTCTAGAAGTCGAAATCATTAATATCATATTCAGCACCCAGGGTATGAATGGCATGGTACCGACTTTTAACTATCTGACCCGTCGGTGTCCTCTTCGTGTGATGAAATTCAGTAATCTTCAATGCTATACGAAACACTACCCAATTCTTCAATGATGTTGGTGTTTCGTCATCCAGACCAGATATATTTCTATACTTAAAAAATCTAAAACGCATAGTACTTGTAGAACTCCCTGTGCCGTGGGAAACAAACATACCTAAGGACCACACAATAAAAACTAACGAATATTATGACTTAACAAATGAATTAACCAAAAACAGTTATGTGGTTAATTTATATGCTGTAGAAGTTGGAGCAAGGGGTATATCAGCGAAATCCCTATACAACCTACTAAAAGACCTTGATCTGTCAAGAACAACCGTAACTTCCATCCTAGAACATATAACCAAGGCGGCATTAGTAGGAACTTACCAAATATGGTTTGGCAGGGGAGGAGGCCCGAGCGGTGAAAGGGAGAATTGATGCATCATAAACGGGCCCCTTAACCTTACTCACTGGGTTGCAAATCCCAGGCATCTTGACTTGGGCCTCTTCCTCTGCAACGCTATTGACCCGGCACCCGCACGGTCAATCCATCCAATGCTAAGTAAATTTGTCTCAGATTCTTACTGGGTACACACTATAAACACCCCGTGGGGTGCCGGGTTAGAATTGCACCTCCCCATATCATCGCGTGGGTGTCGTAAGAGGCGACTAAGGGAAAAATACTGGAAGGTGGGCTGCAGCGCCTTCTATTATATAGAACTGCTATCTTACACTGCGTTCCCCAAGCCGCCTGCCAAGCGTGGGGATTATGGCAAATACCCCCTTAATAGGGGAGGCTGTGTTCAGCAGTGGACGATCTGGCTGATACAGTACAGTACACACTATAATTATGTAAATCAGACAAATTGGCTCTTCGGCACCATTGCCTTGTCTCTATTATCGCTACTACTCACAGCTTGTCTCAAGTCGTTACCATGCTGATAACGCGGCAACTACAACGCGTTCTAATTGTAGTATGTCCAAAGAATACTGAACGACGAACGAGTTGAGGCGTTGTCAACACGATATGCCGGGTTCTTTATGCGCCAACCATAAGATAGGTACCAAATATAATAAAACTAGCTACGCCGCCGCAGTTAACCCTTAGGATGATAGATGATGATTTTGAAAAGTATCCTATTGGTGAATCCAGCTCATCTACCTCCATACCAAAGTGTTTCAACAAAATTGGTCCAACAGTTTAGTAACACATATAAACACACTCACAAGCCTTAAACCTTTAAACTATAAACATATAAACACACTCACAAACCTTTATAATATCACTGTGATGAATGCTTCCTGTATCAACCGGAATTTCACTGCTGAACTCAGACTTCCGAAACATGGGGGTTTTGCCACAATCCCCACGCTTGGCAGGTGTCTTGGGGATCAAAATATGAGATGGCGATTTCTCAGAAAGCCCTGCTGCCTACTTTCAGGTTTTTTTTTTTTTTTTTTTATTCCTGGTAGGTTAGCCTTTGACCACTATCTCACCTGATGGTAAGTGATGATGTGGTCGAAGATGTTGTTCAGGCTAACCTAGAAGTACTGGCTCTCAAAAAAAATTAATTTTAAATTTTACCCTTAGTCTCCTCTTATACGAAGATGGTAAGAGGAAGAGGTGTCATCCTAGCCCGGCACCCCACGGGTTACTTACCTGCATGCATTTTCTGAGATTTTGTGATTATAACTAGTTGATAACTTTTCAGTATTAGTAATCGGTTGACTTTGCTTTATCTCGTGATCAGGTTTCGGTAAGCTCTGCCCCCACCGGGTGGCCTGCAAGCGCCTGGTGTCGATGAACATGCCCCTCAACTCCGACGGCACTGTACTTTTCAACGCTACTCTGTTTGCTGTTGTTCGGACCTCGCTGAAGATCAAAACGGAAGGCAAGTTGCACTCACAATATCAAGAACTTAATTCCACCACAAACTAAACTAAGTAAAATTAAGTGAAATACAATCAATCTTATTTGGTTTACACTAAAGTTCAAATTGTTATGACAGAAAAATTATAACCCTAATGTTGAATTTATTTTGTGCAATTGCGGGTAGTTGAATGTAGATTTAGTCATCATGTAAGTTAGTGCCAATAATATCTTGACTTAAAATTTAATATAATCATGAGGTAATAATCTAGGATTATCGTTGTTATTTGATATACTAATTTAGATCATAGCAAGAACAGAATAAGACCTTTGGCGTTGAATTTAATTTGATTAGACCACTGTTTTTGACGCTCTCACTATTCTAGTGCTTACATATAGCTTTTAGTCGTTGTCTATCGAAACTGAATGTTTTCCGAATTCATGTCAAAGTCAAAGTCAAAATCATTTATTCAGTTTAGTCGTCTACGACGGTCTTATAAAGGTCAATTACAAATATTAATATTGATATATTGTATCTTACTGCCACGTTCAGCAAAAAAAATTTAGAGTCACTGCGAGAAGAACATGCTCAACACTATGTGGTTTTAGACACCTGGCGCCATTTCATTTTTCCTGAGACAGGTGTATGAACACTATGAATAATGCGTGACCTAGATTTTTTAGGTTCCATAATAGTGAGGGACACGCACCGGTCTATTTTGCAGTGCATGGTCTGCGTTCTATTCCTGCTTGGCACTGCGCTCGACACTCAGAGACCTTAATTCTATTTATCAATTATCTAAATTTTAACCTTGTTTTTTTATATAGTATGCCTTTGGTACCACAATCTCACCTGATGGTAAGTGATGATGTGGTCGAAGGTGTTAACAGGCTTAACCTAGAATTACGGCTCTCAAGGACAGCTGCCGGAACAAACCGTTAGGTGCTTGGCGAGAGATTTTCTATTTGAGGGTGGTAGCTAGCCAGGCGGGCATTCAGAAACCGCCCTACCATCATGCTGTAACGACTATAACGCTACAATATCTTCGACCACATCATCCCTTATCGTCAGGTGAGATAGTGGTCAAAGGCTAACATATCAGGCATAAAAAAAGATGATGCGGACGAAGATAGTGCCTAGACTTATCCTGGAATTGGGCCTTGCTTTCAAGGAAAGCTACCTGAATACTACATCATCACTTACCATGAGATCAGTTAGTCGTCAAAGGGTAATAATTTTGTTAGATAGTTTTAATAATATCTCAGCAAGCCTACCTAACTCTAGGTTTACATTTGCCCATAATCTAACAGGTAACATAGACGACTGCAACACTGAACTCCGCGCAGTGATAAAGAAAATCTGGAAACGAACGTCACCGAAGCTCCTCGACCAGGTCGTGCCTCCCCCCGGGGACCCCAACGAGATCACAGTCGGGAAATTCTATGCGACCTTCTTGATACAGGACTACTTTAGGAGGTCAGTCACTTTTCTGGTACCCATACTTTGGTGGTACTTCGAAAGTTATTGGTTCCTGTACAATTCGCAATTGAGGTTATGTAGTATTATATATCTATATATATGAACACCATTTGAATCATTCGCAGGAATACAATTGCTGCTGCACTGATTAGAAATAGGTAAAATATGTAGGCGTACCCTTTGGGACAGGAAGGACAGCTGCCCTCCCCCGTCTCCTTCTCCTGGATTTGCAGAAGTAGATTAAACAAATATGTAGGGTAGCGCTACTAGAGCATCTTCTGCAGATTGTAGGCCGCCAGTCATCACATCACATTGACGGCCATGACGTCCAGCGTTGAACACATCCTTCCCCGTTACCCATGCTTGGCAGAACTTCAAAAGGTGCTGCTGCCGGTGGGCGACAGAAGGTGTTCTGGTATTTTTCCCTTTGTCACGATCACTAAGGAAGATATGGGAGTATGCAAGGATATCCCATGGGTTGGCCGCCAGTATTAGACGGTAAATCATCCAGCGAGAATTCTCACCGCTCACTATATGTGCTATACACGTAATTAAACTCATAACTACGTATATTAAATGCAAATTCTTTATTTATGTTCAATTATTTGAGCAACTATAATATATTTCTGACCCTTCCTGGGCCAAAAGCTGGGTACGCCTATGACCAAAGCCATTTGTACAAACAAATTTTTATCGTTGTAAGAACAAGTCAAAAATAAAGCTTGCAAGCTCAGCTTGCCGTTTGTAAGAATTTAATTCGTGATTTTTTACTTGAAATTTAAGTTTGATCTGTCCGGTCAGTTCTCCATATAAACGTCGTAGGGTGATCACTTCCTTATTTAATATTTTAGGTCCAGAATTAAGCATCATATCAATTGAACTACTTATTATCTAGGCTTGTATCGTAACGAAATTTTAAAAAGATAATTAAGTTGAATGTTATGAACCTCGAAAACTTTATATGAAAATATTTCGAGGCTCATAATTCTCAAGTTAATTATCTTATTAAAAAACTGTTACAATACAAGCCTAGATAATAAAGAGATCAATCGATATCTTGCCTTGTTTTGGACATAAATCCTCAAATAAGGGAGTGATCACCCTATGACGTTTGTATGGAGAACTGACCGGCCAGTTCACACTTAAAAATAAAGTGGTGATAGATGACAATAAGAATCTGATATTTTTAATGCTACCTTTTATAGTAGAAAGTTACTCTAAAGTAAATGTACAGTTACAGTATAACCTTTTTTCATGTCACTGTATAAAATCTTTTAAGATTCACAAATGAATCGTTCAAAACACAGGTGTTTTTATAAATAATTTTTATCCAATTTAATTTTGTTTAAATATTTTTATTTTATTCTTAGTTGACACTGACACTACTATTTTTATTCCATAGGAACCACGCGTAAGTAAAGCATCTTACGAAACCGTATGTCAGATATGAAAATACCCTTTTTAGTGTTTTAAAATTTTACTATCGAAATATCCTATCATAGATTAGATCTAATAAATAATAGTGGACCTATGGTAACTCCCTGAGAGAGGTTTAAAGTTATAAATAAAAAGTTTGCCCCTGCATGGATACAGAGCTCCTTAAATAAAATCATGAGCTTGGAAACCATCTTACATTACATAAACTAAACCATCCGGTGAAGCATGTTTTTGACAGATCCTGAAATTGTATATTATCCGATTATAGCAATGTTATTTCGTTGTGTTTTTCCCGTTATTTTTCCATATTATTTAGATTTAGTTGAAGACATTACGCTGTAAGTTATTATTTCATAAAAACCGACGTAGGACACGTAGAATAGCTTCCATACTTTTGACTGTAAAGGCATTTTAGTAATGTAGATATACAGGGTTATTGGAAAAATGCGAACACCCTCTTATGGACCCACATCTGTTAACATAACAAACAACTTTAGTTCTACGACTCAAATCAATACTGAAAACCAGTCTGACACTTTTCTTTTCAGTGTCTCGTAGTAAACGAAATAGCAACAGCCAATAGCAAGCTCCCCGCGCACTCTTTGAATATAGTTTTCATATTATATTTTATGACGAAACTAAAAAAACTGTTAATAAAAGATGTTTGTTAGGATCAACAGAAGGCAACCATGAAGATGTTAGCTTTTTCCAATAACCATGTATACATTAGGTTAAAGATGGAATTTAAAATAATGACATGTATAACATAATTAGTAGCGAATACACTATATTTGATAATTTCAACAAGTAGAAACAATTGTCATCATAGATTCAGCCCTTAGCTTGGATTGATTTATAATAAGCATTTATATTATATATTACGAATAATATCATACATTTACTGCAGTCCCACTGGAATGAAAGCTTTAAGCTTTACAAAAAAATCTTTCACTTTTATACGAGTACATAGCATTAGTTGCACAAACTGAATTGAGGAACTAAAGTAAGTGTACAGATATGTATCTACTTAATACTGTCAATGATAATGTAGTGGATTTTAAAACTGCGTGTCAAGGTTCAAAAAGCGGAAAGAGCAAGAGATGAGGCAGAGTGATGAGCAAAACCATCAAATGACTCTACAAGCAGGGCTACGGACATTGCATGAAGCTGGACCTGAGCTGAAGAGAGCCATATCCGGAAATTTGGATGATATCGCTGGAGAGTGCGATGTACCTATGCATAGAGTGAGTAAACAAAATTCGTCACGAACAAATTACTCATAACGACGAGTGTATAATGATTTTAACCTAATTTATTAAGTATAAGAGGTTTTGTATCGGTGCAATGTAAATAACGAACAAAATCTGATATAGATAACAAACTCTTTTTTATAGTTGTGGACATATAAATGAACAGCACCTTGTAGAGTAAACTAACAGGACATGTTTCATAGTTCGTTACCCATATTTTCGATATTAGATAGAAAATAAATTTAATTTCCTTGATATGAATAATTGTAACATCAAATTTATGATTACAGAGAAATCATTCGTTGTTCGGTGGCGTATGGTCGAGTATACGAAGACATGGACCAAATAGACACTTCCACAGAAAGAAAAATGGCGAAGCACCTCAAGGTACGTAGAAAACATTTCGAAAAGCAAAATATTCTTTTCAATGTTGGTCCTAGTAAAATATGGTTTCATATAATATAATTACAAGAAACAAGATAAGACATGGGAAATCGGAGAAGACCGGTATAACGAATGACTTATATAATTTTGAATTGTTACAGAAAACGTTGGAAACCATTTAAGTTCGCTAATGCAAAGAGAGCTGGGACCTAGTGGAGGGCCACTAGCACCTAATATGTAAGTAATCTATGTCATTCATTTCATATACCTACATACCTATTCTTTATTGCATCGCAGTGTGTTGGTTCTGTTTGATTTTGCGAATGCCGGCCAGGCTAGTTATCACACTCAAGTAATAAAATCTGTCGCCACACCTAATGGTGTATTCAGGTAGTTTTCCTTGACAGCAATGCCCAATTCCACCGCATCATCACCTACAATCAGGTGAGACTGTAGTCAATAGAATAAAAAAATGTTGTTTGTTATGCAAGGCTGCAATGTTGTTATATGGAGCGAGTACTTACGCAAAATAACTTTGCTGTTGAGCGAAGCACACAATTTTTCACCTGACTCCAGCGAGGCAAATTTTAGGTGCACTTAAATAATTATAATAAATTTGTATTAATTTTGATCAAAGATAGAATTACATTTAATACATTTCGTAATATGAAAGTAAATTTATTATTCTAGGAATTTTAACACAGGTTCGAATTTAAAAGCTTTTCCATCCACGCTAGCGGATAAAAAGCAATTTTCCACGCAGATGTCGAATGCTAAACAACACCCTTCCGAGCTTATGAGGAAAAATATTTTTTATTTACATGAATATGTTATGTAGGTATATTTTACGTTCCATGGGACTAAATTGAGGCACATTATAAAGTCATTGTTATTTCCTTCCACAGAGCAAATGGACAGCCTAAGGAACAAATACCACTTAGACCACTTATATTTAACGGGGAATCTGAAAAAATATATCAAGTACTAGAGTAAGTATTGCTTTTGTATTAATGAACACTTTAACATCACTCATTTCATCATTGTTATAGTAGTTGATTTTACTTTTGAAATAAACAATATAACTGTATAGATCATCTACAGCATTCTAAAAGAGTAATGCTTATTATTACAGAAGAACCACAAATGATCTTAAGAACGCTATACAAGGTAGTCTAGTGTGGTTTGAACCTTTCTATCCTCTTTACCTCCGTTTATCATGCACCTAACCTAACTTGTATTTGTCTAACAACACATTTTGTTTCACTGCATCCGTGTGGATTTCGGTATGTACCTACTAACAGCAGTCAAAAATCTAACTACCCCGAAATGCTCGGCCAGATAGGCTTAGCGTTCGGCTGCGTCAACTACTTGACCACTCCCAGTGAAACGGTCACTCAGCCGGTACCCCCCGAACGGCCGAAACCTTCGGTTTCAAGGCAGAAAGTTCACCCGGAAGATTCGGTCACGTCATCGAAAGAAATGCTATCGTTGCCGAGGAAAGCTTCTCCAGAAGATAAAACCCCATCGCCGAACACATTTGAGACAATACAGCCGAAGATATCGCCGCTGTTGGCGAGCGAATGTACGCCAACTACCGAATCGAAAACGATGACGTTGTACGGGTACAACGCGGCCGCGAAGCTGCCGTTCGCATTTTCCCACGCGAAGGAGCGAGCGTGCCGCGGCGGCGAGCGGCGCAGCCTGCGCGCGATGCGGCCGCCGGCGCCCGCCTCAGGTCGGATGGTGCGCAGCGCCTCCTCGGGGGCGGCGGGCTCGCATGTCCCCACCGCTCGGCTTGTAGAACGTCCGCACTCGCCAGGTCCGCACCATTATTGGAAGCTTCCTTCTCTTCTTTTCATATTTTGTCATCTTTTGGAAGATATGAACAAATTTTAACTTTAATTTCTGATGGATATTGAACGTATATATTAACTTCCTAGTTTATAGAACAGCGTTTAAAACATTACTCTGTAGACTTACCATACCTAGTTATATTTAATAGTTTAAAAGTGTAAAACATTGCTTTTTTACGTTTGAAGGAAGCTTTCAAAGATACTAAATACACTCATAAAAACAATATCAAGCTTTTCAGGAAGTCACTTAGCTCCGTTTGATCCAGAATTATGTGGGTATAACACGAAACTATAAATAATAATCAACACATGTTCACATTCACACATTGCTTTTGCAAAATTCCATATGTCGCAATATATCACAAGAATATTAATAATGACACTAAAATTTAACACAAATTTTGCACTGAGAGAAGTAAGGTAAATCATTTGTCAGTTTATTTTGCATTGTCTTCAATAAATTTTCGAAAATTATTTATTAATCATAATGTTATTTGGAACAAAGAGACGTAAAAAAATCATAACATGTAAGTCAACGCATGTAAATTAACTTCATTTTTCAAGCTGAATAGTGTAGCATTTTAGAATAGATGAAATCTAGAAAGCTTTTAGACAAAACATTAAAATGTTTATGGTTTTTGAAATGCACGATCGCTAATTTTTAAATGAAATCATTAAATATTCACGAGGACAACGATTGATTTAGTGTTGTATGACAATAAAATTAAGCAAGTGCTTTAAATTATTTATTACATAGGCAAGCTCATTATTTAGGCTTACGAACTAGATAACTAACTTGTAACGGATGTAGATCAAAGTAAAATAACTAAGTTGTTGCCATACGTTAGTCAAATTTATCACATGTAATGTACCTAAGTGAATGAAGAAATAAATTTTAAGTAATTTAAATGTTATCTGTTATCAATAAATATTAGTAAAAATAACATATTGGATTAGCTAGCGTGTGAGAATAGAATAACATAATATATATGTATACTGAATACTGCATAAAATATTTATTACAACAATGAGATCATCGATGTAAACCAAGAACATATTTTTAACATGGTGCTTACAGGTGGTGATAGCATAAGCCGAAGCGTAGTGTCACTGCCAGGAAGCCCACGTACCAATAACTCTTCGGTACCAGTTGTGGGTTCGGCAGAAAGTTTGGTTACCAGGGTAAGAGCAAGTTTAGTTTTATACGTACTTGCTGAAAATTTTGCCACAAATCTAGATAATAAATAAACATTATTGTTTGGCAACAGGTGCTAGCAGAACAGGGCCTAGCTGCATATTGCGACCCTGAATTTGTGAGAAACACGTCACGGGAGATGCAAGAAGCCCTCGAAATGACACAAGAACAAATGGATAGGTAAATACTTAATTCTTAGAAAAATTGTATATAATTTACTACTATGATATAATATGATTTCTAAAACATCGGTTTTTTGTAGAGCCGCGCATCAACTCATGATACAAGAGAGGAATCTAAAACAAGTGCAGAACCAACAACCACAAGTTGTAAGTATTCACTACTTCCTAATCGCTTGTAGCACCAGTTGCTTCCTAACTTCCCTTTTAGGACACTAACAGCTTTACAAGTGTGATGATTGTATAGGGTACTATTTGGGTTATAGGGCGACATCCTAGCCCGCCAGTACCACCCGTTCCACCAGCCAGCAGCTATGCCCCCGCCGGTTTACAAGAAGTTATAGCACCAGCTTCAACGGAACGCGCACCACACCGCGCGGATTCACAACATGGCGACGAAAGAGCCGCGAAACGTCACACACACCACAGAAGAAAAAGAAAACGCAAGCCTGTATTGGTCTAAAGGTTTTCTATTGCAGATCCTTCATTGTGTTCTGGTTTAATGTGAAAATGTCAATGTTGGTAAATTGATTGAGCTTCACAATCTGATCTTCTAAAATATAAGTGTGTGACTTATTTTTAAAATCGTGTAGCTTAAACATAATCAGAAGTGGTGTAACGGTGAAAACTTACAACTTGTGCTCAATGTATTTGGTTTAATTTCAAAGCGAAACTAAAGTGTAACTTATATCTAGTACTGTGACTAACACAGAAAAAGTGAGATTTGTAGTTTTAGGGTACTTAGTAAAGAAACTTGAAGCGTAACATTTTAAAATTGTACTTTAAGTACCCTAGCTAGTACCCCTGTAAGAACTGAATGTAACTTAAAAGATGGGTACAATAGTAAAATTAAAAGTTACTAATTACAAGTAGGAAAAAATATACTTATTCAAATTCTGAGAGAGAAAACCTATTGCTCTTATTATCTAGGAATAATAATGATACGTGTAATGCGTAAATTTTCTCGTTATTCTTAGCAAGTAGATTGAGTTATGTTAAGTTTTATTTACCAAGTGCGAAATTGCAATTATTATGCAATATTAGATTAATTATGTATCGTGCCTAACTTAAATTAAATGGCCGAGAATTGCTAATATAGTACCTACTCCTTTTGTCTTGCTTGTCACAAAAGCTATCAACAATTCTATTCATATTTTTTATTGTAATACAAGTCAGTATATTGCAAATATATTATATTAAAATAAACTTTGTTTTTGTATTATAGCATCCGTGACAATACCAAATTGGAAGACTTGTTATGAACTGATTGTAAACCTCAAATTTAGGGATATCCAATTTTGTGTAGTGTAAAAAAGTTAAATTTGTAGAAGTAGTAAATGATTGAAAACATACAGTTTCTGAAACTATTGCTAATTTATTGGTGAAACGTTTTAGCAACAACCACCGTATTCATAAAAGAACATCGTAGTCGTCGTAAAGAGATTTTATCGTAATAATTACGCGATATTAAACCACATCTACTTTATACCAATTACTAATGTGTAAATCAGAATACAGAATGAGATGTATTTTTAACGTTTTAAATATAGTTTTTCCCAAAAATTCATAACAATGAACCCAAACAGATTTGCTTGTTTCAAATTTTCATTCAACGTAGGTGCATACACAATTATACTACACAGTAATAAACAGTTGTCTCATTTGAGTCAATTGCTATGTTTGATTGACTACTACGAATAAATTAAGTATTATTCGTAGATTGACTACAAATCTTTGACGTGAGTGCCAAAGTTGCTGTTTGTTGTTGTACCATACATTTCTACTTTTGCGAATTTAGCTTTTACTTAGAATTGACCACTTTACACAAACTGTAAGTCTAGTTTTGCCTAATTGTAAAAGATGGAAGTCTGATTTTCATCTCCTCAGTGTACTTACTGACTATTTTAAAAATAAGCAGTCTTTCGGGAAGTTTCAGTGAATCTTTTATATGAATAAGTACATAAGTACTGTATAATAGTTAATCATTTCGATATTTTTTGGGGTTGTTCGTATTTTCGTTCTTATATACATTATTATTATAATATGCACATTTTTTGTAAATTAAATTCGTATTTATGTTATAATTTTAAGAATTTATATACCGCAAGTTTTGATTTGAAACATCTATTATGATTTATTATGTGGTTAAACTCACATGTAATAGAAAAAAAAATTTCTTCATAAAACCATATCTCACATAATATATTCTCCTTATGTCAATGATTCACAATTGAAATATTGTGTCACAATTTATAATTGTGACTGTAGGTAACTCAGTTACATTATTCATAAAAGACAGTAGTCAATAATTTTACCATCATATGTTTCGGCGAAGCGAAGTGGCATTTATTGAATTATATCCGATATAGAAAATCTTTAATTATGTTCACATTTAGGAAAATAAATTATGGATTCTAGATACTACACTTTCATTTGCCGTGTTCGTATTTTAGAGCAAAGATTTGTCAAGCTTTTGTTCACATTTATGTTTGTGATTTATCATGGATATACATCAGTATACATTATGTATCTTTCTGTCATTTATGCTTATGAAAGTGTGGCATAATTATTCTTAGTACCTTCCTTAGCTCTGTAAGTCCCCGGTAAGTGCCCTTTTAAATGTTTCGATGAAGGCGAACTAGGTGTAGAGCTCATGTCCTCTCCATCGCCATAATCCACATTCCTCTAGTATATAAGGACAATGTGAATCAACTTTATTATGTCTTCGTATTGATCAAAATCCTCTATCAAAAGAAATAGATTGAGGTATAGTGTAACTTCAAAATTTGAGCAAATCACTAAAGTGTTGTTTTATATTGAATCGGTATTCATCTTACGTTAGATTTATTTATCTCTAGTTGATAATTGTCAATGAGAGTAACAATGTTTAGAATACCCCCTCTTTCTGAATAACGAGTAATTTACCTCAAACAAAAGTTCCGGCATCTGTGTCGCTGACTGAGTTTGTATAGCTATTACTGTTAATTATTGCGATATCTTTACTTGTCTTTTAGAGAGAATTTTTTAAACTCCGTGTCTCTATATCAAATGCGCTTTATGATTAATCAAAGACTCCGTGAATGTATGATAAATTTAAAATACTGTTTCTTCCTTTTACTCGTTTTAAGTGCCAATAATAATGTTTTCTTTTAGTATGACAGTTACTTACACAGAACATCTGCAATATTTCTTTAAAGTTATTTTTAGAGGAGCCTACATTTTTATTGTTATAAAAGGTGACTCATTAAAAAAATATAATCGATGTAGGCAAGATTTACCTACGCCTATAACAATTTTGAACACTTTTGTGATAATAATTCTTAGGGATTGATTACATTTTCAAAATTATATAAATATATATTAGTATAATATTCTTATTTATTATTTTGCCAGAATTTGGGGCAAAAATGTGTGATTTTTTTTAACTTTGTCTAACTACAATGCTGTAATTGTAAATATTGTACAAACTGTCTCCTTAATTCACTTCTAAAATTGTCATTTTAAGGACCTTTTTTATATTTCTGGCGAGAACGCTAGTCTTAGATAATTATTTTCAATTTGTAAATAAATTGTGTATATATAAAAAATAAGTCAAAAATAATTATTTATTCCGTCAATCGTACTATGTTAAGACATTATTATTATCAATATTTATTGTTTAAAATGAAAATTGTAAAATTGTTTTCATATAATAAAAAAGTGGCAAACACTAAAATGCATTTTATTGCAAGTTGTGTCAAACTTTGCATGGTGGTAAGGCTTTCTGTGTTTACCTGGCTATCTATAACTCTAGGTTTGCCTAAACAATATCTTCGACGGAATCATTTCTTAGGATCAGGTGAGATAGTGGTCAAAGGATAGATCAGCAATAAAAAAAATGCCTACTGATACAAGGCATTTAGCTATCACATTTATTTTAGCAGCTACTTCGAATGCTCACTCGTCACATCTCATACTTACGTAGGAGTTAAATTCCTATTAGTTTACCTACATCGAAGTGCTTTGCTTAGCTGTTCTTAACCTATCAGCAAAGTTAAGCAACGTCCTCCGCGGTCACGAGTTGGATAGGTGACAGCTGATGACGGCACGTTAAGCCGTCGGCCCCGGTTATGCTCTTAGGAAGGCAGTCGTTATAGCATGGTGGTAGGGCATTTCGCAAATGCCCGCCTGGCTACCTACCACCCTCAAGTAGAAAATGTGTCGCCAAACACCTAACGGTGTGTTCCGGCAGCTGTCCTTGTGAGCCAGTAATTTTGGTTAGCCTGAACAACATCTTCGACCACATCATCACTTACCTTTAGGTGAGATGGTGGTCAAAGTCTAACCAGCATAAAAAAAGTACATACAAGTAGGTAGTTAACAGAGTAAAAAACAAAAGAAAACAAAATATATTCTCCACAACCTATAAAGAATATAGAAATAATAGTAATTAATTAATCATTTATAAAAAAGGAAAATAATCGCTCTAATATCACGACATTACAATGTGAAGAAAGTTTTACACACGCATATATTGCACACAGCTACACTTGGGCGCTTGGCGACATGTTTTATGCTCCATGGTGGTATAGCAAGGCGGGTATTCGCAAAATGCCCTACCACCATGCTATAAACCAGCTGCCATCCATAGACAACAACCGGGACCGACAGGGAAGCACGGGAAGCGCTCAATAGAGGTCACCCATCCAAGTACTGAAGGCATTGAACATCTTAACCTAGTTGACCGTTTAAGAACGACTAGACAAGCTGCGCTACAAGCGTTTAATAACTTATTTATTAGACTTATACCTAATAATCCAACTGGATAGTATATCAACTGGATAGAATTCACGTCGTGAATGAGGTAAAAAAGCAGTGAAATAATTTTTATGGGACGGTAATGGGTATACCAAAACATGAGAAGCTGTTTATAAGTAGGCACCTAGTTATTAAATGATTAAGTTTTTTTACTAGTGTGGGGGAGTAAGCAATAGGCCCAGCCCACCTGACCACTATAATGGTCACTAAAGAATTGTACAGTAGGTAAGCCGGAAAGTCCACTACAGAACTAAGCCTCCCCCCACTAGAAAACACCGCGATTTTTACACATAGTAATTAAACAACTTTAAACGGTTTAAAAACTTTTTCGGGACAAAAATAATGATAAATACACGTGATTAAAACCGTTTAAAGTTGTTTAATTACTATAAGTTGCTTGTTACTCAGTATTTGCACATTACTACATGCACCTCAACTGAAATCTTCCTCATCTTCAGGAGCTACTAAACTCTCAAACCATGGCTCAGAGGCATTGGCTATGGACTGCTGCGCTTCAGGTCCATCGTTCGAATCGCGCCGCGGGCTTGAGCTTCATCGCATGGTGGAAGGGCATTTTGCGAATGTCCGCCTGGCTAGCTACCACCCTCAAGTAGAAAATCTGTCGCCAAGCACCTAACGGTGTTTTCCGAGCAGCTATCCTTGAGAGCCAGTAATTTTAGGTTAACCCTGTTAACACCTTCAACCATATTATCTATTTGTCATGTGAGATTGTGGTAAAAGTGTGTACGTATCAGCAATGAAAAACAAAGAAAATTGTGATATGGACAAAGAATAAAAATAACTAAATGAGTGGAGTGAGAGAGAGAATACTGAATTACGTGCTGAAGCCCGCGCACGCCGCTTCGCGCCTGGCTAGCGACCACCCTCAAGTAGAAAATCTGTCGCCAAGCACTGAACGGTGTGTTCCGGCAGCAGTCTTGAGAGCCAGTGAAGTTACAGGCACATGAGACTTAACAACTATGTCTCAAGGTGACGGGCGCAGTGCAATTCGTGACTTGTGACGAAATGCATCTGTTATAGGCAGAGGTTAGTCCGCTTAACATCAGGTGGGCCCCGTGCTTAATCCGACACAAACCATTAAAAAAACGTGACTATCACGTCCGTCTATATATATCACTGCTTCAGACATTTACATAAAAATATTATTATTTTGATGTTAATTTGTGCGTGAATAGACCTGTTTATGATTTAGAAACATGAGTTTAGTTCACGAAAGTTTAGAGAAAAGTATGTTTCTAGATGAGGATCACCATTAATGTTTTCTCTGAAAGGGTGTACAGAGGTGCCTTAACATGTTTTGCCAGACTTTTCATAATGTCTTACTTTGTTTTTTTTATTGTTAGGTAAACCGCTAACAACACAAATTTTTAAAAAGCTTCAACCAACTATTGAAATATACAACCACTTGCAGTATTTTTTTATTTTCATTTTAGGCTTCTAGACGCTCTTATGATGGTCAATTACAAATTTGAATATTGAAATATTCTACATAGTACTACCACATTCTTCAAAAAAAATGTATAAAGCCACTGCAAGAAGACTGGGTTGGATAGACAGGCAGGGTACACTTAGAACAACCTGGAGTATGGAAGAAAAGTAAATGGGGTAGGAGAAGCCTCCTTAGTTAAATGTTTTAGGGCCGTTATAAAAGACGGTGAGCCTGACGAAATCAGTCATAATTGAATACTTTGGACTGCCACTGCAGCATTAATAAGTTGGCATCGTCAGGACGACTATGTCCTAGTTATGAATGAAATTCTATTGTTATCATTATCGCCAATGCCAATGGGTTAATGTCATTTAGAATTGCAAAATTCCAGGACAAATATTTTGATAGGTAGCACCCAGTAGGTGGTGTTCTACGAGGTGTTTCATGGGCAAATACCAGACAGTTGTGGTACTATCCATTGGACTGAACTTACTCCCAAAAAGTGAGGCAGTCTATGAAAAAATGCCTCAAAATTCTTACTACAATATTCACCACATTTAAATTTAAGAAAAGGAGATAGGATGGCTTACACATGTCTAACAGAAGGAAATACACAACTATCCAAGAGTAACATCAAATTGATCACTTCATAAGCAATGTTTATTATATTAAAAGAACTGCTAACAAAAAACTTCATGTAATTAGAAAAAAACTTATTTATTTATCTATTAAAGTGCCTCTAACTCTCTTTTCCGTTATCTGTGCAGGCAGTTCAGCCTGTCGCTTGTTCATACCCTTCCTTTCTAATTGTTTCTCAATTATTCTTGCATTGTTTGCATAACTGTCGGCAACTTCTCTAGCTTCAATCTCATCTTCTTCTTCATCAATAGTCGAAACAGTTACAGAGCTGAATTTGCCCATGTTTTTGGTGTGTTTGGTGACCATGATTTTCTTAGGCTGTGTCAGTGCGACTTGTTTATAGATATCTGTCACTCCACCTTCAGGAGCTGTTTGAACTAATGCTCCTCGCATTATGAAGAGGACGTTACTGTCCTGAGTATGTTTATAATATATAGGTATAGCACACTTTTTACATTTTAGTCTGTATTGACGCTCAATGCCCTTTTCCCGTTTCAAGTACACTGTTTCGTCGGGATCGGAAGTGACTTTGTGGGCGTGTTTTGATCCGTCGATAACTCTCGCACCGTCAGCAGGTCGTAAAGGTAAGCGGTCGATCGTACAGTCCAAAATTAACGACATCTGACCGCATATACAGTAGTAAATGTGGAGAGGTTTGGTCTCGTTGTATTCTTCCTGGTCCTTTGTGTCAGAACACACAATACTTCTAGAAACTACCTTCGGCATATTGAAGGCAATACCATAAAATCAAGTATAGGATGGAGAGGACAGCTAGTAGTTTTAGATACTAGCTATATTCGTACCAAAATCTAATCAAAGTACAATAAAATATCTATTGAACCCTGCCAGGATACAAATCACATCTAATCTTTAACACTGATCAGGATCCAAATAAAATCCCAAAATTGGTTGTAATTTGTAAATTGTGTAATGTATTACTTTTTTTTTTTCAGTCGGAGTCAAGTGTCAATTAACACATCGAAATGTCACATTGCAAAATAAGGTTGCCAACTTAAAATCATAGTGATGTTTCGAGTACAGTTTTTATGAGCAGAACTATTAAGGTGATGGACATTTAATTCAAAATATGATATAATTCTTAAAACTTTGTAACTAATGTAATAACAGGTCAAAGCATTCAATTATTTAAAAAAGATAAGCCTGAAATCCGGAATGCGGGTAAAAAATCAACTAAAATAGCATTTGCCTGATCATGGTCAAGTTAAAGAAGATAAACCCCGTGTGAGTTTCGTCCGACGAAAAACGTCAGATGGATAAAATCATAAACCTATGGTTTTTATCCGATTTTCATGAATGGTTTTTCTTCACAAGGTTAAAAATGGAGCTCGGGCAGGAAAATCAAATGAAAGGAATGTTTATCAATGCAATTGTCTAATGATAGTTTATTTATTGTCAATTTTATGTGCCTGTCATTGTGTCTTGATAATATATAATATTGTATGATCTGAGTTGGTTGAAATACAGAATTAATATTATTATTACGATGTACTTTTTTCCGGATATTGATTTTATTTCAATGTTTAAACTATTTCATAACCTCAAGTTTGATTAATTACATTTGTATGATGATATAAATCAGTTCAGTTTCTAAATTTGAAAACTTGACATGGGAATGTATGTGCTTTAATTTGCAGAATTAACTTTTCCTACATATATACCTAAAGCTTTCTTCGGTTTTCCTTTGGATAGTATGATAATTTTCATAAGCCGATATTGATCATGATACAATTTGTTGACCTCCTGGCGTTAAAGCCACTGTCACGTACTAAATATTTATTTAATAAAGGTGACTATATTTCAATTAACTTGGAACTACAAAAAATCAACTGGGACTCTGAATTTTCTGGTCGCGGAATAGAGGAAGCTGTTTCAATATTTTACTCATACCTAGAAACTTTAATAAGGAACACGTACCCGCCAAATTGGTTCGATTAGAGGATTACCCGCCCTGGTATAATGTTGTATTGATCAAGGCGCTAAAAGAAAAATTTAAATACCTAAAAAAAAACCGAGTTTATAACAACATTTGTGATCGGGTTAGCTACAACGTGCTACGGGAACGTACCAAACTACTAGAAAAACAAAGTTATGATCGATACATTGTAAGTGTGGAGAATTCTATCGAAAAAACCCTAAGTTTTTCTGGTCTTTTGTCAAATCACGTTCTAAGTCTAGCAGCATCCCCAGCTCAGTTAATTACCTTGGTAATATTATATCCACTGGTGAAGGTATATGTGATTCTTTTTCTACCTATTTTTTGTCAACTTTCTTAAATCAAACTACGTCTTCACCCGAGCCAGCCAAATTGTCTGTAGATGACATGGGTAGATTCTCTCACTCTGTGGGCATTTCTCAGGTACATATTGATGCTTCCGTAGTATCTAAACTTTTACTCGAGCTGGATCTTTCCAAATCCGCTGGACCTGATCGTATAGGCCCTGTGTTCTTGAAAAATTGTGCTGGGAATATCTCTGTTCCCATATCACTTCTTTTCAATAAATCACTTGCTTTGTGTTCGTTCCCCCAGATTTGGAAATCAGCTTTCATAACCCCGGTTCACAAAAAGGGCGCTCGGACTGATGTAGAAAACTACAGACCGATTTCAAAACTTTGTATTATAGCCAAAGTTTTTGAACGGATAGTCTACAACCAAACATATAGCGCGCTGAGAAGTGCGTTTAATACGTCACAGCATGGCTTTCTCAGAGGCAGATCTACGGTCACTAACTTAGTGTTGCTCAATGACTATTTGACTAGAACTATGGATAGGCGCAGTCAAGTAGATGTAGTTTACACTGATTACAGTAAAGCTTTCGACAGAATCGATCATAGTATCCTTTTAACGAAGCTCAAACAATTGGGAGTGGCTGGGGATTTATTTAGGTGGTTCTCGTCGTACATAGACCGGAGGACTCAGGCAGTAGTGGTCAGTAACTATGTTTCTAGCTGGGTTACGATACCCAGTGGCGTGCCTCAAGGGTCATTGCTGGGGCCATTGCTTTTTGCGATTTTTATCAATGATATCTCTACTTGTTTCCAAAACTCCAAACTACTTTGTTTCGCAGACGACATGAAGATCTTATTCTTATTCTTATTCTATTTGGGGGCGATATGTCCTGCACTAACGTCCCGCTTGGGGTGTATTGTGCATTTCCCCCGCCAGCTTCTACCCAAGCCATCCCAACTCCTTAACGTAGCGGAGAAGGACCTTGGGTCGCTGGCATAGCTGCTCCAGTGACTTGTGTGATGGTGGTGAGGATGTCGTCGATGAGAATGACTCTTGTAGTCCGATTGTAAATCGTATTTGTTCCGTGGCTTCGCAGTGCAATAGTACATGCTCCACGGTCTCATCTTTAAGCATCTACATAGAGGACTGTCTGTTGCTCCAGTTTTATGCAGAAAGTAATTTAGGTTACAATGACCTGTGATAAGGCCTGCTACAATGCGTAGTTCCTCACGCTTTAGTTTCAGCAGGTTGTTTGTCAGCTTCTTATTTAGAGTTGGGAACATGGCCTTTGTTTGTTTCCAATCCTCTGTCTTATTCCACAGGTTTTGTTGTTCTCTCTCGGTGTGACGACGTAGTAGTTCCCGTACTTCTATTGCTGATGGCTTGCAAAGGCTCCTTACGTCATCACAAACTTGTTTTTTTGCTCCTTTCTTTGCCAGAGTATCTGCCATGGCGTTACCCGGGCATGCACTATGTCCCTTTGTCTATGTTATCATTATTCTGTAGTTTTTTGACAGCCTTTGTAAGGCAGAATGACACTCAGCTATGACTCTAGACCTGGTTACTGGTCTTCTGAGTGCATATATTACAGCCGCACTGTCTGTAGTAAAAAGAAGGAGCTTGTCCTCACGCTCACTTACTAAACTAGGTGTTATGTCTAGATGTGATATTGCCCTCGCAGCTAGCAGTAAGCCCATTGCCTCTGCTTGCATTACAGTGGTGGTCTTATTTAGCCCTTTTGCGTCTGAGATTCCAAGTTCCGGTGAGTAGTAACCGCAACCGGCACCAGTCTTGTTTTTTGCGCCATCTGTGTAGATATTGTATGTCGGCACTAGATCTGCCAGTGCACTGTTCTCAGTAGCCAGTTTGTACTTCTTATTGTCAAGGTGGGTACTGGCTACTTTGTCAGTGCCTTGCTTTGATTCGGGGATTATTTTAGTGGCCTTGTCTAGTATTCGACAATGGTTTGTGATTTGTCCCGTGCCTATCTACTGGTTTGTTGACTTTATCCTTAGTGCTGCCGCCATCGCTTCTTGCTGTATATGAAGATGCAGTGGCGTCAGACCCAGGATGACATCAAGGGCAGCTGATGGTGTTGATTTTATACAGCCGCTAATCAAAGAGCAAGCCAGTCTTTGGATTTGCTGCAGTTTCTTTATTGTAGTCACCAGACTTGTTCGTGGCCACCACACTACGCAACCGTAGGTGAGGACAGGTCGTACTATGACTGTGCAGATCCATCGGCAGAGCTTCGGTTTCAGACCCCAGTCTTTCCCTACTGCTCTTGTACTTTGCATCAAAATTTTTGTAGCTTTTGTTGTGATGTGTTCAAGGTGTTTTCCCCACAAAAGCTTGCTGTCAAGCCAAATGCCTAGATATTTAACCTCCTTACTTAGGGTCAATTTTGTTCCAAACAGCGTAGGAAGGTTATAATTTGCTAACTTTGTTTTTCGAGTAAACATGACTATTTCTGTTTTCTGTGCGTTCACAGATAGACTGTGACGTTGACACCATTCCTCGACTATGTGAAGAGCCCTCTGCATTTTTTCGCAGAGGGTTGCCTCAAACAGTCCAGAGACCATTATAACTAGGTCATCTGCGTATCCTACAGTGACCATACCATCTTTGTTCAGGAGTTCAACCAGCTCATTCACTACTACTACCCATAGCAGAGGTGACAAAACTCCTCCTTGTGGGCAGCCTCTCGTAACACGACAACGGGCTGTTCTAGAGGTTTCTAATCTCGCTGCTCTCTTAGAGAGCATGTTGGTAACAAAAGTATTCACTCTACCATCAACACCCCTATTTCTCAGTCCATGGTTAATACTGGAAAATGTGGTTTTGTCAAAGGCTCCTTCAATGTCAATAAAGGTAGCTAAGCAGGACTGCTTGTTTTCCAGTGCTGATTCGATCTTGTGTACCACATGGTGGAGGGCAGTCTCTGTAGACTTGCCAGATTGGTACGCATGTTGATTTTTGTGGACAGGGTTTTCCGCTAAAGGTCCACTTCTTAAGTATTTATCACAAAGTCGCTCCAAGGTTTTTAACATGAATGAGCTTAGACTTATCGGTCTGTATGACTTTGGATTGGTGTAATCTGTTTTACCTGGTTTTGGTATAAACACGACTCTGACTTCCCGCCATGATTGAGGTATATACTTCCATGCTAGACATGACCTGAAAATGGCCAGAAGATGAGTTTTTATCTTGTTAAGAGTCCACTGAAGAAGCGCTGGGAAGATTCCATCCGTTCCAGGAGCCTTGAATGGTTGGAAGGTGCTTACCGCCCAAAGCAGAGCTTCTTCAGTCACAATTTTGTCAGCAAAGGCCCAGTCTTCATTGCCAGGCTTTTGCATAGTTTCTATTTCCCATTCTTCTTCATTGTCTATCTGACAGTCTGGAAAGTGGGTGTGTAATAGAAGTTCAAACTGTTCCTGGTCTGACATCGTATAAGAGCCGTCAGGCTTTTTCAACGTTCCTAGCTTTGCATGGGAGTCGCTAGATAGTACTTTTTTAAGTCTGGCAGTCTCACTTTCGGATTGAATAGAGTTACTGTATTTTTTCCACGATTTCTTCCGACTTTCTTCGACTGTAATCTTGAATCGGTGACGTGTTTTCGTATACTCTTGCCAATCTTCATCAAGATCGGTATTCATTGCTCGGTTGAAATGGTGTCTCATTTTCTTCCTCGCTTTGCGAAGTTCCTTGTTCCATCCTCTGTCCTTTTTGTTCAGTATTTTAGTACTTTCCGTTTTTAAGGGACTAGATTTTTCGTAGCTTTCCCTTAAGGAGCGTACCACAAAATCTATAGTCTCTTCAATGTTTTGGGGTACCAACTCAGTAGTCGCTTCAATTTGCGGCCCTACCTCTAGTGCCTTTTCAATTGTTTCTCTGTAGAGTGTTCTATCAGTATTCTTTGGGTTTCTGTAGGTGCGCGGTTCATGCTTTCTTACCTGTAAGCTGAACCTTATCCTTCTATGGTCCGATCCCGAGGCCTCATTTGTTGCTACTCGCCAATCGTTTATCGTCTCTGCAATTCCGCTGGTAGCTAAAGTAATGTCAATTATAGTTCTGGCATTGGATCTAACATAAGTAGGTTCAGTGCCTCTATTCAGAACTATGAGATCATTTCGTAGGATAAAATCTAATAAATCTTTTCCTCTATCATTTGTGTCTGGGCTTCCCCAAAGAAAGCAATGTGCATTGCCATCGCAGCTCATGACGCATTCTAATTTATTCACTGCACAGAAGTGCAGTAGGTCTTCAACTGCTGAAGGTGGTGCTTCTGCCTCGATGTCCATATAAACCGAGGCCACTATAACAGTACTATGGGGTCCTTGCAGTCACGTCTCTAGTTTGACTACCGTAAGGTCATCGTTGCATAAATGTGTTATCATCGATGCTTTGTATAAATTTGGTACATAAACAAAAGTCCGCGTTTTAAATTGCACAGGGGGAGTGAACAAATTGCCCCCTATGGCGTTGAAACCACTCACCTTTCCACGACTTAGGTAGGTTTCCTGGACCAGTGCTATTGTGTTAGGTTGCTCTTCCAGGGTTCTTCGCAGAGCGGCGAAACCTGAGACGCTGTGTTGGAGGTTAGCTTGGATAATATTAATTTTACAATTTATGTCCAGCCTATCTATGCCAGCCGCATTAGCGGTTGAGTTTTGAGAATTATAATTTTGATTATTTTTGTTTTGTGGATCCATTATTGATTAGAATGAATTACCTACGCAATTGTTTGTTAGTGGAAGCGATCGAGAAGCGATACGCTCACTTAAATATTATTGTTGGGGTTTGACGAAGGAGTATGAGCACGGTCCGCCTCCATGACGGACGACGCCGGCGAGAGAATGTTGAGGCCCATAATGTCCCCCAAGATTCCATCGTCGTCGTCGTCCCCCACTTCCAGCAGACGGTCCACCTCCTCCCTCGACCAACCCCTCTCCTTGGTTAGGTCCGCGTCCGCGCCGATGACGGCGGGCGGCACCGGCCCCGGCCCGCCGCTCACCGCTCCGACTACAGCGTCGCCAGCGCCGGCCCCGCCCGACACCACCGCCGCCGCCACGGACCCTCCAAGTCTGTGTCGTCTAACCTTGACGAAGACTGTCGCCGACATGTAGTGCAGACGACAGCCCTCGTGTTGGAGATATACTAGATCCTCTGGTGGTATGCCCATCACGAGGATATGATTAAAGGTGTCGCCCATAGGACGCGCTTCATGGGTGAAAAGTTGCCATCTCTCCACTCCAACTCCCCGATTTTGGGCGACGAGTACGTTGACAATCAGGTCAGGCCTTTTGATGAGATCCTGCCTTCCCCGCCCAAAGTCCGGTATAAAGATGACGCCCGTGTGGTATTTGGGCACCTTGCTTTCCGGGACGACCATGTATCCACCAGACCCCTCCCACAGAGGTGGCAGCTGCTCCACTGTGGAGGTGAGCCAGGCGACCGCATAATCATCCCGAGCTGCATACCTGACGCCGCCGCGGAACGGTCTCGGCAGTGACGTGAACCGGGGCAGGATAGTGTCCCGGCTGAAGCCACTTTCAAGAAGCGTGCCGAGAATCGCCTCGTCGACGGCCTTTCTGATGTGGACAACACGGAGGTCGTCCATTTTTATTTGATTGCGGTCTAAGACCACAACCCTAAATGCTGACTTGGCCGCTTCCGAATAAGTCGGTCTATTGTCTGTCGAGGAAGGAGCCGAGACTCCAGGCGCAACAGCGGCAGCGGCGGTTCCACCCTCCAAGCACACCTTTTTGTCCGCCATGACTTGGGAAGGGGACACAAGGTCAGTGCTCCGCTGCCTCTTCGCGCCCCGAGTCTCGTCCTCCCTTTGAATATTTTTTTCCACGGTGCCGTCGGTACCGGACGCCTCTCCCTTTCTATATCCATCGACCACAGCGCGCCCCTTCTTTCCCTTACCCTTGCCGGTAAAACGACCTGGGCCCGGGTTGGATCCGGAAGGAGGGCGAGTCAAAAGAGTTGCCGCATCCGAAGGCACCGCGTTGTTATTTCGCTTCGCGAGTTCATGGGGCGTCTTAACGTGAGCTTCATGATGGCGCTCCGCGGCAGCGCACGGGTCGACACGGGCCATGCACGCCGCGACAGAAGGCGGGAGTGCCGACGTGCCGGGGAGGTGCATGACTCCTTCCCGGTGTTGCTGCCGGAAAACCGAGTCCATCAATTCGGCGTCACGCTTCCAACGCTCTCTTTGTTCTGTTTTGCGGGCTTTACCGCTCTTAAAGCTTTGGGAGGCATCAGTAGGCTTGTGCGGCTTCCTGATGCCTTGCCCGGTACCTTCCAACACAGCGTGCGGTCTTTAAATTATACCTTTAAAATACTTTTCTGTTCATTTGTTCGTAGCATTTTAGAGTATGCGTCTCAGGTGTGGAACCCGCGCTATGATGAGTACATCTCCCGTTTGGAACGTATTCAGATGCGTTTTATTAAGTATCTATGTTGAAATTTCACCTTCTTCCCCTGATTACAAGAAGGGAAATAGCGGATATACTATTTCTACTATAAATAACCACGAACCAGGTCGATTGCCCGGAGCTTCTCGAAAGAATAAATTTAAACTGTTCTTCACGGCAGGCTCGGTTCAATCCCTTAGTACATACCCCATTAATGCATACAAACTACAGTGCAAACGCGTACCTGGTGCGAGTGAGTAGAAGTTTCAATGCAGCAGATAAACGTTTGGATATAGACTTATACTGTTCAAGCATCGCATTGGCGAGGCGGCGACTTAGTAGCGAGTTTTTTGCTTGAAATGTGTTTTTTATAGGAATTACGATTATTTTGTTTTTTACAAAATTACAAATATACGATAGGAAAAATTTAAGTCATGTGCGGGATTCGAACCCGCGTCCATCCGCCCCTTTAGCCAGGGCATGCTCTAACCAATTGAGCTAACATGACATGACGTCATAACTCGAATCTTTCCTACCGTTCATTAACCATCGTATTGGGATGGAGCGACATCTATAGTACCACTTACGTTGTACTACAAACAAGACCAATTTTGCAATTGGTTTTATACTTGTAAATGATGACGCAACCTTATATTTTTTTTTTATATTGTTATGATTGCAATAAAGCCCTCGACAGACCTAACGCGGGGCGGTAGCGTGGCGTGGCGGGCGCGGGGCGTGAGCAGTGCGGTGGCCTTCACACCGAATGCCAAAATGGCGGCGCGTGTGAGGCGCGGGCCCGCCGCCAGCGTTGCCATATATACAGATTTCACCGTATTTATACCGATTTCCGATGTGCGATACAGATTATATACAGAATTTTCACATTCTAGTGAACAAATTGCCGCAAGTTGCTTAAAAATGGCACATATCAAAATAAATTACCCACTCAAATGCCGTCCGTAATAATAATGCTTATGACTTCTGAAATAAATAAATATTGTTTTGTGTTGTACTATTATTAAATGTTGTTTACAATATATATTCTTTATGGTAAATTTATTTAATAAACAATTTTTTTACCAGATTCTAGTGCCAGCTTAGAGATAATCTTATTATCTATACATTTTATGAAGACAGAACAACGCAATAGACCTTATAAAATTACTATTGAAGGTTTTATGCATGGAAAGCAACTGATTGGTGTTTTTTTTTTGCTATAGCCTAGCTAGATATTTATGATGCTGTTTTTGAAGCGCTTTTTAGGGAAGTTTACTTATTCATTTTAACTGATTAGCTAAGTTAAACAACGTTCGCCGCCCTCATGACTTGGATGGGTGACCGCTATTGCATAATATCGTTGCACCGAGTTTAACAAGTTATTTCAAACTTTAGTGTTGAATTTGGTAAAATAATTGTTTCGCTCTTTTGTGTCCATTTCTACTTCCGTGATTAGTTGTCATTCACTTTCGCTGAATATATCATCAAGATAAGAAAATATTTTTAGCTATTGAAGTGTAACTCAAAAACGGATTGATCGATTTTGATGAAATTCAAATGGGATCACACGGAAATCATCAGCTTTCAGATAAAAAAAAACATCAAAATCGGTTTACCCAGTCAAAGTTCTGATGTAACAAACATAAAAAAATACAGATGTATTGAGTACCTCCTACTTTTTTTAAGTTAGTTAGTAAAATTTTAATATAGTGTCTAATGTTGTATATAGATAATGACACAGAAACCTTCGTGCACAAGTCCGACTCGTATGTAGCCAATTTTTTTCTTACGTTTGAATTACCTCCGTTTTGGTAGAAAATCAAAAACTGATTCGACATTTTTTTTAATGTAAATACTCACAAAATTTCACGATGTTTAGTTGAGAACTGCGATCTGTAGGGGAGAATACCTGGACAGATAGGAAAACATTTCTGTCCAATCTGAAACGGAGACGCTTTGTGCTCACTTAGTAATAATGTCGATTTGTTTCGTCCGGCACTCATTTCCTCCTCAATTTGCTATTCCTAAAAAACCAAAGTCATTCAAATCCAAACAATATCAATCTTCCAATCAGTATGAAACGCAGTCTATAAAGAAAAGCTAAAGCCAGTAGTTAGTTAAAATCCAAGTGTAACTCCTACTCTAATTAGTCGATGTTTAGAACTTCGGGTCCGAAAGAAAGGTATCCGCAAAACACGTATTGACTTACTTTTGTCTTACTACTACTTCTTTACTTCGTTCTTAGCATAGACTTGCAAGCATTTGCCTGCGTAGATTCTGAATATATTTTTTAATCGGATTCGTATGGTTTGTACATTTTTATATATGAAATGATTATTTATTCGTTTGCTTATAAGTAGTCAGTTGAGTTCTAAATATGCATAAAGAACACAAATACTAATGAGGATATAAATACTTATGGAGAACAAAGACATTACCGTAAATCCTAAATATCTTACCTGTATTTTTTAGAACAGTAGCGACACCTCTCGCCGAGTTGTAGCGGCCCTGTAGCGACACCTCTTGCTGAGTTCTATAACTAGGCTTCTCAGTCTTACCATTGGAAAATAGTAATTAATTTTTCTGAGATAAGACTTAAAATTGATTGAAGAATAATAGCGTTCGCAGAGTAGTATGGAAGATTCCATAGCGGGCAAGATTTGTGATGAACGATGCTGTCCGACCATAGACAATATCAAACAACGAACTTCGTACCGCAAAATTAAATTTTCGTTGTCTAAAAGGTCGCTCGAACACCCAAAACGAAACTTCGTTGAATTGTACTAGCGGCCCTGGTCCGAAATATTCTTAAAAAACATACAATAATCAAACACTCTTGACAATCATTTTTCTATATGGCAGGTATACGATTATTTTACAGTTATAGAACCCAATATCTCTTTCATTTCGAAAAGTTAGTAAAAACTGACTGGACAAAAAAATTCAATACATATATCAAACCTGCTCATAAAATTTCATGAGAATTGGTTGAGAAATGGCACCCTGGGCTGCTACTACAATTCAACGAAGTTTCGTTTTTCGTGTTCGAGCGACACTTTAGACAAAGAAAATTTAATTTGTGGTACGAAGTTCGTTGTATGATATAGTCTATGGTCGGACCGCATCGTTTATCGCTCGGAGGAAATATTACAATTGATATTTGAGTGATATTTCCTCCGAGGTTTACCGCAAATCTTGCCCGCTATGGAATCTACATACTACTCCGTGAACACTAATATGCCCCAATCAGTTATAAGTCTCAGCACAGAGTAATTAAAGAACATTTTCCCATGGTAAGCGTCTAAGAATCCTAGTTATGGAGCTCTCAGCTACTCAGCGAGAGGTGTCGCTAGGTGTTCTAGAAAATATAGGTAAGATATTTAAAGTTTACGTGAATGTCTTTGTTCTCAATAGGAATTTATATTCTCATTAGTATTTGTGTTCTTTCTGCATATATAGAACTTGACTTTTAAACGAATGAATTATAATTTCATATTTAGAAACTGTACAAACAATACGAATCCGATTAAAAAAAACAATCTCCACAGGCAAATTCTTGCAAGTCTATGCTACGAACGAAGTTAACAAAAGTAAGTCAATACGTGTTTTGCGGATATATCTTTCAGACCCGAAGTTCGATACTTCGACGAATTAGAGTATCTGGCTCGATCAATTAGAATCGATTCTTCTACACAACTATTTTAAAAGTAATAAGCCTTAGCTTTAACATTTCAGACTATACTACACGCTGTGTTGAATTAGATTTGAAAATTGATTACGAACTTTACATATATAAACCGCAACCACATGCATACAAATTTGTACAGAGCAGAGCTTCCAAAAAACAACATAGTAGTTCTTTGATTTTATCCTCATGAAAACATCGAAACCATAAACAAAACTAGTAACACCGAAGGAGCACGTGACCCGCGCGGGTGCGGCGCTCTTGCCAACGCGGGTGGCGTGCGCGGGCGGCGCGCGGCGCGTGTCCCGCGCGGGTGCTCGGTGTGAAGGCCTCCATACAATCCCATACATTACAGATTGCGCGGGACCGCCAACCGCGCACGCCCCGCGCACGCCCCGCGTCCGGTGTGCAGAGGGCTTTACGCCTGCGATGCGGATTACATTACAAAATTACAATTATAAGGTTGCGTCATCATTTACAAGTATAAAACCAATTGCAAAATTGGTCTTGTTTGTAGTACAACGTAAGTGGTACTATATTTTGTTTTTTGTTATAAATTTTCTATTTTCTTATAAATTTTACATAGTAAACAAGTTCGAGAGTAGTAACGAGTAAGTTGTTTGCTCTAATTAACTAAGAAGTAAGTGGTCATGGTCAAAATTAATCTATCATATTGTTAAACGCGTTGTCCTATAATTGGCCCCCAGTTTCTATAAAAGCTTATTTAAAATTGTAAATAGGCTGTTGGATAACCAATAAATAAATAAATAATGTTTACTCGAATGGATAAAAATTGCACGAAATTGTAAATTTTACGATTGGCATCACTTATCATTGTCATTCGTCTCCTTACTGCCGCTGCCAGTTTGAGTGCAGGAATGCCATCTTCGCTTATTGTTGTTTCGCCAAGTTCATTGCTTTATTTATTTTTGTGGCGTTGTGTTTATTTTAACGTAGCCACAAATAACAAAACTTTTACAATATTATATGTAAACATCTTTTTGAAGAGGGTTACAGTAAGGTGACTGCTGAGAAATGAAGTGAGCTACGTAGCGCACATTATTAAATAAGAGGACAAAATGGGCCATATTGATCGCCAAATTTATACCGTATTGGACATGTTTTTAATTAATTTAGCGGACAGAAAAGATTCTTGCAAAACCGAATAAAATATTATTGAAACACCTTGTTTGTTTTTATCATACATATTTTTTCTTTTAAGAGCTTTACCCCAATGTAATAGAATAGAATAGAGAATAGAATTATTTATTGGCCTTATAACATCAACAGCTACACTAGGCAAGTAAATTGTAGTAAATTGTCAGTACGTCTTGAACACTACTATTGAATACACGTATCAGTCTTTGTCATCTAAACAAGTGATTCTCAAACTTTTTGTAAAATGAAGTGCTCCTCGTGTGGCAATGATTTTAATGATGGGGTTCAGTGTGGTGCTTGTCGGAGGCACCTGGACTTCGGCTGCGCTCAAATAACGGAAGTTTCTTGGAGAAAACTTGGCCCAACCAAGCGTGCCGCCTGGAAGTGTGCCCTCTGCAGGTCATCATCACCAGCCCTTTCCACGGACCTGTCATCGGTTGCTGTTGTCAGTTCTGACCCTGTGACGCTAGAGACTGTACTTAAGGAAATTCAGGACATAAAATCTCAGCTGTCTGGTCTTCCAGCCCTCATACTGGACGTTCGCGCAATTAAAGATGAAATCTGTGACCTTAAGGCTGCGAATGAGTTTAATAATAGCAACATTATGGAACTCTCGGGGAGGGCCACTGTCCTGGAGACCAGGATCTCAAATGTTGAACACCTAGGTGATAAAGTAGACTCCTTACAAAGCCAACTGGAAGCATGTAAATCACAGATATCAGCGACTGAACAAAGATCTCGGCTCAATAATGTTGAAATAAAGGGAGTGCCGACAAAAAATAGTGAAAACTTATTTGCTATAGTCGAGGGCCCTAAGCAAAACAGTGAATTGTCTCTTTCCTAAAGCTCAAATTAATTATTTATATAGAGTTCCACAACATAACTCTAAAGAAAAATCAATTATTGTTAGCTTTTTAAACAGATATACAAAAGAAGAATTTGTTGCCGCAGCTCGAGCGTGCAAGACATTGACTGCAGCCGATATTGGCTTTAAAGATTCGCACCAACGTGTCTTTGTGAACGACCACCTGTCTGGGGAATCGAAGATCTTGCTAACTAAAGCTAAAACTAGAGCAAAGGAAAAAAATTATAACTATGTGTGGGTTAAGTATGCCAAAATTCATATACGGAAAAATGATACATCACATATTATGGTTATTTCCAAAGAATGTGATTTAAACAAAGTAGTGTAAAATGTGTCCATATTAAGTTTATTTCCAAATGTTTGTTTATTATTCGTTCTAAAATCATTTTAAAAATGCCTCAACATTATTGTTACATATTGTCGCTTGGTTTACTTGAAATGTTAATAGTTTTACCACCTAACAATAATTTTACATTCTCTGTCTTGGCTGCTGCCCGGCCGATGCGCTTTTGTTTTGAACAGGTTACCGTCTTTTATCTTGCCTATGACTTACGTATTGCTCATCGTCGAAGTTGTTCTATCTCGCTCGCACTCGTAGACTACGCCAACAAATACTATTGCCGTCGCTTATCTCTGCTTTTGATTTGCTTATTCCTGGTACAATTTAGTTTCTATTGTGGAACTTCTAATGTAGTATTTCTATTATTTATTCGCTTTATTTGTAGCTCGAGCATATCATTTAGTTCATGTTATATTAACATCATTTTTGTAGTGCTACACTATACTCAATGCTGCGTTTATCGGTATGTCAACTTTCCAAAACTAAATTTATCTTATACTGAAGTTATTGTGGTTCTATTACATAACATTGACAATGGATAATACGGGTATGGGTTTATTAAATATCTATTATCAAAATACTCGTGGACTGCGCACGAAAACAATAGAGTTTTATAGAAATCTCTGCCTCAGTTCGTATGACGTAATTATTCTGACAGAAACATGGTTAGTGTCCAATATTTGTAATTCAGAACTGTTCGATGATCGGTATATCGTTTGGAGACGTGATAGATCCTACGAATTGACCCAAGAAACAAGAGGAGGTGGCGTGGTCATAGGAATTCGCAAGGATATAGCCTCCAAGATACAGCCGCAATACCAATCTACAGCTGAAGATTTATGGGTGACTATAACACTAAAACAACGTCGCTCTAATCAGTGTCTTAAAGTTCACCTCTGTGCTATTTATTTATGTAAACAAAATCTTGGCTTTTCATTTTCTGAACAATTACACAATTTTTTAGATAAACTTAATGAAATAATTTTGATTAATCCGCACGACAAATATTTATTAATTGGTGATTTTAATTCTAGTTCTATATTATGGACGCTAAGTAGTGACTCGCAAATTATGCTACCTTCCAATGTATGTACTGATGACCATAGGGACCTAATTAATGACCTTCTTCTATTAGATTTATGCCAATATAATTGGATTGTTAATCACCAAGGGAGGATTCTTGACCTTGTTTTATGTAATGACCATGTGTTTGTCGCTGAATGTGATGACGCATTATCTAAAATTGACCCCTACCACAAGCCGCTTTTGATAACGGTGGGGTTTGTTGATCTACCGTTACTGAAGCCGCTGTCCCGCGTCAAGTTTCACTTTCATAAGGGAAATTATGATGCAATTAACTGTGAATTACTGGAAATTGACTGGGATAGTGAGTTCTCTTTACTAAATATGGAAGAAGCAGTAACATTATTTTATTCACAACTTGATAAACTCATAATAAAATACATACCGAAAAAAACTGTCAGAGAAGATATCTATCCTAAGTGGTACTCACCTGCATTAATTAAATTGCTTAAAGAGAAATTTAAATACCTAAAAAAATATAAAATCTATAATAATTATTCGGATCAGTTAAGTTACCTTTTACTGCGCGATAGAAGTAAATTATTGGAAAAACAATGTTATGAGACGTATATAATTAGTGTAGAAAATGCTATAGAGCAAAATCCAAAAATATTTTGGTCATATGTAAAATCAAGGACGAAGTCTAATAGCATTCCCGGTTCAGTACACTATCTAGAACAAGTAGCGTCCACTGGTGAAGATATTTGTAATGCGTTTGGAACCTATTTTAATTCAACATTTCTTACCCGAGACAGTATACATATAAACTCAACATCTGACGTTATCGATTTACCTACCGTAACATCTCACTTAGCTAACATATCCAAAATTTTTATAGACATTGGTGTTGTTACTAAATTATTATTGAAACTTGACCCTGCTAAGTCAGCTGGACCTGATCGTATTGGGCCATTATTTTTAATTAACTGTGCAAAAACCATTGCATTACCTATAGCTCTTCTTTTTTGAAAATCTCTTTCACAGTGTGTATTTCCAAAGATATGGAAGTCAGCCTTTATTACACCAGTGCACAAGAAAGGATCTAAAAGTGATGTAGTAAATTATAGACCTATTTCTAAGCTGTGCATTATCGCAAAAGTATTCGAAAAGGTCGTCTATGGTCAAGTGTATGGTGCGATTAAGAGTTCATTTCACCCCTCTCAACACGGATTCCTCAGAGGGCGCTCCACAGTCTCAAATTTAATCCTGCTGAATGAATATCTTACTGATGCTATGAACAGTGGTTACCAGGTAGATGTAGTATACACCGACTATAGCAAAGCTTTTGATCGCATCGACCACAAAATACTTTTATCGAAACTTCAGCTTATTGGCATCTCTGGTGATCTATATCGGTGGTTCTCGTCTTACATTGACCGAAGGACTCAAGCTGTAGTGGTCAAAAACTATATTTCTAGCTGGGTGACCATTCCCAGTGGAGTTCCACAGGGATCACTAATGGGCCCGTTATTATTCACGATTTTTATAAATGATATTTCCACTTGCATTTTAAATTCTCATCTGCTGTGTTTTGCTGACGATATGAAGATATTTAATTCGATAAGATCACTTAATGATGTTGAGAGCCTTCAAGCTGACTTGATTCGCCTTGACAACTATTGTCTAGTGAATAAGCTTGATCTCAATCCCTTAAAATGCTCAGTTGTTACCTTTACGCGTAAACTTAACTCAATATCTTCTATTTACAAATTAAAAAATCATGAGTTGTCTAAGGATACCGTCATACGCGATCTTGGTGTTATTCATGACTCCAAACTATTGTTTGATGAACATATAGAACATATAGTTGCGAAGGCATCTGAAGCTTTAGGGTTTGTCATGCGTTCCTGTGCTTCATTTAATAAAATAAAAACATTTAAAATACTATACTGTACTTTTGTACGCAGTATAATTGAATATGCTTCTCAAGTATGGAATCCACGATATAATATCTACGTCACACGAATTGAGAGAATCCAGACTAAATTTATAAGGTATTTATGTTTTCGTTTAAAAATTCCATACAGTTCTGATGACTATCTTACTCTATGCAAAAAATTTCATTTGCTTCCTCTCTCAACAAGGAGAGAGATAGCAGATGTTACTTTTCTTTTAAAAATTACTTCTAACCTAATAGATTGTCCCGAGCTACTAAGCATGGTAAAACTAAATACGCCTTCTGAATTGGCGTTGCGATTCAATCCTCTTGTACATGTTCCTCTAGCTAAATCTAACTACAGGCAAAATTCCTACCTGTTACGTGTGAGCAGAAATTTCAATGAGATAGACAAGAGAGTTGGCCTAGACTTACTTTGTGCAAGCATTGCATCGGTTAGGCAGTTGTTGAGCAGAGAGTTCTTCGACTAACTGTTTGAATTTAATTATAAGCATAATGTTTAGACTTAGTTGTATTCTGGTGTTCATTACTTGAATGTTATTTATAAGATAGCTATCCGTGAGGACCTATAATTGGTTATCTGTTGCTATTAGTTATTTATAAGATATTTGTAATACTGTTGGTCTTCCTAAGAAATAAATAAATAAATAAATAAATTAACAATATAAATTTGATAATGGTAAGATATTTAAATAATTAAGCAATGTATGGTTCACAATATTGATATAAAATAAAATATTAATACAATTTCATAATAACTTAATAGGATTAATAGCAACAATGTCTTAAATTATCATAGAATAGAGATGTCAAAGTGTTTAAATTAATTAAAATGTCAACAACACATACTAATTATAATTTCATACAATGCATTATAGTAATTTGAATTCTGATTTCAAATATACGTTATTACTACTAATCCCATATAATTTACTAATTAAATTTAAATAAATTATTTCACAAGGCTTATATGTGGCGTAAACGAAGATTCTACAAGATGTGTTTTCAGAAAATCATTTAAAGAATAATAAGGATTCAATTCGAAAAATAGCTATATCTTTCTTTTAAAGTGATTTTCGGGTAATTTTCTGATCCTAGATGGCAATTGGTTATGCAAATTTTGTTATAGATACCCTGCTTTTTTACTTTTACTAGTCTAGTACTTGGTGTAAATAGATTTTCTTTATTTCGTAAGTCATATGTATGGACATCTTTGTTATTTGTCGGCTTAGCATTATACATTTCAAGTAGACAGTTGTATATATACATCGATATTACTGTCATAATTTTGTTATTTTTAAAGTGTTTTCTCACTGATGTGCGTTTCCTTAATCCCAGCATTATTCTTATTGCCCTTTTTTGAGATCTTAATACTCTTTTTATGTCTGCCTCATTACTCCAGACCGTGATAGCATATTTTATTATTGAATGTACATAGGCAAAATATACTGATTTTATAGCTTTTTTATCTATTAAAGGTTTCAGTTTCAGAAGTGTATAATTGGCACTGGCAATTTTTTTTACATATTTTTTTAATGTGAGCTGCATGACTGATTGTGTGGTCTATTGTATAGCCCAAGAATACATTTCCTTAAATGTCAGCTTCACAGTTCAAACTCTTTCGCGTTTGATAATGTATAATGACACTTTTGCCATCGTTGAGAATTATCCCGTTTGCATTGAACCATTCATTTAGAACATGCATAGCGTCATTTATTTTTATTTTTAAATCGTCTTTAGATTTATCACTGGACTCTACATGCGTGTCATCGGCAAAAAAGTCAATATAAGTACAGTCTGGCATAGATTTCACAAGGTCGTTTATGTAGATTAAAAACAGAACTGGTCCCAACACTGAACCTTGGGGTACCCCTATATCAATATAGCCCAAAGATGACTGAGCTTTATTAACTGATACAATTTGACAACAATTATTATTTTAAATAAATGGCACTTTTGTCTTTTGGGAGCGACTATATCGTCTTGAGATTTTAATAAGACGTGCGTTTTGGTAACTCTGAGGTGTTTATAGAGCTCCGATGGTTTCTTTAATTTCATCCCAAAATTTGTTTTATCCCTAAATAATGTAGATGGGTCTGCCGAAAGTGCAAGCCCCAACCATGACTTCAATGTTCTTATGACGTTTACATCCAGTAGTAGTTTGTTTAATGTTTCGTAAAATCGTCAGTAATTCCTTCATATCTATTTGCTCGGCGAAAATAACTAAAAGGGCTCTCTTATCGAAAGGGCAACTCATTAAATTTAGATATTTTGGGAAGAATAAATACATACATACATAATATCGCGCCTCTTTCCCGTAGGGGTAGGCAAGACCACATATTTCCACTTGCTATGAACCTTACATATCTCTTTCGCTTCATCTACACTCATCAATCCTTTCATACAAAAGCGTCGGTTTAGGGTAGGTATTCCTGACCTGGCCTTTTTTAAGAACAGTTTCATTCTGATTTCGGAACGTTCGCTTAAGTCTTCCCCTTCCAACACTTCCGGTAACTTGTCCCACGTATACCTGTTTAGTCAATCTCATTTCATTCATTCTCTCTACATGTCCAAACCATCTTAACATACCTTTTTCGATTTTGTCACTACATCCTCATTCACACCACATCCTTCCCTTATCACACTATTCCTTATCTTGTCACTCCATTTGACTCCAATCATGTTTCTCAATGCTCTCATCTCCACTGCATTTATTCTACTTTGATTTTCTGCCATACCCAACTTTCAATACCATACATGTCGGAACCAACACACATGTGTTGTGAAGAATGCTGACTCAAAATAGGGACATTATTATGTGTTTGATCCTCTTAAAACAAACTGATTAATATATTGTACATGAGCACTTTTAAAAATAATTCCGTCTATATTAGTTGATCTATGGATACTTAAGAAATAAACTGTATGTGGGGTTACATAATAATTATTATTAAACATACTCTTTTAATACAAAAATAATATTTGATTTTTAGATATTGGTCTTTTGACATAATATGATGACATAGCTCCAGGCCAAATCCATATTGCGAGCGAGTAGGAGCGTAAGGTAACTTGTGACCACAACCAGAAGAATTTTCGATTATAATCGATTGGTGTTAATTCAAGGTCCTAATTCAAAAAGAGAGTATAAAAATATTAAGTAATAATTTGAATTGTATAATTGTAAAAAAGTATTACAATATTAGATATTTGATTATCATTTCGCTAAAGATTAAAATAATCAATTGATTATTATTTTTTTATGTTTTAAAGAAAGAGGACGGATTTTTAAAATAGATGACATATAGATTTATTTCTTTGCTGTTTTTGCAAAATTAATACATTGATAGAAATATTGGATTAGAAATTCAATAAAAAGAAGTTTCAGGGGTCCAACACTTGAGAAGGTGGGCCGAAACTAAAATTTTTATGGCACTCCAGCGACGGAAATCATCTAGAACCTACAATAGTAGTGAACATAATATAATTAATTAATTGAATAACCTAAAAAGTAACCAAATGGGGGCTGTGGATTTTAGTTTTTTTATTTCCGGTCTATCTTTAAAATTAACTGAAATTTTGTTTTTTGTATTTTAATTTAATGAAATAACTAACGGTGATAACATCGATAAAAAATCTTTAGTAAACATTTCTATTGCCGCATCTCGGACCGTACTCATACTAACCGGCCAAACGAAACCAGCCGAACCACCCCGAACTTTGTTAAAGCCCCAATACATTATTATGATAACGATAATTTTATGCATATCAGTTACATTTTCTTTTGTCTATGATTTTTAAGAAACATTGTCTTTGTTATGTTGGTTACTCTTGCTGTCAGCTTCATGTCACAGCGATTGTCTTTTATTCGCTAAAATTGTGTTTGATTGCACATGTTCATTGATTTATATTGAATTTAGCGAAAGTGTTGAGGATTTTTACAATAAAATGGGTGCTATGGCAAGTAGGTTTCGTGTGTCCAACACTGGACTGGCAAGTACTGATTTAAAAAACGTAGACGATGAGATTAAGCGTGAAAATCCAGGAACACTGGATGAGCTCCATAAAAAAAGCAAAGGTACTATAAATATTATATGTGTAAGTCTATTTTCTAAATAAAGACTCAATTAAAATTCTATATGATATCTTGTTTATTTTCTGCTAGTATGTGTTTATTCAGAAAACAAGCGGTAAACGTTATTATGTTGCGGTTAAAAAGTTTGGTTATCTCGTGATGTAATGGTACTGAAACTGCTATGAGATTATTTAAATTATTCAAGAATTATCTACTTCACATCACGAATTTAGTAAAAATGTTTTTACGTATACTTGTAGTTTAAAATTTATATCAAAGTCAAACTTGCTAATATTTCATGTAGTCAGTGGTTGTGTGAAATTCTGTCCTATTTATGAATAGATAATTAATTTTAATATCTGCTTGGTTAATAATAACTTGAATACATAAACTTGATCCAACTTGAATAATAATAATTGCCTCTAAAGAGGCACATTCTATGGTTTTTTGTTATAATTTTTAATGACTAAACACTAAACAGATGATCCTGTATTATGTTGCCATTGAGGCTTCCAGTATTTTTAATTATTCCTGAATAATGGTTTCATTTATTATTTTAGATGTTATGCCAGTCAATTTTGAAGGAGGTAAACTGATGGTAAACAGAGGATTGTCAAACCACTTCCAGGTATTATTATTCAATTTGTTTATTTATTTTCTAATTTAACATTGACATAATATTCTAATGTGGTCATGGCTCTATGTCTCTATGGCAATGGGATTGCAACGCAACAGGTTCATGGTACAAAATTCTGCAGAGGGCTTTTGCTTCACTACATTGCGATAGGGCATTCCATTAGTGCTAACCTGGATTGGAACTTTTGTTTCTGCAACTGTCCTTGATCTTCAATTTCATCAATTCACATCTTCAATTTCATTAAGATTTAGCATTATTAAGGGTTTACTTTCAGTAGCACAATCATATAAAGTTGAGCTAATTCCCATTCTAGATTACCAGATGTGGTCACTCGAAAGGCATTTTTTTGTTCTTCCCAGTAATTTATTGTTTTGTATATGTATTGGTAGACTAGAAAATAAAATCCTGATGGATTAAGAGAGGAACTCAATGATATAAAGAAGCAGCTCTTTCCAGTGAACACCGCAATCGGAACTGTGACAATCATGTAATGCGCTTAATGACACCAACATGGTATTAGAAGAAATAAAGAAATGTGAGCACAAGGCTACAATGTAGTACTTGTTGGTGTTAAGGAACGTGAATCAGACATTAGCAGTGATAGAAAGTCAGATGACGAATTGTGTCATTGTGAAGAAAATACTGCTGGTTATACACAACAGGTCCAACTTTCTGACGAAGTGGTAAAGGTACAACATTTAGGCCCCTGTTAAATAGGTGATGCAACACCAACGCCATTGAAGATGGTTTTAAAGTTTTTCAGGACACTGTTCAGTTACTCAAGAATAAGAGCAAGGCCCCAAATAAAATAAAGGTATATGATGATAAAACTCCTAAACAATGTGAAGAATTGAATAAGCTCTGGGAAGCTCTGAAAAGCTGTATTGAAAAAATTGTGACTGACCTCACCATCAAATAACCCATAAATTGACATACAAAAAAACTTGTAAACATCAATAGAAAGCTGTATGCCAACTTTGCAATCACTTCCAATATACAATCTTTAGCAACTAAGTTTGATCTCTCTTGTATTATTATTTTTTCAAATGTTTTTATGACAGTACAAGCACGTGACCCACATGGTTTTAAGCTGTAACCTCTACCTATAAAGGATGCATTCAAGTAAAGAACTACACTGAGTCCATCACCCTGAGACATACAGTTGTTAAGTCTCTTGTGCCTGTAATTTATCTGGGTCTCAAGGACTGCTGCCAGAACATACTGTTAGGTGCTTGGCGACAGAATTTCTACTTGAGGGTGGTAGTTTCTAGTCTTACGATGGCAGTCATTACAGCATGGTGGTAGCTAGCCAGCCAGGCATTCGCAAAAAGCCTTCCCATTCAATTCAATTTCAAACAAATTCAATTCACCATGCAATGAAGCTCAAGCCGGCGGTGTCAAAATGCCCTACCACCATGCTGTAACGACTGCCATCGTAAGACTACACTAGGCTTAACATACCTTCCGAAGCACGGACGAGCTTTCTAGTAATGTCACTAGCAGTCACCCATCCAACTCATGACAGCGGCGGAAATGGCTTAACTTAGCTGTACTATTAAGAACGGCTAACCAATCTTCGCTATGAGCACTTCAAGGTGGTGGTGTAGCTATGTATATCAAATTACATATGGTATCCCTATCAAACAAAACCCAACAAAAGATATTTTCTGTGACAAGGTTGAGGCACTTTATGTAGACATGCAAATATTTCAATTTGTTTTTGTTATATATACAGCTAGTACAGATGAACTTGTATGGAAAACTCAAGAAACTGCTTTACTAAATAATCTCATCACAGCTACCGATAACAATACAGTAACCATTTTAGGTGACTTCAACTACCCCTGTATTAAATGCCACCAGGTCAATGTTATTCTGTCCCTGAAGAGCTCTTTGTTAATATTTTTTTTTTATGCTAGATAGGTTAGCCTTTGACCACTATCTCACCTGATGGTAAGTGATGATTTGGTGGAAGATGTTATTCAGGCTAACCTAGAAGTACTGGCTCTCAAGGAAAGCTGCCGGAACACACCGTTAGGTGCTTGGCGTCAGATCTTTCAACTTGAGGGTGGTAGCTAGCCAGGCGGGCATTCGCAAAATGCCCTACCACCATGCTATAACGACTGCCATCCTAAGACAACAACTGGGACCGACGGCTTAACGTGCGCTTCGGCGCGGAAACGCTCAGTAGTAATGTCACTAGCGGTCACCCATCCAACTCATGACCGCGCGCAACATTGCTTAACTTTGCTGATCGGTTGAGAACAGCTAAGTAAACTTCGCTACGAGCGCTTCAATTAATATGTACTGAGAAAGCAAAAATAGTAGTTAATTGATGAAGATAAAATACACGCTTCAGGCAAGGGCAAGAATCATCCCTACTAGAACTCATAATGGTAAATGAAGATTCCCTTATCAAAGACCTTATGTATAAAACCCTAATCAGAAGAATCAACCATGCGCTACTAGAGTTCAGCCTTCAGTGCCTATTAATAAAATCTACCAATGAACCTAAGTTCAGACATTACTTTCAATATATTAACTGTGACAATTGTAATCATCATTTGAGGGATAATTTAGAGGCAGTAAACAGTTTTAATGACACATAAAAATTTTGGATGAACACCTTATCTGTGGTCAACACAACATGCTGTGGCATGACAAGAGAAGCTACCATCTTTTCTTATCTCTTAGGTTAAAAAAAACCTGAAGAGGAAAACAATGCCGTGCCATCAGTCAGCACTGTACCCTGATTGATAATGCAGTCAAAAATCTTGTAACCTACCTACATACTGGCACTCAAGAACAACTGCCGGAACACACATTAGGTGCTTGGTGATAAATGTTCTACTTAAGGCAGGTAGCTAGCCAGGCAGGCATTCATAAAATACCCTAACACCATGCACTCATGTGTACTATGCTCATTGTGTTGCTTATAGTTTTATTGGCACAACATGTATTCTTTTCTGCTCTATAACATATTATCTTAGTACTATTACCTAGTTCATGCAGTCCATCCATACCTTCTTTGTTCTTCATCTGCCTTAAGTCCATCCAAATTCATACTCAACATTCATTTTTGACATGCAAATTCATTCATTTTCTATCATCAGGTATGACTTAATAATTTAAATTCCTTTTCCAGGTATCCCACACATTAACAATGAGCTCAGCACAGAATGGCTACAAGTTTGGAGGAACATACATTGGCACAAAACAAATATCACCTACAGAAGCATTCCCAGTAATTCTTGGTGATGTTGACCCATCTGGGAATGTCAACTTCAATGTTATCCACCAGCTGTCACCTGAAGTCAGGGTCAAAGGGGCTGCACAGGTACTTCATTATTAAATAATTATTACAATCGACAACATGTTTATTAGTGCTGGCAAAAAACGTATCTTTGTTGAGATTGTGTCATTTGTATCTGGATCAGTTCAAAGATTCGAATCAGTAGAGTGCTTCATTTGCATCATTTGCATCAGTGACTCTAAACTCTATAAATTTACTAGCGCAAATAAATTAAAAAACATTCATGAATCGTTTATATTGACCTTTTTTGAGGAATTATGTAAAGTATATAATATTGTGTTAGTATTTTGTTTTATTAATTTCATTTGCCTGAAACTTCCATAGAAATCGATTTTATACGAAAAAACTTTTAAACTATTTACAGTTCAACTAAGTTTACTCACTATTTTCATTAAGTAAAAGTCTATTCACAAAACAGTCTTTACTTCTTATTCTTATTCTATTTGGGGGCGATATGTCCTGCACTGACGTCCCGCTTGGGGTGTATTGTGCATTTCCCCCGCCAGCTTCTACCCAAGCCATCCCAACTCCTTAACGTAGCGGAGAAGGACCTTGGGTCGCTGGCATAGCTGCTCCAGTGACTTGTGTGATGGTGGTGAGGATGTCGTCGATGAGAATGACTCTTGTAGTCCGATTGTAAATCGTATCTGTTCCGTGGCTTCGCAGTGCAACAGTACATGCTCCACGGTCTCATCTTTTAGCATACAGCCTCTACATAGAGGACTGTCTGTTGCTCCAGTTTTATGCAGAAAGTAATTCAGGTTACAATGACCTGTGATAAGGCCTGCTACAATGCGTAGTTCCTCACGCTTTAGTTTCAGCTGTTGTTTGTCAGCTTCTTATTTATATTTGGGAACATGGCCTTTGTTTGTTTACAATCCTCTGTCTTATTCCACAGGTTTTGTTGTTCTCTCTCGGTGTGACGACGTAGTAGTTCCCGTACTTCCATTGCTGATGGCTTGCACAGGCTCCTTACGTCATCACAAACTTGTTTTTTTGCTCCTTTCTTTGCCAGAGTATCTGCCATGGCGTTACCCGGGCATGCACTATGTCCCTTTGTCCATGTTATCATTATTCTGTAGTTTTTTGACAGCCTTTGTAAGGCAGAATGACACTCAGCTATGACTCTAGACCTGGTTACTGGTCTTCTGAGTGCATATATTACAGCCGCACTGTCTGTAGTAAAAAGAAGGAGCTTGTCCTCACGCTCACTTTCTAAACTAGGTGTTATGTCTAGATGTGATATTGCCCTCGCAGCTAGCAGTAAGCCCATTGCCTCTGCTTGCATTACAGTGGTGGTCTTATTTAGCCCTTTTGCGTCTGAGATTCCAAGTTCCGGTGAGTAGTAACCGCAGCCGGCACCAGTCTTGTTTTTTGCGCCATCTGTGTAGATATTGTATGTCGGCACTAGATCTGCCAGTGCACTGTTCTCAGTAGCCAGTTTGTACTTCTTATTGTCAAGGTGGGTACTGGCTACTTTGTCAGTGCCTTGCTTTGATTCGGGGATTATTTTAGTGGCCTTGTCTAGTATTCGACAATGGTTTGTGATTTGTCCCGTGCCTATCCACTGGTTTGTTGACTTTATCCTTAGTGCTGCCGCCATCGCTTCTTGCTGTATATGAAGATGCAGTGGCGTCAGACCCAGGATGACATCAAGGGCAGCTGAGTCTTTACTTATTGTAACACTTAATTGTTTTCTAGTACAGCAGAAAATCGTAGACCCAACGTAAACCGGTTTTTTCTTCCCAAACAAAGGACAACTAAACAAACAATAACAACAGGTCATCTTTCCTTACGCGTAATGCGTGCATAGGTGAGCTAGTGTTTCCGTCTTTCTCAGTCACCCACAAGTAGTGTGTAAGTGAGAGAGACGGCGGTCGGCGATCTCCGACGCTACCGCGACTGCGCGATCCGACGTGCTTCGAACAGTCTATCTCACTCAATCCTGTCAGTGAACGCCGCGTGCCGATTGAAACCGAGATGCAATTGAGCGAAAGATTCATTTGAAGCGGTGTTAAAGATTCGAATCAGTGAATCAGTTCAAAGAAACGACTCACTGAGTCGTTTCCGTGAAGAGCGACACACCTATATGATCGGTATTTAGAATCAAGATACGACCGGACCTTTGAAGACCATGATCATTTATCAAAAACTAAAATAGTCTCTAAAATACTTATTACTAACATTAACCTACATAAATGTTACAGTACACACAGCTATATATATACATACAATATGTAACAAACAATATTTACAATTTAATTTTGTTTATATTTACAAATTTACACAATAAACAATTTTTTTAAAGATATTATAAGAAAACATTAAGTTACTATTTTAGAAAAACATGAAGACATAATATATCTAGTGACACTTCTTTCTGAATTTTCTGCTTAGCCGATATGACGCCAGAAACGCCACATAGCTTGCCACTCTTTGAGTGCATATTAGAATTCAAGACCTCTTTATGATGCTTTAAGCGAAAAGTAAAGCCTGAATCTATTTATTATTTTAGACGTTTTTTTGTTTGGCCTTCCTAAGCAGCCATCTGATGCAGGAAAATATCATGTTATATATATATACCATCTATGACCACACTTGGCGGTGGCGCTAGTGTGCTAAGTTGCTTAGATATAGTGAAGTGTACTAAACTAAGATGGCGATCTTTGTCGAGTTGTATTTACCTGTGTTCCCTAAATAAAAGTATTTCGTTTGGCTACCACTGAGTTTGCTCTCATATCCTATATACATTAATATATATATATGAAATGGTCAGCACAAACTGCCGATGTCCAACTTGAAGTATACTACTAAATATGCTGTATCCTAGCTGTTGAGTAATAAATTTAAGACGAAGTGGTCTTTGAAGTCGGTAAAAATTACAGATTTAGGGCGTAGGACGGAGAGCCCTGGTTTTGCATGTGAGTGAGCGAAATAGAAATACACAATATTCAAATAGCGTGAGTGTATTTTTAAATATACATTCATATAAAAGTGAGCATTTTAGAAACGGGTGAAATCTTTTATGTACTCGTATTAGGGGTTAAAGTCTGAAATTGCCGATTTGTACTGAAAATTTAATTAATATATTAGGTCCTTACATATGAAATTGGCGTTTTTCGTACTGGCCACTTTAATCACGAATTTCTCCTCTTTGGTAAGGAATTCCAAATTCAAATTTGTACAGCTATAGACTCATGTATTTGTGCTTCGATGATCGTCATTCATTTGTTTTTTTTCTTCTGTTTTTTTCTGTTTGCGTCACTCATTTTACAAAATGGAAAACCTTAAATATCGCATTATTTACGAGTACGAGTTCCGCCGTAGCACTAGTGCTGCGGAAACAACTCGAAGGGTGAATGATGTGTATGGCGGTCGTGTTGCAAAAGAAAACACAGTTCGTTTTTGGTTCCAACGTTTTCGTTCTGGAAATTTCGACCTGCAGAACAAGCCCCGTGGACGGCCTGAGACTCAAGTTGATAATGAAGAGTTGAAGGCTATTGTGGAAGCGGATCCATCGCAAACCACGTCCGAGTTAGCTGCAGGCTGCGATGTTAGTGATAAAACTGTTTTAATTCACTTGAAGCAAATTGGGAAGATTAAAAAGCTTGAAAGGTGGGTACCTCACGAATTGACTGAAACAAACCGGCAAACGCGCGTCGACTGCTGCGTTACATTACTAAACCGGCACAATAATGAAGGTATTTTAAACCGAATCATTACCTGTGATGAAAAATGGGTTCTTTACGATAATCGGAAGCGCTCAGCGCAATGGTTAGATCCTGGCCAGCCAGCCAAATCCTGCCCCAAGCGAAAATTAACCCCAAAAAAGTTACTTGTAAGCGTTTGGTGGACTAGTGCCGGTATTGTTCATTACAGTTTTTTCAAATCTGGCCAGACTATTACGGCTGATGTCTATTGTCAGGAATTGCAAACCATGATGGAAAAGCTAGCGGCTAAACAACCTAGGCTGGTCAATCGCTCCACGCCACTGCTGCTTCACGACAACGCTAGACCACACACTGCGCTACAGACGGCTACTAAATTAGAAGAGCTTCAATTGGAAAGTCTAAGACATCCTCCGTACTCCCCGGACCTTGCTCCAACAGATTACCATTTTTTTCGAAATTTGGATAACTTCTTGCAAGGGAAAAAATTCAACTCCGATGGGGCAGTCCAAATCGCCTTCAAAGATTTTATTGATTCCCGTCCGACTGGTTTTTTAGTAAGGGGATCAATGAACTACCTATGAGATGGCAAAAGTGCATAGAAAATAATGGTTCATACTTTGATTAATTAAATATATTATATTAAAAAATATTCGACTTTTTGTTCCTCCCATACAAAACGCCAATTTCATATGTAAGGACCTAATATATGTATTCAAAGTAATTACCATTATTATCTATACATTGCTGCCATCTAATAGGAAGGTCATTAATGCTTTGCGATAGAACTCTGGTGATCTAGATTCAACAAACTGTGTGAAAGCATTTTGTTCTGCCTCCTGGAAAGAAAACTTTTTATCACATAGAAAGTTGACAAAATCACGAATAAATGGTAGTCCATTAGAGCAAGGTCTGGCGAATACAGAGGGTGACAAATGGTTTCTAATTGCAGTTCCTGTAGAGTTAAAACTGTTTCTCGTGCTGTATGAGATCTCGCATTATCATAGAGCAATAATGGTGAAGATCGATTCATGAGTCGGGGCTGTTTCACTGCTAGTTTTGCTATCATTGTTCGGAGTTCGGCGCAGTAGACATCTGCCGTTATTGCTTGACCAGATCGGAGTAAGCTATAGTGAATAACACCATGCTGTAAGCTTTGCTTCAGGACACTGTTGCGGCGTTTGACCTGGAGTCAGCCATTGCATCGGTTATCGTAAAGAATCCATCACATGTCACAATTCGATCCAATATTCCTTCATTGCTGTATCGATTCAATAAGGCAACACAAGTTTGAAGCAGTGATGGCTCAGTGGTATTGGCTATGACCTGCCGCGCAGCAGGTCCATGGTTCGAATCCCGCCGCGGGCTTGAGCTGCACCGCATGGTGGAAGGGCATTTTGCGAATGCCCGTCTGGCTAGCGACCACTCTCAAGTAGAAAATCTGTCGCCAAGCACCTAACGGTGTGTGTTCCGGCAGCTGTCCTTGAGAGCCAGTAATTCTAGGTTAAGCCTGTTAACACCTTCGACTACATCATCACTTACCATCAGGTGAGATGGTGGTAAAAGGCTTACCTACCTGCAATAAAAAAAAAGCTTCAACACGCGTTTCTCTCTGCCGATCAATCAAATCATGAGGCACCCATTTTTTTTATTTTATTGATTTGACGCAAATGAGTCAATATAGTTACAAGGTAAGGTAACGTTAAACCATGCCGCTAATTCCTGTGTAGTTTGGCTCGGATCGCCTTCCACCATCTTTTTCAATTCATTGTTATTCATCTGTGTGGGCGGTCTTCCACGTGGTTCGTTCTTCAAATCTAAGTTTCCATCAGGAAAGCGTTTAAACCAAAATCGCAAGGTGCATTCATTAGCAGTCCCCTGTCCAAACGCAACATTGATATTGCGAGCTGTTTCTGCCGCGTTAGTTCCGCGTCGGAACTCGTATTCAAAAATCACTCTAATTTTCGAAGTATCAATTTTTCTTGTCTAAGCTGAATAAATTTAACTCAAAGTCGATAGTCAATGTTGCACATTTTTTAAAAGAATAACCTAAGGTACCTTTTCAAAAAAGTTTCACACAAACCATGAATTTTCTATGTCAATTCGAAGTACTTACCTATTACAATAAAACGGAAATTTCATACTTTACCCCTATTATCGTATGGTTGCTACATAATAATTCGAAATAAAATTTGTATTGTATTACAATTAGTATATACACAAAACTTGATTAGGTGAAATTTTTCGGCCGCATTAATGGTTTTTTTTCTATTGAGAGAAATACATATAATCATGTTTTTAGATCAGGCATAGTATTTGAGTTTATTCATATCTGTGAAGCGTACCCTCCTTCTAAATAACATGTTCAATAATTGCCACCTTCAGACTACTGTTTCCCGCTTTTTATGGTTGCATGTAATTTTTTTGACTATCCGGAACTTACTTCCTCTTCGCAACACCGAAATGCCTAGTCTAAAGGAGGCCACAACAATTTATAGTAAAAAAACTCATCAAGTGCAATTAAGCAGGTCTATTATGAACTCTTATTTCCAGACAATTTACAGCGGTAATTGAACTGCCTTGTAATTTCGTATTATGAACGCATCCATCCAGTCAGCGGTCACGTGACACTGGCTATTGGCTGGAGTTTGGGAGTCAAGCCAGTTTTATGGGCGTAAATTGAATTGCCGGGAACTTGCCTGGTTTTCGATTAGTTCATAATACGCCTACTGGTCTCTCTATTTTAGGGTTCCGTAATTGTTGCATAAAATACAAATCGCCTCGTATGGTCCTGTGAAGTTCGCGACGCCATCATGATTGGTCTCTCTAATTTATCCCCCATGACATGAGCGATGATACTACTCTATGTATTTAGAAGCGCTCGTAGCGAAGTTTGCTTAGCCGTTCTTAATCGATCAGCTTAGTTCAGCAACATCCGCCGCGGTCATAAATTGGATGGGTAACAAACAGCTAGTGACATTATTACTGAACGTGCACGTGCTTCGGAGGGCACGTTGATTCGTGTCGGCTGTTTCATTGCGGCTAGCAGCTGCGGCTGACAGTAGTGCTGCCTGCGGTCGCGGCTGCAACTATTTCCAAGCGCGGCGGCGTGCCGCGGCCTCAGTCACTCCAGTATGTTTGTGCGAGACAGAATGTTTAACGACGCTACCGATAATTTATATAGACTGGATGACCGACAACAAAGTTAATTAATTTTTCTTCATAATCTTCTGCAAAAGTTGTCGTTTTTGTATGTGAGACGTGTAAAACTCTCTGTGGTTCGCGACACCACTGGTGGTGCAGCCTGCGGCCGCGCTTAGAATCAATGTCTTAGAGAAGCATAGAAACCAGTAGTGTCCTGCGGTCTGTCTTTGAATCGTACCTTTAATGTAACAGGTGCAATGCATCTGTTACAGGCATATACATATTTTTTTGGTTGATTAAAGTCTATCAAGGTTCACTTTTCACTCTACCAGTAAGCACCTGGCTGTAATAATCAGTTCACTTCAAGTGAAGCCTCGTGAAAAATTTAGCAAGGTTTTTCTTTACGGTTGCTTTCCTCTATCTTACTTAATTACATTGGTTTGAGAGGATCTGGAAGCCATTAAGGTTTTTTTAGGACTGACCACTATGTAAAATACAATTGTTTGCGTTGTTCCAGGTACAAGAATGCAAGCTGACAGCAACGCAAGGCACAGTTGAATACAAAGGATCAGACTACACACTAGCCATGGCTGTTGGCAAGCCGGACTTCAACGACAGATCATCTGTCTTTGTATTGCATTATTTACAGGTAATTTTATTGTTAAGAAACTGATCCTTATCATCAACTGGAAGACATCCACTGCTGAACCAAAGGCTTTCCCCATAAAATGCCACAACCCGCGACTTTCACGATGTCAGTCCAACTATAGGGGCTATTAATAATTAATTTTATTGAACCTACAAATGATAGAATCGTGGAAAAACTATTGTAATCATTGCATAATCCACTTTACCAAATTTCATTTAGTTCTTAGACTCACTTAGTTTTTAAGATCTAACACCTTTTACACTAACTTACATCTAAGTGTAAAAAAGTCAATGATGTATGGAGAATGTAATTTGTAAAATTGGAAAATGTATGTGTGCAATCAAAAAAGAGTACGGACCAAGAGTCTGTAGTGCGTAGCATAATTATTATTAAAAAAATAACATTTAGTACTTACTGTGCATAGCTAAACACTGAGCAAGTATTATGGGGGGTTATAATACATATAACCCCCCATATTATAATCTCCTTTGCAAAAGAAAAAGGCGGTTTTGATTTTTCTACATCATTGGTAATTATGTAGTTCTAAAGAGGTTTTAATAGGCAAATTGTTACTGACACTAAATATATAATATGGGTATGAAAAAACTTAACGGCAATTTTTTACGATACTAGTTTTTAAGAATGTGTATGTGTTACGGTGACGGGCGCAGTGCAGTTCGTGACATGTGACGAAATGCATCTGCTATAGGCAGAACTCAGCTGCTTAACATCAAGTGGTTCTCTACTTCGTAAACACGTGGGTTTTCACTTTAACTCATTTGAAAGTCTTCAGTAATATATTGTTTGTTTGTTCCTTAGTCAGTAACAAAAGGACTTGCGCTGGGCGCGGAGTTAATCTACCAGTCGGGCGCAAGAGTCATGGGCGGAGAGATAGCGTTCACGTCGGCTGCTGCCAGGTACACTATGGATGGTAAGTTCACTTCCTCATCATTTTGAATTTTCTGACTTGGATGGGAGACATCTAGTGGCAACACTACTGAGCTCTTACGTGCCGTCGGTCCCGGTTATTGTCTTAGGATGGCAGGCGTTATAGCATGGTGATAGGGCGTTTGAGAATGCCCGCTTAACAAGCGGTCCCTATGCCCTTAGTAGGAAATCAATCGCCAAGCGCTTAAAGGTGTGTTCGGGCAGCTGTCCTTGAGAAACAGTAAATCTAGGTAACATCTTCGAACACATCATCACTAACCATGAGGTGAGATAGAGGTCAAAAGCTAGTTTATCAGCTAGAATAATTTAAAAAAATATTGTATCAAGGTGGTAAGGTGGATTTTGGGAATGCTCGCCGGGCCATCTACCACCCTAAATAATAAAGTAATAATAGCACTTTAGGATGCATTCCAGCTGCCAGCTGCTCTTGGAAGTAGTTGCCATTTAGTATGGTCAATATCTTCGACCACACCATCATTTACCAACAGGTGAGGTGAAAGTATAACTATCAGTTATATAATTTTCAACTTGAAGGTGGTAGCTCGCTCGATTGTACACTACGTACTAGTTATGAATGAAATTCTATTGTTATCATTATCGCCGATGCCAATGGGCTAAATGGGGGTTTGCACGCTTGGTAGGCGTTTCGGGGATCGCAGTATAAGATAACAGTTCCTCAGAAGGCGCTGCTACCCACAGGTAGCTATGGGGGAGTGACATACTAGCCCGGCACCCCATGTACCTAGCACGCAAAGTGCCCTTTCAACATACAAAACCTTCAGGTATAAATAATCTTGTATAGCCTGTTAACACCTGTACTGTACTGGATTGTATCAGGTGGGTTGTCCACCTATATAAATATGCTGCGGTTACAAATGATTTTTGTAATACGTTTGTATGGGAAATCCAGCGTTTGCCGGCCTTTGATCAACTAAAAAAGCGGAACAGTTTATCGACTACTGTATCAAATGCATTTTGTATATATTTCAGATGCTGAAGTATCGGCAACGGTCAGTCCGGCAAACTTCCACATGTGCTACTTCAAACAAGCCAGTGAACAATTACAGGTATCTATTAGAAGTCACCTTTTGAAGCGCTCGTAGCGAAGTTTACTTAACTGTTCTCAACCGATCAGCAAAGTTAAGCAACGTCGCCCGCGGTCATGAGTTGGATGGGTGACCGCTAGTGACATTACTACTGAGCGTGCACATGCTTCGGAGGGCACGTTAAACCGTCGGTCCCGGTTGTCGTTATAGCATGGTCGTAGGGCATTTTACGAATGCCCGCCTGGCTAGCTACCACCCTCAAGTAGAAAATCTGTCGCCAAGCACCTAACGGTGTGTTCCGGCAGCTGTCCTTGAGAGCCAGTACTTCTAGGTTAAGCCTGGACAACATCTTCGACCACATCATCACTTACCATCAGGTGAGATAGTGGTCAAAGGCCCAGTTACCAGGTATAATAAAAAAAAATGAAAAAAAAAAAAAAAAAAAAACCTAAGCGAGTCTATTTTTGCACGGCGACAAATTAGCGCCCTAGCGAGGGTTCTAAACACTGCATTCATAGACTTAAGTCTCTAATATTGTATACTTCATATCTAGCGTTTTATATTAAAAATATGTTAAGAAAACATTGAATTATATTTTAATAAAACACTTTCACAATTCCGCCTAATTTTCCTGTAAAGCGGACGTGAGTTCACAAACGCCACGCAGCCAAACCGGAAGAATTTCCGACGCGTTGAGGATGCATTCACAAGTATAAAACCAATTGCAAAACTGCACTAGAGGTGTCGCTCAATCCCCATACGATGGTTGAAGAACGAGAGCAAAAATTAAAGTTATGAGTCATAATGTAACTAACAAGCTCAGTGATTTGAAGCAGTGATGGCTCAGTGGCATTGGCTATGGACTGCCGCGCAGCAGGTCCATGGTTCGAATCCCGCCCAGAGCTTGAGCTTCACCGCATGGTGGAAGGGCATTTTGCGAATGCCCGCCTGGCTAGCGACCACCCTCAAGTAGAAAATCTGTCGCCAAGCACCTAACGGTGTGTTCCGGCAGCAATCCTTGAAAGCCAATGAAATAACAGGCAAAAATGAGACTTAACATGTATGTCTCAAGGTGATGGGCGCAGTGCAGTTCGTCACTTGTGATGAAATGCATCTGTTATAGGCAGAGGATACCGCTTAACATCAGGTGGGCCTCGAGCTTGTTCAATCACAATAAAAAAATAAAAAAAAAATATTCCCCAGCTAAAGAGGTGGACGCGGGTTCGAATTCCGCTCATGTATTAAATTTTTCCCATCGTATATTTGTAATTTTGTAATGTAATCAGCATAGCAGGCGTTATTGAAATCATAACAATATTAAAATTATAAGGTTGCGTCATCATTTACAAGTATAAAACCAATTGCAATTGTCTTGTTTGTAGTACAACGCAAGTGGTACTATAGATGTCGCTCCATCCCAATACGATGGTTAAAGAACGATAGGAAAGATTTGAGTTATGACGTCATGTCATGTTAGCTCAATTGGTTAGTGCATACCCCGGCTAAAGGGGTGGATGGACGCGGGTTCGAGTCCCGCACATGACTAAAATTTTTCCTATCGTATATTTGTAATTTTGTAATATATAGTTCGTCATAAATTAATACATAGGATACTTTTCGTCATCACCATCACTTTTCATCATTGTCTACGTGGGTAAAACCATGAATTATAACCTTGTTATTGTAATGTTTCAGATTGTAGCAGAAATCGACACATCATTCAGAGGGATGGAGTCTGTGGGCACCATCGGATACCAAGTTAACATACCCAAAGCGGATCTAGTCTTTAGAGGTTACATAACTTATTACTCTTATCACTTTTTAAAAGATCTCTTCCTAATTTTTTTTCATTATATACTATTTAAAGACCCGTGGAGTGCCGGGTTAGAATGTCACCGCCCCATTTCTTACCGTGGGTGTCAAAAGGTGTTTTGTGCCTGATAGGTATATATTAGACCACTATCTCACCTGATGGTAAGTGATGATGTGGTCGAAGATGTTGTTCAGGCTAACCTAGAAGTACTGGCTCTCAAGCACAGCTGCCGGAACACACCGTTAGGTGCTTGGCGACAGATTTTCTACTTGAGGCTAGCCAGGCGGGCATTCGCAAAATGTCCTACCACCATGCAAATGAATGAGCAGCATGTCACTTTTCCTTTCTTATATGTTGTTAGCGTAAACATATTATTCGTAATATGTTCTTGTGTTTCGTCCATTGTGTAAGAGAAAACATTTTGTATTATGACCCTTAATCTGTATCTGGTGCAATAAGCTCGTCAAAGAAATACAGATGTTAAGTCTCATAACATCTCAAGCTTGTGATTTTACTGGCTCTCAAGGACCGCTGCCGGAACATAATGTTAGGTGCTTGGCGACAGATTTTTTACTTAAGGGTGGTACAAGTGGCCAAGGAAGCATTAGCAAAATGCCCTACCATCAGAATATAACAACTGCCATCATTGAATACAAAACCCGGACTGATGGCTTAACGTTACCTTTTAAGCATGAAAGTGCTTAATAGTAAACGCCGCTAGCGGTCATGCATCCACGTTACGACCACAGTGGATGTTGTTAAACATTGTTAATTGGTTATGACTATTATGACTAGGCAAGCCCTGCTAAATGTCCTTCAATTATGGTTAAATGGTACCATAATAATTAATATACAGGGTTATTGGAAAAATGCTAACAACCTCATAGGGTTGACTTCTGCTAGTCCTAACAAACATTTTGATTTTTTTTTATTGTTTTTTTTTACTACGAGGCCCAAAACTTAAAAGTGTCAGACAGTACCAGAAAAATATATTGTTTTTTGTTTTGAGTCTTCGAGCCAAGAGCGCACGCCACATGGCAACACTGGACCATGCCGCGCTCCCTTTGAATAGAGTTTTAAATATTTACATCGATCTAAGTAATATAAATAATATTACAGGCACAAGAGATTTTTAACATCAGGTGGTCCTCGTGCTTATTCCGTCAAATACACATAAACAAACAAAAAAAAACATATCAAAATGTTTGGTAGGACTAGCAGAAGTCAACCCTAAGAGGTTATTAGAATTTTACCAATAACCCTGTGTATAACTTATTACCATTGCCCATAATAAGTTACCTTAGTTGGACAGTAGCTAATCACTAGGCAGGCCGCATGCACATTTGCTACTCTTCTTCTAATAATGTTAAAATAGTATTAATTTTCTATAATATAAATTTATTTTCTTGTATCGTCCCTACAGGAATGGTAGACTCAAACTGGAATATCGGAGCAGTTCTTGAGAAGAAACTCCAGCCGTTACCCTTCACCTTTGCCCTCTCCGGCATGGCCAACCAGGCGAAGCAACAGTTCAAGTTTGGCTGCGGTCTCATTATAGGGTAATCAACCGCTGGTGAAGACGATCAGGTAATCAATCACTTGTGCAGACATCACCAGGTAGTCGACAACTTGTGTGGATTCCATCGGGTATTCGATTACTTGTGGAGATACGTCACAAGTGGTTGATTGCTTGTGTGAATTCTTTATTGGATCGGTTAGGACACTTTATTAGGTAGTATTAATAATTTGTGCATACTTCATCACATCATATAATCAATTCTGTGCGGATATTTGTTAGATAGTCAATTACTGTAACCTCCAGTTTCTGTAACGATAATCAAAGTCTTGACGAGACGACAGATAGAATACTTCTTTTTTCATTCGGTTAAGACGGAACAAGCATGAAGCCCACCTGATGTTAAATAGTAATCTCCTAACCCATAACAGATGAATTTCGTCAGTGACAAACTGCACTGCCATCACGCTGCGACATAAAGTTGTTTAGTCTCATGTGTTTTTTAATTTCACCGGAACCTTTGAACCGGTTCGCAGAAATGTGAACATTACTGCTTGGCCATAGAAATGGGTATATTGGCAACACTTCCCCAGATGTAGTAGCACAAAGATGTCTACTGCTACTATATATAATACTGAACGCTCATTGGTCAATGGTAACCAATGACGTGATAAGCGCCCAATGAGCGTTCAGTATACAGTTGACAGACCAGACTTTGACAAATGTTTCAGAAACTGGGGGTAAGACTATTGTTTGTATCGACCACCGGTACCGGATAGGAAATAGCTTGTGAAGGACTTTTATTGGATAATAAGGATTATAAGGCAGTCGACAACTTGTGATGTGTTGTGTCAAGTGTATGCAGAAATGATGCAGCGTTCATTCTGGTTACAGTGTAATACTTAGTGTTCTCAATCTGGCCCTTTCACGCTCGCCTATGTAGGTATTCGCGTAAAAAATAAAGGTTGAACGGAGCATGTTAATTTTTGGTTTCACTTCTATCGCGTGCTGTGCTTCTATTTATTGGTCTAAGGGATAAACTACCCTCAAAAAAATATATATATTAGAGTTATTGTGCTTTTGAATTATATATGTATTGTAGTTATAAATATTAAACTGAACAATGTTGCTGAAAGATTGCGGCCTCTGGTGAAATATTCTAAAATATTATTTTTGATACAGAAATATGTTTTGAACATGAAAAGGACTAAAAAGACATTGTAGTTAATGTATTATTATATATTTTAATAAAAACTAACGTGAGTTGACATAATAATTTACTAAATATACCGGCTAGCACTCACGGTGCTTGGTCGTAATCTCCGACCGGTGTTCGAGCAGTAAAGATACTCATTCTCAAGGACTGCGGGCAGCTTCGTTCACAATCACCGTGAGTGCTAGCCGCCAGTATCTTTAGTAAATTATTATTATATTGTTTTATAAAGTTAGTATATTTTATAGTTATTAAAGAGAATATTGCAATCACTTCTAGAGGCATCTTTAATTAATAGATAGTTCCCAGGGCTATAAGAGGGCCTTCCTCGCCCAAAGTCCGGTGGAGTGTGATGGCCGAAAGCAGTAGCTAACATCTACATCCTCCCAAAAACCAAAAAATATATATAATTAGTTTTGACTGTGACTGTCAATGTATTTAAGACTTTATTATATGTATTTTGACAATATTTCTCAGTATAGTTGTAATAAATATTAGCTTTAATATCAACCTTTACAGTCATGTATCTCGGGTTTTGAAGAAATTTTTCTTTGATGCCTTATAAATAATACCAATAGCTTATTAACTTTAAAAAACTATCTGTTCCGTAAAATATTATAGAGAATACTCCAAGGGGGTTTAAAAATATCAATCTTAAATGTTATCTAGAGTATGATTCGCGGACACTAATAACATATTATATTGAAAGGTATGCTATTTTTTTTATTTTATTGTTGATAGGTAAGCCTTTGACGATATTCTCACCTGATGGTAAGTGACGATGTGGTCGAAGGTGTTAACAGGCTTGACCTATAATTACTGGCTCTCATGGACAGGTACCGGAACACACCGTTAGGTGCTTGGCGACAGATTTTCTACTTGAGGATGGGCGCTGGCCTGGCGGGCATTCGCAAAATGCCCTTCCACCGTGCGCTAAAGCTCAAACTCGCGGCGGGATTCGAACTATAGACCTGCTGCGCGGCAGTCCATAGCCAATGCCACTGAGCCATTACTGCTTCAAAAAGTGTTCCGGCAGGTGTCCTCGAGAGCCAGTAATTCTAGGTTAAGCCTGTTAACACCATCAACCACATCATCACTTACCATCAGGTGAGATTGTAGTCAAAGGCTAACCTATCAACAATAAAATAAAAAAATGGGAATCAGCAATAAAATAAATGCTATGCACCTAGCATGAAAGGACATTATCAGAATTGTGATAGTAAGCCATGAAGCTATTCACAAATAAATATTATCAGTACAGAATAAATTATAAAATGTCGAGTTGAAATAGTATAGTGGAGTATTTTTATAAATAATAATTAAAAAATAAGAGCTCAACAGTTGTGCTCTAGGATAGTGACTACAGTTCATGCTCTAGTTTTTCTGTTTGCGGTATGTGTGTTAGCCCTAAATCTGGTATAAAAAAATTTGATTGCTGCTTAAATACAGAAGTTTTGCTTTAAGTTGCGTAACACCCACTGATATTTGTTCAATCAATCAATAATTTATTTGCAAAAAATACAATACTTTCATAATATTTACAATTAGATCTTATGTTAAACGACTGAAACTATTCTGATTAAACTTGGCACAATTACAGCCGGTAGGAGTAGATCCAGAGACGAACAAATATTTATATATCTGACTCTTTCTTCCCGATATGCTATGGAATAACTTGTACTGTCGGGTTCATTAAACTAGTATAGCCCGGTTTAAAGAAACGAATCCAAAATGGCGCCGATTACAACCTCTCACTGGTGTCGATTCTATACTTATTCTCTAAATTTAAAATTCTCTAATATATGGTAGTTTTTATTATTATTATGTAAGGTCTGTATTTAGAAAAAAATAGTCTTGTTGGTAGTTCAACGTATGTCCCTCCATCCCCATACGATGGTTAAGAACGAAAGGGCAAATTAAAGTCATGCGTCATATGTCATGTTAGCTTAGTGGTTAGAGCATAACCCCGACTATAGGGGTGGATGGCGCGGGTTTGAATCTCGCACATTACTATAACTTTTCCTTTCGTTGTGAATTTGCAAAGTTCTTATTCTAAACTATGGTACTGCTTATTCTGTTTATACAATAATATCCACATTCGTGTAAAACTTACAATGGCCATTTACCTCGGAACTTTTCACTGAGTGAACCGATTTTGTTGTATATTTTTTATTTGAAAGCTGATGCTTGCCTTGTGGTCCCTTTTAAATTTCATCATAATAGGACGAGCCGTTTTTGAGTTACACTCCAATAACCGAAAAGTGTTTTCACTGTCAGTGACTATATCTTAATGATATAGTCATTGACAGTGAATTACAATCGATCCCATGTAGCAAGGGTCACTAAAAAAGGTGAAAAAAAAAACAATTTCTTGTTAAACTTTTTTATTCTTTTCAATTGTTGCCACTTTCGCATCAGTTTGTAGAGCACTAAGTTACACGACGACTATATTTTCATTCAATTGAACACAAAAGTCAACATTAAGGGCTGTTATTCGCATGCGTTATACGAATTTGAGTTTTATATGAACAGAATAAGAAGTAACATAATTTCATTCGCAAGCGCTGAACGAATTTGGTTCTAGCATGAACAGAATAAGACCTATTATTATTAATAGATAATAGAGACAAATAATTTAGAGAAATATAAGTTTAGATAATATGTGTGAAATCGACACCTGCATACTATAGACACCTGCACACTATAGACACCTGCACACTATAGACACCTGCACACTATAGACACCTGCACATTATAGACACCTGCATACTATAGACACCAATAGTGTGCGACAATTATTAGCGGCGCTATTTTAAACTCGTTTCTTTATCAAACAAGATTATTACATATTGTATTATCCAAAGATTTCACTGCAAAGTCCAGAACTTTATGTAACCTTAAATGATTCCTAAACAACTAATTATTAATTTACAATAATTGTATGGATGTATGTAGTTTAGTTATACATTTTGTATGTATGTGTTGTTTGATTTATCCTTTCTGTTTTGTATTTGTACGTGAATGTTTTACGTATTTTATTTTGTTATTATAACGCCATTTTACAATACTTACTTTGCCAGTAAGCATTTATGACATAATTTGATCACTCGAGGATTTAGTTTAGGAACCCAAGAGGTTGAACAGTTTGTATGATTAATCAATAACACTTTTTTTGTATTAGTAGGTGATTGCAACATATGTAGATATTATAAAGCAGGTCAAGGCTAAATATTATTTCTTAGTCCTTAAACCGGAGGCACCTTAAGTGCATCAAAACTGTGGCACACGTAGACATGTGCACGATGAAATAAATTACCATTTTTTAAGTTGGTAGCTTTTATATATAATATGTGTGCTCGTGGTGCAAGTAGGGTTGCCAGATAAAGGTATTTAATTTCCTGGACATTACTGGGGTTAGAAAAAGAGTTGATACTTTGACCTTAAGTTCGAATCTAAATTAATCTTAAGTTGAACTGACAATTTAATATGTATATAAGTTAGATTTTGTGGTTTTTATACCTTCTTACCCTAAATTAGGTAATAAATCAACATTTATATCGATTTATTACCTAATTTGGGTAACATAAACCTTTGTTTCAAATAAATATGTGTAACAATAATTGACATTTCTTATTACAAGATATGAAACCACTAAATCTAATATTAAAACATAAAATTAAACTTTGCATCAACAAAATTGAGCCACTCTTTCAGACTATTAACTAATTGTGAACTTTAGATCAACATTAAAAGAAAAATCTCTGACACCATTATATAGTCCTAAACTTTGGAATCACTTACACGGCCCGCGCTGCCGTGAGAAGCATAGTATTGGTGACCTTATGTTTGGGAAAAAAACCGAAAACTTGTGAATTTCGGGACAGTAGAGCGAAATTACTGGGACAAGACTCGGACTATCCCGGGTTACCCGGAGGTCTGGCAACCCTAGATGCAAGTGAAGTGAATGATACGGTGTTCTCCTTTTTATAGGTTTATGGTTATTCCTTGCTCATGATAATGCTGTGACATTTCTATTTTTGCACAAATAGTCCTAGAGTGATCAAAAAGCTCATTCCAGCCGACCCATCACGTTTAAGCCATGTACATATCGATGTTTTTGTCGCAGTTGTATGAATCGTATGTAATCACAGTTTTAGATGTTGAATATTATATTACAAAAGTAAGGCAACACCGTCGGTTCTATATAATATAAAGTGTTAAGATTGCGTGCGAGATAATAGGAAAAAAATCCAATAAATCTTTGCATTAAAATTCTCAATAAGACAATATACAAGGTTCCTATAATTATTTTTTAATAAAAACTTCTCAAATTTCCTGGTGGTCCTTTGATAGCGGTGAAACGGTGCATTATTTGTGATTTTCAGGATAATATTTTTTTAGTAATAATCAGTTGCGGTAAATAAAAGAAATGACTGGGGCGTGTCTATAGCTAGCCTAGATTATGCAAAAAACAAATAGGGTGTGGCTGTGTTATCACGTCTCAAAATGGCGCAAAAAAAGAAAAAAATAAAATATTGTATTGTAGGTGTATTCATGCCGGACTTATGTCCAGCGACGTTGTCTGATCTGTATCTCACGATTATCTCTGTTTTTTCATTACAGTCCCACCAACTTATCTGTTCAGGCGTCAAAAAAAAGAACTACAACATTCCTTCAAATTGTGACAGTTTGTAGTTGATTTTCTTGACCAGTAGCGCCCTCGAAAACTGCACAGTTAAGTTGGTGGTACAAAACACTAATATATACTAAGTGAGTATTATTGGCTAATCACACCAGGAAAGCATAATTATTATTTCATATGTATTATCGCCAGCGGTAATTCTATATAATTCCCCAATAATAGTTTTGTGAGAACATCCCCTCCCGTCGAACTGTATTATCCTGTATTTATTATCCCGTATTCAATCTGTCAAACTTTGTCAAACGTTCTAGAAACTGGGGGTAATTCTTTTGTGCCGCTGCACCAATATCAGTGTGTAGATTTTTATTACTGAAAGGCCAGTCTTGGGTGATATATAGTAGCAGGCTAGACTGGAAACTGCCTCCCAAAGACATCTCCCGGTTGCCTTATGTCCCGAATGGCGGAAGACACCGGTGCTACTCCAATTAAGACCGCTAGGAGCAGACTCAAATAATTGTCATGTGATTTTTGCACTATAAAATTGGTGCAGCGCGCCTTTCTGGTTTGCTTTGTAGCGGTACCCGTGTTTCAGCAGTTGTGCTTGATCAGCTGGTGACAGATATCATGCTTATTTAGACAGACGATGACAGAAATATGCTATTATTATGGTCAGGTGACATGCTCGCCCGGTACTGTTTAATGTTATAACCGTCCAATTTGCAGACATCCAGGGAAACGGATTGTAACCCATTCTACATTTATTAAAAGAGGGTAGATCTTTATCACGTCACAATTGTTCCCGAGCAAAATTTTTTTCACTGTACATAATATTTATACTATTAACACTAAATATAGGTAATGCAGTCTCTGAAAAATGACACGTCTTATAAAGTTTTGTGAGAACATCCCCTCCCGTCGAACACAATGTCCCTGGAATGAGCAGTGTCACGTCAGAGCCACCCCAAGGCGTCATGTATGAATGTAGATAGTTGTTGTTGTACATATGGCCTGTTGTTGAAACGTTTATTATTAATAGAGTTATGTTAATAAATCAATTTTGGTGTTTTATTTATTTTATATTAGTTACACCTCAACCCACTTTATAGGTATTATTGGGTGTTGTGTAACACACCTGCAACTCCACAAATTTTCTTTTGAAGATAACCAAATTACTGTAATGCTTATTGCTTGCTAATATCAGTCCTTAGAATTCAATAGAATAATATTATTCTTAGGGCCTGTTTCAGAATGTTCGAGTAGGTTCCGGTTATACTACCCAGAACATATTTAGTAAATAAAATACTATCTTTGCGTTTCACAGTCATCGATTTAGCCTATCCACCGGTTAAAGCTTGAAACGCGCTGCATGTTAACTGTAATTTTTATCTTTCGTTATTTTATGTTCTGGGTAGTGTAACCGGAACTTACTCGAACATTCGAGTTCGAGTCAGTTCCAAGATAAAAATGACAGTTAACATGCAGCACGTTTCAAGCTTTAACCGATGGATATGCTAAATCGATGACTGTGAAACGCAAAGATAGTGTTTTATTTATTAAATATGTTCTGGGTAGTATAACCGGAACTTACTCGAACATTCTGAAACAGGCCCTTAATGTTATTGTCATCCTAAGAGAGGAATGTGTAGAGATTTTTAAATTTAGAGAAATGTCATGGAAAAGATCAAAAACTGGCATGGTCTGACAAGGCAAATTCATATCCGTAAATAATCACATTTAATTCTACCTTGTAGTAATAACAGATACAATTATATAAATGTTATTGATGGATTTGGCGAATGCCTGGCTAGCTATCATCTTCAGGTAGAAAATCTAGCACATGCTACTGTGTTCCGGCAGCTGCCTAGAAAGCCAGTTCTAGATTAAACCATTTTACCAGCAGTGACTGGGTAATTACTGGCCTCGATTACATCATCAGGTTAGATTGTGAAGATTGTGCTAGTCTTTGCTAGCATATCGGATATAAAAACATCATGTTCAACCATTGCAATCAATAAGATTGCTTTTAAAATCCACAGGACCTTATGTTGTACTAAACACAAAATATTTTTTACTGACATACATTGATTACAGTACTTACAACAAACCTTGGTTCCCGATCTAGTTAATAACTGTGTTTCAGGAAGTATCGCCTCTCAATTTTACTTCTTTACCAAAAACATTTTAGCATATTGTGTAGGTGTTATTATTATTATCATATTAAGTAGGTTAAAAAAAACAAAATGTTGGAATTATTGCATGAGACATTATTATTTTAACGGGAAGGGAACGGGTATGTTTTACTAGATTTATTGATAAGTGGAACCTTACAAAAAACATATAATATGGGTCCAAGAGGAAGTCCGGAACGGAGAGCACGGGGTCGCTGTGTCTTATGTCCAGCTATTTCAGTTGAAATAATTCTGGAAATGCTACGTTTTCTCGTCTATTTAGGAAACTTTTGAAGCAGTGATGGCTCAGTGGCATTGGCTATGGACTGCCGTGCAGCAGGTTCATGGTTCGAATCTCGCCCAGAGCTTGAGCTTCACCGCATGGTGGAAGGGCATTTTGTGAATGCCCGCCTGGCTAGCGACCACCCTCAAGTAGAAAATCTGTCGCCAAGCACCTAACAGTGTGTTCCGGCAGCAGCCCTTGAGAGCCAGAAAAATTACAGGCTAATGAGACCTAACAACTGGAAGTCTCAGTGTGACGGGCACAGTGCAATTCGTCGCTGACGAAATGCGTCTGTTATACTATTGTACTAATAAATACTTTATACTGTACATAATATTTATACTATTAACACTAAATATAGGTAATGCAGTCTCTGAAAAATGACACGTCTTATAAAGTTTTGTGAGAACATCCCCTCCCGTCGAACACAATGTCCCTGGAATGAGCAGTGTCACGTCAGAGCCACCCCAAGGCGTCATGTATGAATGTAGATAGTTGTTGTTGTACATATGGCCTGTTGTTGAAACGTTTATTATTAATAGAGTTATGTTAATAAATCAATTTTGGTGTTTTATTTATTTTATATTAGTTACACCTCAACCCACTTTATAGGTATTATTGGGTGTTGTGTAACACACCTGCAACTCCACAAATTTTCTTTTGTAGATAACCAAATTACTGTAATGCTTATTGCTTGCTAATATCAGCCCTTAGAATTCAATAGAATAATATTATTCTTAGGGCCTGTTTCAGAATGTTCGAGTAGGTTCCGGTTATACTACCCAGAACATATTTAGTAAATAAAATACTATCTTTGCGTTTCACAGTCATCGATTTAGCCTATCCACCGGTTAAAGCTTGAAACGCGCTGCATGTTAACTGTAATTTTTATCTTTCGTTATTTTATGTTCTGGGTAGTGTAACCGGAACTTACTCGAACATTCGAGTTCGAGTCAGTTCCAAGATAAAAATGACAGTTAACATGCAGCACGTTTCAAGCTTTAACCGATGGATATGCTAAATCGATGACTGTGAAACGCAAAGATAGTGTTTTATTTATTAAATATGTTCTGGGTAGTATAACCGGAACTTACTCGAACATTCTGAAACAGGCCCTTAATGTTATTGTCATCCTAAGAGAGGAATGTGTAGAGATTTTTAAATTTAGAGAAATGTCATGGAAAAGATCAAAAACTGGCATGGTCTGACAAGGCAAATTCATATCCGTAAATAATCACATTTAATTCTACCTTGTAGTAATAACAGATACAATTATATAAATGTTATTAATGGATTTGGCGAATGCCTGGCTAGCTATCATCTTCAGGTAGAAAATCTAGCACATGCTACTGTGTTCCGGCAGCTGCCTAGAAAGCCAGTTCTAGATTAAACCATTTTACCAGCAGTGACTGGGTAATTACTGGCCTCGATTACATCATCAGGTTAGATTGTGAAGATTGTGCTAGTCTTTGCTAGCATATCGGATATAAAAACATCATGTTCAACCATTGCAATCAATAAGATTGCCTTTAAAATCCACAGGACCTTATGTTGTACTAAACACAAAATATTTTTTACTGACATACATTGATTACAGTACTTACAACAAACCTTGGTTCCCGATCTAGTTAATAACTGTGTTTCAGGAAGTATCGCCTCTCAATTTTACTTCTTTACCAAAAACATTTTAGCATATTGTGTAGGTGTTATTATTATTATCATATTAAGTAGGTTAAAAAAACCAAAATGTTGGAATTATTGCATGAGACATTATTATTTTAACGGGAAGGGAACGGGTATGTTTTACTAGATATATTGATAAGTGGAACCTTACAAAAAACATATAATATGGGTCCAAGAGGAAGTCCGGAACGGAGAGCACGGGGTCGCTGTGTCTTATGTCCAGCTATTTCAGTTGAAATAATTCTGGAAATGCTACGTTTTCTCGTCTATTTAGGAAACTTTTGAAGCAGTGATGGCTCAGTGGCATTGGCTATGGACTGCCGTGCAGCAGGTTCATGGTTCGAATCTCGCCCAGAGCTTGAGCTTCACCGCATGATGGAAGGGCATTTTGTGAATGCCCGCCTGGCTAGCGACCACCCTCAAGTAGAAAATCTGTCGCCAAGCACCTAACAGTGTGTTCCGGCAGCAGTCCTTGAGAGCCAGAAAAATTACAGGCTAATGAGACCTAACAACTGGAAGTCTCAGTGTGACGGGCACAGTGCAATTCGTCGCTGACGAAATGCGTCTGTTATACTATTGTACTAATAAATACTTTATACTGTACATAATATTTATACTATTAACACTAAATATAGGTAATGCAGTCTCTGAAAAATGACACGTCTTATAAAGTTTTGTGAGAACATCCCCTCCCGTCGAACACAATGTCCCTGGAATGAGCAGTGTCACGTCAGAGCCACCCCAAGGCGTCATGTATGAATGTAGATAGTTGTTGTTGTACATATGGCCTGTTGTTGAAACGTTTATTATTAATAGAGTTATGTTAATAAATCAATTTTGGTGTTTTATTTATTTTATATTAGTTACACCTCAACCCACTTTATAGGTATTATTGGGTGTTGTGTAACACACCTGCAACTCCACAAATTTTCTTTTGAAGATAACCAAATTACTGTAATGCTTATTGCTTGCTAATATCAGTCCTTAGAATTCAATAGAATAATATTATTCTTACGGCCTGTTTCAGAATGTTCGAGTAGGTTCCGGTTATACTACCCAGAACATATTTAGTAAATAAAATACTATCTTTGCGTTTCACAGTCATCGATTTAGCCTATCCACCGGTTAAAGCTTGAAACGCGCTGCATGTTAACTGTAATTTTTATCTTTCGTTATTTTATGTTCTGGGTAGTGTAACCGGAACTTACTCGAACATTCGAGTTCGAGTCAGTTCCAAGATAAAAATGACAGTTAACATGCAGCACGTTTCAAGCTTTAACCGATGGATATGCTAAATCGATGACTGTGAAACGCAAAGATAGTGTTTTATTTATTAAATATGTTCTGGGTAGTATAACCGGAACTTACTCGAACATTCTGAAACAGGCCCTTAATGTTATTGTCATCCTAAGAGAGGAATGTGTAGAGATTTTTAAATTTAGAGAAATGTCATGGAAAAGATCAAAAACTGGCATGGTCTGACAAGGCAAATTCATATCCGTAAATAATCACATTTAATTCTACCTTGTAGTAATAACAGATACAATTATATAAATGTTATTGATGGATTTGGCGAATGCCTGGCTAGCTATCATCTTCAGGTAGAAAATCTAGCACATGCTACTGTGTTCCGGCAGCTGCCTAGAAAGCCAGTTCTAGATTAAACCATTTTACCAGCAGTGACTGGGTAATTACTGGCCTCGATTACATCATCAGGTTAGATTGTGAAGATTGTGCTAGTCTTTGCTAGCATATCGGATATAAAAACATCATGTTCAACCATTGCAATCAATAAGATTGCTTTTAAAATCCACAGGACCTTATGTTGTACTAAACACAAAATATTTTTTACTGACATACATTGATTACAGTACTTACAACAAACCTTGGTTCCCGATCTAGTTAATAACTGTGTTTCAGGAAGTATCGCCTCTCAATTTTACTTCTTTACCAAAAACATTTTAGCATATTGTGTAGGTGTTATTATTATTATCATATTAAGTAGGTTAAAAAAAACAAAATGTTGGAATTATTGCATGAGACATTATTATTTTAACGGGAAGGGAACGGGTATGTTTTACTAGATTTATTGATAAGTGGAACCTTACAAAAAACATATAATATGGGTCCAAGAGGAAGTCCGGAACGGAGAGCACGGGGTCGCTGTGTCTTATGTCCAGCTATTTCAGTTGAAATAATTCTGGAAATGCTACGTTTTCTCGTCTATTTAGGAAACTTTTGAAGCAGTGATGGCTCAGTGGCATTGGCTATGGACTGCCGTGCAGCAGGTTCATGGTTCGAATCTCGCCCAGAGCTTGAGCTTCACCGCATGGTGGAAGGGCATTTTGTGAATGCCCGCCTGGCTAGCGACCACCCTCAAGTAGAAAATCTGTCGCCAAGCACCTAACAGTGTGTTCCGGCAGCAGCCCTTGAGAGCCAGAAAAATTACAGGCTAATGAGACCTAACAACTGGAAGTCTCAGTGTGACGGGCACAGTGCAATTCGTCGCTGACGAAATGCGTCTGTTATACTATTGTACTAATAAATACTTTATACTGTACATAATATTTATACTATTAACACTAAATATAGGTAATGCAGTCTCTGAAAAATGACACGTCTTATAAAGTTTTGTGAGAACATCCCCTCCCGTCGAACACAATGTCCCTGGAATGAGCAGTGTCACGTCAGAGCCACCCCAAGGCGTCATGTATGAATGTAGATAGTTGTTGTTGTACATATGGCCTGTTGTTGAAACGTTTATTATTAATAGAGTTATGTTAATAAATCAATTTTGGTGTTTTATTTATTTTATATTAGTTACACCTCAACCCACTTTATAGGTATTATTGGGTGTTGTGTAACACACCTGCAACTCCACAAATTTTCTTTTGTAGATAACCAAATTACTGTAATGCTTATTGCTTGCTAATATCAGTCCTTAGAATTCAATAGAATAATATTATTCTTAGGGCCTGTTTCAGAATGTTCGAGTAGGTTCCGGTTATACTACCCAGAACATATTTAGTAAATAAAATACTATCTTTGCGTTTCACAGTCATCGATTTAGCCTATCCACCGGTTAAAGCTTGAAACGCGCTGCATGTTAACTGTAATTTTTATCTTTCGTTATTTTATGTTCTGGGTAGTGTAACCGGAACTTACTCGAACATTCGAGTTCGAGTCAGTTCCAAGATAAAAATGACAGTTAACATGCAGCACGTTTCAAGCTTTAACCGATGGATATGCTAAATCGATGACTGTGAAACGCAAAGATAGTGTTTTATTTATTAAATATGTTCTGGGTAGTATAACCGGAACGTACTCGAACATTCTGAAACAGGCCCTTAATGTTATTGTCATCCTAAGAGAGGAATGTGTAGAGATTTTTAAATTTAGAGAAATGTCATGGAAAAGATCAAAAACTGGCATGGTCTGACAAGGCAAATTCATATCCGTAAATAATCACATTTAATTCTACCTTGTAGTAATAACAGATACAATTATATAAATGTTATTGATGGATTTGGCGAATGCCTGGCTAGCTATCATCTTCAGGTAGAAAATCTAGCACATGCTACTGTGTTCCGGCAGCTGCCTAGAAAGCCAGTTCTAGATTAAACCATTTTACCAGCAGTGACTGGGTAATTACTGGCCTCGATTACATCATCAGGTTAGATTGTGAAGATTGTGCTAGTCTTTGCTAGCATATCGGATATAAAAACATCATGTTCAACCATTGCAATCAATAAGATTGCCTTTAAAATCCACAGGACCTTATGTTGTACTAAACACAAAATATTTTTTACTGACATACATTGATTACAGTACTTACAACAAACCTTGGTTCCCGATCTAGTTAATAACTGTGTTTCAGGAAGTATCGCCTCTCAATTTTACTTCTTTACCAAAAACATTTTAGCATATTGTGTAGGTGTTATTATTATTATCATATTAAGTAGGTTAAAAAAACCAAAATGTTGGAATTATTGCATGAGACATTATTATTTTAACGGGAAGGGAACGGGTATGTTTTACTAGATATATTGATAAGTGGAACCTTACAAAAAACATATAATATGGGTCCAAGAGGAAGTCCGGAACGGAGAGCACGGGGTCGCTGTGTCTTATGTCCAGCTATTTCAGTTGAAATAATTCTGGAAATGCTACGTTTTCTCGTCTATTTAGGAAACTTTTGAAGCAGTGATGGCTCAGTGGCATTGGCTATGGACTGCCGTGCAGCAGGTTCATGGTTCGAATCTCGCCCAGAGCTTGAGCTTCACCGCATGATGGAAGGGCATTTTGTGAATGCCCGCCTGGCTAGCGACCACCCTCAAGTAGAAAATCTGTCGCCAAGCACCTAACAGTGTGTTCCGGCAGCAATCCTTGAGAGCCAGAAAAATTACAGGCTAATGAGACCTAACAACTGGAAGTCTCAGTGTGACGGGCACAGTGCAATTCGTCGCTGACGAAATGCGTCTGTTATACTATTGTACTAATAAATACTTTATACTGTACATAATATTTATACTATTAACACTAAATATAGGTAATGCAGTCTCTGAAAAATGACACGTCTTATAAAGTTTTGTGAGAACATCCCCTCCCGTCGAACACAATGTCCCTGGAATGAGCAGTGTCACGTCAGAGCCACCCCAAGGCGTCATGTATGAATGTAGATAGTTGTTGTTGTACATATGGCCTGTTGTTGAAACGTTTATTATTAATAGAGTTATGTTAATAAATCAATTTTGGTGTTTTATTTATTTTATATTAGTTACACCTCAACCCACTTTATAGGTATTATTGGGTGTTGTGTAACACACCTGCAACTCCACAAATTTTCTTTTGAAGATAACCAAATTACTGTAATGCTTATTGCTTGCTAATATCAGTCCTTAGAATTCAATAGAATAATATTATTCTTACGGCCTGTTTCAGAATGTTCGAGTAGGTTCCGGTTATACTACCCAGAACATATTTAGTAAATAAAATACTATCTTTGCGTTTCACAGTCATCGATTTAGCCTATCCACCGGTTAAAGCTTGAAACGCGCTGCATGTTAACTGTAATTTTTATCTTTCGTTATTTTATGTTCTGGGTAGTGTAACCGGAACTTACTCGAACATTCGAGTTCGAGTCAGTTCCAAGATAAAAATGACAGTTAACATGCAGCACGTTTCAAGCTTTAACCGATGGATATGCTAAATCGATGACTGTGAAACGCAAAGATAGTGTTTTATTTATTAAATATGTTCTGGGTAGTATAACCGGAACTTACTCGAACATTCTGAAACAGGCCCTTAATGTTATTGTCATCCTAAGAGAGGAATGTGTAGAGATTTTTAAATTTAGAGAAATGTCATGGAAAAGATCAAAAACTGGCATGGTCTGACAAGGCAAATTCATATCCGTAAATAATCACATTTAATTCTACCTTGTAGTAATAACAGATACAATTATATAAATGTTATTGATGGATTTGGCGAATGCCTGGCTAGCTATCATCTTCAGGTAGAAAATCTAGCACATGCTACTGTGTTCCGGCAGCTGCCTAGAAAGCCAGTTCTAGATTAAACCATTTTACCAGCAGTGACTGGGTAATTACTGGCCTCGATTACATCATCAGGTTAGATTGTGAAGATTGTGCTAGTCTTTGCTAGCATATCGGATATAAAAACATCATGTTCAACCATTGCAATCAATAAGATTGCTTTTAAAATCCACAGGACCTTATGTTGTACTAAACACAAAATATTTTTTACTGACATACATTGATTACAGTACTTACAACAAACCTTGGTTCCCGATCTAGTTAATAACTGTGTTTCAGGAAGTATCGCCTCTCAATTTTACTTCTTTACCAAAAACATTTTAGCATATTGTGTAGGTGTTATTATTATTATCATATTAAGTAGGTTAAAAAAAACAAAATGTTGGAATTATTGCATGAGACATTATTATTTTAACGGGAAGGGAACGGGTATGTTTTACTAGATTTATTGATAAGTGGAACCTTACAAAAAACATATAATATGGGTCCAAGAGGAAGTCCGGAACGGAGAGCACGGGGTCGCTGTGTCTTATGTCCAGCTATTTCAGTTGAAATAATTCTGGAAATGCTACGTTTTCTCGTCTATTTAGGAAACTTTTGAAGCAGTGATGGCTCAGTGGCATTGGCTATGGACTGCCGTGCAGCAGGTTCATGGTTCGAATCTCGCCCAGAGCTTGAGCTTCACCGCATGGTGGAAGGGCATTTTGTGAATGCCCGCCTGGCTAGCGACCACCCTCAAGTAGAAAATCTGTCGCCAAGCACCTAACAGTGTGTTCCGGCAGCAGCCCTTGAGAGCCAGAAAAATTACAGGCTAATGAGACCTAACAACTGGAAGTCTCAGTGTGACGGGCACAGTGCAATTCGTCGCTGACGAAATGCGTCTGTTATACTATTGTACTAATAAATACTTTATACTGTACATAATATTTATACTATTAACACTAAATATAGGTAATGCAGTCTCTGAAAAATGACACGTCTTATAAAGTTTTGTGAGAACATCCCCTCCCGTCGAACACAATGTCCCTGGAATGAGCAGTGTCACGTCAGAGCCACCCCAAGGCGTCATGTATGAATGTAGATAGTTGTTGTTGTACATATGGCCTGTTGTTGAAACGTTTATTATTAATAGAGTTATGTTAATAAATCAATTTTGGTGTTTTATTTATTTTATATTAGTTACACCTCAACCCACTTTATAGGTATTATTGGGTGTTGTGTAACACACCTGCAACTCCACAAATTTTCTTTTGTAGATAACCAAATTACTGTAATGCTTATTGCTTGCTAATATCAGTCCTTAGAATTCAATAGAATAATATTATTCTTAGGGCCTGTTTCAGAATGTTCGAGTAGGTTCCGGTTATACTACCCAGAACATATTTAGTAAATAAAATACTATCTTTGCGTTTCACAGTCATCGATTTAGCCTATCCACCGGTTAAAGCTTGAAACGCGCTGCATGTTAACTGTAATTTTTATCTTTCGTTATTTTATGTTCTGGGTAGTGTAACCGGAACTTACTCGAACATTCGAGTTCGAGTCAGTTCCAAGATAAAAATGACAGTTAACATGCAGCACGTTTCAAGCTTTAACCGATGGATATGCTAAATCGATGACTGTGAAACGCAAAGATAGTGTTTTATTTATTAAATATGTTCTGGGTAGTATAACCGGAACGTACTCGAACATTCTGAAACAGGCCCTTAATGTTATTGTCATCCTAAGAGAGGAATGTGTAGAGATTTTTAAATTTAGAGAAATGTCATGGAAAAGATCAAAAACTGGCATGGTCTGACAAGGCAAATTCATATCCGTAAATAATCACATTTAATTCTACCTTGTAGTAATAACAGATACAATTATATAAATGTTATTGATGGATTTGGCGAATGCCTGGCTAGCTATCATCTTCAGGTAGAAAATCTAGCACATGCTACTGTGTTCCGGCAGCTGCCTAGAAAGCCAGTTCTAGATTAAACCATTTTACCAGCAGTGACTGGGTAATTACTGGCCTCGATTACATCATCAGGTTAGATTGTGAAGATTGTGCTAGTCTTTGCTAGCATATCGGATATAAAAACATCATGTTCAACCATTGCAATCAATAAGATTGCCTTTAAAATCCACAGGACCTTATGTTGTACTAAACACAAAATATTTTTTACTGACATACATTGATTACAGTACTTACAACAAACCTTGGTTCCCGATCTAGTTAATAACTGTGTTTCAGGAAGTATCGCCTCTCAATTTTACTTCTTTACCAAAAACATTTTAGCATATTGTGTAGGTGTTATTATTATTATCATATTAAGTAGGTTAAAAAAACCAAAATGTTGGAATTATTGCATGAGACATTATTATTTTAACGGGAAGGGAACGGGTATGTTTTACTAGATATATTGATAAGTGGAACCTTACAAAAAACATATAATATGGGTCCAAGAGGAAGTCCGGAACGGAGAGCACGGGGTCGCTGTGTCTTATGTCCAGCTATTTCAGTTGAAATAATTCTGGAAATGCTACGTTTTCTCGTCTATTTAGGAAACTTTTGAAGCAGTGATGGCTCAGTGGCATTGGCTATGGACTGCCGTGCAGCAGGTTCATGGTTCGAATCTCGCCCAGAGCTTGAGCTTCACCGCATGATGGAAGGGCATTTTGTGAATGCCCGCCTGGCTAGCGACCACCCTCAAGTAGAAAATCTGTCGCCAAGCACCTAACAGTGTGTTCCGGCAGCAATCCTTGAGAGCCAGAAAAATTACAGGCTAATGAGACCTAACAACTGGAAGTCTCAGTGTGACGGGCACAGTGCAATTCGTCGCTGACGAAATGCGTCTGTTATACTATTGTACTAATAAATACTTTATACTGTACATAATATTTATACTATTAACACTAAATATAGGTAATGCAGTCTCTGAAAAATGACACGTCTTATAAAGTTTTGTGAGAACATCCCCTCCCGTCGAACACAATGTCCCTGGAATGAGCAGTGTCACGTCAGAGCCACCCCAAGGCGTCATGTATGAATGTAGATAGTTGTTGTTGTACATATGGCCTGTTGTTGAAACGTTTATTATTAATAGAGTTATGTTAATAAATCAATTTTGGTGTTTTATTTATTTTATATTAGTTACACCTCAACCCACTTTATGGGTATTATTGGGTGTTGTGTAACACACCTGCAACTCCACAAATTTTCTTTTGAAGATAACCAAATTACTGTAATGCTTATTGCTTGCTAATATCAGTCCTTAGAATTCAATAGAATAATATTATTCTTAGGGCCTGTTTCAGAATGTTCGAGTAGGTTCCGGTTATACTACCCAGAACATATTTAGTAAATAAAATACTATCTTTGCGTTTCACAGTCATCGATTTAGCCTATCCACCGGTTAAAGCTTGAAACGCGCTGCATGTTAACTGTAATTTTTATCTTTCGTTATTTTATGTTCTGGGTAGTGTAACCGGAACTTACTCGAACATTCGAGTTCGAGTCAGTTCCAAGATAAAAATGACAGTTAACATGCAGCACGTTTCAAGCTTTAACCGATGGATATGCTAAATCGATGACTGTGAAACGCAAAGATAGTGTTTTATTTATTAAATATGTTCTGGGTAGTATAACCGGAACTTACTCGAACATTCTGAAACAGGCCCTTAATGTTATTGTCATCCTAAGAGAGGAATGTGTAGAGATTTTTAAATTTAGAGAAATGTCATGGAAAAGATCAAAAACTGGCATGGTCTGACAAGGCAAATTCATATCCGTAAATAATCACATTTAATTCTACCTTGTAGTAATAACAGATACAATTATATAAATGTTATTATTATTGATGGATTTGGCGAATGCCTGGCTAGCTATCATCTTCAGGTAGAAAATCTAGCACATGCTACTGTGTTCCGGCAGCTGCCTAGAAAGCCAGTTCTAGATTAAACCATTTTACCAGCAGTGACTGGGTAATTACTGGCCTCGATTACATCATCAGGTTAGATTGTGAAGATTGTGCTAGTCTTTGCTAGCATATCGGATATAAAAACATCATGTTCAACCATTGCAATCAATAAGATTGCTTTTAAAATCCACAGGACCTTATGTTGTACTAAACACAAAATATTTTTTACTGACATACATTGATTACAGTACTTACAACAAACCTTGGTTCCCGATCTAGTTAATAACTGTGTTTCAGGAAGTATCGCCTCTCAATTTTACTTCTTTACCAAAAACATTTTAGCATATTGTGTAGGTGTTATTATTATTATCATATTAAGTAGGTTAAAAAAACCAAAATGTTGGAATTGTTGCATGAGACATTATTATTTTAACGGGAAGGGAACGGGTATGTTTTACTAGATATATTGATAAGTGGAACCTTACAAAAAACATATAATATGGGTCCAAGAGGAAGTCCGGAACGGAGAGCACGGGGTCGCTGTGTCTTATGTCCAGCTATTTCAGTTGAAATAATTCTGGAAATGCTACGTTTTCTCGTCTATTTAGGAAACTTTTGAAGCAGTGATGGCTCAGTGGCATTGGCTATGGACTGCCGTGCAGCAGGTTCATGGTTCGAATCTCGCCCAGAGCTTGAGCTTCACCGCATGGTGGAAGGGCATTTTGTGAATGCCCGCCTGGCTAGCGACCACCCTCAAGTAGAAAATCTGTCGCCAAGCACCTAACAGTGTGTTCCGGCAGCAGTCCTTGAGAGCCAGAAAAATTACAGGCTAATGAGACCTAACAACTGGAAGTCTCAGTGTGACGGGCACAGTGCAATTCGTCGCTGACGAAATGCGTCTGTTATAGGCAGAGGTTAGTCCACTTAACATCAGGTGGGCCTCGGGCTTGTTCCGTCACAATAACATAAAAAAACTGAACTGGTGAGATATTTTTTCTCTAGTCCAGTTGTAAATGAAACTACTTATCGGTTATCGGTTTTGTATAGGAATTGCCACTAGATTCTGAATAGATGGCGGTCGTGGCAGAATTATGGTTTGACAGCTTGGCGTTCGTTGCAAACCTAAAAATGAAATAAAACGAATAACCTAATTTATCAGAAAGATTTGCATTGAATGTTAACTGCATTATTATCTTTCGTGTAATTAAAAGACATTGAAGTAATTTATAATATATAAAGCTGGATTACCGTACACTGACTGACTGACTGACTGACTGACTGACTGACTGACTGACATCATTGTTCTCCCAGAAGGAGTCGAGTAGGAAGAAAGTAATGTATGGGAAAAGTGTAGAGGGGGTTTGTGTGAGTATGGGAAAAATCCGAAAACTCAAAGAAGTCGTCTGCCAAGTAAAATTGGATAGCGTATCTCTGAAACGGTAAGAGATAGGTAGGGGGTGCTTGACCAAATGTCATAGGGAATCGGGAAAGCAGTCGGATGACACCTGTCAAAAATCCAAAATGGCGGATTTCAAAATGGCCGCCATACAAAATCCTTCGATCCCTCAAAAAAGTAGCTGGTTCTACCAGAAAGAGTAGAGTACGGTTATAGTAATGTATTACGAAAATGACTAACGGGTTCAGCTGAGTAGGGAAAAAATTAAAAACCCTAGAAATGACGCCTGCCAAGTAAAGCTGGACTACGTATCTCGAAAACGGTAAGAGATAGGTTGGGGGTGTTTGAACAAATGTCATAGGCAATCAGGAGAGCAGTCGAATGACACCTGTCAAATGTGCTACTCTCATTCTTCATACATTATTTGGAGTATTTGACTTAACAATGTCGACTGTATTAGGAGTTTTTGTGGGATTTTCAACTGAATTTAGAGTAATTGTCCTACTGTCAGTGTAGCGAGCCCGAAGGGCGAGCTTTTGGTGAGGCCGAAGGCCGAACTTTCGGGCCACGAGGCCGTAGGCCGAGTGGACGGTGCGCGAGGCCGCAGGTCGAGCCGTGTTAGTAACTTGCGAGGCCGAAGGCCGAGCTCAGACTTGCACCGATTTGGCTGAAAATCGATATATAGGTTGTTCTCGTCATCCTTATTCCAAATATGAAATTTTTAATTCGATGACGTCTGCCAAGTAAAAAAAGTTACTCCGATTTGGCTGAAACTCGATATTTAGGTGGTTCTGGGTGTCCTTATTCCAAATCTAAAAATTTTTCTTCGATGACGTCTGCCAAGTAAAAAAAGTTACTCCGATTTGGCTGAAACTCGATATTTAGGTGGTTCTGGGTGCCCTTATTCCAAATCTAAAATATTTTTTTCGATGACGTCTGCCAAGTATAAAAACGTACTCCGATTTGGCTTAAATTTTATATCTAGGTTGTTCTGGACGTCCTTATTCCAAATATGAAATTATTTTTCGATGACGTCTGCCAAGTGCAGATAAATCACGTATCTCGAAAACGGTAATAGATAAGTAGGGGGTTTTTGAAAAATGTCATAGGGAATAAGGAGAGCAATCGAATGACATTTTGGATGTGTCACACGTGCTCCTCTCATTCTTTATACTGCATTTGGAGTGTTTAACCTCATATTTTCGACTGTATTAGGAGTTTTTGTAGGTTTTTTGACTGAATTTGGAGTTACTGTTCTACGTTATTGTAGTAGCGAGCCCGAAGGGCGAGCTCCTGGTGAGGCCGAAGGCCGAACTTTCGATTCGCGAGGCCGAAGGCCGAGCCGTATTAGCAACTTGCGAGGCCGAAGGCCGAGATCCGAACTGAGAGTATTTTCCACGACTCCTACTGGTCTCCAAGGCAACTGCCCGCGATAACCGAAGCACCTACGAGTGGGGTTCCTTAGCAAAAGTGACTCAGAACCTTGGTCCGATTCTGCCCGTACCACCTTTTTATGGCAGTAGGGTGAATATGCTTTAGTGTCTACAGTATGGTTCGTTATTGTATGGAGAGTTTATTTGGGATTTCATATTTTAATTGTAGTTTTGAAATTTTTTTTTTTAAATGTATAAGGGGTTCAGGTAAAGTTTAGTACTGCATAACGATAAATGCGGGCCGCATGCGGCCCGCACACTGCCCGAAAAACTAGTTAATAATATATAAAGCTCGATTACCACTCACTGACTGACTGACTGACTGATTGACATAAATGTTCTCCTAGAAGGAGACGAGTAGGGCTAAAATGATGTATGGCAAAAATGTTCGGGGGGTTTTGGTGAGTATGAGAAAAATCGAAAATCATAAAAAAGACGCCTGCCAAGTAAAGATGGATAACGTATCTCGAAAACGGTAAGAGATGGGTTAGAGGTGTTTGAACAAATGTCATAGGGAATCGGGAGAGCAGTCGAATGACACCTGTCAAAAATCCAAAATGGCGGATTTCAAGATGGCCGCCATACAAAGTGATCCGAGCCTGCTGAAGCGAGGCCGTTAGGCCGAGCTTCAGTAGGGGCGGAGCAGTTTGTATGGCGGCCGTCTTGAAATCCGACATTTTGGATGTGTCACACGTGCTCCTATCATTCTTTATACTGCATTTGGAGTGTTTTACCTACATTTTCGACTGTATTAGGAGTTTTTGTGGGATTTTTGACTGAATTTGGAGTTACTGTCCAACATTAGTGTATAGCGAGCCCGAAGGGCGAGCTCCTGGTGAGGCCGAAGGCCGAACTTTCGGTCCGCGAGGCCGAAGGCCGAGCGTATAGTGCGTGAGCCCGAAGGGCGAACGCTTGGCGAGGCCGTAGGCCGAGCCGTATTAGTAACTTGCGAGGCCGAAGGCCGAGCTCCGACTTGAGAGTTTTTTTCACGTCTCCGACTGGTCTCCATGGCAACTGCCCGCGGTAACCGAAGCACCTACGAGTGGGGTTTCTTAACAAAAGTGACTCAGAACCTTGGTACCATTCTGCCCGTACCACCTTTTTATGGCAGTAGGGTGAATTTGCTTTAGTGGCTACAGTATGGATCTTTATTGTATGGAGAGTTTATTTGGGATTTCATACTTCTATTGGAATTTTGAACTTATTTTTTTTAAATGTATAATGGGTTAAGGTATAGTTTAGTACTGCATAACGATAAATGCGGGCCGCATGCGGCCCGCACACTGCCCGAAAAACTAGTTATTTATTTATAATATATAAGGCTCGATTACCACTCACTGACTGACTGACTGATTGACATAAATGTTCTCCTAGAAGGAGCAGAGTAGGGTTAAAATTATGTATGGCAAAAATGTTTGGGGGGTTTTTGTGAGTATGAGAAAAATCTAAAATCATAAAAATGACGCCTGCCAAGTAAAGATGAATGACATATCTCAAAAACGGTACAAGATAGGTAGGGATTGTTTGAACAAATGTCATAGGGAATCGGGAGAGCAGCCGGATGACATCTGTCAAAAATCCAAAATGGCGGATTTCAAGATGGCCGCCATACAAATTGATCCGATCCTGCTGAAGCGAGGCCGTTAGGCCGAGGTTCAGTAGGGGCGGAGCAGTTTGTATGGGGGCCTTCTTGAAATCCGCCATTTTGGATTTGTCCCAGGTGCTCCTATCATTCTTTATACTGCATTTGGAGTGTATTACCTTATATTATCGACTGTATTAGGAGTTTTTGTGGGATTTTTGTCTGAATTTGGAGTTACTGTCCTACATAAGTGTAGTAGCGAGCCCGAAGGGCGAGCTCCTGGTGAGGCCGAAGGGCGAACTTTCGGTCCGCGAGGCTGAGCGTATGATGCGCGAGCCCGAAGGGCGAGCGCTTAGCGAGGCCGCAGGCCGAGCCGTGTTGGTAACTTGCGAGGCCGAAGGCCGAGCTCCGACTTGAGAGTTTTTTCCACGTCTCCGACTGGTCTCCATGGCAACTGCCCGCGGTAAGCGAAGCACCTACGAGTGGGGTTCCTTAACAAAAGTGACTCAGAACCTTGGTCCCATTCTGCCCGTACCACCTTTTTATGGCAGTAGGGTGAACCTGTTTTAGTGGCTACAGTATTGTTCTTTATTGTATTGAGAGTTAATATGGGATTTCATACTTCTAATGGAGTTTTGATCATACTTTTTTTTTAATGTATAAGGTGTTTTGATATTGTTCAAACTTGCACAACGATAAATGCGGGCCGCATGCGGCCCGCACACTGCCCGAAAAACTAGTTATTTATATATTTATAATATATAAAGCTCGATTACCATTGACTCACTGACTGACATAAATGTTCTCCTAGAAGGAGACGAGTAGGAGCAACGTGATGTATAGCAAAAATGTTCGAGGGGTTTTGGTGAGTATGAGAAAAATCGAAAATCATTAAAAAGACGCCTGCCAACTGAAGATGGATGACGTATCTCAAAAACGGTAAGAGATAGGTAGGGGGTGTTTGAACAAATGTCATAGGGAATTGGGAAAGCAGTCGAATGACACCTGTCAAAAATCCAAAATGGCGGATTTCAAGATGGCCGCCATACAAATTGATCCGAGCCTGCTGAAGCGAGGCCTTTAGGCCGAGCTTCAGTAGGGGCGGAGCAGTTTGTATGGTGGCCATCTTGAAATCCGACATTTTGGATGTGTCCCACGTGCTCCTATCATTCTTTATACTGCATTTGGAGCGTTTTACCTTTATATTAGACTGTATTAGGAGTTTTTGTGGGATTTTTGACTGAATTTGGAGTAACTGTCCTACATTAGTGCAGTTGCGAGCCCGAAGGGCGAGCTCCTGGTGAGGCCGAAGGCCGAACTTTCGGTCCGCGAGGCCGAAGGCCGAGCGTATGATGCGCGAGCCCGAAGGGCGAGCGCTTGGCGAGGCCGCAGGCCGAGCCGTGTTAGTAACTTGCGAGGCTGAAGGCCGAGCTCCGACTTTAGAATATTTTCTACATCTTCGACTGGTCTCCATGGCAACTGACCGCGGTAACCGAAGCACCTACGAGTGGGGTTCCTTAACAAAAGTGACTCAGAACCTTGGTACCATTCTGCCCGTACCACCTTTTTATGGCAGTAGGGTGAATTTGGTTTGGTGGCTACAGTTTGTTTCTTTATTGTATTGAGAGTTTATATGGGATTTCATACTTCTATTGGAGTTTTGAACACACTTTTTTTTACGTATTAGGTGTCTTGATATAAGTTAAAATTGCACAACGATAAATGCGGGCCGCATGCGGCCCGCACACTGCCCGAAATACTAGTTTATAATATATAAGGCTCGATTACCACTGACTGACTCACTGACTCACTGACATAAATGTTCTCCTAGAAGGAGCAGAGTAGGGTAAAAATGAAGTATGGCAAAAATGTTCGGCGGGTTTAGGTGAGTATGAGAAAAATCGAAAATCATTAAAAAGACGCCTGCCAAGTAAAGATGAATGACATATCTCAAAAACGGTACAAGATAGGTAGAGGGTGTTTGAACAAATGTCATAGGGAATTGGGAGAGCAGTCGGATGACATCTGTCAAAAATCCAAAATGGTGGATTTCAAGATGGCCGCCATACAAAGTGATCCGAGCCTGCTGAAGCGAGGCCGTTAGGCCGAGCTTCAGTAGAGGCGGAGCAGTTTGTATGGTGGCTGTCTTGAAATCCGACATTTTGGATGTGACCCACGTGCTCCTATCATTCTTTATACTGCATTTGGAGTGTTTTACCTAATATTTTCGACTGTATTAGGAGTTTTTGTGGGATTTTTGACTTAATTTGGAGTTACTGTCCTACATAAGTGAAGTAGCGAGCCCGAAGGGCGAGCTTCTGGTGAGGCCGAAGGCCGAACTTTCGGTCCGCGAGGCCGAAGGCCGAGCGTATGATGCGTGAGCCCGAAGGGCGAGCGCCTGGCGAGGCCGTAGGCCGAGCCGTATTAGTAACTTGCGAGGCCGAAGGCCGAGCTCCGACTTGAGAGTATTTTCCACATCTCCGACTGGTCTCCATGGCAACTGCCTGCGGTAACCGCAGCAACTACGAGTGGGGTTCCTTAACAAAAGTGACTCAGAACCTTGGTACCATTCTGCCCGTACCACCTTTTTATGGCAGTAGGGTGAATCTGCTTTAGTGGCTACAGTATGGTTCTTTATTGTATTGAGAGTTTATATGGGATTTCATTCTTCTATTGGAGTTTTGAACACACTTTTTTTTACGTATTAGGTGTCTTGATATAAGTTAAAATTGCATAACGATAAATGCGGGCCGCATGCGGCCCGCACACTGCCCGAAAAACTAGTATAATATATAAAGCTCGATTACCACTGACTGACTCACTGACTGACTGACTGACATAAATGTTCTCCTAGAAGGAGTAGAGTAGGGTTAAAATGATGTATGGCAAAAATGTTCGGGGGGTTTTGGTGAGTATGAGAAAAATCGAAAATCATAAAAAGACGCCTGCCAAGTAAAGATGGATGACATATCTCAAAAACGGTACAAGATAGGTAGGGGGTGTTTGAACAAATGTCATAGGGAATCGGGAGAGCAGTCGGATGACATCTGTCAAAAATCCAAAATGGCGGATTTCAAGATGGCCGCCATACAAAATGATCCGAGCCTGCTGAAGCGAGGCCTTTAGGCCGAGCTTCAGTAGGGGCGGAGCAGTTTGTATGGTGGCCGTCTTGAAATCCGACATTTTGGATGTGACCCACGTGCTCCTATCATTCTTTATACTGCATTTGGAGTGTTTTGCCTTCATTTTCGACTGAATTGGGAGTTTTTGTGGGATTTTTTACTGAATTTGGAGTAACTGTTCTACGTTAATGTAGTAGCGAGCCCGAAGGGCGAGCTCCTGGTGAGGCCGAAGGCCGAACTTTCGGCTCGCGAGGCCGAAGGCCGAGCGTATGGTGCGTGAGCCCGAAGGGCGAGCGCTTGGCGAGGCCGCAGGCCGAGCCGTATTAGTAACTTGCGAGGCCGAAGGCCGAGCTCCGACTTGAGAGTTTTTTCCACGTCTCCGACTGGTCTCCATGGCAACTGCCCGCGGTAACCGAAGCACCTACGAGTGGGGTTCCTTAACAAAAGTGATTAAGAACCTGGGTACCATTGTGCCCGTACCTCCTTTTTAAGGCAGTAGGGTGAATCTGCTATAGTAGCTACAGTATGGTTCTCTACTGTATTACAAGTTTATATGGGATTTCATACTTCTATTGAAGTTTTGAACATATTTTTATTATGTATGAGGTGTTTTTGTGACAGTTCCTACTGACTCAAGATAGATGCGGGCCGCATGCGGCCCGCACACTGCCCGAAAAACTAGTTTATAATATATAAAGCTCGATTACCACTGACTGACTCACTGACTGACTGACTGACATAAATGTTCGCCTAGAAGGAGTAGAGTAGGGTTAAAATGATGTATGGCAAAAATGTTCGGGGGGTTTTGGTGAGTATGAGAAAAATCGAAAATCATAAAAAGACGCCTGCCAAGTAAAGATGGATGACATATCTCAAAAACGGTAAGAGATAGGTAGGGGGTGTTTGAACAAATGTCATAGGGAATCGGGAGAGCAGTCGAATGACACCTGTCAAAAATCCAAAATGGCGGATTTCAAGATGGCCGCCATACAAAGTGATCCGAGCCTGCTGAAGCGAGGCCGTTAGGCCGAGCTTCAGTAGGGGCGGAGCAGTTTGTATGGTGGCCGTCTTGAAATCCGACATTTTGGATGTGTCTTACGTGCTCCTATCATTCTTTATACTGCATTTGGAGTTTTTTATCTTTATTTTCGACTGTATTAGGAGTTTTTGTGGGATTTTTGACTGAATTTGGAGTAACTGTCCTACATTAGTGTAGTAGCGAGCCCGAAGGGCGAGCTTCTGGTGAGGCCGAAGGCCGAACTTTCGGCCCGCGAGGCCGAAGGCCGAGCGTATGGGGCGTGAGCCCGAAGGGCGAGCGCATGGCGAGGCCAGAGGCCGAGCCGTGTTAGTAACTTGCGAGGCCGAAGGCCGAGCTCCGACTTGAGAGTATTTTCCACGTCTCCGAATGGTCTCCATGGCAACTGCCCGTGGTAAGCGAAGCTCCTACGAGTGGGGTTCTTTAACAAAAGTTACTCAGAATCTTGGTACCATTCTGCCCGTACCACTTTTTTTATGGCAGTAGGGTGAATCTGGTTTGGTGGCTATAGTTTGGTTCTCTACTGTATAAGGAGTTTATATGGGATTTCATACTGTTATAGAATATTGTTTTTTTTTTTAAATGTATAAGGTGTTTTGATATTGTTTCAAATTGCATAACGATAAATGCGGGCCGCATGCGGCCCGCACACTGCCCGAAAAACTAGTTTATAATATATAAAGCTGGATTACCGTACACTGACTGACTGACTGACTGACTGACTGATTCACTGACTGACATCATTGTTCTCCCAGAAGGAGTCGAGAAGGAAGAAAGTGATGTATGGGAAAAGTGTAGAGGAGGTTTAGGGGAGTATGGGAAAAATCCGAAAACTCAAAGATGACGTCTGCCAGGTAAAATTGGATGGCGTATCTCTGAAACGGTAAGAGATAGGTAGGGGGTGCTTGACCAAATGTCATAGGGAATCGGGAGAGCAGTCGGATGACATCTGTCAAAAATCCAAAATGGCGGATTTCAAAATGGCCGCCATACAAAATCCTTCGATCCCTCAAAAAAGTAGCTGGTTCTACCAGAAAGAGTTGAGTACGGTTATAGTAATGTATTACGAAAATGACAAAGGGGCTTAGCTGAGTAGGGAAAAAATTAAAAACCCTAGAAATGACGCCTGCCAAGTAAAGCTGGACTACGTATCTCGAAAATGGTAAGAGATAGGTTGGGGGTGTTTGAACAAATGTCATAGGGAATCGGGAGAGCAGTCGAATGACACCTGTCAAACGTGCTCCTCTCATTCTTTATACTGCATTTGGAGTGTTTTACCTCATATTTTCGACTGTATTAGGAGTTTTTGTAGGTTTTTTGACTGAATTTGGAGTTACTGTTCTACGTTATTGTAGAAGCGAGCCCGAAGGGCGACCTCCTGGTGAGGCCGAAGGCCGAACTTTCGGCTCGTGAGGCCGAAGGCCGAGCGTATGGTGCGTGAGCCCGAAGGGCGAGCGCTTGGCGAGGCCGCAGGCCGAGCCGTGTTAGTAACTTGCGAGGCCGAAGGCCGAGCTCCGAATTGGGAGTAATTGCCTTGTCTCCGACTGGTCTCCATGGCAACTGCCCGCGGTATCCGAAGCACCTACGAGTGGGGTTCCTTAACAAAAGTGACTCAGAACCTTGGTACCATTCTGCCCGTACCACCTTTTTATGGCAGTAGGGTGAATCTGCTTTAGTGGCTACAGTATGGTTTTTTATTGTATGGAGAGTTTATGTGGGATTTCATACTTCTATTGGAGTTTTGAACTTATTTTTTTTTAATGTAAAGGGGTCAAGGTATAGTTTAGTACTGCATAACGATAAATGCGGGCCGCATGCGGCCCGCACACTGCCCGAAATACTAGTTATTAATAATATATAAAGCTCGATTACCACTGACTGACTCACTGACTCACTGACATAAATGTTCTCCTAGAAGGAGACGAGTAGGAGCAAAGTTATGTAGAGCAAAAATGTTTGGGGAGTTTTGGTGAGTATGAGAAAAATCGAAAATCATTAAAAAGACGCCTGCCAAGTGAAGATGGATGACATTTCTCAAAAACGGTACAAGATAGGTAGGGGGTGTTTAAACAAATGTCATAGGGAATCGGGAGAGCAGTCGAATGACACCTGTCAAAAATCCAAAATGGCGGATTTCAAGATGGCCGCCATACAAAATGGTCCGAGCCTGCTGGAGCGAGGCCGTTAGGCCGAGCTTCAGTAGGGGCGGAGCAGTTTGTATGGTGGCCGTCTTGAAATCCGTTACTTTGGATGTGCCCCACGTGCTCCTATCATTCTTTATACTGCATTTGGAGTGTTTTACCTTATATTTTCGACTGTATTAGGAGTTTTTGTGGGATGTTTGACTAAATTTGGAGTTACTGTCCTACATTAGTGAAGTAGCGAGCCCGAAGGGCGAGCTCCTGGTGAGGCCGAAGGCCGAACTTTCGGTCCGCGAGGCCGAAGGCCGAGCGTATGATGCGCGAGCCCGAAGGGCGAGCGCCTGGCGAGGGCCGTAGCCGTAGGCCGAGCCGTATTAGTAACTTGCGAGGCCGAAGGCCGAGCTCCGACTTGAGAGTATTTTCCACATCCCCGACTGGTCTCCATGGCAACTGCCTGCGGTAACCGCAGCACCTACGAGTGGGGTTCCTTAACAAAAGTGACTCAGAACCTTGGTACCATTCTGCCCGTACCACCTTTTTATGGCAGTAGGGTGAATCTGCTTTAGTGGCTACAGTATGGTTCTTTATTGTATTGAGAGTTTATATGGGATTTCATACTTCTATTGGAGTTTTGAACATACTTTTTTCCAACGTATCAGGAGTTTTGATATAGTTTAGTACTGCATAACGATAAATGCGGGCCGCATGCGGCCCGCACACTGCCCGAAAAACTAGTTTATAATATATAAAGCTCGATTACCACTGACTGACTCACTGACTGACTGACTGACATAAATGTTCGCCTAGAAGGAGTAGAGTAGGGTTAAAATGATGTATGGCAAAAATGTTCGGGGGGTTTTGGTGAGTATGAGAAAAATCGAAAATCATAAAAAGACGCCTGCCAAGTAAAGATGGATGACATATCTCAAAAACGGTAAGAGATAGGTAGGGGGTGTTTGAACAAATGTCATAGGGAATCGGGAGAGCAGTCGAATGACACCTGTCAAAAATCCAAAATGGCGGATTTCAAGATGGCCGCCATACAAAGTGATCCGAGCCTGCTGAAGCGAGGCCGTTAGGCCGAGCTTCAGTAGGGGCGGAGCAGTTTGTATGGCGGCCGTCTTGAAATCCGACATTTTGGATGTGTCACACGTGCTCCTATCATTCTTTATACTGCATTTGGAGTGTTTTACCTACATTTTCGACTGTATTAGGAGTTTTTGTGGGATTTTTGACTGAATTTGGAGTTACTGTCCAACATTAGTGTATAGCGAGCCCGAAGGGCGAGCTCCTGGTGAGGCCGAAGGCCGAACTTTCGGTCCGCGAGGCCGAAGGCCGAGCGTATGGTGCGTGAGCCCGAAGGGCGAACGCTTGGCGAGGCCGTAGGCCGAGCCGTATTAGTAACTTGCGAGGCCGAAGGCCGAGCTCCGACTTGAGAGTTTTTTTCACGTCTCCGACTGGTCTCCATGGCAACTGCCCGCGGTAACCGAAGCACCTACGAGTGGGGTTTCTTAACAAAAGTGACTCAGAACCTTGGTACCATTCTGCCCGTACCACCTTTTTATGGCAGTAGGGTGAATTTGCTTTAGTGGCTACAGTATGGATCTTTATTGTATTGAGAGTTTATATGGGATTTCATACTTCTATTGGAGTTTTGAAATATTTTTATTTTAATGTAAAAGGTGTTTTGATATTGTTTCAAATTGCATAACGATAAATGCGGGCCGCATGCGGCCCGCACACTGCCCGAAATACTAGTTTATTATAATATATAAAGCTCGATTACCACTGACTGACTCACTGACTGACTGACTGACATAAATGTTCTCCTAGAAGGAGACGAGTAGGAACAAGGTGATGTATGGCAAAAATGTTCGGGTGGTTTTGGTGAGTATGAGAAAAATCGAAAATCATAAAAAAGACGCCTGCCAAGTGAAGATGGATGAGGTATCTCAAAAACGGTAAGAGATAGGTAGGGGGTGTTTGAACAAATGTCATAGGGAATCGGAAGTTTAGTCGAATGACACCTGTCAAAAATCCAAAATGGCGGATTTCAAGATGGCCGCCATACAAAGTGATCCGAGCCTGCTGAAGCGAGGCCGTTAGGCCGTGCTTCAGTAGGGGCGGAGCAGTTTGTATGGTGGCCGTCTTGAAATCCGACATTTTGGATGTGTCTTACGTGCTCCTATCATTCTTTATACTGCATTTGGAGTGTTTTTCCTTAATTTTCGAATATATTAGGAGTTTTTGTGGGATTTTTGACTAAATTTGGAGTTACTGTCCAACATTAGTGTAGTAGCGAGCCCGAAGGGCGAGCTCCTGGTGAGGCCGAAGGCCGAACTTTCGGTCCGCGAGGCCGAAGGCCGAGCGTATGATGCGCGAGCCCGAAGGGCGAGCGCTTGGCGAGGCCGCAGGCCGAGCCGTGTTAGTAACTTGCGAGGCCGAAGGCCGAGCTCCGACTTGAGAGTATTTTCCACGTCACCGACTGGTCTCCATGGCAACTGCCTGCGGTAACCGAAGCACCTACGAGTGGGGTTCCTTAACAAAAGTGACTCAGAACCTTGGTCCCATTCTGCCCGTATCACCTTTTTATCGTAGTAGGGTGAATTTGTTTTTTGTGGCTACAGTATGGTTCTTTATTGTATTGAGAGTTTATATGGGATTTCATACTTCTATTGGAGTTTTGAACATACTTTTTTCCAACGTATCAGTAGTTTTGATATAGTTTAGTACTGTATAACGATAAATGCGGGCCGCATGCGGCCCGCACACTGCCCGAAAAACTAGTTTATAATATATAAAGCTCGATTACCACTGACTGATTGACATAAATGTTCTCCTAGAAGGAGACGAGTAGGAGCAACGTGATGTATGGCAAAAATGTTCGGGTGGTTTTGGTGAGTATGAGAAAAATCGAAAATTATTAAAAAGACGCCTGCCAAGTGATGATGGATGACGTATCTCGAAAACGGTAAGAGATAGGTAGGGGGTGTTTGACCAAATGTCATAGGGAATCGGGAGTGCAGTCGAATGACAGCTGTCAAAAATTCAAAATGGCGGATTTCAAGATGGCCGCCATACAAAATGACCCGAGCCTGCTGAAGCGAGGCCTTTAGGCCGAGCTTCAGTAGGGGCGGAGCAGTTTGTATGGCGGCCGTCTTGAAATCCGACATTTTGGATGTGACTCACGTGCTCCTATCATTCTTTATACTGCATTTGGAGTGTTTGACCTTTATTTTCGACTGTATTAGGAGTTTTTGTGGGAGTTTTGACTGAATTTGGAGTTACTGTCCTATATTAGTGTAGTAGCGAGCCCGAAGGGCGAGCTCCTGGTGAGGCCGAAGGCCGAACTTTCGGTCCGCGAGGCCGAAGGCCGAGCGTATGATGCGCGAGCCCAAAGGGCGAGCGCCTGGCGAGGCCGTAGGCCGAGCCGTATTAGTAACTTGCGAGGCCGAAGGCCGAGCTCCGACTTGAGAGTATTTTCCACATCTCCGACTGGTCTCCATGGCAACTGCCCGCGGTAACCGAAGCACCTACGAGTGGGGTTCCTTTACAAAAGTGACTCAGAACCTTGGTTCCATTCTGCCCGTACCACCTTTTTATGGCAGTAGGGTGAATTTGCTTTAGTGGCTACAGTATGGTTCTTTATTGTATGGAGAGTTTATTTGGGATTTCATACTTCTATTGGAGTTTTGAACTTATTTTTTTTAAATGTATAAGGGGTTAAGGTAAAGTTAAGTACTGCACAACGAAAAATGCGGGCCGCATGCGGCCCGCACACTGCCCGAAAAACTAGTTTTTCGGGCAGTGTGCGGGCCGCATGCGGCCCGCATTTATCGTTATGCAGTACTTAACAATATCAAAACTCCTTTTACATATAAAAAAAATATTTCAAAATTCCAATAGAAGTATGAAATCCCATATAAACTCTCAATACAATAAAGAACCATACTGTAGCCACTAAAGCAAATTCACCCTACTGCCATAAAAAGGTGGTACGGGCAGAATGGGACCAAGGTTCTGAGTCACTTTTGTTAAGGAACCCCACTCGTAGGTGCTTCGGTTACCGCGGGCAGTTGCCATGGAGACCAGTCGGAGATGTAGAAAATACTCTCAAGTCGGAGCTCGGCCTTCGGCCTCGCAAGTTATTAGTACGCCTCTGCCTACGGCCTCGCCAAGCGCTCGCCCTTCGGGCTCACGCACCATACGCTCGGCCTTCGGCCTCGCGGACCGAAAGTTCGGCCTTCGGCCTCACCAGGAGCTCGCCCTTCGGGCTCGCTACTTCACTAATGTAGGACATTAACTCCAAATTCAGTCAAAAATCCCACAAAAACTCCTAATACAGTCGAAAATATAAGGTAAAACACTCTAAATGCAGTATAAAGAACGATAGGAGCACGTGGGACACATCCAAAATGTCGGATTTCAAGACGGCCACCATACAAACTGCTCCGCCCCTACTGAAGCTCGGCCTAAAGGCCTCGCTTCAGCAGGCTCGGACCATTTTGTATGGCGGCCATCTTGAAATCCGCCATTTTGGATTTTTGACAGGTGTCATTCTACTGCTCTCCCGATTCCCTATGACATTTGTTCAAACACCCTCTACCTATCTTGTACCGTTTTTGAGATATGTCATTCATCTTTACTTGGCAGGCGTCTTTTTAATGATTTTCGATTTTTCTCATACTCACCTAAACCCGCCGAACATTTTTGCCATACTTCATTTTTACCCTACTCTGCTCCTTCTAGGAGAACATTTATGTCAGTGAGTCAGTGAGTCAGTCAGTGGTAATCGAGCCTTATATATTATAAACTAGTTTTTCGGGCAGTGTGCGGGCCGCATGCGGCCCGCATTTATCGTTATGCAGTAGTAAACTTTACCTTAACCGCTTATACATTTAAAAAAAAAAAGTTCAAAACTCCAATAGAAGTATGAAATCCCAAATAAAGTCTCCATACAATAAAGAACCATACTGTAGCCACTAAAGCAAATTCACCCTACTGGCATAAAAAGGTAGTACGGGCAGAATGGGACCAAGGTTCTGAGTCACTTTTGTTAAGGAACCCCACTCGTAGGTGCTTTGCTTACCGCGGGCAGTTGCCATGGAGACCAGTCGGAGACTTGGAAAAAACTCTCAAGTCGGAGCTCGGCCTTCGGCCTCGCAAGTTACTAATACGGCTCGGCCAACGGCCTCGCCAGGCGCTCGCCCTTCGGGCTCACGCATTATACGCTCGGCCTTCGGCCTCGCGGACCGAAAGTTCGGCCTTCGGCCTCACCAGAAGCTCGCCCTTCGGGCTCGCTACTTCACTTATGTAGGACAGTAACTCCAAATTTAGTCTAAAATCCTACAAAAACTCCTAATACAGTCGAAAATATAAGGTAAAACACTCCAAATGCAGTATAAAGAATGATAGGAGCACGTGGGGCACATCCAAAATAACGGATTTCAAGACGGCCACCATACAAACTGCTCCGCCCCTACTGAAGCTCGGCCTAAAGGCCTCGCTTCAGCAGGCTCGGAGCATTTTGTATGGCGGCCATCTTGAAAACCGCCATTTTGGATTTTTGACAGGTGTCATTCGACTGCTCTCCCTATTCCCTATGACATTTGTTCAAACACCCCCTACCCATCTTGCACCGTTTTCGAGATACGTCATCCATCTTTACTTGGCAGGCGTCATTTTTATGATTTTCGATTTTTCTCATACTCACCGAAACCACCCGAACATTTTTGCCATACATCACGTTGTTCCTACTCGTCTCCTTCTAGGAGAACATTTATGTCAATCAGTCAGTGGTAATCGAGCTTTATATAATATAACTAGTTTTTCGGGCAGTGTGCGGGCCGCATGCGGCCCGCATCTATCTTTACTCATTTGGAAATTTCACAGAAACACCTAATACGTGAAAAAAAGTGTGTTCAAAACTCCAACAGAAGTTTAAAATCCCATATAAACTCTCAATGCAATAAAGAACCATACTGTAGCCACAATAGCAAATTCACCCTACCGCCATAAATAGGTGGTACGGGCAGAATGGTACCAAGGTTCTGAGTCACTTTTGTTAAGGAACCCCACTCGTAGGTTCTTCGGTTACCGCGGGCAGTTGCCATGGAGACCAGTCGGAGATGTGGAAAATACTCTCGAGTCGGAGCTCGGCCTTCGGCCTCGCAAGTTACCAACACGGCTCGGCCTCCGGCCTCGCCAAGCGCTCGCCCTTCGGGCTCACGCACTATACGCTCGGCCTTCGGCCTCGCGGACCGAAAGTTCGGCCTTCGGCCTCACCAGAAGCTCGCCCTTCGGGCTCGCAACTTCACTAATAGAGGACAGTAACTCCAAATTCAGTCGAAAATCCCACAAAAACTCCTAATACAGTCGAAAATATAAGGTAAAACACTCCAAATGCAGTATAAAGAATGATAGGAGCACGTGGGTCACATCCAAAATGTCGGATTTCAAGACGGCCACCATACAAACTGCTCCGCCCCTACTGAAGCTCGGCCTAAAGGCCTCGCTTCAGCAGGCTCGGATCATTTTGTATGGCGGCCATCTTGAAATCCGCCATTTTGGATTTTTGATATATGTCATCCGACTGCTCTTCCGATTCCCTATGACATTTGTTCAATCACCCTCTACCTATCTCTTACCGTTTTTGAGATTCGTCATCCATCTCTTCTTGGCAGGCGTCTTTTTAATGATTTTCGATTTTTCTCATACTCACCAAAACCCCCCGAACATTTTTGCCATACATCACTTTGCTCCTACTCGTCTCCTTCTAGGAGAACATTTATGTCAGTCAGTGAGTCAGTCAGTGAGTGGTAATCGAGCTTTATATATTATTAATTAATAATAAAAATAAAAACTAGTTTATAATATATAAAGCTCGATTACCACTCACTGACTGACTGACTGATTGACATAAATGTTCTCCTAGAAGGAGCAGAGTAGGGTAAAAATGAAGTATGGCAAAAATGTTCGGGGGGTTTTAGTGAGTATGAGAAAAATCGAAAATCATTAAAAAGACGCCTGCCAAGTAAAGATGAATGACGTATCTCGAAAACGATGCAAGATAGGTTGGGGGTGTTTGAACAAATGTCATAGGGAATCGGGAGAGCAGTCGAGTGACACCTGTCAAAAATCCAAAATGGCGGATTTCAAGATGGCCGCCATACAAAGTGATCCGAGCCTGCTGAAGCGAGGCCGTGAGGCCGAGCTTCAGTAGGGGCGGAGCAGTTTGTATGGTGGCCGTCTTGAAATCCGACATTTTGGATGTGACCCACATGCTCCTATCATTCTTTATACTGCATTTGGATTGTTTTGCCTTATATTTTCGACTGTATTAGGAGTTTTTGTGGGATTTTCGACTGAATTTGGAGTTACTGTCCTACATTGGTGTATAGCGAGCCCGAAGGGCGAGCTCCTGGTGAGGCCGTAGGCCGAACATTCGGCCCGCGAGGCCGAAGGCCGAGCGTATGGTGCGTGAGCCCGAAGGGCGAGCGCTCGGCGAGGCCGTAGGCCGAGCCGTATTAGTAACTTGCGAGGCCAAAGGCCGAGCTCCGACTTAAGAGTATTTTCCACGTCTCCGACTGGTCTCCATGGCAACTGCCCGCGGTAACCGAAGCACCTACGAGTGGGGTTCTTTAGCAAAAGTGACTCAGAACCTTGGTATCATTCTGCCCGTACCACCTTTTTATGGCAGTAGGGTGAATTTGCTTTAGTGGCTACAGTATGGTTCTTTATTGTATTGAGAGTTTATATGGGATTTCATACTTCTATTGGAGTTTTGAACATACTTTTTTCCAACGTATCAGGAGTTTTGATATAGTTTAGTACTGCATAACGATAAATGCGGGCCGCATGCGGCCCGCACACTGCCCGAAATACTAGTTTATAATATATAAAGCTCGATTACCACTGACTGACTGACTGACTCACTGACATAAATGTTCTCCTAGAAGGAGTAGAGTAGGGTAAAAATGATGTATGGCAAAAATGTTCGCGGGGTTTTGGTGAGTATGAGAAAAATCGAAAATCATTAAAAAGACGCCTGCCAAGTGAAGATGGATGACATATCTCAAAAACGGTACAAGATAGGTAGGGGTTGTTTGAACAAATGTCATAGGGAATCAGGAGAGCAGTCTAATGACACCTGTCAAAAATCCAAAATGGCGGATTTCAAGATGGCCGCCATACAAAATGATCCGAGCCTGCTGAAGCGAGGCCGTTAGGCCGAGCTTCAGTAGGGGCGGAGCAGTTTGTATGGTGGCTGTCTTGAAATCCGACATTTTGGATCTGACCCACGTGCTCCTATCATTCTTTATACTGGATTTGGAGTGTTTTACCTTATATTTTCGACTGTATTAAGAGTTTTTGTGGGATTTTTGACTGAATTTGGAGTTACTGACCTACAATAATGTATAGCGAGCCCGAAGGGCGAGCTTCTGGTGAGGCCGAAGGCCGAACTTTCGGCTCGCGAGGCCGAAGGCCGAGCGTATGGTGCGTGAGCCCGAAGGGCGAGCGCTTGGCGAGGCCGCAGGCCGAGCCGTGTTAGTAGCTTGCGAGGCCGAAGGCCGAGCTCCGACTTGAGAGTATTTTCCACGTCACCGACTGGTCTCCATGGCAACTGCCCGCGGTAACCGAAGCACCTACGAGTGGGGTCCCTTAACAAAAGTGACTCAGAACCTTGGTACCATTCTGCCCGTACCACTTTTTTATGGCAGTAGGGTGAATCTGGTTTGATGGCTACAGTTTGGTTCTCTACTGTATAAGGAGTTTATATGGGATTTCATACTGTTATGGTTTTTTTTTTTTTTTTTAATGTATAAGGTGTTTTGATATTGTTTCCAATTGCATAACGAAAAATGCGGGCCGCATGCGGCCCGCACACTGCCCGAATAACTAGTTTATTTATAATATATAAAGCTCGATTACCACTGACTGACTGACTGACTCACTGACATAAATGTTCTCCTAGAAGGAGTAGAGTAGGGTAAAAATGATGTATGGCAAAAATGTTCGCGGGGTTTTGGTGAGTATGAGAAAAATCGAAAATCATTAAAAAGACGCCTGCCAAGTAAAGATGGATGACATATCTCAAAAACGGTACAAGATAGGTAGGAGGTGTTTGAACAAATGTCATAGGGAATCGGGAGAGCAGTCGAATGACACCTGTCAAAAATCCAAAATGGCGGATTTCAAGATGGCCGCCATACAAAATGATCCGAGCCTGCTGAAGCGAGGCCTTTAGGCCGAGCTTCAGTAGGGGCGGAGCAGTATGTATGGTGGCCGTCTTGAAATCCGACATTTTGGATGTGTCTCACGTGCTCCTATCATTCTTTATACAGTATTTGGAGTCTTCTACCTTTATTTTCGACTGTATTAGGAGTTTTTGTGGGATTTTTGACTGAATTTGGAGTGACTGTCCTATATTAGTGTAGTAGCGAGCCCGAAGGGCGAGCTCCTGGTGAGGCCGAAGGCCGAACTTTCGGCTCGCGAGGCCGAAGGCCGAGCGTTTGGCGCGTGAGCCCGAAGGGCGAACGCTTGGCGAGGCCGCAGGCCTAGCCGTGTTAGTAACTTGCGAGGCCGAAGGCCGAGCTCCGAATCGAGAGTATTTTCCACATCTCTGACTGGTCTCCATGGCAACTGCCCAGGGTAAACAAAGCACTTACGAGTGGGGTTCCTTAACAAAGGTGACTCAGAACCTTGGTCCGATTTTGCCCGTACCACCATTTAATGGCAGTAGGGTGAATCTGCTTTAGTGGCTACAGTTTGGTTCTTTATTGTATTGAGAGTTTATATGGGATTTCATACTTCTATTGGAGTTTTGAACACACTTTTTTTTTAATGTGTCAGGCGTTTTTTTGACAGTTCCTAATGACTCAGGATAGATGCGGGCCGCATGCGGCCCGCACACTGCCCGAAAAACTAGTTAATAATATATAAAGCTCGATTACCACTGACTGACTCACTGACTCACTGACATAAATGTTCTCCTAGAAGGAGCAGAGTAGGGTAAAAATGAAGTATGGCAAAAATGTTCGGGGGGTTTTGGTGAGTATGAGAAAAATCGAAAATCATTAAAAAGACGCCTGCCAACTGAAGATGGATGACGTATCTCAAAAACGGTAAGAGATAGGTAGGGGGTGTTTGAACAAATGTCATAGGGAATTGGGAAAGCAGTCGAATGACACCTGTCAAAAATCCAAAATGGCGGATTTCAAGATGGCCGCCATACAAATTGATCCGAGCCTGCTGAAGCGAGGCCTTTAGGCCGAGCTTCAGTAGGGGCGGAGCAGTTTGTATGGTGGCCATCTTGAAATCCGACATTTTGGATGTGTCCCACGTGCTCCTATCATTCTTTATACTGCATTTGGAGCGTTTTACCTTTATATTAGACTGTATTAGGAGTTTTTGTGGGATTTTTGACTGAATTTGGAGTAACTGTCCTACATTAGTGCAGTTGCGAGCCCGAAGGGCGAGCTCCTGGTGAGGCCGAAGGCCGAACTTTCGGTCCGCGAGGCCGAAGGCCGAGCGTATGATGGTATGCTTGGCGAGGCCGCAGGCCGAGCCGTGTTAGTAACTTGCGAGGCTGAAGGCCGAGCTCCGACTTTAGAATATTTTCTACATCTTCGACTGGTCTCCATGGCAACTGACCGAGGTAACCGAAGCACCTACGAGTGGGGTTCCTTAACAAAAGTGACTCAGAACCTTGGTACCATTCTGCCCGTACTACCTTTTTATGGCAGTAGGGTGAATTTGGTTTGGTGGCTACAGTTTGTTTCTTTATTGTATTGAGAGTTTATATGGGATTTCATACTTCTATTGGAGTTTTGAACACACTTTTTTTTACGTATTAGGTGTCTTGATATAAGTTAAAATTGCACAACGATAAATGCGGGCCGCATGCGGCCCGCACACTGCCCGAAAAACTAGTTTTTCGGGCAGTGTGCGGGCCGCATGCGGCCCGCATCTATCTTGAGTCAGTAGGAACTGTCATAAAAGCACGTTATAACCCCCAGAACATTTTTGCTATACATTACTTTCTTCCTACTCGACTCCTTCTGGGAGAACAATGATGTCAGTCAGTGAGTCAGTCAGTGTACGGTAATCCAGCTTTATATTTATAACTAGTTTTTCGGGCAGTGTGCGGGCCGCATGCGGCCCGCATCTATCTTGAGTCATTTGGAAATTTCACATAAACCCCTAATACTTTAAGAAAAAGAATGTTCAAAACTCCAATGGAAGTATGAAATCCCATAAAAACTCTCAATACAATAAAGAACCATACTGCAGCCACTAAAGCAAATTCACCCTACTGCCACAAAAAGGTGGTACGGGCAGAATGGGACCAAGGTTCTGAGTCACTTTTGTGAAGGAACCCCACTCGTAGGTGCTTCGGTTACCGCGGGCAGTTGCTATGGAGACCAGTCGGAGATGTGGAAAATAATCTCAAGTCGGAGCTCGGCCTTCGGCCTCGCAAGTTACTAACACGGCTCGGCCTGCGGCCTCGCAAAGCACTCGCCCTTCGGGCTCGCGCATCATACGCTCGGCCTTCGGCCTCGCGGACCGAAAGTTCGGCCTTCGGCCTCACCAGAAGCTCGCCCTTCGGGCTCGCAACTTCACTAATGTAGGACAGTTACTCCAAATTCAGTCGAAAATCCCACAAAAACTCCTAATACAGTCGAAAATATAGGGTAAATCACTCCAAATGCTGTATAAAGAATGATAGGAGCACGTGGGTCACATCCAAATTGTCGGATTTCAAGACGGCCACCATACAAACTGCTCCGCCCCTACTGAAGCTCGGCCTAAAGGCCTCGCTTCAGCAGGCTCGGATCACTTTGTATGGCGGCCATCTTGAAATCCGCCATTTTGGATTTTTGACAGGTGTCATTCGACTGCTCTCCCGATTCCCTATGACATTTGTTCAAACACCCCCTACCTATCTCGTACCGTTTTTGAGATACGTCATCCATCTTTACTTGGCAGGCGTCTTTTTAATGATTTTCGATTTTTCTCATACTCACCAAAACCCTCCGAACATTTTTGCTATTCTTCATTTTTACCCTACTCTGCTCCTTCTAGGAGAACATTTATGTCAGTGAGTCAGTCAGTCAGTCAGTGGTAATCGAGCTTTATATATTATAAACTAGTTTTTCGGGCAGTGTGCGGGCCGCATGCGGCCCGCATCTATCTTGAGTCAGTAGGAACTGTCAAAAAAACACCTGATACAATAAAAAAAAAGTGTGTTCAAAACTCCAATAGAGGTATGAAATCCCATATAAACTCTCAATACAATAAAGAACCATACTGTAGCCACTAAAGCAAATTCACCCTACTGCCATAAAAAGGTGGTACGGGCAGAATGGGATCAAGGTTCTGAGTCACTTTTGTTAAGGAACCCCACTCGTAGGTGCTTTGGTTATCGCGGGCAGTTGCCATGGAAACCAGTCGGAGACGTGTTAAATACTCTCAAGTCGGAGCTCGGCCTTTGGCCTCGCAAGTTACTAAGACGGCTCGGCCTGCGGCCTCGCCAAGCGCTCGCCCTTCGGGCTCGCGCACCAATCGCTCGGCCTTCGGCCTCGCGGGCTGAAAGTTCGGCCTTCGGCCTCACCAGGAGCTCGCCCTTTGGGCTAGCTATACCCCAATGTAGGACAGTGACTCCAAATTCAGTCGAAAATCCCACAAAAACTCCTAATACAGTCGAAAATATAAGGTAAAACACTCCAAATGCAGTATAAAGAATGATAGGAGCACGTGGGTCACATCCAAAATGTCGGGTTTCAAGACGGCCACCATACAAACTGCTCCGCCCCTACTGAAGCTCGGCCTAAAGGCCTCGCTTCAGCAGGCTCGGATCACTTTGTATGGCGGCCATCTTGAAATCCGCCATTTTGGATTTTTGACAGGTGTCATTCGACTGCTCTCCCGATTCCCTATGACATTTGTTCAAACACCCCCTACCTATCTATTACCGTTTTCGAAATACGTCATCCATCTTTACTTGGCAGGCGTCTTTTTAATGATTTTCGATTTTTCTCATACTCACCAAAACCCCCCGAACATTTTTGCCATACATCACTGTGCTCCTACTCGTCTCTTTCTAGGAGAACATTTATGTCAATGAGTGAGTCAGTCAGTGAGTCAGTGGTAATCGAGCTTTATATATTATAAATATATAAAGCTCGATTACCACTGACTGACTCACTGACTGACTGACTGACATAAATGTTCTCCTAGAAGGAGTAGAGTAGGGTAAAAATGAAGTATGGCAAAAATGTTCGGCGGGTTTAGGTGAGTATGAGAAAAATCGAAAATCATTAAAAAGACGCCTGCCAAGTAAAGATGAATGACGTATCTCGAAAACGGTACAAGATAGGTAGGGGGTGTTTGAACAAATGTCATAGGGAATTGGAAGAGCAGTCGAATGACACCTGTCAAAAATCCAAAATGGCGGATTTCAAGATGGCCGCCATACAAAGTGATCCGAGCCTGCTGAAGCGAGGCCGTTAGGCCGAGCTTCAGTAGGGGCGGAGCAGTTTGTATGGTGGCCGTCTTGAAATCCGACATTTTGGATGTGTTTTACGTGCTCCTATCATTCTTTATACTGCATTTGGAGTGTTTTACCTTATATTTTCGACTGTATTAGGAGTTTTTGTGGGATTTTCGACTGAATTTGGAGTTACTGTCCTACATTGGTGTATAGCGAGCCCGAAGGGCGAGCTTCTGGTGAGGCCGAAGGCCGAACTTTCGGCTCGCGAGGCCGAAGGCCGAGCGCATGGTGCGTGAGCCCGAAGGGCGAGCGCTTGGCGAGGCCGGAGGCCGAGCCGTGTTAGTAACTTGCGAGGCCGAAGGCCGAGCTCCGACTTGAGAGTATTTTCCACATCTCCGACTGGTCTCCATGGCAACTGCCCGCGGTAACCGAAGCACCTACGAGTGGGGTTCCTTAACAAAAGTGACTCAGAACCTTGGTACCATTCTGCCCGTACCACCTTTTTATGGCAGTAGGGTGAATCTGCTTTAGTGGCTACAGTATGGTTCTTTATTGTATGGAGAGTTTATTTGGGATTTCATACTTCTATTGGTGTTTTGAACATACTTTTTTTTAATGTCTCTGGTGTTTATTTGACAATTCCTACTGACTCAAGATAGATGCGGGCCGCATGCGGCCCGCACACTGCCCGAAAAACTAGTTAATAATATATAAAGCTCGATTACCACTCACTGACTGACTGACTGACTGATTGACATAAATGTTCTCCTAGAAGGAGACGAGTAGGGCTAAAATGATGTATGGCAAAAATGTTCGGGGGGTTTTGGTGAGTATGAGAAAAATCGAAAATCATTAAAAAGACGCCTGCCAAGTGTAGATGGATGACGTATCTCGAAAACGGTAAGAGATAAGTAGGGGGTGTTTGAACAAATGTCATAGGGAATCGGGAGAGCAGTTGAATGACACCTGTCAAAAATCCAAAATGGCGGATTTCAAGATGGCCGCCATACAAAATGCTCCGAGCCTGTTGAAGCGAGGCCTTTAGGCCGAGCTTCAGTAGGGGCGGAGCAGTTTGTATGGTGGCCGTCTTGAAATCCGGTATTTTGGATGTGACCCACGTGCTCCTATCATTCTTTATACTGCATTTGGAGTGTTTTACCTTTATTTTCGACTGAATTAGGAGTTTTTATGGGATTTTTGACTGAATTTGGAGTTACTGTCCTACATAAGTGTAGAAGCGAGCCCGAAGGGCGAGCTCCTGGTGAGGCCGAAGGCCGAACTTTCGGTCCGCGAGGCCGAAGGCCGAGCGTTTGATGCGCGAGCCCGAAGGGCGAGCGCTTGGCGAGGCCGCAGGCCGAGCCGTATTAGTAACTTGCGAGGCCGAAGGCCGAGCTCCGACTTGAGAGTATTTTCCACATCACCGACTGGTCTCCATGGCAACTGCCTGCGGTAACCGAAGCACCTACGAGTGGGGTTCCTTAACAAATGTGACTCAGAACCTTGGTACCATTCTGCCGGTACCACCTTTTAATGGCAGTAGGGTGAATCTGGTTTGGTGGCTACAGTTTGTTTCTTTATTGTATTGAGAGATTATATGGGATTTCATACTTCTATTGGAGTTTTGAAATATTTTTATTTTAATGTAAAAGGTGTTTTGATATTGTTTCAAATTGCATTACGATAAATGCGGGCCGCATGCGGCCCGCACACTGCCCGAAAAACTAGTATATTATAATATATAAAGCTGGATTACCGTACACTGACTGACTGACTGACTGACTGACTGACTGACTGACTGACATCATTGTTCTCCCAGAAGGAGTCGAGTAGGAAGAAAGTGATGTATGGGAAAAGTGTAGAGGGGGTTTGTCTGAGTATGGGAAAAATCCGAAAACTCAAAGATGACGTCTGCCAAGTAAAATTGGATGGCGTATCTCTGAAACGGTAAGAGATAGGTAGGGGGTGCTTGACCAAATGTCATAGGGAATCGGGAGAGCAGTCGGATGACATCTGTCAAAAATCCAAAATGGCGGATTTCAAAATGGCCGCCATACAAAATCCTTCGATCCCTTAAAAAAGTAGCTGGTTCTACCAGAAAGAGTTGAGTACGGTTATAGTAATGTATTACGAAAATGACTAAGGGGTTAAGCTGAGTAGGGAAAAAATTAAAAACCCTAGAAATGACGCCTGCCAAGTAAAGCTGGACTACGTATCTCGAAAACGGTAAGAGATAGGTTGGGGGTGTTTGAACAAATGTCATAGGGAATCGGGAGAGCAGTTGAATGACACCTGTCACACGTGCTCCTCTCATTCTTTATACTGCATTTGGAGTGTTTTACCTCATATTTTCGACTGTATTAGAGGTTTTCGTAGGTTTTTTGACTGAATTTCGAGTAACTGTTCTATGTTATTGTAGTAGCGAGCCCGAAGGGCGAGCTCCTGGTGAGGCCGAAGGCCGAACTTTTGGCCCGCGAGGCCGAAGGCCGAGCGTATGGTGCGTGAGCCCGAAGGGCGAGCGCTTGGCGAGGCCGCAGGCCGAGCCGTATTAGTAACTTGCGAGGCCGAAGGCCGAGCTCCGACTTGAGAGTATTTTCCACGTCACCGACTGGTCTCCATGGTAACTGCCCGCGGTAACCGAGGCACCTACGAGTGGGGTTCCTTAACAAAAGTGACTCAGAACCTTGGTACCATTCTGCCCGTACCACCTTTTTATGGCAGTAGGGTGACTTTGGTTTGGTGGCTACAGTACGGTTCTCTAATGTATTAAGTGTTTGTATGGGAAATCGTATATCTTTTGGTGTTTTGAAAATTTTTTTTTATGTATTAGGTGTTTTGATATAGTTCAAAATTGCATAACGATAAATGCGGGCCGCATGCGGCCCGCACACTGCCCGAAATACTAGTGTGAATACCTAGTTTTTCGGGCAGTGTGCGGGCCGCATGCGGCCCGCATTTATCTTTATGCAGTACTAAACTATATCAAAACACCTTTTACATTGAAAAAAAAATATTTCAAAGCTCCAATAGAAGTATTAAATCCCATATAAACTCTCAATACAATACAGAAACAAACTGAAGCCTCCAAACCAGATTCACCCTACTGCCATAAAAAGGTGGTACCGGCAGAATAGTACCAAGGTTCTGAGTCACTTTTGTTAAGGAACCCCACTCTTAGGTGCTTCGGTTACCGCGGGCAGTTGCCATGGAGACCAGTCGGTGACGTGGAAAATACTCTCAAGTCGGAGCTTGGCCTTCGGCCTCGCAAGTTACTAACACAGCTCGGCCTGCGGCCTCGCCAAGCGCTCGCCCTACGGGCTCACGCACCCTACGCTCGGCCTTCGGCCTCGCGAGCCGAAAGTTCGGCCTTCAGCCTCACCGGGAGCTCGCCCTTCGGGCTCGCTATACACTAAAGTTGGACAGTAACTCCAAATTCAGTCAAAAATCCCACAAAAACTCCTAATACAGTCGAAAATTAAGGAAAAACACTCCAAATGCAGTATAAAGAATGATAGGAGCACGTAAGACACATCCAAAATGTCATTCGACTGCTCTCCTTATTTCCTATGACATATTTTCAAAAACCCCCTACCTATCTATTACCGTTTTCGAGATACGTGATTTATCTGCACTTGGCAGACGTCATCGGAAAAAAAAAATCATATTTGGAATAAGGACGTCCAGAACAACCTAGATATAAAATTTAAGCCAAATCGGAGTACTTTTTTTTACTTGGCAGACGTCATCGAAAAAAATTTTTTAGATTTGGAATAAGGACACCCAAAACCACCTAAATATCGAGTTTCAGCCAAATCGGAGTAAATTTTTTTACTTGGCAGACGTCATCGAAAAAAAAAATTTAGATTTGAAATAAGGACACCCAGAACCACCTAAATATCGAGTTTCAGCCAAATCGGAGTAACTTTTTTTACTTGGCAGACGTCATCGAAAAAAATTTTTAGATTTGGAATAAGGACACCCAAAACCACCTAAATATCGAGTTTCAGCCAAATCGGAGTAACTTTTTTTACTTGGCAGACGTCATCGAAAAAAAATTTTTAGATTTGGAATAAGGACACCCAGAACCACCTAAATATCGAGTTTCAGCCAAATCGGAGTAACTTTTTTTACTTGGCAGACGTCATCGAAATAAAAATTTCATATTTGGAATAAGGATGACGAGACCAACCTATATATCGATTTTCAGCCAAATCGGTGCAAGTCTGAGCTCGGCCTTCGGCCTCGCAAGTTACTAACACGGCTCGACCTGCGGCCTCGCCTAGCGCTCGCCCTGCGGGCTCGCGCACCGTCCACTCGGCCTACGGCCTCGCGGCCAAAGAGTTCGGCCTTCGGCCTCACCAGGAGCTCGCCCTTCGGGCTCGCAACACGGCCAGTAGGACAATTACTCCAAATTCAGTTGAAAATCACACAAAAACTTCTTATACAGTCGACATTGTAAGGTCAAATACTCCAAATAAGGTATGAAGAATGAGAGGAGCACATTTGACAGGTGTCATTCGACTGCTCTCCCGATTCCCTATGACATTTGTTCAAACACCCCCAACCTATCTCTTACCGTTTTCGATATACGTAGTCCAGCTTTACTTGGCAGGCGTCATTTCTAGGGTTTTTAATTTTTACCCTACTCAGCTAAACCCCTTAGTCATTTTCGTAATACATTACTATAACCTTACTCAACTCTTTCTGGTAGAACCATCTACTTTTTTGAGGGATCGAAGGATTTTGTATGGCGGCCATTTTGAAATCCGCCATTTTGGATTTTTGACAGATGTCATCCGACTGCTCTCCCGATTCCCTATGACATTTGGTCAAGCACCCCCTACCTATCTCTTACCGTTTCAGAGATACGCCATCCAATTTTACTTGGCAGACGTCATCTTTGAGTTTTCGGATTTTTCCCATACTCCCCTAAACCTCCTCTACACTTTTCCCATACATCACTTTCTTCCTTCTCGACTCCTTCTGGGAGAACAATGATGTCAGTCAGTGAATCAGTCAGTCAGTCAGTCAGTGTACGGTAATCCAGCTTTATATATTATTTTATATATATTATAGGGTTAAGGGAAAGGCCGAACTTTCGGTCCGCGAGGCCGAAGGCCGAGCGTATGATGCGCGAGCCCGAAGGGCGAGCGCTTTGCGAGGCCGCAGGCCGAGCCGTGTTAGTAACTTGCGAGGCCGAAGGCCGAGCTCCGACTTGAGAGTATTTTCCACATCTCCGACTGGTCTCCATGGCAACTGCCCGCGGAAACCGAAGCACCTACGAGTGGGGTTCCTTAACAAAAGTGACTCAGAAACTTGGTCCGATTTTGCCCGTACTACCTTTTTATGGCAGTAGGGTGAATCTGCTTTAGTGGCTACAGTATGGTTCTGTATTGTATTGAGAGTTTATATGGGATTTCATACATCTATTGGAGTTTCGGACATTACTTTTTTTTAATGTATAACGTGCTTTTATGACAGTCACAACTGACTCAAGATAGATGCGGGCCGCATGCGGCCCGCACACTGCCCGAAAAACTAGTTTATAATATATAAGGCTCGATTACCACTGACTCACTGACTGACTGATTGACATAAATGTTCTCCTAGAAGGAGCATAGTAGGGCTAAAATGATGTATGGCAGAAATGTTCGAGGGGTTTTGATGAGTATGAGAAAAATCGAAAATCATTAAAAAGACGCCTGCCAAGTGAAGATGGATGACGTATCTCAAAAACGGTAAGAGATAGGTAGGGGGTGTTTGAACAAATGTCATAGGGAATAAGGAGAGCAGTCGAATGACATCTGTCAAAAATCCAAAATGGCGGATTTCAAGATGGCCGCCATACAAATTGATCCGAGCCTGCTGAAGCGAGGCCGTTAGGCCGAGCTTCAGTAGGGGCGGAGCAGTTTGTATGGTGGCCGTCTTGAAATCCGACATTTTGGATGTGTCTTACATGCTCCTATCATTCTTTATACTGCATATGGAGTGTTTTACCTTTATTTTCAACTGTATTAGGAGTTTTTGTGGGAGTTTTGACTGAATTTGGAGTTACTGTCCTACGTTAGTGTAGTAGCGAGCCCGAAGGGCGAGCTCCTGGTAAGGCCGAAGGCCGAACTTTCGGTCCGCGAGGCCGAAGGCCAAGCGTATGATGCGTGAGCCCGAAGGGCGAGCGCTTGGCGAGGCCGTAGGCAAAGCCGTATTAGTAACTTGCGAGGCCGAAGGCCGAGCTCCGACTTGAGAGTATTTTCCACGTCACTGACTGGTCTCCATGGCAACTGCCTGCGGTAACCGAAGCACCTACGAGTGGGTATCCTTAACAAAAGTGACTCAGAACCTTGGTACTATTCTGCCCGTACCACCTTTTTATGGCAGTAGGGTGAATCTGGTTTGGTGGCTACAGTTTGGTTCCTTATTGCATTAAGAGTTTGTATGGGAAATCGTACATCTTTTGGTGTTTTGAAATATTTTTTTTTAATGTACAAGGTGTTTTGATATTGTTCAAACTTGCACAACGATAAATGCGGGCCGCATGCGGCCCGCACACTGCCCGAAAAACTAGTTTATATTATATAAAGCTCGATTACCACTGACTGATTGACATAAATGTTCTCCTAGAAGGAGACGAGTAGGAACAACGTGATGTATGGCAAAAATGTTCGGGTGGTTTCGGTGAGTATGAGAAAAATCGAAAATCATAAAAATGACGCCTGCCAAGTAAAGATGGATGACGTATCTCGAAAACGGTGCAAGATGGGTAGGGGGTGTTTGAACAAATGTCATAGGGAATAGGGAGAGCAGTCGAATGACACCTGTCAAAAATCCAAAATGGCGGTTTTCAAGATGGCCGCCATACAAAATGCTCCGAGCCTGCTGAAGCGAGGCCTTTAGGCCGAGCTTCAGTAGGGGCGGAGCAGTTTGTATGGTGGCCGTCTTGAAATCCGTTATTTTGGATGTGCCCCACGTGCTCCTATCATTCTTTATACTGCATTTGGAGTGTTTTACCTTATATTTTCGACTGTATTAGGAGTTTTTGTAGGATTTTAGACTAAATTTGGAGTTACTGTCCTACATAAGTGAAGTAGCGAGCCCGAAGGGCGAGCTTCTGGTGAGGCCGAAGGCCGAACTTTCGGTCCGCGAGGCCGAAGGCCGAGCGTATAATGCGTGAGCCCGAAGGGCGAGCGCCTGGCGAGGCCGTTGGCCGAGCCGTATTAGTAACTTGCGAGGCCGAAGGCCGAGCTCCGACTTGAGAGTTTTTTCCAAGTCTCCGACTGGTCTCCATGGCAACTGCCCGCGGTAAGCAAAGCACCTACGAGTGGGGTTCCTTAACAAAAGTGACTCAGAACCTTGGTCCCATTCTGCCCGTACTACCTTTTTATGCCAGTAGGGTGAATTTGCTTTAGTGGCTACAGTATGGTTCTTTATTGTATGGAGACTTTATTTGGGATTTCATACTTCTATTGGAGTTTTGAACTTTTTTTTTTTAAATGTATAAGCGGTTAAGGTAAAGTTTACTACTGCATAACGATAAATGCGGGCCGCATGCGGCCCGCACACTGCCCGAAAAACTAGTTTATAATATATAAGGCTCGATTACCACTGACTGACTCACTGACTCACTGACATAAATGTTCTCCTAGAAGGAGCAGAGTAGGGTAAAAATGAAGTATGGCAAAAATGTTCGGCGGGTTTAGGTGAGTATGAGAAAAATCGAAAATCATTAAAAAGACGCCTGCCAAGTAAAGATGAATGACATATCTCAAAAACGGTACAAGATAGGTAGAGGGTGTTTGAACAAATGTCATAGGGAATCGGGAGAGCAGTAGAATGACACCTGTCAAAAATCCAAAATGGCGGATTTCAAGATGGCCGCCATACAAAATGGTCCGAGCCTGCTGAAGCGAGGCCTTTAGGCCGAGCTTCAGTAGGGGCGGAGCAGTTTGTATGGTGGCCGTCTTGAAATCCGACATTTTGGATGTGTCCCACGTGCTCCTATCGTTCTTTATACTGCATTTAGAGTGTTTTACCTTATATTTTCGACTGTATTAGGAGTTTTTGTGGGATTTTTGACTGAATTTGGAGTTAATGTCCTACATTAGTGAAGTAGCGAGCCCGAAGGGCGAGCTCCTGGTGAGGCCGAAGGCCGAACTTTCGGTCCGCGAGGCCGAAGGCCGAGCGTATGGTGCGTGAGCCCGAAGGGCGAGCGCTTGGCGAGGCCGTAGGCAGAGGCGTACTAATAACTTGCGAGGCCGAAGGCCGAGCTCCGACTTGAGAGTATTTTCTACATCTCCGACTGGTCTCCATGGCAACTGCCCGCGGTAACCGAAGCACCTACGAGTGGGGTTCCTTAACAAAAGTGACTCAGAACCTTGGTCCCATTCTGCCCGTACCACCTTTTTATGGCAGTAGGGTGAATTTGCTTTAGTGGCTACAGTATGGTTCTTTATTGTATTGAGAGTTTATATGGGATTTCATACTTCTATTGGAATTTTGAAATATTTTTTTTATATGTAAAAGGAGTTTTGATATTGTTAAGTACTGCATAACGATAAATGCGGGCCGCATGCGGCCCGCATTTTTCGTTGTGCAGTACTTAACTTTACCTTAACCCCTTATACATTTAAAAAAAATAAGTTCAAAACTCCAATAGAAGTATGAAATCCCAAATAAACTCTCCATACAATAAAGAACCATACTGTAGCCACTAAAGCAAATTCACCCTACTGCCATAAAAAGGTGGTACGGGCAGAATGGGACCAAGGTTCTGAGTCACTTTTGTTAAGGAACCCCACTCGTAGGTGCTTCGGTTACCGCGGGCAGTTGCCATGGAGACCAGTCGGAGATGTAGAAAATACTCTCAAGTCGGAGCTCGGCCTTCGGCCTCGCAAGTTATTAGTACGCCTCTGCCTACGGCCTCGCCAAGCGCTCGCCCTTCGGGCTCACGCACCATACGCTCGGCCTTCGGCCTCGCGGACCGAAAGTTCGGCCTTCGGCCTCACCAGGAGCTCGCCCTTCGGGCTCGCTACTTCACTAATGTAGGACATTAACTCCAAATTCAGTCAAAAATCCCACAAAAACTCCTAATACAGTCGAAAATATAAGGTAAAACACTCTAAATGCAGTATAAAGAACGATAGGAGCACGTGGGACACATCCAAAATGTCGGATTTCAAGACGGCCACCATACAAACTGCTCCGCCCCTACTGAAGCTCGGCCTAAAGGCCTCGCTTCAGCAGGCTCGGACCATTTTGTATGGCGGCCATCTTGAAATCCGCCATTTTGGATTTTTGACAGGTGTCATTCTACTGCTCTCCCGATTCCCTATGACATTTGTTCAAACACCCTCTACCTATCTTGTACCGTTTTTGAGATATGTCATTCATCTTTACTTGGCAGGCGTCTTTTTAATGATTTTCGATTTTTCTCATACTCACCTAAACCCGCCGAACATTTTTGCCATACTTCATTTTTACCCTACTCTGCTCCTTCTAGGAGAACATTTATGTCAGTGAGTCAGTGAGTCAGTCAGTGGTAATCGAGCCTTATATATTATAAACTAGTTTTTCGGGCAGTGTGCGGGCCGCATGCGGCCCGCATTTATCGTTATGCAGTAGTAAACTTTACCTTAACCGCTTATACATTTAAAAAAAAAAAGTTCAAAACTCCAATAGAAGTATGAAATCCCCAATAAAGTCTCCATACAATAAAGAACCATACTGTAGCCACTAAAGCAAATTCACCCTACTGGCATAAAAAGGTAGTACGGGCAGAATGGGACCAAGGTTCTGAGTCACTTTTGTTAAGGAACCCCACTCGTAGGTGCTTTGCTTACCGCGGGCAGTTGCCATGGAGACCAGTCGGAGACTTGGAAAAAACTCTCAAGTCGGAGCTCGGCCTTCGGCCTCGCAAGTTACTAATACGGCTCGGCCAACGGCCTCGCCAGGCGCTCGCCCTTCGGGCTCACGCATTATACGCTCGGCCTTCGGCCTCGCGGACCGAAAGTTCGGCCTTCGGCCTCACCAGAAGCTCGCCCTTCGGGCTCGCTACTTCACTTATGTAGGACAGTAACTCCAAATTTAGTCTAAAATCCTACAAAAACTCCTAATACAGTCGAAAATATAAGGTAAAACACTCCAAATGCAGTATAAAGAATGATAGGAGCACGTGGGGCACATCCAAAATAACGGATTTCAAGACGGCCACCATACAAACTGCTCCGCCCCTACTGAAGCTCGGCCTAAAGGCCTCGCTTCAGCAGGCTCGGAGCATTTTGTATGGCGGCCATCTTGAAATCCGCCATTTTGGATTTTTGACAGATGTCATTCGACTGCTCTCCCGATTCCCTATGACATTTGTTCAAACACCCCCTACTTATCTCTTACCGTTTTCGAGATACGTCATCCATCTACACTTGGCAGGCGTCTTTTTAATGATTTTCGATTTTTCTCATACTCACCAAAACCCCCCGAACATTTTTGCCATACATCATTTTAGCCCTACTCGTCTCCTTCTAGGAGAACATTTATGTCAATCAGTCAGTCAGTCAGTCAGTGAGTGGTAATCGAGCTTTATATATTATTAACTAGTTTTTCGGGCAGTGTGCGGGCCGCATGCGGCCCGCATCTATCTTGAGTCAGTTGTGACTGTCATAAAAGCACGTTATACATTAAAAAAAAGTAATGTCCGAAACTCCAATAGATGTATGAAATCCCATATAAACTCTCAATACAATACAGAACCATACTGTAGCCACTAAAGCAGATTCACCCTACTGCCATAAAAAGGTAGTACGGGCAAAATCGGACCAAGTTTCTGAGTCACTTTTGTTAAGGAACCCCACTCGTAGGTGCTTCGGTTTCCGCGGGCAGTTGCCATGGAGACCAGTCGGAGATGTGGAAAATACTCTCAAGTCGGAGCTCGGCCTTCGGCCTCGCAAGTTACTAACACGGCTCGGCCTGCGGCCTCGCAAAGCGCTCGCCCTTCGGGCTCGCGCATCATACGCTCGGCCTTCGGCCTCGCGGACCGAAAGTTCGGCCTTCGGCCTCACCAGGAGCTCGCCCTTCGGGCTCGCACACTAATGTAGGACAGTAACTCCAAATTCAGTCGAAAATCCCACAAAAACTCCTAATACAGTCGAAAATATAAGGTAAAACACTCCAAATGCAGTATAAAGAATGATAGGAGCACGTGGGTCACATCCAAAATGTCGGATTTCAAGACGGCCACCATACAAACTGCTCCGCCCCTACTGAAGCTCGGCCTAAAGGCCTCGCTTCAGCAGGCTCGGAGCATTTTGTATGGCGGCCATCTTGAAATCCGCCATTTTGGATTTTTGACAGATGTCATTCGACTGCTCTCCCGATTCCCTATGACATTTGTTTAAACACCCCCTACCTATCTCTTACCGTTTTCGAGATACGTCATCCATCATCACTTGGCAGGCGTCTTTTTAATGATTTTCGATTTTTCTCATACTCACCAAAACCACCCGAACATTTTTGCCATACTTCATTTTAACCCTACTCTGCTCCTTCTAGGAGAACATTTATGTCAATCAGTCAGTCAGTCAGTGAGTGGTAATCGAGCTTTATATAATATATACTAGTTTTTCGGGCAGTGTGCGGGCCGCATGCGGCCCGCATTTATCGTAATGCAATTTGAAACAATATCAAAACACCTTTTACATTAAAATAAAAATATTTCAAAACTCCAATAGAAGTATGAAATCCCATATAATCTCTCAATACAATAAAGAAACAAACTGTAGCCACCAAACCAGATTCACCCTACTGCCATTAAAAGGTGGTACCGGCAGAATGGTACCAAGGTTCTGAGTCACATTTGTTAAGGAACCCCACTCGTAGGTGCTTCGGTTACCGCAGGCAGTTGCCATGGAGACCAGTCGGTGATGTGGAAAATACTCTCAAGTCGGAGCTCGGCCTTCGGCCTCGCAAGTTACTAATACGGCTCGGCCTGCGGCCTCGCCAAGCGCTCGCCCTTCGGGCTCGCGCATCAAACGCTCGGCCTTCGGCCTCGCGGACCGAAAGTTCGGCCTTCGGCCTCACCAGGAGCTCGCCCTTCGGAATCGCTTCTACACTTATGTAGGACAGTAACTCCAAATTCAGTCAAAAATCCCATAAAAACTCCTAATTCAGTCGAAAATAAAGGTAAAACACTCCAAATGCAGTATAAAGAATGATAGGAGCACGTGGGTCACATCCAAAATACCGGATTTCAAGACGGCCACCATACAAACTGCTCCGCCCCTACTGAAGCTCGGCCTAAAGGCCTCGCTTCAACAGGCTCGGAGCATTTTGTATGGCGGCCATCTTGAAATCCGCCATTTTGGATTTTTGACAGGTGTCATTCAACTGCTCTCCCGATTCCCTATGACATTTGTTCAAACACCCCCTACTTATCTCTTACCGTTTTCGAGATACGTCATCCATCTACACTTGGCAGGCGTCTTTTTAATGATTTTCGATTTTTCTCATACTCACCAAAACCCCCCGAACATTTTTGCCATACATCATTTTAGCCCTACTCGTCTCCTTCTAGGAGAACATTTATGTCAATCAGTCAGTCAGTCAGTCAGTGAGTGGTAATCGAGCTTTATATATTATTAACTAGTTTTTCGGGCAGTGTGCGGGCCGCATGCGGCCCGCATCTATCTTGAGTCAGTAGGAATTGTCAAATAAACACCAGAGACATTAAAAAAAAGTATGTTCAAAACACCAATAGAAGTATGAAATCCCAAATAAACTCTCCATACAATAAAGAACCATACTGTAGCCACTAAAGCAGATTCACCCTACTGCCATAAAAAGGTGGTACGGGCAGAATGGTACCAAGGTTCTGAGTCACTTTTGTTAAGGAACCCCACTCGTAGGTGCTTCGGTTACCGCGGGCAGTTGCCATGGAGACCAGTCGGAGATGTGGAAAATACTCTCAAGTCGGAGCTCGGCCTTCGGCCTCGCAAGTTACTAACACGGCTCGGCCTCCGGCCTCGCCAAGCGCTCGCCCTTCGGGCTCACGCACCATGCGCTCGGCCTTCGGCCTCGCGAGCCGAAAGTTCGGCCTTCGGCCTCACCAGAAGCTCGCCCTTCGGGCTCGCTATACACCAATGTAGGACAGTAACTCCAAATTCAGTCGAAAATCCCACAAAAACTCCTAATACAGTCGAAAATATAAGGTAAAACACTCCAAATGCAGTATAAAGAATGATAGGAGCACGTAAAACACATCCAAAATGTCGGATTTCAAGACGGCCACCATACAAACTGCTCCGCCCCTACTGAAGCTCGGCCTAACGGCCTCGCTTCAGCAGGCTCGGATCACTTTGTATGGCGGCCATCTTGAAATCCGCCATTTTGGATTTTTGACAGGTGTCATTCGACTGCTCTTCCAATTCCCTATGACATTTGTTCAAACACCCCCTACCTATCTTGTACCGTTTTCGAGATACGTCATTCATCTTTACTTGGCAGGCGTCTTTTTAATGATTTTCGATTTTTCTCATACTCACCTAAACCCGCCGAACATTTTTGCCATACTTCATTTTTACCCTACTCTACTCCTTCTAGGAGAACATTTATGTCAGTCAGTCAGTCAGTGAGTCAGTCAGTGGTAATCGAGCTTTATATATTATTTATAATTTATAATATATAAAGCTCGATTACCACTGACTGACTGACTGACTCACTGACATAAATGTTCTCCTATAAGGAGCAGAGTAGGGTAAAAATGATGTATGGCAAAAATGTTCGGGGGGTTTTGGTGAGTATGAGAAAAATCGAAAATCATAAAAAAGACGCCTGCCAAGTAAAGATGGATAACGTATCTCGAAAACGGTAAGAGATGGGTTAGAGGTGTTTGAACAAATGTCATAGGGAATCGGGAGAACAGTCGAATGACACCTGTCAAAAATCCAAAATGGCGGATTTCAAGATGGCCGCCATACAAAGTGATCCGAGCCTGCTGAAGCGAGGCCTTTAGGCCGAGCTTCAGTAGGGGCGGAGCAGTTTGTATGGCGGCCGTCTTGAAATCCGACATTTTGGATGTGTCTTACGTGCTCCTATCATTCTTTATACTGCATTTGGAGTTTTTTATCTTTATTTTCGACTGTATTAGGAGTTTTTGTGGGATTTTTGACTGAATTTGGAGTAACTGTCCTACATTAGTGTAGTAGTGAGCCCGAAGGGCGAGCTTCTGGTGAGGCCGAAGGCCGAACTTTCGGCCCGCGAGGCCGAAGGCCGAGCGTATGGGGCGTGAGCCCGAAGGGCGAGCGCCTGGCGAGGCCGTAGGCCGAGCCGTATTAGTAACTTGCGAGGCCGAAGGCCGAGCTCCGACTTGAGAGTATTTTCCACGTCTCCAACTGGTCTCCATGGCAACTGCCCGCGATAACCAAAGCACCTACGAGTAGGGTTCCTTAACAAATGTGACTCAAAACCTTGGTACCATTCTGCCGGAACCACCTTTTTATGGCAGTAGGGTGAATCTGGTTTTGGAGGCTACAGTTTGTTTCTTTATTGTATTGAGAGTTTTAATGGGATTTCATACTTCTATTGGAGTTTTGAAATATTTTTTTTTAATGTTAAATGTGTATTGTTATAGTTTAGTACTGCATAACGATAAATGCGGGCCGCATGCGGCCCGCACACTGCCCGAAAAACTAGTTATTTATAATATATAAAGCTCGATTACCACTCACTGACTGACTCACTGACTGACATAAATGTTCTCCTAGAAGGAGACGAGTAGGAGCAAAGTGATGTATGGCAAAAATGTTCGGGGGGTTTTGGTGAGTATGAGAAAAATCGAAAATCATTAAAAAGACGCCTGCCAAGTGGAGATGGATGACGTATCTCAAAAACGGTAAAAGATAGGTAGGGGGTGTTTGAACAAATGTCATAGGGAATCGGGAGAGCAGTCGAATGACACCTGTCAAAAATCCAAAATGGCGGATTTCAAGATGGCCGCCATACAAAATGCTCCGAGCCTGCTGAAGCGAGGCCTTTAGGCCGAGCTTCAGTAGGGGCGGAGCAGTTTGTATGGTGGCCTTCTTGAAATCCGCCATTTTGGATTTGTCCCAGGTGCTCCTCTCATTCTTCATACTGCATTTGGAGTGTTTTACCTTATATTTTCGACTGTATTAGGAGTTTTTGTGGGTTTTTTGACTGAATTTGGAGTAACTGTTCTACATTAGTGTATAGCGAGCCCAAAGGGCAACCACCTGGTGAGGCCGAAGGCCGAACTTTCGGTCCGCGAGGCCGAAGGCCGAGCGAATGGTGCGCGAGCCCGAAGGGCGAGCGCTTGGCGAGGCCGCAGGCCGAGCCGTATTAGTAACTTGCGAGGCCGAAGGCCGAGCTCCGACTTGAGAGTATTTTCCACGTCACCGACTGGTCTCCATGGCAACTGCCTGCGGTAACCGAAGCACCTACGAGTGGGGTTCCTTAACAAAAGTGATTCAGAACCTTGGTACCATTCTGCCCGTACCACCTTTTTATGGCAGTAGGGTGAATTTGGTTTGGTGATAACAGTACGGTTCTCTATTGTATTAAGGGTTTGTATGGGAAATCGTACATCTTTAGGTGTTTTGAAATAATTTTTTTTAATGTATAAGGTGTTTTGATATTGTTCAAACTTGCACAACGATAAATGCGGGCCGCATGCGGCCCGCACACTGCCCGAAATACTAGTTAATAATATATAAAGCTCGATTACCACTCACTGACTGACTCACTGACTGACATAAATGTTCTCCTAGAAGGAGACGAGTAGGAGCAAAGTGATGTATGGCAAAAATGTTCGGGGGGTTTTGGTGAGTATGAGAAAAATCGAAAATCATTAAAAAGACGCCTGCCAAGTGATGATGGATGACGTATCTCGAAAACGGTAAGAGATAGGTAAGGGGTGTTTGAACAAATGTCATAGGGAATCGGGAGAGCAGTCGAATGACATCTGTCAAAAATCCAAAATGGCGGATTTCAAGATGGCCGCCATACAAAATGATCCGAGCCTGCTGAAGCGAGGCCTTTAGGCCGAGGTTCAGTAGAGGCGGAGCAGTTTGTATGGGGGCTTTCTTGAAATCCGCCATTTTGGATTTGTCCCAGGTGCTCCTATCATTCTTTATACTGCATTTGGAGTGTTTTACCTTATATTTTCGACTGTATTAGGAGTTTTTGTGGGATTTTTGACTGAATTTGGAGTTACTGCCCTACATTGGTGTATAGCGAGCCCGAAGGGCGAGCTTCTGTTGAGGCCGAAGGCCGAACTTTCGGCCCGCGAGGCCGAAGGCCGAGCGTATGGTGCGTGAGCCCGAAGGGCGAGCGCTTGGCGAGGCCGGAGGCCGAGCCGTGTTGGTAACTTGCGAGGCCGAAGGCCGAGCTCCGACTCGAGAGTATTTTCCACATCTCCGACTGGTCTCCATGGCAACTGCCCGCGGTAACCGAAGCACCTACGAGTGGGTTTCCTTAACAAAAGTGACTCAGAACCTTGGTACCATTCTGCCCGTACCACCTTTTTATGGCAGTAGGGTGAATCTGCTTTAGTGGCTTTAGTATGGTTCTTTATTGTATGGAGAGTTTATTTGGGATTTCATACTTCTATTGGAGTTTTGAACTTATTTTTTTTAAATGTATAAGTGGTTAAGGTAAAGTGTACTGCATAACGATAAATGCGGGCCGCATGCGGCCCGCACACTGCCCGAAATACTAGTTATAATATATAAGGCTCGATTACCACTGACTGACTCACTGACTCACTGACATAAATGTTCTCCTAGAAGGAGCAGAGTAGGGTAAAAATGAAGTATGGCAAAAATGTTCGGCGGGTTTAGGTGAGTATGAGAAAAATCGAAAATCATTAAAAAGACGCCTGCCAAGTAAAGATGAATGACATATCTCAAAAACGGTACAAGATAGGTAGAGGGTGTTTGAACAAATGTCATAGGGAATTGGGAGAGCAGTCGGATGACATCTGTCAAAAATCCAAAATGGTGGATTTCAAGATGGCCGCCATACAAAGTGATCCGAGCCTGCTGAAGCGAGGCCGTTAGGCCGAGCTTCAGTAGAGGCGGAGCAGTTTGTATGGTGGCTGTCTTGAAATCCGACATTTTGGATGTGACCCACGTGCTCCTATCATTCTTTATACTGCATTTGGAGTGTTTTACCTTATATTTTCGACTGTATTAGGAGTTTTTGTGGGATTTTTGACTAAATTTGGAGTTACTGTCCTACATAAGTGAAGTAGCGAGCCCGAAGGGCGAGCTCCTGGTGAGGCCGAAGGCCGAACTTTCGGTCCGCGAGTCCGAAGGCCGAGCGTATGATGCGCGAGCCCGAAGGGCGAGCGCCTGGCGAGGGCCGTAGCCGTAGGCCGAGCCGTATTAGTAACTTGCGAGGCCGAAGGCCGAGCTCCGACTTGAGAGTATTTTCCACATCCCCGACTGGTCTCCATGGCAACTGCCTGCGGTAACCGCAGCACCTACGAGTGGGGTTCCTTAACAAAAGTGACTCAGAACCTTGGTACCATTCTGCCCGTACCACCTTTTTATGGCAGTAGGGTGAATCTGCTTTAGTGGCTACAGTATGGTTCTTTATTGTATTGAGAATTTATATGGGATTTCATACTTCTATAGGAGTTTTGAACATACTTTTTTCCAACGTATCAGCAGTTTTGATATAGTTTAGTACTGCATAACGATAAATGCGGGCCGCATGCGGCCCGCACACTGCCCGAAAAACTAGTTTATTTATAATATATAAAGCTCGATTACCACTGACTGACTCACTGACTGACTGACTGACATAAATGTTCGCCTAGAAGGAGTAGAGTAGGGTTAAAATGATGTATGGCAAAAATGTTCGGGGGGTTTTGGTGAGTATGAGAAAAATCGAAAATCATAAAAAGACGCCTGCCAAGTAAAGATGGATGACATATCTCAAAAACGGTAAGAGATAGGTAGGGGGTGTTTGAACAAATGTCATAGGGAATCGGGAGAGCAGTCGAATGACACCTGTCAAAAATCCAAAATGGCGGATTTCAAGATGGCCGCCATACAAAGTGATCCGAGCCTGCTGAAGCGAGGCCGTTAGGCCGAGCTTCAGTAGGGGCGGAGCAGTTTGTATGGTGGCCGTCTTGAAATCCGACATTTTGGATGTGTCTTACGTGCTCCTATCATTCTTTATACTGCATTTGGAGTTTTTTATCTTTATTTTCGACTGTATTAGGAGTTTTTGTGGGATTTTTGACTGAATTTGGAGTAACTGTCCTACATTAGTGTAGTAGCGAGCCCGAAGGGCGAGCTTCTGGTGAGGCCGAAGGCCGAACTTTCGGCCCGCGAGGCCGAAGGCCGAGCGTATGGGGCGTGAGCCCGAAGGGCGAGCGCATGGCGAGGCCAGAGGCCGAGCCGTGTTAGTAACTTGCGAGGCCGAAGGCCGAGCTCCGACTTGAGAGTATTTTCCACGTCTCCGAATGGTCTCCATGGCAACTGCCCGTGGTAAGCGAAGCTCCTACGAGTGGGGTTCTTTAACAAAAGTTACTCAGAATCTTGGTACCATTCTGCCCGTACCACTTTTTTTATGGCAGTAGGGTGAATCTGGTTTGGTGGCTATAGTTTGGTTCTCTACTGTATAAGGAGTTTATATGGGATTTCATACTGTTATAGAATATTGTTTTTTTTTTTAAATGTATAAGGTGTTTTGATATTGTTTCAAATTGCATAACGATAAATGCGGGCCGCATGCGGCCCGCACACTGCCCGAAAAACTAGTTATTTATAATATATAAGGCTCGATTACCACTGACTCACTGACTGACTGATTGACATAAATGTTCTCCTAGAAGGAGCATAGTAGGGCTAAAATGATGTATGGCAGAAATGTTCGAGGGGTTTTGATGAGTATGAGAAAAATCGAAAATCATTAAAAAGACGCCTGCCAAGTGAAGATGGATGACGTATCTCAAAAACGGTAAGAGATAGGTAGGGGGTGTTTGAACAAATGTCATAGGGAATAAGGAGAGCAGTCGAATGACATCTGTCAAAAATCCAAAATGGCGGATTTCAAGATGGCCGCCATACAAATTGATCCGAGCCTGCTGAAGCGAGGCCGTTAGGCCGAGCTTCAGTAGGGGCGGAGCAGTTTGTATGGTGGCCGTCTTGAAATCCGACATTTTGGATGTGTCTTACATGCTCCTATCATTCTTTATACTGCATATGGAGTGTTTTACCTTTATTTTCAACTGTATTAGGAGTTTTTGTGGGAGTTTTGACTGAATTTGGAGTTACTGTCCTACGTTAGTGTAGTAGCGAGCCCGAAGGGCGAGCTCCTGGTAAGGCCGAAGGCCGAACTTTCGGTCCGCGAGGCCGAAGGCCAAGCGTATGATGCGTGAGCCCGAAGGGCGAGCGCTTGGCGAGGCCGTAGGCAAAGCCGTATTAGTAACTTGCGAGGCCGAAGGCCGAGCTCCGACTTGAGAGTATTTTCCACGTCACTGACTGGTCTCCATGGCAACTGCCTGCGGTAACCGAAGCACCTACGAGTGGGTATCCTTAACAAAAGTGACTCAGAACCTTGGTACTATTCTGCCCGTACCACCTTTTTATGGCAGTAGGGTGAATCTGGTTTGGTGGCTACAGTTTGGTTCCTTATTGCATTAAGAGTTTGTATGGGAAATCGTACATCTTTTGGTGTTTTGAAATATTTTTTTTTAATGTACAAGGTGTTTTGATATTGTTCAAACTTGCACAACGATAAATGCGGGCCGCATGCGGCCCGCACACTGCCCGAAAAACTAGTTTATAATATATAAGGCTCGATTACCACTGACTCACTGACTGACTGATTGACATAAATGTTCTCCTAGAAGGAGCATAGTAGGGCTAAAATGATGTATGGCAGAAATGTTCGAGGGGTTTTGATGAGTATGAGAAAAATCGAAAATCATTAAAAAGACGCCTGCCAAGTGAAGATGGATGACGTATCTCAAAAACGGTAAGAGATAGGTAGGGGGTGTTTGAACAAATGTCATAGGGAATAAGGAGAGCAGTCGAATGACATCTGTCAAAAATCCAAAATGGCGGATTTCAAGATGGCCGCCATACAAATTGATCCGAGCCTGCTGAAGCGAGGCCGTTAGGCCGAGCTTCAGTAGGGGCGGAGCAGTTTGTATGGTGGCCGTCTTGAAATCCGACATTTTGGATGTGTCTTACATGCTCCTATCATTCTTTATACTGCATATGGAGTGTTTTACCTTTATTTTCAACTGTATTAGGAGTTTTTGTGGGAGTTTTGACTGAATTTGGAGTTACTGTCCTACGTTAGTGTAGTAGCGAGCCCGAAGGGCGAGCTCCTGGTAAGGCCGAAGGCCGAACTTTCGGTCCGCGAGGCCGAAGGCCAAGCGTATGATGCGTGAGCCCGAAGGGCGAGCGCTTGGCGAGGCCGTAGGCAAAGCCGTATTAGTAACTTGCGAGGCCGAAGGCCGAGCTCCGACTTGAGAGTATTTTCCACGTCACTGACTGGTCTCCATGGCAACTGCCTGCGGTAACCGAAGCACCTACGAGTGGGTATCCTTAACAAAAGTGACTCAGAACCTTGGTACTATTCTGCCCGTACCACCTTTTTATGGCAGTAGGGTGAATCTGGTTTGGTGGCTACAGTTTGGTTCCTTATTGCATTAAGAGTTTGTATGGGAAATCGTACATCTTTTGGTGTTTTGAAATATTTTTTTTTAATGTACAAGGTGTTTTGATATTGTTCAAACTTGCACAACGATAAATGCGGGCCGCATGCGGCCCGCACACTGCCCGAAAAACTAGTTATAATATATAAGGCTCGATTACCACTGACTGACTCACTGACTCACTGACATAAATGTTCTCCTAGAAGGAGCAGAGTAGGGTAAAAATGAAGTATGGCAAAAATGTTCGGCGGGTTTAGGTGAGTATGAGAAAAATCGAAAATCATTAAAAAGACGCCTGCCAAGTAAAGATGAATGACATATCTCAAAAACGGTACAAGATAGGTAGAGGGTGTTTGAACAAATGTCATAGGGAATTGGGAGAGCAGTCGGATGACATCTGTCAAAAATCCAAAATGGTGGATTTCAAGATGGCCGCCATACAAAGTGATCCGAGCCTGCTGAAGCGAGGCCGTTAGGCCGAGCTTCAGTAGAGGCGGAGCAGTTTGTATGGTGGCTGTCTTGAAATCCGACATTTTGGATGTGACCCACGTGCTCCTATCATTCTTTATACTGCATTTGGAGTGTTTTACCTTATATTTTCGACTGTATTAGGAGTTTTTGTGGGATTTTTGACTAAATTTGGAGTTACTGTCCTACATAAGTGAAGTAGCGAGCCCGAAGGGCGAGCTCCTGGTGAGGCCGAAGGCCGAACTTTCGGTCCGCGAGTCCGAAGGCCGAGCGTATGATGCGCGAGCCCGAAGGGCGAGCGCCTGGCGAGGGCCGTAGCCGTAGGCCGAGCCGTATTAGTAACTTGCGAGGCCGAAGGCCGAGCTCCGACTTGAGAGTATTTTCCACATCCCCGACTGGTCTCCATGGCAACTGCCTGCGGTAACCGCAGCACCTACGAGTGGGGTTCCTTAACAAAAGTGACTCAGAACCTTGGTACCATTCTGCCCGTACCACCTTTTTATGGCAGTAGGGTGAATCTGCTTTAGTGGCTACAGTATGGTTCTTTATTGTATTGAGAATTTATATGGGATTTCATACTTCTATAGGAGTTTTGAACATACTTTTTTCCAACGTATCAGCAGTTTTGATATAGTTTAGTACTGCATAACGATAAATGCGGGCCGCATGCGGCCCGCACACTGCCCGAAAAACTAGTTATAATATATAAAGCTGGATTACCGTACACTGACTGATTCACTGACTCACTGACTGACTGACATCATTGTTCTCCCAGAAGGAGTCGAGAAGGAAGAATATGATGTATGGGAAAAGTGTAGAGGGGGTTTGTGTGAGTATGGGAAAAATCCGAAAACTCAAAGATGACGTCTGCCAAGTAAAATTGGATGGCGTATCTCGGAAACGGTAAGAGATAGGTAGGGGGTGCTTGACCAAATGTCATAGGGAATCGGGAGAGCAGTCGGATGACATCTGTCAAAAATCCAAAATGGCGGATTTCAAAATGGCCGCCATACAAAATCCTTCGATCCCTCAAAAAAGTAGCTGGTTCTACCAGAAAGAGTTGAGTACGGTTAAAGTAATGTTTTACGAAAATGACTAAGGGGTTCAGATTAGTAGGGAAAAATTAAAAACCCTAAAAATGACGCCTGCCAAGTAAAGGTGGACTACGTATCTCGAAAACGGTAAGAGATAGGTTGGGGGTGTTTGAACAAATGTCATAGGGAATCGGGAGAGCAGTCGAATGACACCTGTCAAATGTGCTACTCTCATTCTTCATACATTATTTGGAGTATTTGACCTTACAATGTCGACTGTATTAGGAGTTTTTGTGGGATTTTCAACTGAATTTGGAGTAATTGGCCTACTGGCCGTGTAGCGAGCCCGAAGGGCGAGCTTCTGGTGAGGCCGAAGGCCGAACTTTAAGGCCGCGAGGCCGTAGGCCGAGCGGATGGTGCGCGAGCCCGTAGGGCGAGCGCTAGGCGAGGCCGCAGGCCGAGCCATGTTAGTAACTTGCGAGGCCGAAGGCCGAGCTCAGACTTGCACCGATTCGGCTGAAAATCGATATATAGGTTGTTCTCGTCATCCTTATTCTATATATGAAATTTTGATTTTGATGACGTCTGCCAAGTAAAAATAGTTACTTCGATTTGGCTGAAACTCGATATTTATGTGGTTCTGGACGTCCTTATTCTAAATCAAAAATTTTTGTTTCGATGACGTCTGCCAAGTAAAAAAAGTTACTCCGATTTGGTTGAAACTCGATATTTAGGTGGTTCTGGGTGTCCTTATTCCAAATCTTAAAATTTTTTTTCGATGACGTCTGCCAAGTAAAACAAGTTACTCCGATTTGGCTGAAACTCGATATTTAGGTGGTTCTGGGTGTCCTTATTCCAAATCAAAATTTTTTTTTTCGATGACGTCTGCCAAGTAAAAAAAAGTACTCCGATTTGGCTTAAATTTTATATCTAGGTTGTTCTGGACGTCCTTATTCCAAATATGAAATTTTTTTTTCGATGACGTCTGCCAAGTGCAGGTAAATCACGTATCTCGAAAACGGTAATAGATAGGTAGGGGGTTTTTGAAAATATGTCATAGGGAATAAGGAGAGCAGTCGAATGACATTTTGGATGTGTCTTACGTGCTCCTATCATTCTTTATACTGCATTTGGAGTGTTTTTCCTTAATTTTCGACTGTATTAGGAGTTTTTGTGGGATTTTTGACTGAATTTGGAGTTACTGTCCAACTTTAGTGTATAGCGAGCCCGAAGGGCGAGCTCCCGGTGAGGCCGAAGGCCGAACCTTCGGCTCGCGAGGCCGAAGGCCGAGCGTAGGGTGAGTGAGCCCGAAGGGCGAGCGCATGGCGAGGCCGCAGGCCGAGCCGTGTTAGTAACTTGATGAGGCCGAAGGCCGAGCTCCGATTTGAGAGTATTTTCCACGTCTCCGACTGATCTCCATGGCACTGCCCGCGATAACAGAAGCACCTACGAGTGGGGTTCCTTAACAAAAGAGACTGAGAACCTTGGTACCATTCTGCCCGTACAACCTTTTTATGGCAGTAGGGTGAATCTGGTTTGGTGGCTACAGTATGGTTCTCTACTCTATTACAAGTTTATATGGGATTTCATACTTCTAATGGAGTTTTGAACACACTTTTTTTTAATGTTTCAGGTGTTTTCATATAGTTTAGTACTGCATAACGATAAATGCGGGCCGCATGCGGCCCGCACACTGCCCGAAATACTAGTTATATTATATAAAGCTCGATTACCACTCACTGACTGACTGACTGACTGATTGACATAAATGTTCTCCTAGAAGGAGACGAGTAGGGCTAAAATGATGTATGGCAAAAATGTTCGGGGGGTTTTGGTGAGTATGAGAAAAATCGAAAATCATAAAAAAGACGCCTGCCAAGTAAAGATGGATAACGTATCTCGAAAACGGTAAGAGATGGGTTAGAGGTGTTTGAACAAATGTCATAGGGAATCGGGAGAGCAGTCGAATGACACCTGTCAAAAATCCAAAATGGCGGATTTCAAGATGGCCGCCATACAAAATGCTCCGAGCCTGCTGAAGCGAGGCCTTTAGGCCGAGCTTCAGTAGGGGCGGAGCAGTTTGTATGGCGGCCGTCTTGAAATCCGACATTTTGGATGTGTCTTACGTGCTCCTATCATTCTTTATACTGCATTTGGAGTTTTTTATCTTTATTTTCGACTGTATTAGGAGTTTTTGTGGGATTTTTGACTGAATTTGGAGTAACTGTCCTACATTAGTGTAGTAGCGAGCCCGAAGGGCGAGCTTCTGGTGAGGCCGAAGGCCGAACTTTCGGCCCGCGAGGCCGAAGGCCGAGCGTATGGGGCGTGAGCCCGAAGGGCGAGCGCCTGGCGAGGCCGTAGGCCGAGCCGTATTAGTAACTTGCGAGGCCGAAGGCCGAGCTCCGACTTGAGAGTATTTTCCACGTCTCCAACTGGTCTCCATGGCAACTGCCCGCGATAACCAAAGCACCTACGAGTAGGGTTCCTTAACAAATGTGACTCAAAACCTTGGTACCATTCTGCCGGAACCACCTTTTTATGGCAGTAGGGTGAATCTGGTTTTGGAGGCTACAGTTTGTTTCTTTATTGTATTGAGAGTTTTAATGGGATTTCATACTTCTATTGGAGTTTTGAAATATTTTTTTTTAATGTTAAAGGTGTATTGTTATAGTTTAGTACTGCATAACGATAAATGCGGGCCGCATGCGGCCCGCACACTGCCCGAAAAACTAGTTTATAATATATAAAGCTCGATTACCACTGACTGACTCACTGACTGACTGACTGACATAAATGTTCTCCTAGAAGGAGTAGAGTAGGGTTAAAATGATGTATGGAAAAAATGTTCAGGAGGTTTTGGTGAGTATGAGAAAAATCGAAAATCAAAAAAATGACGCCTGCCAAGTAAAGATGGATAACACATCTCGAAAACGGTAAGAGATAGGTAGGGGGTGTTTGAACAAATGTCATAGGGAATCGGGAGAGCAGTAGAATGACACCTGTCAAAAATCCAAAATGGCGGATTTCAAGATGGCCGCCATACAAAATGGTCCGAGCCTGCTGAAGCGAGGCCTTTAGGCCGAGCTTCAGTAGGGGCGGAGCAGTTTGTATGGTGGCCGTCTTGAAATCCGACATTTTGGATGTGTCCCACGTGCTCCTATCGTTCTTTATACTGCATTTAGAGTGTTTTACCTTATATTTTCGACTGTATTAGGAGTTTTTGTGGGATTTTTGACTGAATTTGGAGTTAATGTCCTACATTAGTGAAGTAGCGAGCCCGAAGGGCGAGCTCCTGGTGAGGCCGAAGGCCGAACTTTCGGTCCGCGAGGCCGAAGGCCGAGCGTATGGTGCGTGAGCCCGAAGGGCGAGCGCTTGGCGAGGCCGTAGGCAGAGGCGTACTAATAACTTGCGAGGCCGAAGGCCGAGCTCCGACTTGAGAGTATTTTCTACATCTCCGACTGGTCTCCATGGCAACTGCCCGCGGTAACCGAAGCACCTACGAGTGGGGTTCCTTAACAAAAGTGACTCAGAACCTTGGTCCCATTCTGCCCGTACCACCTTTTTATGGCAGTAGGGTGAATTTGCTTTAGTGGCTACAGTATGGTTCTTTATTGTATTGAGAGTTTATATGGGATTTCATACTTCTATTGGAATTTTGAAATATTTTTTTTTTATGTAAAAGGAGTTTTGATATTGTTAAGTACTGCATAACGATAAATGCGGGCCGCATGCGGCCCGCACACTGCCCGAAAAACTAGTTATTATATTTATAATATATAAAGCTCGATTACCACTGACTGACTGACTGACTCACTGACATAAATGTTCTCCTAGAAGGAGCAGAGTAGGGTAAAAATGAAAAATAGCAAAAATGTTCGGAGGGTTTTGGTGAGTATGAGAAAAATCGAAAATCATTAAAAAGACGCCTGCCAAGTAAAGATGGATGACGTATCTCAAAAACGGTACGAGATAGGTAGGGGGTGTTTGAACAAATGTCATAGGGAATCGGGAGAGCAGTCGAATGACACCTGTCAAAAATCCAAAATGGCGGATTTCAAGATGGCCGCCATACAAAGTGATCCGAGCCTGCTGAAGCGAGGCCTTTAGGCCGAGCTTCAGTAGGGGCGGAGCAGTTTGTATGGTGGCCGTCTTGAAATCCGACAATTTGGATGTGACCCACGTGCTCCTATCATTCTTTATACTGCATTTGGAGTGATTTACCCTATATTTTCGACTGTATTAGGAGTTTTTGTGGGATTTTCGACTGAATTTGGAGTAACTGTCCTACATTAGTGAAGTTGCGAGCCCGAAGGGCGAGCTTCTGGTGAGGCCGAAGGCCGAACTTTCGGTCCGCGAGGCCGAAGGCCGAGCGTATGATGCGCGAGCCCGAAGGGCGAGTGCTTTGCGAGGCCGCAGGCCGAGCCGTGTTAGTAACTTGCGAGGCCGAAGGCCGAGCTCCGACTTGAGATTATTTTCCACATCTCCGACTGGTCTCCATAGCAACTGCCCGCGGTAACCGAAGCACCTACGAGTGGGGTTCCTTCACAAAAGTGACTCAGAACCTTGGTCCCATTCTGCCCGTACCACCTTTTTGTGGCAGTAGGGTGAATTTGCTTTAGTGGCTGCAGTATGGTTCTTTATTGTATTGAGAGTTTTTATGGGATTTCATACTTCCATTGGAGTTTTGAACATTCTTTTTCTTAAAGTATTAGGGGTTTATGTGAAATTTCCAAATGACTCAAGATAGATGCGGGCCGCATGCGGCCCGCACACTGCCCGAAAAACTAGTTATAATATATAAAGCTGGATTACCGTACACTGACTGACTGACTGACTGATTCACTGACTGACATCATTGTTCTCCCAGAAGGAGTCGAGTAGGAAGAAAGTAATGTATAGCAAAAATGTTCTAGGGGTTTGGGAGAGTATGGGAAAAATCCGAAAACTCAAAGATGACGTCTGCCAAGTAAAATTGGATGGCGTATCTCTGAAACGGTAAGAGATAGGTAGGGGGTGCTTGACCAAATGTCGTAGGGAATCGGGAGAGCAGTCGAATGACGTCTGTCAAAAATCCAAAATGGCGGATTTCAAAATGGCCGCCATACAAAATCCTTCGATCCCTCAAAAAAGTAGATGGTTCTACCGGAAAGAGTTGAGTACGGTTATAGTAATGTATTACGAAAATGACTAAGGGGTTTAGCTGAGTAGGGCAAAAATTAAAAACCCTAGAAATGACGCCTGCCAAGTAAAGCTGGACTACGTATCTCGAAAACGGTAAGAGATAGGTTGGGGGTGTTTGAACAAATGTCATAGGGAATCGGGAGAGCAGTCGAATGACACCTGTCAAATGTGCTTCTCTCATTCTTCATACATTATTTGGAGTATTTAACCTTACAATGTCAACTGTATTAGGAGTGTTTGTGGGAATTTCAACTCAATTTAGAGTAATTGTCCTACTGTCAGTGTAGCGAGCCCGAAGGGCGAGCTTTTGGTGAGGCCGAAGGCCGAACTTTCGGGCCGCGAGGCCGTAGGCCGAGTGGACGGTGCGCGAGCCCGCAGGGCGAGCGCTAGGCGAGGCCGCAGCTCGAGCCGTCTTAGTAACTTGCGAGGCCGAAGGCCGAGCTCAGACTTGCACCGATTTGGCTGAAAATCGATATATAGGTTGTTCTCGTCATCCTTATTCCAAATATGAAATTTTTATTTCGATGACGTCTGCCAAGTAAAAAAAGTTACTCCGATTTGGCTGAAACTCGATATTTATGTGGTTCTGGACGTCCTTATTCTAAATCAAAAATTTTTGTTTCGATGACGTCTGCCAAGTAAAAAAAGTTACTCCGATTTGGCTGAAACTCGATATTTAGGTGGTTCTGGGTGTCCTTATTCCAAATCTAAAATTTTTTTTCGATGACGTCTGCCAAGTAAAAAAAGTTACTCCGATTTGGCTAAAACTCGATATTTAGGTGGTTCTGGGGGTCCTTATTCCAAATCAAATTTTTTTTTTTTCGATGACGTCTGCCAAGTAAAAAAAAGTACTCCGATTTGGCTTAAATTTTATATCTAGGTTGTTCTGGACGTCCTTATTACATATATGAAAAATTTTTTTTCGATGACGTCTGCCAAGTGCAGATAAATCACGTATCTCGAAAACGGTAATAGATAGGTAGGGGGTTTTTGAAAATATGTCATAGGGAATAAGGAGAGCAGTCGAATGACATTTTGGATGTGTCTAACGTGCTCCTATCATTCTTAATACTGCATTTGGAGTGTTTTACCTTACATTTTCGACTGTATTAGGAGTTTTTGTGGGATTTTTGACTGAATTTGGAGTTAATGTCCTACATTAGTGAAGTAGCGAGCCCGAAGGGCGAGCTCCTGGTGAGGCCGAAGGCCGAACTTACGGTCCGCGAGGCCGAAGGCCGAGCGTGTGATGCGCGAGCCCGAAGGGCGAGCGCTTGGCGAGGCCGTAGGCCGAGCCGTATTAGTAACTTGCGAGGCCGAAGGCCGAGCTCCGACTTGAGAGTATTTTCCACATCACCGACTGGTCTCCATGGCAACTGCCTGTGGTAACCGAAGCACCTACGAGTGGGGTTCCATAACAAAAGTGATTAAGAACCTTGGTACGATTCTGCCTGTATCACCTTTTTATGGCAGTAGGGTGAAACTGCTTTAGTAGCTACAATATGGTTCTTTATTGTATTAAGAGTCTATATGGGTTTTCATACTTCTATTGGAGTTTTAAACATACTTTTTTCTAACGTATCAGCAGTTTTGATATAGTTTAGTACTGCATTACGATAAATGCGGGCCGCATGCGGCCCGCACACTGCCCGAAAAACTAGTAATATATATATATTTATTTATAATATATAAAGCTCGATTACCACTCACTGACTCATTGACATAAATGTTCTCCTAGAAGGAGGCGAGTAGGAGCAACGTGATGTATAGCGAAAATGTTCGGAAGGTTTTGGTGAGTATGAGAAAAATCGAAAATCATTAAAAAGACGCCTGCCAAGTAAAGATGAATGACGTATCTCGAAAACGGTACAAGATAGGTAGGGGGTGTTTGAAAAAATGTCATAGGGAATTGGAAGAGCAGTCGAATGACACCTGTCAAAAATCCAAAATGGCGGATTTCAAGATGGCCGCCATACAAAGTGATCCGAGCCTGCTGAAGCGAGGCCTTTAGGCCGAGCTTCAGTAGGGGCGGAGCAGTTTGTATGGTGGCCGTCTTGAAATCCGACATTTTGGATGTGTCTTACGTGCTCCTATCATTCTTTATACTGCATTTGGAGTGTTTTACCTTTATTTTCGACTGTATTAGGAGTTTTTGTGGGATTTTTGACTGAATTTGGAGTAACTGTCCTACTTTGCTGTATAGCGAGCCCGAAGGGCGAGCTTCTGGTGAGGCCGAAGGCCGAACTTTCGGCTCGCGAGGCCGAAGGCCGAGCGCATGGTGCGTGAGCCCGAAGGGCGAGCGCTTGGCGAGGCCGGAGGCCGAGCCGTGTTAGTAACTTGCGAGGCCGTAGGCCGAGCTCCGACTTGAGAGTATTTTCCACATCTCCGACTGGTCTCCATGGCAACTGCCCGCGGTAACCGAAGCACCTACGAGTGGGGTTCCTTAACAAAAGTGACTCAGAACCTTGGTACCATTCTGCCCGTACCACCTTTTTATGGCAGTAGGGTGAATCTGCTTTAGTGGCTACAGTATGGTTCTTTATTGTATGGAGAGTTTATTTGGGATTTCATACTTCTATTGGAGTTTTGAACATACTTTTTTTTAATGTCTCTGGTGTTTATTTGACAATTCCTACTGACTCAAGATAGATGCGGGCCGCATGCGGCCCGCACACTGCCCGAAATACTAGTTTATAATATATAAAGCTGGATTACCGTACACTGACTCACTGACTGACTGATTCACTGACTGACATGATTGTTCTCCCAGAAGGAGTCGAGTAGGAAGGAAGTCATGTATGGGAAAAGTGTAGAGGGGGTTAAGTCGAGTATGGGAAAAATCCGAAAACTCAAAGATGTCGTCTGCCAAGTAAAATTGGATAGCGTATCTCTGAAATGGTAAGAGATAGGTAGGGGGTGCTTGACCAAATGTCATAGGGAATCGGGAAAGCAGTTAAAAGGCATCTGTCAAAAATCCAAAATGGCGGATTTCAAAATGGCCGCCATACAAAATCAATCGATCCCTCAAAAAAGAAGCTGTTTCTACCAGAAAGAGTTGAGAACGGTTATAGTAATGTATTACGAAAATGACTAAGGGGTTTAGCTAAGTAGAGAAAAATTAAAAACCCCAGAAATGACGCCTGCCAAGTAAAGCTGGACTACGTATCTCGAAAACGGTAAGAGATAGGTTGGGGGTGTTTTAACAAATGTCATAGGGAATCGGGAGAGCAGTCTAATGACACCTGTCAAATGTGCTCCTCTCATTCTTTATACTGCATTTGGAGTGTTTTACCTTATGTTTTCGACCGAATTAGGAGTTTTTGTGGGATTTTGGACTGAATTTGGAGTTATAGTCCTATATCAGTGTAGTAGCGAGCCCGAAGGGCGAGCTCCTGGTGAGGCCGAAGGCCGAACTTTCGGTCCGCGAGGCCGAAGGCCGAGCGTATGATGCGCGAGCCCGAAGGGCGAGCGCTTGGCGAGGCCGCAGGCCGAGCTTTGTTGGTAACTTGCGAGGCCGAAGGCCGAGCTCCGACATGAGAGTTTTTTCCACGTCTCCGACTGGTCTCCATGGCAACTGCCCGCGGTAACCGAAGCACCTACGAGTGGGGTTCCATAACAAAAGTGACTCAGAACCTTGGTACCATTCTGCCCGAACCACCTTTTTATGGCAGAAGGGTGAATCTGGTTTGGTGGCTACAGTTTGGTTCTTTATTGTATTGAGAGTTTATATGGGATTTCATACTTCTATTGGAGTTTTGGAAATTACTTTTTTTTAATGTATAACGTGCTTTTATGACAATTCCTACTGACTCAAGATAGATGCGGGCCGCATGCGGCCCGCACACTGCCCGAAATACTAGTTATTTATAATATATAAAGCTCGATTACCACTGACTGACTGACTGACTCACTGACATAAATGTTCTCCTAGAAGGAGCAGAGTAGGGTAAAAATGAAGAATAGCAAAAATGTTCGGAGGGTTTTGGTGAGTATGAGAAAAATCGAAAATCATTAAAAAGACGCCTGCCAAGTAAAGATGGATGACGTATCTCAAAAACGGTACGAGATAGGTAGGGGGTGTTTGAACAAATGTCATAGGGAATCGGGAGAGCAGTCGAATGACACCTGTCAAAAATCCAAAATGGCGGATTTCAAGATGGCCGCCATACAAAGTGATCCGAGCCTGCTGAAGCGAGGCCTTTAGGCCGAGCTTCAGTAGGGGCGGAGCAGTTTGTATGGTGGCCGTCTTGAAATCCGACAATTTGGATGTGACCCACGTGCTCCTATCATTCTTTATACTGCATTTGGAGTGATTTACCCTATATTTTCGACTGTATTAGGAGTTTTTGTGGGATTTTCGACTGAATTTGGAGTAACTGTCCTACATTAGTGAAGTTGCGAGCCCGAAGGGCGAGCTTCTGGTGAGGCCGAAGGCCGAACTTTCGGTCCGCGAGGCCGAAGGCCGAGCGTATGATGCGCGAGCCCGAAGGGCGAGTGCTTTGCGAGGCCGCAGGCCGAGCCGTGTTAGTAACTTGCGAGGCCGAAGGCCGAGCTCCGACTTGAGATTATTTTCCACATCTCCGACTGGTCTCCATAGCAACTGCCCGCGGTAACCGAAGCACCTACGAGTGGGGTTCCTTCACAAAAGTGACTCAGAACCTTGGTCCCATTCTGCCCGTACCACCTTTTTGTGGCAGTAGGGTGAATTTGCTTTAGTGGCTGCAGTATGGTTCTTTATTGTATTGAGAGTTTTTATGGGATTTCATACTTCCATTGGAGTTTTGAACATTCTTTTTCTTAAAGTATTAGGGGTTTATGTGAAATTTCCAAATGACTCAAGATAGATGCGGGCCGCATGCGGCCCGCACACTGCCCGAAAAACTAGTTTATAATATATAAGGCTCGATTACCACTGACTGACTCACTGACTCACTGACATAAATGTTCTCCTAGAAGGAGCAGAGTAGGGTAAAAATGAAGTATGGCAAAAATGTTCGGCGGGTTTAGGTGAGTATGAGAAAAATCGAAAATCATTAAAAAGACGCCTGCCAAGTAAAGATGAATGACATATCTCAAAAACGGTACAAGATAGGTAGAGGGTGTTTGAACAAATGTCATAGGGAATTGGGAGAGCAGTCGGATGACATCTGTCAAAAATCCAAAATGGTGGATTTCAAGATGGCCGCCATACAAAGTGATCCGAGCCTGCTGAAGCGAGGCCGTTAGGCCGAGCTTCAGTAGAGGCGGAGCAGTTTGTATGGTGGCTGTCTTGAAATCCGACATTTTGGATGTGACCCACGTGCTCCTATCATTCTTTATACTGCATTTGGAGTGTTTTACCTAATATTTTCGACTGTATTAGGAGTTTTTGTGGGATTTTTGACTAAATTTGGAGTTACTGTCCTACATAAGTGAAGTAGCGAGCCCGAAGGGCGAGCTTCTGGTGAGGCCGAAGGCCGAACTTTCGGTCCGCGAGGCCGAAGGCCGAGCGTATGATGCGTGAGCCCGAAGGGCGAGCGCCTGGCGAGGCCGTAGGCCGAGCCGTATTAGTAACTTGCGAGGCCGAAGGCCGAGCTCCGACTTGAGAGTATTTTCCACATCTCCGACTGGTCTCCATGGCAACTGCCTGCGGTAACCGCAGCAACTACGAGTGGGGTTCCTTAACAAAAGTGACTCAGAACCTTGGTACCATTCTGCCCGTACCACCTTTTTATGGCAGTAGGGTGAATCTGCTTTAGTGGCTACAGTATGGTTCTTTATTGTATTGAGAGTTTATATGGGATTTCATTCTTCTATTGGAGTTTTGAACATACTTTTTTACAACGTATCATGAGTTTTGATATAGTTTAGTACTGCATAACGATAAATGCGGGCCGCATGCGGCCCGCACACTGCCCGAAAAACTAGTTATTTATAATATATAAAGCTGGATTACCGTACACTGACTCACTCACTGACTGACATAATTGTTCTCCCAGAAGGAGTCGAGTAGGAAGAAAGTAATGTATAGCAAAAATGTTCTGGGGGTTTGTGTGAGTATGGGAAAAATCTGAAAACTCAAAGATGACGTCTGCCAAGTAAAATTGGATGGCGTATCTCTGAAACGGTAAGAGATAGGTAGGGGGTGTTTGACCAAATGTCATAGGGAATCAGGAGAGCAGTCGGATGACATTTGTCAAAAATCCAAAATGGCGGATTTCAAAATGGCCGCCATACAAAATCCTTCGATCCCTCAAAAAAGTAGCTGGTTCTACCAGATAGAGTTGAGTACGGTTAAAGTAATGTATTACGAAAATGACTAAGGGGTTTAGCTGAGTAGGGGAAAAATTAAAAACCCTAGAAATGACGCCTGCCAAGTAAAATTGGACTACGTATCTCGAAAACGGTAAGAGATAGGTTGGGGGTGTTTGAACAAATGTCATAGGGAATCGGGAGAGCAGTCGAATGACACCTGTCAAATGTGCTACTCTCATTCTTCATACATTATTTGGAGTATTTAACCTTACAATGTCGACTGTATTAAGAGTGTTTGTGGAAATTTCAACTCAATTTAGAGTAATTGTCCTACTGTCAGTGTAGCGAGCCCGAAGGGCGAGCTTTTGTTGAGGCCGAAGGCCGAACATTCGGGCCGCGAGGCCGTAGGCCGAGTGGACGGTGCGCGAGCCCGCAGGGCGAGCGCTAGGCAAGGCCGCAGGTCGAGCCGTCTTAGTAACTTGCGAGGCCGAAGGCCGAGCTCAGACTTGCACCGATTTGGCTGAAAATCGATATTTATGTGGTTCTGGACGTCCTTATTCTAAATCAAAAATTTTTGTTTCGATGACGTCTGCCAAGTAAAAAAAGTTACTCCGATTTGGCTGAAACTCGATATTTAGGTGGTTCTGGGTGTCCTTATTCCAAATCTAAAATTTTTTTTCGATGACGTCTGCCAAGTAAAACAAGTTACTCCGATTTGGCTGAAACTCGATATTTAGGTGGTTCTGGGTATCCTTATTCCAAATCAAAAATTTTTTTTCAATGACGTCTGCCAAGTAAAAAAAAGTACTCCGATTTGGCTTAAATTTTATATCTAGGTTGTTCTGGACGTCGTTATTCCAAATATGAATTTTTTTTTTCGATGACGTCTGCCAAGTGCAGATAAATCACGTATCCCGAAAACGGTAATAGATAGGTAGAAGGTTTTTGAAAATATGTCATAGGGAATAAGGAGAGCAGTCGAATGACATTTTGGATGTGTCTTACGTGCTCCTATCATTCTTTATACTGCATTTGGAGTGTTTTACCTTTATTTTCGACTGTATTAGGAGTTTTTGTGGGATTTTTGACTGAATTTGGAGTTACTGTCCTACGTTAGTGTATAGCGAGCCCGAAGGGCGAGCTCCTGGTGAGGCCGAAGGCCGAACTTTCGGCTCGCGAGGCCGAAGGCCGAGCGTATGGTGCGTGAGCCCGAAGGGCGAGCGCTTGGCGAGGCCGCAGGCCGAGCCGTGTAAGTAACTTGCGAGGCCGAAGGCCGAGCACCGACTTGAGAGTATTTTCCACATATCCGACTGGTCTCCATGGCAACTGCCCGCGGTAACCGAAGCACCTACGAGTGGGGTTCCTTAACAAAAGTGACTTAGAACCTTGGTACCATTCTGCCCGTACCACCTTTTTATGTCAGTAGGGTGAATCTGGTTTGGTGGCTACAGTTGGGTTCTTTTTTGTATTAAGAGTTTATATGGGATTTCATACTTTTTTTAAATTTTGTACTTATTTTTTAAGTGTACAAGGTGTTATCGTATTGTTAAGTACTGAATAACGATAAATGCGGGCCGCATGCGGCCCGCACACTGCCCGAATAACTAGTTATAATATATAAAGCTGGATTACCGTACACTGACTGACTGACTGACTGATTCACTGACTGACATCATTGTTCTCCCAGAAGGAGTCGAGAAGGAAGAAAGTGATGTATGGGAAAAGTGTAGAGGAGGTTTAGGGGAGTATGGGAAAAATCCGAAAACTCAAAGATGACGTCTGCCAAGTAAAATTGGATGGCGTATCTCTGAAACGGTAAGAGATAGGTAGGGGGTGCTTGACCAAATGTCATAGGGAATCGGGAGAGCAGTCGGATGACATCTGTCAAAAATCCAAAATGGCGGATTTCAAAATGGCCGCCATACAAAATCCTTCGATCCCTCAAAAAAGTAGCTGGTTCTACCAGAAAGAGTTGAGTACGGTTATAGTAATGTATTACGAAAATGACAAAGGGGCTTAGCTGAGTAGGGAAAAAATTAAAAACCCTAGAAATGACGCCTGCCAAGTAAAGCTGGACTACGTATCTCGAAAATGGTAAGAGATAGGTTGGGGGTGTTTGAACAAATGTCATAGGGAATCGGGAGAGCAGTCGAATGACACCTGTCAAACGTGCTCCTCTCATTCTTTATACTGCATACTACTCAGACTTGCACCGATTTGGCTGAAAATCGATATATAGGTTTTTCTCGTCATCCTTATTCCAAATATGAAATTTTTATTTCGATGACGTCTGCCAAGTAAAAAAAGTTACTCCGATTTGGCTGAAACTCGATATTTATGTGGTTCTGGACGTCCTTATTCTAAATCAAAAATTTTTGTTTCGATGACGTCTGCCAAGTAAAAAAAGTTACTCCGATTTGGCTGAAACTCGATATTTAGGTGGTTCTGGGTGTCCTTATTCCAAATCCAAAATTTTTTTTTCGATGACGTCTGCCAATTAAAACAAGTTACTCCGATTTGGCTGAAACTCGATATTTAGGTGGTTCTGGGTGTCCTTATTCCAAATCAAAATTTTTTTTTTCGATGACGTCTGCCAAGTAAAAAAAAGTACTCCGATTTGGCTTAAATTTTATATCTAGGTTGTTTTGGACGTCCTTATTCCAAATATGAATTTTTTTTTCGATGACGTCTGCCAAGTGCAGATAAATCACGTATCTCGAAAACGGTAATAAATAGGTAAGGGGTTTTTGAAAATATGTCATAGGGAATAAGGAGAGCAGTCGAATGACATTTTGGATGTGTCTTACGTGCTCCTATCATTCTTTATACTGCATTTGGAGTGTTTTTCCTTAATTTTCGACTGTATTAGGAGTTTTTGTGGGATTTTTGACTGAATTTAGAGTTACTGTCCAACTTTAGTGTATAGCGAGCCCGAAGGGCGAGTTCCCGGTGAGGCCGAAGGCCGAACCTTTGGCTCGCGAGGCCGAAGGCCGAGCGTAGGGTGCGTGAGCCCGAAGGGCGAGCGCTTGGCGAGGCCGCAGGCCGAGCCGTGTTAGTAACTTGCGAGGCCGAAGGCCGAGCTCCGACTTGAGAGTTTTATCCACGTCTCCGACTGGTCTCCATGGCAACTGCCCGCGGTTAACGAAGCACCTACGAGTGGGGTTCCTTTACAAAAGTGACTCAGAACCTTGGTACCATTTTGCCCGTACCACCTTTTTATGGCAGTAGGGTGAATCTGCTTTAGTGGCTACAGTATGGTTCTTTATTGTATGAAGAGTTTATTTGGGATTTCATACTTCTATTGGAGTTTTGAACTTATTTTTTTTTTAAATGTATAAGGGGTTAAGGTAAAGTTTAGTACTGCATAACTATAAATGCGGGCCGCATGCGGCCCGCACACTGCCCGAAATACTAGTTATAATATATAAAGCTGGATTACCGTACACTGACTGACTGACTGACTGACTGACTGATTCACTGACTGACATCATTGTTCTCCCAGAAGGAGTCGAGAAGGAAGAAAGTGATGTATGGGAAAAGTGTAGAGGAGGTTTAGGGGAGTATGGGAAAAATCCGAAAACTCAAAGATGACGTCTGCCAAGTAAAATTGGATGGCGTATCTCTGAAACGGTAAGAGATAGGTAGGGGGTGCTTGACCAAATGTCATAGGGAATCGGGAGAGCAGTCGGATGACATCTGTCAAAAATCCAAAATGGCGGATTTCAAAATGGCCGCCATACAAAATCCTTCGATCCCTCAAAAAAGTAGCTGGTTCTACCAGAAAGAGTTGAGTACGGTTATAGTAATGTATTACGAAAATGACAAAGGGGCTTAGCTGAGTAGGGAAAAAATTAAAAACCCTAGAAATGACGCCTGCCAAGTAAAGCTGGACTACGTATCTCGAAAATGGTAAGAGATAGGTTGGGGGTGTTTGAACAAATGTCATAGGGAATCGGGAGAGCAGTCGAATGACACCTGTCAAACGTGCTCCTCTCATTCTTTATACTGCATTTGGAGTGTTTTACCTCATATTTTCGACTGTATTAGGAGTTTTTGTAGGTTTTTTGACTGAATTTGGAGTTACTGTTCTACGTTATTGTAGAAGCGAGCCCGAAGGGCGACCTCCTGGTGAGGCCGAAGGCCGAACTTTCGGCTCGTGAGGCCGAAGGCCGAGCGTATGGTGCGTGAGCCCGAAGGGCGAGCGCTTGGCGAGGCCGCAGGCCGAGCCGTGTTAGTAACTTGCGAGGCCGAAGGCCGAGCTCCGAATTGGGAGTAATTGCCTTGTCTCCGACTGGTCTCCATGGCAACTGCCCGCGGTATCCGAAGCACCTACGAGTGGGGTTCCTTAACAAAAGTGACTCAGAACCTTGGTACCATTCTGCCCGTACCACCTTTTTATGGCAGTAGGGTGAATCTGCTTTAGTGGCTACAGTATGGATCTTTATTGTATAGAGAGTTTATTTGGGATTTCATACTTCTATTGGAGTTTTGAACTTATTTTTTTTAAATGTATAAGGGGTTAAGGTTAAGTTTAGTACTGTATAACGATAAATGCGGGCCGCATGCGGCCCGCACACTGCCCGAAATACTAGTTAATAATATATAAAGCTCGATTACCACTCACTGACTGACTCACTGACTGACATAAATGTTCTCCTAGAAGGAGACGAGTAGGAGCAAAGTGATGTATGGCAAAAATGTTCGGGGGGTTTTGGTGAGTATGAGAAAAATCGAAAATCATTAAAAAGACGCCTGCCAAGTAATGATGGATGACGTATCTCAAAAACGGTACAAGATAGGTAGGGGGTATTTGAACAAATGTCATAGGGAATCGGAAGAGCAGTCGAATGACACCTGTCAAAAATCCAAAATGGCGGATTTCAAGATGGCCGCCATACAAAGTGATCCGAGCCTGCTGAAGCGAGGCCTTTAGGCCGAGCTTCAGTAGGGGCGGAGCAGTTTGTATGGTGGCCGTCTTGAAATCCGACATTTTGGATGTGTCTTACGTGCTCCTATCATTCTTTATACTGCATTTGGAGTGTTTTTCCTTAATTTTCGACTGTATTAGGAGTTTTTGTGGGATTTTTGACTAAATTTGGAGTTACTGTCCTACATAAGTGAAGTAGCGAGCCCGAAGGGCGAGCTCCTGGTGAGGCCGAAGGCCGAACATTCGGTCCGCGAGGCCGAAGGCCGAGCGTATGATACGCGAGCCCGAAGGGCGAGCGCTTGGCGAGGCCGCAGGCCGAGCCGTTTTGGTAACTTGCGAGGCCGAAGGCCGAGCTCCGACTTGAGACTTTTTTCCACGTCTCCGAATGGTCTCCATGGCAACTGCCCTAGGTAAGCGAAGCACCTACGAGTGGGGTTCTTTAACAAAAGTGACTCAGAATCTTGGTACCATTCTGCCCGTACCACTTTTTTATGGCAGTAGGGTGAATCTGGTTTGGTGACTACAGTATGGTTCTTTATTGTATGGAGAGTTTGTTTGGGATTTCTTACTTTTATTGGAGTTTTGAAATATTTTTTTTTAAATGTATAAGGGGTTAAGGTAAAGTGTAGTACTGCATAACGATAAATGCGGGCCGCATGCGGCCCGCACACTGCCCGAAAAACTAGTTTATATTATATAAAGCTCGATTACCACTGACTGATTGACATAAATGTTCTCCTAGAAGGAGACGAGTAGGAACAACGTGATGTATGGCAAAAGTGTTCGGGTGGTTTCGGTGAGTATGAGAAAAATCGAAAATCATAAAAATGACGCCTGCCAAGTAAAGATGGATGACGTATCTCGAAAACGGTGCAAGATGGGTAGGGGGTGTTTGAACAAATGTCATAGGGAATAGGGAGAGCAGTCGAATGACACCTGTCAAAAATCCAAAATGGCGGATTTCAAGATGGCCGCCATACAAAATGATCCGAGCCTGCTGAAGCGAGGCCGTTAGGCCGAGCTTCAGTAGGGGCGGAGCAGTTTGTATGGTGGCTGTCTTGAAATCCGACATTTTGGATGTGACCCACATGCTCCTATCATTCTTTATACTGCATTTGGAGTGTTTTACCTTATATTTTCGACTGTATTAGGAGTTTTTGTGGGATTTTTGACTGAATTTGGAGTAACTGTCCTACATAAGTGTAGTAGCGAGCCCGAAGGGCGAGCTCCTGGTGAGGCCGGAGGCCGAACTTTCGGTCCGCGAGGCCGAAGGCCGAGCGTATGATGCGCGAGCCCGTAGGGCGAGCGCTTGGCGAGGCCGCAGGCCGAGCCGTGTTGGTAACTTGCGAGGCCGAAGGCCGAGCTCCGACTTGAGAGTTTTTTCCAAGTCTCCGACTGGTCTCCATGGCAACTGCCCGCGGTAAGCAAAGCACCTACGAGTGGGTGAGCACCGACTTGAGAGTATTTTCCACATATCCGACTGGTCTCCATGGCAACTGCCCGCGGTAACCGAAGCACCTACGAGTGGGGTTCCTTAACAAAAGTGACTTAGAACCTTGGTACCATTCTGCCCGTACCACCTTTTTATGTCAGTAGGGTGAATCTGGTTTGGTGGCTACAGTTGGGTTCTTTTTTGTATTAAGAGTTTATATGGGATTTCATACTTTTTTTAAATTTTGTACTTATTTTTTAAGTGTACAAGGTGTTATCGTATTGTTAAGTACTGAATAACGATAAATGCGGGCCGCATGCGGCCCGCACACTGCCCGAATAACTAGTTTATAATATATAAAGCTGGATTACCGTACACTGACTGACTGACTGACTGACTGACTGACTGACTGACTGACATCATTGTTCTCCCAGAAGGAGTCGAGTAGGAAGAAAGTAATGTATGGGAAAAGTGTAGAGGGGGTTTGTGTGAGTATGGGAAAAATCCGAAAACTCAAAGAAGTCGTCTGCCAAGTAAAATTGGATAGCGTATCTCTGAAACGGTAAGAGATAGGTAGGGGGTGCTTGACCAAATGTCATAGGGAATCGGGAAAGCAGTCGGATGACACCTGTCAAAAATCCAAAATGGCGGATTTCAAAATGGCCGCCATACAAAATCCTTCGATCCCTCAAAAAAGTAGCTGGTTCTACCAGAAAGAGTAGAGTACGGTTATAGTAATGTATTACGAAAATGACTAACGGGTTCAGCTGAGTAGGGAAAAAATTAAAAACCCTAGAAATGACGCCTGCCAAGTAAAGCTGGACTACGTATCTCGAAAACGGTAAGAGATAGGTTGGGGGTGTTTGAACAAATGTCATAGGCAATCAGGAGAGCAGTCGAATGACACCTGTCAAATGTGCTACTCTCATTCTTCATACATTATTTGGAGTATTTGACTTAACAATGTCGACTGTATTAGGAGTTTTTGTGGGATTTTCAACTGAATTTAGAGTAATTGTCCTACTGTCAGTGTAGCGAGCCCGAAGGGCGAGCTTTTGGTGAGGCCGAAGGCCGAACTTTCGGGCCACGAGGCCGTAGGCCGAGTGGACGGTGCGCGAGGCCGCAGGTCGAGCCGTGTTAGTAACTTGCGAGGCCGAAGGCCGAGCTCAGACTTGCACCGATTTGGCTGAAAATCGATATATAGGTTGTTCTCGTCATCCTTATTCCAAATATGAAATTTTTAATTCGATGACGTCTGCCAAGTAAAAAAAGTTACTCCGATTTGGCTGAAACTCGATATTTAGGTGGTTCTGGGTGTCCTTATTCCAAATCTAAAAATTTTTCTTCGATGACGTCTGCCAAGTAAAAAAAGTTACTCCGATTTGGCTGAAACTCGATATTTAGGTGGTTCTGGGTGCCCTTATTCCAAATCTAAAATATTTTTTTCGATGACGTCTGCCAAGTATAAAAACGTACTCCGATTTGGCTTAAATTTTATATCTAGGTTGTTCTGGACGTCCTTATTCCAAATATGAAATTATTTTTCGATGACGTCTGCCAAGTGCAGATAAATCACGTATCTCGAAAACGGTAATAGATAAGTAGGGGGTTTTTGAAAAATGTCATAGGGAATAAGGAGAGCAATCGAATGACATTTTGGATGTGTCACACGTGCTCCTCTCATTCTTTATACTGCATTTGGAGTGTTTAACCTCATATTTTCGACTGTATTAGGAGTTTTTGTAGGTTTTTTGACTGAATTTGGAGTTACTGTTCTACGTTATTGTAGTAGCGAGCCCGAAGGGCGAGCTCCTGGTGAGGCCGAAGGCCGAACTTTCGATTCGCGAGGCCGAAGGCCGAGCCGTATTAGCAACTTGCGAGGCCGAAGGCCGAGATCCGAACTGAGAGTATTTTCCACGACTCCTACTGGTCTCCAAGGCAACTGCCCGCGATAACCGAAGCACCTACGAGTGGGGTTCCTTAGCAAAAGTGACTCAGAACCTTGGTCCGATTCTGCCCGTACCACCTTTTTATGGCAGTAGGGTGAATATGCTTTAGTGTCTACAGTATGGTTCGTTATTGTATGGAGAGTTTATTTGGGATTTCATATTTTAATTGTAGTTTTGAAATTTTTTTTTTTAAATGTATAAGGGGTTCAGGTAAAGTTTAGTACTGCATAACGATAAATGCGGGCCGCATGCGGCCCGCACACTGCCCGAAAAACTAGTTAATAATATATAAAGCTCGATTACCACTCACTGACTGACTGACTGACTGATTGACATAAATGTTCTCCTAGAAGGAGACGAGTAGGGCTAAAATGATGTATGGCAAAAATGTTCGGGGGGTTTTGGTGAGTATGAGAAAAATCGAAAATCATAAAAAAGACGCCTGCCAAGTAAAGATGGATAACGTATCTCGAAAACGGTAAGAGATGGGTTAGAGGTGTTTGAACAAATGTCATAGGGAATCGGGAGAGCAGTCGAATGACACCTGTCAAAAATCCAAAATGGCGGATTTCAAGATGGCCGCCATACAAAGTGATCCGAGCCTGCTGAAGCGAGGCCGTTAGGCCGAGCTTCAGTAGGGGCGGAGCAGTTTGTATGGCGGCCGTCTTGAAATCCGACATTTTGGATGTGTCACACGTGCTCCTATCATTCTTTATACTGCATTTGGAGTGTTTTACCTACATTTTCGACTGTATTAGGAGTTTTTGTGGGATTTTTGACTGAATTTGGAGTTACTGTCCAACATTAGTGTATAGCGAGCCCGAAGGGCGAGCTCCTGGTGAGGCCGAAGGCCGAACTTTCGGTCCGCGAGGCCGAAGGCCGAGCGTATGGTGCGTGAGCCCGAAGGGCGAACGCTTGGCGAGGCCGTAGGCCGAGCCGTATTAGTAACTTGCGAGGCCGAAGGCCGAGCTCCGACTTGAGAGTTTTTTTCACGTCTCCGACTGGTCTCCATGGCAACTGCCCGCGGTAACCGAAGCACCTACGAGTGGGGTTTCTTAACAAAAGTGACTCAGAACCTTGGTACCATTCTGCCCGTACCACCTTTTTATGGCAGTAGGGTGAATTTGCTTTAGTGGCTACAGTATGGATCTTTATTGTATGGAGAGTTTATTTGGGATTTCATACTTCTATTGGAATTTTGAACTTATTTTTTTTAAATGTATAATGGGTTAAGGTATAGTTTAGTACTGCATAACGATAAATGCGGGCCGCATGCGGCCCGCACACTGCCCGAAAAACTAGTTATTTATTTATAATATATAAGGCTCGATTACCACTCACTGACTGACTGACTGATTGACATAAATGTTCTCCTAGAAGGAGCAGAGTAGGGTTAAAATTATGTATGGCAAAAATGTTTGGGGGGTTTTGGTGAGTATGAGAAAAATCTAAAATCATAAAAATGACGCCTGCCAAGTAAAGATGAATGACATATCTCAAAAACGGTACAAGATAGGTAGGGATTGTTTGAACAAATGTCATAGGGAATCGGGAGAGCAGCCGGATGACATCTGTCAAAAATCCAAAATGGCGGATTTCAAGATGGCCGCCATACAAATTGATCCGATCCTGCTGAAGCGAGGCCGTTAGGCCGAGGTTCAGTAGGGGCGGAGCAGTTTGTATGGGGGCCTTCTTGAAATCCGCCATTTTGGATTTGTCCCAGGTGCTCCTATCATTCTTTATACTGCATTTGGAGTGTATTACCTTATATTATCGACTGTATTAGGAGTTTTTGTGGGATTTTTGTCTGAATTTGGAGTTACTGTCCTACATAAGTGTAGTAGCGAGCCCGAAGGGCGAGCTCCTGGTGAGGCCGAAGGGCGAACTTTCGGTCCGCGAGGCTGAGCGTATGATGCGCGAGCCCGAAGGGCGAGCGCTTAGCGAGGCCGCAGGCCGAGCCGTGTTGGTAACTTGCGAGGCCGAAGGCCGAGCTCCGACTTGAGAGTTTTTTCCACGTCTCCGACTGGTCTCCATGGCAACTGCCCGCGGTAAGCGAAGCACCTACGAGTGGGGTTCCTTAACAAAAGTGACTCAGAACCTTGGTCCCATTCTGCCCGTACCACCTTTTTATGGCAGTAGGGTGAACCTGTTTTAGTGGCTACAGTATTGTTCTTTATTGTATTGAGAGTTAATATGGGATTTCATACTTCTAATGGAGTTTTGATCATACTTTTTTTTTAATGTATAAGGTGTTTTGATATTGTTCAAACTTGCACAACGATAAATGCGGGCCGCATGCGGCCCGCACACTGCCCGAAAAACTAGTTATTTATAATATATAAAGCTGGATTACCGTACACTGACTCACTGACTGATTCACTGACTGACATCATTGTTCTCCCAGAAGGAGTCGAGAAGGAAGAAAGTGATGTATGGGAAAAGTGTAGAGAGGGTTTGGGGGAGTATGGGAAAAATCCGAAAACTCAAAGATGTCGTCTGCCAAGTAAAGTTGGTTAGCGTATCTCGGAAACGGTAAGAGATAGGTAGGGGGTGCTTGACCAAATGTCATAGGGAATTGGGAGAGCAGTCGAATGACATCTGTCAAAAATCCAAAATGGCGGATTTCAAAATGGCCGCCATACAAAATCCTTCGATCCCTCAAAAAAGTAGCTGGTTCTACCAGAAAGAGTTGAGTACGGTTATAGTAATGTATTACGAAAATGACTAAGGGGTTTAGCTGAGTAGGGGAAAAATTAAAAACCCTAGAAATGACGCCTGCCAAGTAAAGCTGGACTACGTATCTCGAAAACGGTAAGAGATAGGTTGGGGGTGTTTGAACAAATGTCATAGGGAATCGGGAGAGCAGTCAAATGACACCTGTCAAATGTGCTACTCTCATTCTTCATACATTATTTGGAGTATTTAACCTAACAATGTCGACTGTATTAGGAGTGTTTGTGGGAATTTCAACTCAATTTAGAGTAATTGTCCTACTGTCAGTGTGGCGAGCCCGAAGGGCGAGCTTTTGGTGAGGCCGAAGGCCGAACTTTCGGGCCGCGAGGCCGTAGGCCGAGCGGATGGTGCGCGAGGCCGCAGGCCAAGCCGTGTTAGTAACTTGCGAGGCCGAAGGCCGAGCTCAGACTTGCACCGATTTGGCTGAAAATCGATATATAGGTTGTTCTTGTCATCCTTATTCCAAATATGAAATTTTTATTTCGATGACGTCTGCCAATTAAAAAAAGTTACTCCGATTTGGCTGAAACTCGATATTTAGGTGGTTCTGGGTGTCCTTATTCCAAATCTAAAATTTTTTTTTCGATGACGTCTGCCAAGTAAAACAAGTTACTCCGATTTGGCTGAAACTCGATATTTAGGTGGTTCTGGGTGTCCTTATTCCAAATCAAAAATTATTTTTTCGATGACGTCTGCCAAGTAAAAAAAAATTCTCCGATTTGGCTTAAATTTTATATCTAGGTTGTTCTGGACGTCCTTATTCCAAATATGATTTTTTTTTTTCGATGACGTCTGCCAAGTGCAGATAAATCACGTATCTCGAAAACGGTAATAGATAGGTAGAGGGTTTTTGAAAAAATGTCATAGGGAATAAGGAGAGCAGTCGAATGACATTTTGGATGTGTCTTACGTGTTCCTATCATTCTTTATACTGCATTTGGAGTGTTTTTCCTTAATTTTCAAATGTATTAGGAGTTTTTGTGGGATTTTTGACTGAATTTGGAGTTACTGTCCAACTTTTGTGTATAGCGAGCCCGAAGGGCGAGCTCCTGGTGAGGCCGAAGGCCGAACTTTCAGTCCGCGAGGCCGAAGGCCGAGCGTGTGATGCGCGAGCCCGAAGGGCGAGCGCCTGGCGAGGCCGTAGGCCGAGCCGTATTAGTAACTTGCGAGGCCGAAGGCCGAGCTCCGACTTGAGAGTATTTTCCACATATCCGACTTGTCTCCATGGCAACTGCCTGCGGTAACCGCAGCACCTACGAGTGGGGTTCCTTAACAAAAGTGACTCAGAACCTTGGTCCCATTCTGCCCGTACCACCTTTTTATGGCAGTAGGGTGAATCTGTTTTAGTGGCTACAGTATTGTTCTTTATTGTATTGAGAGTTAATATGGGATTTCATACTGTTATGGAGTTTTGTTTTTTTTTTTAAATGTATAAGGAGTTACGGTATTATTTAGTACTGCATAACGATAAATGCGGGCCGCATGCGGCCCGCACACTGCCCGAAATACTAGTTATAATATATAAAGCTGGATTACCGTACACTGACTGACTGACTGACTGATTCACTGACTGACATCATTGTTCTCCCAGAAGGAGTCGAGTAGGAAGAAAGTAATGTATAGCAAAAATGTTCTAGGGGTTTGGGAGAGTATGGGAAAAATCCGAAAACTCAAAGATGACGTCTGCCAAGTAAAATTGGATGGCGTATCTCTGAAACGGTAAGAGATAGGTAGGGGGTGCTTGACCAAATGTCGTAGGGAATCGGGAGAGCAGTCGAATGACGTCTGTCAAAAATCCAAAATGGCGGATTTCAAAATGGCCGCCATACAAAATCCTTCGATCCCTCAAAAAAGTAGATGGTTCTACCGGAAAGAGTTGAGTACGGTTATAGTAATGTATTACGAAAATGACTAAGGGGTTTAGCTGAGTAGGGCAAAAATTAAAAACCCTAGAAATGACGCCTGCCAAGTAAAGCTGGACTACGTATCTCGAAAACGGTAAGAGATAGGTTGGGGGTGTTTGAACAAATGTCATAGGGAATCGGGAGAGCAGTCGAATGACACCTGTCAAATGTGCTTCTCTCATTCTTCATACATTATTTGGAGTATTTAACCTTACAATGTCAACTGTATTAGGAGTGTTTGTGGGAATTTCAACTCAATTTAGAGTAATTGTCCTACTGTCAGTGTAGCGAGCCCGAAGGGCGAGCTTTTGGTGAGGCCGAAGGCCGAACTTTCGGGCCGCGAGGCCGTAGGCCGAGTGGACGGTGCGCGAGCCCGCAGGGCGAGCGCTAGGCGAGGCCGCAGCTCGAGCCGTCTTAGTAACTTGCGAGGCCGAAGGCCGAGCTCAGACTTGCACCGATTTGGCTGAAAATCGATATATAGGTTGTTCTCGTCATCCTTATTCCAAATATGAAATTTTTATTTCGATGACGTCTGCCAAGTAAAAAAAGTTACTCCGATTTGGCTGAAACTCGATATTTATGTGGTTCTGGACGTCCTTATTCTAAATCAAAAATTTTTGTTTCGATGACGTCTGCCAAGTAAAAAAAGTTACTCCGATTTGGCTGAAACTCGATATTTAGGTGGTTCTGGGTGTCCTTATTCCAAATCTAAAATTTTTTTTCGATGACGTCTGCCAAGTAAAAAAAGTTACTCCGATTTGGCTAAAACTCGATATTTAGGTGGTTCTGGGGGTCCTTATTCCAAATCAAATTTTTTTTTTTTCGATGACGTCTGCCAAGTAAAAAAAAGTACTCCGATTTGGCTTAAATTTTATATCTAGGTTGTTCTGGACGTCCTTATTACATATATGAAAAATTTTTTTTCGATGACGTCTGCCAAGTGCAGATAAATCACGTATCTCGAAAACGGTAATAGATAGGTAGGGGGTTTTTGAAAATATGTCATAGGGAATAAGGAGAGCAGTCGAATGACATTTTGGATGTGTCTAACGTGCTCCTATCATTCTTAATACTGCATTTGGAGTGTTTTACCTTACATTTTCGACTGTATTAGGAGTTTTTGTGGGATTTTTGACTGAATTTGGAGTTAATGTCCTACATTAGTGAAGTAGCGAGCCCGAAGGGCGAGCTCCTGGTGAGGCCGAAGGCCGAACTTACGGTCCGCGAGGCCGAAGGCCGAGCGTGTGATGCGCGAGCCCGAAGGGCGAGCGCTTGGCGAGGCCGTAGGCCGAGCCGTATTAGTAACTTGCGAGGCCGAAGGCCGAGCTCCGACTTGAGAGTATTTTCCACATCACCGACTGGTCTCCATGGCAACTGCCTGTGGTAACCGAAGCACCTACGAGTGGGGTTCCATAACAAAAGTGATTAAGAACCTTGGTACGATTCTGCCTGTATCACCTTTTTATGGCAGTAGGGTGAAACTGCTTTAGTAGCTACAATATGGTTCTTTATTGTATTAAGAGTCTATATGGGTTTTCATACTTCTATTGGAGTTTTAAACATACTTTTTTCTAACGTATCAGCAGTTTTGATATAGTTTAGTACTGCATTACGATAAATGCGGGCCGCATGCGGCCCGCACACTGCCCGAAAAACTAGTAATATATATATATTTATTTATAATATATAAAGCTCGATTACCACTCACTGACTCATTGACATAAATGTTCTCCTAGAAGGAGGCGAGTAGGAGCAACGTGATGTATAGCGAAAATGTTCGGAAGGTTTTGGTGAGTATGAGAAAAATCGAAAATCATTAAAAAGACGCCTGCCAAGTAAAGATGAATGACGTATCTCGAAAACGGTACAAGATAGGTAGGGGGTGTTTGAAAAAATGTCATAGGGAATTGGAAGAGCAGTCGAATGACACCTGTCAAAAATCCAAAATGGCGGATTTCAAGATGGCCGCCATACAAAGTGATCCGAGCCTGCTGAAGCGAGGCCTTTAGGCCGAGCTTCAGTAGGGGCGGAGCAGTTTGTATGGTGGCCGTCTTGAAATCCGACATTTTGGATGTGTCTTACGTGCTCCTATCATTCTTTATACTGCATTTGGAGTGTTTTACCTTTATTTTCGACTGTATTAGGAGTTTTTGTGGGATTTTTGACTGAATTTGGAGTAACTGTCCTACTTTGCTGTATAGCGAGCCCGAAGGGCGAGCTTCTGGTGAGGCCGAAGGCCGAACTTTCGGCTCGCGAGGCCGAAGGCCGAGCGCATGGTGCGTGAGCCCGAAGGGCGAGCGCTTGGCGAGGCCGGAGGCCGAGCCGTGTTAGTAACTTGCGAGGCCGTAGGCCGAGCTCCGACTTGAGAGTATTTTCCACATCTCCGACTGGTCTCCATGGCAACTGCCCGCGGTAACCGAAGCACCTACGAGTGGGGTTCCTTAACAAAAGTGACTCAGAACCTTGGTACCATTCTGCCCGTACCACCTTTTTATGGCAGTAGGGTGAATCTGCTTTAGTGGCTACAGTATGGTTCTTTATTGTATGGAGAGTTTATTTGGGATTTCATACTTCTATTGGAGTTTTGAACATACTTTTTTTTAATGTCTCTGGTGTTTATTTGACAATTCCTACTGACTCAAGATAGATGCGGGCCGCATGCGGCCCGCACACTGCCCGAAATACTAGTTATTTATTTATAATATATAAAGCTCGATTACCACTGACTGACTGACTGACTCACTGACATAAATGTTCTCCTAGAAGGAGCAGAGTAGGGTAAAAATGAAGAATAGCAAAAATGTTCGGAGGGTTTTGGTGAGTATGAGAAAAATCGAAAATCATTAAAAAGACGCCTGCCAAGTAAAGATGGATGACGTATCTCAAAAACGGTACGAGATAGGTAGGGGGTGTTTGAACAAATGTCATAGGGAATCGGGAGAGCAGTCGAATGACACCTGTCAAAAATCCAAAATGGCGGATTTCAAGATGGCCGCCATACAAAGTGATCCGAGCCTGCTGAAGCGAGGCCTTTAGGCCGAGCTTCAGTAGGGGCGGAGCAGTTTGTATGGTGGCCGTCTTGAAATCCGACAATTTGGATGTGACCCACGTGCTCCTATCATTCTTTATACTGCATTTGGAGTGATTTACCCTATATTTTCGACTGTATTAGGAGTTTTTGTGGGATTTTCGACTGAATTTGGAGTAACTGTCCTACATTAGTGAAGTTGCGAGCCCGAAGGGCGAGCTTCTGGTGAGGCCGAAGGCCGAACTTTCGGTCCGCGAGGCCGAAGGCCGAGCGTATGATGCGCGAGCCCGAAGGGCGAGTGCTTTGCGAGGCCGCAGGCCGAGCCGTGTTAGTAACTTGCGAGGCCGAAGGCCGAGCTCCGACTTGAGATTATTTTCCACATCTCCGACTGGTCTCCATAGCAACTGCCCGCGGTAACCGAAGCACCTACGAGTGGGGTTCCTTCACAAAAGTGACTCAGAACCTTGGTCCCATTCTGCCCGTACCACCTTTTTGTGGCAGTAGGGTGAATTTGCTTTAGTGGCTGCAGTATGGTTCTTTATTGTATTGAGAGTTTTTATGGGATTTCATACTTCCATTGGAGTTTTGAACATTCTTTTTCTTAAAGTATTAGGGGTTTATGTGAAATTTCCAAATGACTCAAGATAGATGCGGGCCGCATGCGGCCCGCACACTGCCCGAAAAACTAGTTTATAATATATAAGGCTCGATTACCACTGACTGACTCACTGACTCACTGACATAAATGTTCTCCTAGAAGGAGCAGAGTAGGGTAAAAATGAAGTATGGCAAAAATGTTCGGCGGGTTTAGGTGAGTATGAGAAAAATCGAAAATCATTAAAAAGACGCCTGCCAAGTAAAGATGAATGACATATCTCAAAAACGGTACAAGATAGGTAGAGGGTGTTTGAACAAATGTCATAGGGAATTGGGAGAGCAGTCGGATGACATCTGTCAAAAATCCAAAATGGTGGATTTCAAGATGGCCGCCATACAAAGTGATCCGAGCCTGCTGAAGCGAGGCCGTTAGGCCGAGCTTCAGTAGAGGCGGAGCAGTTTGTATGGTGGCTGTCTTGAAATCCGACATTTTGGATGTGACCCACGTGCTCCTATCATTCTTTATACTGCATTTGGAGTGTTTTACCTAATATTTTCGACTGTATTAGGAGTTTTTGTGGGATTTTTGACTAAATTTGGAGTTACTGTCCTACATAAGTGAAGTAGCGAGCCCGAAGGGCGAGCTTCTGGTGAGGCCGAAGGCCGAACTTTCGGTCCGCGAGGCCGAAGGCCGAGCGTATGATGCGTGAGCCCGAAGGGCGAGCGCCTGGCGAGGCCGTAGGCCGAGCCGTATTAGTAACTTGCGAGGCCGAAGGCCGAGCTCCGACTTGAGAGTATTTTCCACATCTCCGACTGGTCTCCATGGCAACTGCCTGCGGTAACCGCAGCAACTACGAGTGGGGTTCCTTAACAAAAGTGACTCAGAACCTTGGTACCATTCTGCCCGTACCACCTTTTTATGGCAGTAGGGTGAATCTGCTTTAGTGGCTACAGTATGGTTCTTTATTGTATTGAGAGTTTATATGGGATTTCATTCTTCTATTGGAGTTTTGAACATACTTTTTTACAACGTATCATGAGTTTTGATATAGTTTAGTACTGCATAACGATAAATGCGGGCCGCATGCGGCCCGCACACTGCCCGAAAAACTAGTTATTTATAATATATAAAGCTGGATTACCGTACACTGACTCACTCACTGACTGACATAATTGTTCTCCCAGAAGGAGTCGAGTAGGAAGAAAGTAATGTATAGCAAAAATGTTCTGGGGGTTTGTGTGAGTATGGGAAAAATCTGAAAACTCAAAGATGACGTCTGCCAAGTAAAATTGGATGGCGTATCTCTGAAACGGTAAGAGATAGGTAGGGGGTGTTTGACCAAATGTCATAGGGAATCAGGAGAGCAGTCGGATGACATTTGTCAAAAATCCAAAATGGCGGATTTCAAAATGGCCGCCATACAAAATCCTTCGATCCCTCAAAAAAGTAGCTGGTTCTACCAGATAGAGTTGAGTACGGTTAAAGTAATGTATTACGAAAATGACTAAGGGGTTTAGCTGAGTAGGGGAAAAATTAAAAACCCTAGAAATGACGCCTGCCAAGTAAAATTGGACTACGTATCTCGAAAACGGTAAGAGATAGGTTGGGGGTGTTTGAACAAATGTCATAGGGAATCGGGAGAGCAGTCGAATGACACCTGTCAAATGTGCTACTCTCATTCTTCATACATTATTTGGAGTATTTAACCTTACAATGTCGACTGTATTAAGAGTGTTTGTGGAAATTTCAACTCAATTTAGAGTAATTGTCCTACTGTCAGTGTAGCGAGCCCGAAGGGCGAGCTTTTGTTGAGGCCGAAGGCCGAACATTCGGGCCGCGAGGCCGTAGGCCGAGTGGACGGTGCGCGAGCCCGCAGGGCGAGCGCTAGGCAAGGCCGCAGGTCGAGCCGTCTTAGTAACTTGCGAGGCCGAAGGCCGAGCTCAGACTTGCACCGATTTGGCTGAAAATCGATATTTATGTGGTTCTGGACGTCCTTATTCTAAATCAAAAATTTTTGTTTCGATGACGTCTGCCAAGTAAAAAAAGTTACTCCGATTTGGCTGAAACTCGATATTTAGGTGGTTCTGGGTGTCCTTATTCCAAATCTAAAATTTTTTTTCGATGACGTCTGCCAAGTAAAACAAGTTACTCCGATTTGGCTGAAACTCGATATTTAGGTGGTTCTGGGTATCCTTATTCCAAATCAAAAATTTTTTTTCAATGACGTCTGCCAAGTAAAAAAAAGTACTCCGATTTGGCTTAAATTTTATATCTAGGTTGTTCTGGACGTCGTTATTCCAAATATGAATTTTTTTTTTCGATGACGTCTGCCAAGTGCAGATAAATCACGTATCCCGAAAACGGTAATAGATAGGTAGAAGGTTTTTGAAAATATGTCATAGGGAATAAGGAGAGCAGTCGAATGACATTTTGGATGTGTCTTACGTGCTCCTATCATTCTTTATACTGCATTTGGAGTGTTTTACCTTTATTTTCGACTGTATTAGGAGTTTTTGTGGGATTTTTGACTGAATTTGGAGTTACTGTCCTACGTTAGTGTATAGCGAGCCCGAAGGGCGAGTTCCCGGTGAGGCCGAAGGCCGAACCTTTGGCTCGCGAGGCCGAAGGCCGAGCGTAGGGTGCGTGAGCCCGAAGGGCGAGCGCTTGGCGAGGCCGCAGGCCGAGCCGTGTAAGTAACTTGCGAGGCCGAAGGCCGAGCACCGACTTGAGAGTATTTTCCACATATCCGACTGGTCTCCATGGCAACTGCCCGCGGTAACCGAAGCACCTACGAGTGGGGTTCCTTAACAAAAGTGACTTAGAACCTTGGTACCATTCTGCCCGTACCACCTTTTTATGTCAGTAGGGTGAATCTGGTTTGGTGGCTACAGTTGGGTTCTTTTTTGTATTAAGAGTTTATATGGGATTTCATACTTTTTTTAAATTTTGTACTTATTTTTTAAGTGTACAAGGTGTTATCGTATTGTTAAGTACTGAATAACGATAAATGCGGGCCGCATGCGGCCCGCACACTGCCCGAATAACTAGTTATTATAATATATAAAGCTGGATTACCGTACACTGACTGACTGACTGACTGATTCACTGACTGACATCATTGTTCTCCCAGAAGGAGTCGAGAAGGAAGAAAGTGATGTATGGGAAAAGTGTAGAGGAGGTTTAGGGGAGTATGGGAAAAATCCGAAAACTCAAAGATGACGTCTGCCAAGTAAAATTGGATGGCGTATCTCTGAAACGGTAAGAGATAGGTAGGGGGTGCTTGACCAAATGTCATAGGGAATCGGGAGAGCAGTCGGATGACATCTGTCAAAAATCCAAAATGGCGGATTTCAAAATGGCCGCCATACAAAATCCTTCGATCCCTCAAAAAAGTAGCTGGTTCTACCAGAAAGAGTTGAGTACGGTTATAGTAATGTATTACGAAAATGACAAAGGGGCTTAGCTGAGTAGGGAAAAAATTAAAAACCCTAGAAATGACGCCTGCCAAGTAAAGCTGGACTACGTATCTCGAAAATGGTAAGAGATAGGTTGGGGGTGTTTGAACAAATGTCATAGGGAATCGGGAGAGCAGTCGAATGACACCTGTCAAACGTGCTCCTCTCATTCTTTATACTGCATACTACTCAGACTTGCACCGATTTGGCTGAAAATCGATATATAGGTTTTTCTCGTCATCCTTATTCCAAATATGAAATTTTTATTTCGATGACGTCTGCCAAGTAAAAAAAGTTACTCCGATTTGGCTGAAACTCGATATTTATGTGGTTCTGGACGTCCTTATTCTAAATCAAAAATTTTTGTTTCGATGACGTCTGCCAAGTAAAAAAAGTTACTCCGATTTGGCTGAAACTCGATATTTAGGTGGTTCTGGGTGTCCTTATTCCAAATCCAAAATTTTTTTTTCGATGACGTCTGCCAATTAAAACAAGTTACTCCGATTTGGCTGAAACTCGATATTTAGGTGGTTCTGGGTGTCCTTATTCCAAATCAAAATTTTTTTTTTCGATGACGTCTGCCAAGTAAAAAAAAGTACTCCGATTTGGCTTAAATTTTATATCTAGGTTGTTTTGGACGTCCTTATTCCAAATATGAATTTTTTTTTCGATGACGTCTGCCAAGTGCAGATAAATCACGTATCTCGAAAACGGTAATAAATAGGTAAGGGGTTTTTGAAAATATGTCATAGGGAATAAGGAGAGCAGTCGAATGACATTTTGGATGTGTCTTACGTGCTCCTATCATTCTTTATACTGCATTTGGAGTGTTTTTCCTTAATTTTCGACTGTATTAGGAGTTTTTGTGGGATTTTTGACTGAATTTAGAGTTACTGTCCAACTTTAGTGTATAGCGAGCCCGAAGGGCGAGTTCCCGGTGAGGCCGAAGGCCGAACCTTTGGCTCGCGAGGCCGAAGGCCGAGCGTAGGGTGCGTGAGCCCGAAGGGCGAGCGCTTGGCGAGGCCGCAGGCCGAGCCGTGTTAGTAACTTGCGAGGCCGAAGGCCGAGCTCCGACTTGAGAGTTTTATCCACGTCTCCGACTGGTCTCCATGGCAACTGCCCGCGGTTAACGAAGCACCTACGAGTGGGGTTCCTTTACAAAAGTGACTCAGAACCTTGGTACCATTTTGCCCGTACCACCTTTTTATGGCAGTAGGGTGAATCTGCTTTAGTGGCTACAGTATGGTTCTTTATTGTATGAAGAGTTTATTTGGGATTTCATACTTCTATTGGAGTTTTGAACTTATTTTTTTTTTAAATGTATAAGGGGTTAAGGTAAAGTTTAGTACTGCATAACTATAAATGCGGGCCGCATGCGGCCCGCACACTGCCCGAAATACTAGTTATAATATATAAAGCTGGATTACCGTACACTGACTGACTGACTGACTGACTGACTGATTCACTGACTGACATCATTGTTCTCCCAGAAGGAGTCGAGAAGGAAGAAAGTGATGTATGGGAAAAGTGTAGAGGAGGTTTAGGGGAGTATGGGAAAAATCCGAAAACTCAAAGATGACGTCTGCCAAGTAAAATTGGATGGCGTATCTCTGAAACGGTAAGAGATAGGTAGGGGGTGCTTGACCAAATGTCATAGGGAATCGGGAGAGCAGTCGGATGACATCTGTCAAAAATCCAAAATGGCGGATTTCAAAATGGCCGCCATACAAAATCCTTCGATCCCTCAAAAAAGTAGCTGGTTCTACCAGAAAGAGTTGAGTACGGTTATAGTAATGTATTACGAAAATGACAAAGGGGCTTAGCTGAGTAGGGAAAAAATTAAAAACCCTAGAAATGACGCCTGCCAAGTAAAGCTGGACTACGTATCTCGAAAATGGTAAGAGATAGGTTGGGGGTGTTTGAACAAATGTCATAGGGAATCGGGAGAGCAGTCGAATGACACCTGTCAAACGTGCTCCTCTCATTCTTTATACTGCATTTGGAGTGTTTTACCTCATATTTTCGACTGTATTAGGAGTTTTTGTAGGTTTTTTGACTGAATTTGGAGTTACTGTTCTACGTTATTGTAGAAGCGAGCCCGAAGGGCGACCTCCTGGTGAGGCCGAAGGCCGAACTTTCGGCTCGTGAGGCCGAAGGCCGAGCGTATGGTGCGTGAGCCCGAAGGGCGAGCGCTTGGCGAGGCCGCAGGCCGAGCCGTGTTAGTAACTTGCGAGGCCGAAGGCCGAGCTCCGAATTGGGAGTAATTGCCTTGTCTCCGACTGGTCTCCATGGCAACTGCCCGCGGTATCCGAAGCACCTACGAGTGGGGTTCCTTAACAAAAGTGACTCAGAACCTTGGTACCATTCTGCCCGTACCACCTTTTTATGGCAGTAGGGTGAATCTGCTTTAGTGGCTACAGTATGGATCTTTATTGTATAGAGAGTTTATTTGGGATTTCATACTTCTATTGGAGTTTTGAACTTATTTTTTTTAAATGTATAAGGGGTTAAGGTTAAGTTTAGTACTGTATAACGATAAATGCGGGCCGCATGCGGCCCGCACACTGCCCGAAATACTAGTTTATAATATATAAAGCTCGATTACCACTGACTCACTGACTCACTGACATAAATGTTCTCCTAGAAGGAGCAGAGTAGGGTAAAAATGAAGTATGGCAAAAATGTTCGGGTGGTTTCGGTGAGTATGGGAAAAATCGAAAATCATTAAAAAAACGCCTGCCAAGTTAAGATGTACTACGTATCTCGAAAACGGTAAGAGATAGGTAGGGGGTGTTTGAACAAATGTCATAGGGAATCGGGAGAGCAGTCGAATGACACCTGTCAAAAATCCAAAATGGCGGATTTCAAGATGGCCGCCATACAAAATGGTCCGAGCCTGCTGAAGCGAGGCCTTTAGGCCGAGCTTCAGTAGGGGCGGAGCAGTTTGTATGGTGGCCGTCTTGAAATCCGACATTTTGGATGTGTCACACGTGCTCCTATCATTCTTTAAACTGAATGTGGAGTGGTTTACCATACATTTTCGACTGTATTAGGAGTTTTTGTGGGTTTTTTGACTGAATTTGGAGTAACTGTCGTACATTAGTGTATAGCGAGCCCAAAGGGCAACCACCTGGTGAGGCCGAAGGCCGAACTTTCGGTCCGCGAGGCCGAAGGCCGAGCGAATGGTGCGCGAGCCCGAAGGGCGAGCGCTTGGCGAGGCCGCAGGCCGAGCCGTGTTAGTAACTTGCGAGGCCGAAGGCCGAGCTCCGACTCGAGAGTATTTTCCACATCTCCGACTGGTCTCCATGGCAACTGCCCGCGGTAACCGAAGCACCTACGAGTGGGGTTCCTTAAGAAAAGTGACTTAGAACCTTGGTACCATTCTGCCCGTACCACCTTTTTATGGCAGTAGGGTGAATTTGCTTTAGTGGCTACAGTATGGTTCTTTATTGTATTGAGAGTTTATATGGGATTTCATACTTCTATTGGTGTTTTTAACACACCTTTTTTTTAATGTATCAGGTGTTTTTTTGACAGTTCCTACTGACTCAAGATAGATGCGGGCCGCATGCGGCCCGCACACTGCCCGAAAAACTAGTTTATAATATATAAAGCTCGATTACCACTCACTGACTGACTGACTGATTGACATAAATGTTCTCCTAGAAGGAGCAGAGTAGGGCTAAAATGATGTATGGCAAAAATGTTTGGGGGGTTTTGGTGAGTATGAGAAAAATCGAAAATCATTAAAAAGACGCCTGCCAAGTGATGATGGATGACGTATCTCGAAAACGGTAAGAGATAGGTAGGGGGTGTTTGAACAAATGTCATAGAGAATCGGGAGAGCAGTCGAATGACACCTGTCAAAAATCCAAAATGGCGGATTTCAAGATGGCCGCCATACAAAATGCTCCGAGCCTGCTGAAGCGAGGCCTTTAGGCCGAGCTTCAGTAGGGGCGGAGCAGTTTGTATGGTGGCCTTCTTGAAATCCGCCATTTTGGATTTGTCCCAGGTGCTCCTCTCATTCTTCATACTGCATTTGGAGTGTTTTACCTTATATTTTCGACTGTATTAGGAGTTTTTGTGGGTTTTTTGACTGAATTTGGAGTAACTGTACTACGTTAGTGTAGTAGCGAGCCCGAAGGGCGAGCTTCTGGTGAGGCCGAAGGCCGAACTTTCGGCTCGCGAGGCCGAAGGCCGAGCGTATGTCGCGTGAGCCCGAAGGGCGAGCGCTTGGCGAGGCCGCAGGCCGAGCCGTGTTAGTAACTTGCGAGGCCGAAGGCCGAGCTCCGACTCGAGAGTATTTTCCACGTCACCGACTGGTCTCCATGGCAACTGCCCGCGGTAACCGAAGCACCTACGAGTGGGGTTTCTTAACAAAAGTGACTCAGAACCTTGGTCCCATTCTGCCCGTACTACCTTTTTATAGCAGTAGGGTGAATTTGCTTTAGTGGATGTAGTATGGTTCTTTATTGTATTGAGAGTTTATATGGGATTTCATACTGTTATGGAATTTTGTTTTATTTTTTTTACTGTATAAGGTGTTGATGTATTGTTTAGTACTGCATAACGATAAATGCGGGCCGCATGCGGCCCGCACACTGCCCGAAAAACTAGTTAATAATATATAAAGCTCGATTACCACTCACTGACTGACTGACTGACTGATTGACATAAATGTTCTCCTAGAAGGAGACGAGTAGGGCTAAAATGATGTATGGCAAAAATGTTCGGGGGGTTTTGGTGAGTATGAGAAAAATCGAAATTCATAAAAAAGACGCCTGCCAAGTGAAGATGGATGACATATCTCAAAAACGGTACAAGTTAGGTAGGGGGTGTTTGAACAAATGTCATAGGGAATCGGGAGTGCAGTCGAATGACACCTGTCAAAAATCCAAAATGGCGGATTTCAAGATGGCCGCCATACAAAGTGATCCGAGCCTGCTGAAGCGAGGCCGTTAGGCCGAGCTTCAGTAGGGGCGGAGCAGTTTGTATGGCGGCCGTCTTGAAATCCGACATTTTGGATGTGTCACACGTGCTCCTATCATTCTTTATACTGCATTTGGAGTGTTTTACCTACATTTTCGACTGTATTAGGAGTTTTTGTGGGATTTTTGACTGAATTTGGAGTTACTGTCCAACATTAGTGTATAGCGAGCCCGAAGGGCGAGCTCCTGGTGAGGCCGAAGGCCGAACTTTCGGTCCGCGAGGCCGAAGGCCGAGCGTATGGTGCGTGAGCCCGAAGGGCGAACGCTTGGCGAGGCCGTAGGCCGAGCCGTATTAGTAACTTGCGAGGCCGAAGGCCGAGCTCCGACTTGAGAGTTTTTTTCACGTCTCCGACTGGTCTCCATGGCAACTGCCCGCGGTAACCGAAGCACCTACGAGTGGGGTTTCTTAACAAAAGTGACTCAGAACCTTGGTACCATTCTGCCCGTACCACCTTTTTATGGCAGTAGGGTGAATTTGCTTTAGTGGCTACAGTATGGATCTTTATTGTATGGAGAGTTTATTTGGGATTTCATACTTCTATTGGAATTTTGAACTTATTTTTTTTAAATGTATAATGGGTTAAGGTATAGTTTAGTACTGCATAACGATAAATGCGGGCCGCATGCGGCCCGCACACTGCCCGAAAAACTAGTTAATAATATATAAAGCTCGATTACCACTGACTGACTGACTGACTCACTCATTGACATAAATGTTCTCCTAGAAGGAGTAGAGTAGGGTAAAAATGAAGTACGGCAAAAATGTTCAGGTGGTTTTGGTGAGTATGAGAAAAATCGAAAATCATTAAAAAGACGCCTGCCAAGTGATGATGGATGACGTATCTCGAAAACGGTACGAGATAGGTAGGGGGTGTTTGAACAAATGTCATAGGGAATAGGAAGAGCAGTCGAATGACACCTGTCAAAAATCCAAAATGGCGGATTTCAAGATGGCCGCCATACAAAATGATCCGAGCCTGCTGAAGCGAGGCCTTTAGGCCGAGCTTCAGTAGGGGCGGAGCAGTTTGTATGGTGGCCGTCTTGAAATCCGACATTTTGGATGTGACCCACGTGCTCCTATCATTCTTTATACTGCATTTGGAGTGTTTTACCTTTATTTTCGACTGTATTAGGAGTTTTTGTGGGATTTTTGACTGAATTTGGAGTTACTGTCCTACATTAGTGTAGTAGCGAGCCCGAAGGGCGAGCTCCTGGTGAGGCCGAAGGCCGAACTTTCGGTCCGCGAGGCCGAAGGCCGAGCGTATGATGCGTGAGCCCGAAGGGCGAGCGCTTGGCGAGGCCGTAGGCCGAGCCGTGTTAGTAACTTGCGAGGCCGAAGGCCGAGCTCCGACTTGAGAGTATTTTCCACATCTCCGACTGGTCTCCATGGCAACTGCCCGCGGTAACTGAAGCACCTACGAGTGGGGTTCCTTAACAAAAATGACTCAGAACCTTGGTCTCATTCTGCCCGTACTACCTTTTTATGGCAGTAGGGTGAATTTGCTTTAGTGGCTACAGTATGGTTCTTTATTGTATTGAGAGTTTATATGGGATTCCATACTTCTATTGGAGTTTTGGACATTTCTTTTTTAATGTATAACGTGCTTTGATAACAGTTCCTACTGACTCAAGATAGATGCGGGCCGCATGCGGCCCGCACACTGCCCGAAATACTAGTTTATATTATATAAAGCTCGATTACCACTGACTGATTGACATAAATGTTCTCCTAGAAGGAGACGAGTAGGAACAACGTGATGTATGGCAAAAGTGTTCGGGTGGTTTCGGTGAGTATGAGAAAAATCGAAAATCATAAAAATGACGCCTGCCAAGTAAAGATGGATGACGTATCTCGAAAACGGTGCAAGATGGGTAGGGGGTGTTTGAACAAATGTCATAGGGAATAGGGAGAGCAGTCGAATGACACCTGTCAAAAATCCAAAATGGCGGATTTCAAGATGGCCGCCATACAAAATGATCCGAGCCTGCTGAAGCGAGGCCGTTAGGCCGAGCTTCAGTAGGGGCGGAGCAGTTTGTATGGTGGCTGTCTTGAAATCCGACATTTTGGATGTGACCCACATGCTCCTATCATTCTTTATACTGCATTTGGAGTGTTTTACCTTATATTTTCGACTGTATTAGGAGTTTTTGTGGGATTTTTGACTGAATTTGGAGTAACTGTCCTACATAAGTGTAGTAGCGAGCCCGAAGGGCGAGCTCCTGGTGAGGCCGGAGGCCGAACTTTCGGTCCGCGAGGCCGAAGGCCGAGCGTATGATGCGCGAGCCCGTAGGGCGAGCGCTTGGCGAGGCCGCAGGCCGAGCCGTGTTGGTAACTTGCGAGGCCGAAGGCCGAGCTCCGACTTGAGAGTTTTTTCCAAGTCTCCGACTGGTCTCCATGGCAACTGCCCGCGGTAAGCAAAGCACCTACGAGTGGGTGAGCACCGACTTGAGAGTATTTTCCACATATCCGACTGGTCTCCATGGCAACTGCCCGCGGTAACCGAAGCACCTACGAGTGGGGTTCCTTAACAAAAGTGACTTAGAACCTTGGTACCATTCTGCCCGTACCACCTTTTTATGTCAGTAGGGTGAATCTGGTTTGGTGGCTACAGTTGGGTTCTTTTTTGTATTAAGAGTTTATATGGGATTTCATACTTTTTTTAAATTTTGTACTTATTTTTTAAGTGTACAAGGTGTTATCGTATTGTTAAGTACTGAATAACGATAAATGCGGGCCGCATGCGGCCCGCACACTGCCCGAATAACTAGTTTATAATATATAAAGCTGGATTACCGTACACTGACTGACTGACTGACTGACTGACTGACTGACTGACTGACATCATTGTTCTCCCAGAAGGAGTCGAGTAGGAAGAAAGTAATGTATGGGAAAAGTGTAGAGGGGGTTTGTGTGAGTATGGGAAAAATCCGAAAACTCAAAGAAGTCGTCTGCCAAGTAAAATTGGATAGCGTATCTCTGAAACGGTAAGAGATAGGTAGGGGGTGCTTGACCAAATGTCATAGGGAATCGGGAAAGCAGTCGGATGACACCTGTCAAAAATCCAAAATGGCGGATTTCAAAATGGCCGCCATACAAAATCCTTCGATCCCTCAAAAAAGTAGCTGGTTCTACCAGAAAGAGTAGAGTACGGTTATAGTAATGTATTACGAAAATGACTAACGGGTTCAGCTGAGTAGGGAAAAAATTAAAAACCCTAGAAATGACGCCTGCCAAGTAAAGCTGGACTACGTATCTCGAAAACGGTAAGAGATAGGTTGGGGGTGTTTGAACAAATGTCATAGGCAATCAGGAGAGCAGTCGAATGACACCTGTCAAATGTGCTACTCTCATTCTTCATACATTATTTGGAGTATTTGACTTAACAATGTCGACTGTATTAGGAGTTTTTGTGGGATTTTCAACTGAATTTAGAGTAATTGTCCTACTGTCAGTGTAGCGAGCCCGAAGGGCGAGCTTTTGGTGAGGCCGAAGGCCGAACTTTCGGGCCACGAGGCCGTAGGCCGAGTGGACGGTGCGCGAGGCCGCAGGTCGAGCCGTGTTAGTAACTTGCGAGGCCGAAGGCCGAGCTCAGACTTGCACCGATTTGGCTGAAAATCGATATATAGGTTGTTCTCGTCATCCTTATTCCAAATATGAAATTTTTAATTCGATGACGTCTGCCAAGTAAAAAAAGTTACTCCGATTTGGCTGAAACTCGATATTTAGGTGGTTCTGGGTGTCCTTATTCCAAATCTAAAAATTTTTCTTCGATGACGTCTGCCAAGTAAAAAAAGTTACTCCGATTTGGCTGAAACTCGATATTTAGGTGGTTCTGGGTGCCCTTATTCCAAATCTAAAATATTTTTTTCGATGACGTCTGCCAAGTATAAAAACGTACTCCGATTTGGCTTAAATTTTATATCTAGGTTGTTCTGGACGTCCTTATTCCAAATATGAAATTATTTTTCGATGACGTCTGCCAAGTGCAGATAAATCACGTATCTCGAAAACGGTAATAGATAAGTAGGGGGTTTTTGAAAAATGTCATAGGGAATAAGGAGAGCAATCGAATGACATTTTGGATGTGTCACACGTGCTCCTCTCATTCTTTATACTGCATTTGGAGTGTTTAACCTCATATTTTCGACTGTATTAGGAGTTTTTGTAGGTTTTTTGACTGAATTTGGAGTTACTGTTCTACGTTATTGTAGTAGCGAGCCCGAAGGGCGAGCTCCTGGTGAGGCCGAAGGCCGAACTTTCGATTCGCGAGGCCGAAGGCCGAGCCGTATTAGCAACTTGCGAGGCCGAAGGCCGAGATCCGAACTGAGAGTATTTTCCACGACTCCTACTGGTCTCCAAGGCAACTGCCCGCGATAACCGAAGCACCTACGAGTGGGGTTCCTTAGCAAAAGTGACTCAGAACCTTGGTCCGATTCTGCCCGTACCACCTTTTTATGGCAGTAGGGTGAATATGCTTTAGTGTCTACAGTATGGTTCGTTATTGTATGGAGAGTTTATTTGGGATTTCATATTTTAATTGTAGTTTTGAAATTTTTTTTTTTAAATGTATAAGGGGTTCAGGTAAAGTTTAGTACTGCATAACGATAAATGCGGGCCGCATGCGGCCCGCACACTGCCCGAAAAACTAGTTAATAATATATAAAGCTCGATTACCACTCACTGACTGACTGACTGACTGATTGACATAAATGTTCTCCTAGAAGGAGACGAGTAGGGCTAAAATGATGTATGGCAAAAATGTTCGGGGGGTTTTGGTGAGTATGAGAAAAATCGAAAATCATAAAAAAGACGCCTGCCAAGTAAAGATGGATAACGTATCTCGAAAACGGTAAGAGATGGGTTAGAGGTGTTTGAACAAATGTCATAGGGAATCGGGAGAGCAGTCGAATGACACCTGTCAAAAATCCAAAATGGCGGATTTCAAGATGGCCGCCATACAAAGTGATCCGAGCCTGCTGAAGCGAGGCCGTTAGGCCGAGCTTCAGTAGGGGCGGAGCAGTTTGTATGGCGGCCGTCTTGAAATCCGACATTTTGGATGTGTCACACGTGCTCCTATCATTCTTTATACTGCATTTGGAGTGTTTTACCTACATTTTCGACTGTATTAGGAGTTTTTGTGGGATTTTTGACTGAATTTGGAGTTACTGTCCAACATTAGTGTATAGCGAGCCCGAAGGGCGAGCTCCTGGTGAGGCCGAAGGCCGAACTTTCGGTCCGCGAGGCCGAAGGCCGAGCGTATGGTGCGTGAGCCCGAAGGGCGAACGCTTGGCGAGGCCGTAGGCCGAGCCGTATTAGTAACTTGCGAGGCCGAAGGCCGAGCTCCGACTTGAGAGTTTTTTTCACGTCTCCGACTGGTCTCCATGGCAACTGCCCGCGGTAACCGAAGCACCTACGAGTGGGGTTTCTTAACAAAAGTGACTCAGAACCTTGGTACCATTCTGCCCGTACCACCTTTTTATGGCAGTAGGGTGAATTTGCTTTAGTGGCTACAGTATGGATCTTTATTGTATGGAGAGTTTATTTGGGATTTCATACTTCTATTGGAATTTTGAACTTATTTTTTTTAAATGTATAATGGGTTAAGGTATAGTTTAGTACTGCATAACGATAAATGCGGGCCGCATGCGGCCCGCACACTGCCCGAAAAACTAGTTATTTATTTATAATATATAAGGCTCGATTACCACTCACTGACTGACTGACTGATTGACATAAATGTTCTCCTAGAAGGAGCAGAGTAGGGTTAAAATTATGTATGGCAAAAATGTTTGGGGGGTTTTGGTGAGTATGAGAAAAATCTAAAATCATAAAAATGACGCCTGCCAAGTAAAGATGAATGACATATCTCAAAAACGGTACAAGATAGGTAGGGATTGTTTGAACAAATGTCATAGGGAATCGGGAGAGCAGCCGGATGACATCTGTCAAAAATCCAAAATGGCGGATTTCAAGATGGCCGCCATACAAATTGATCCGATCCTGCTGAAGCGAGGCCGTTAGGCCGAGGTTCAGTAGGGGCGGAGCAGTTTGTATGGGGGCCTTCTTGAAATCCGCCATTTTGGATTTGTCCCAGGTGCTCCTATCATTCTTTATACTGCATTTGGAGTGTATTACCTTATATTATCGACTGTATTAGGAGTTTTTGTGGGATTTTTGTCTGAATTTGGAGTTACTGTCCTACATAAGTGTAGTAGCGAGCCCGAAGGGCGAGCTCCTGGTGAGGCCGAAGGGCGAACTTTCGGTCCGCGAGGCTGAGCGTATGATGCGCGAGCCCGAAGGGCGAGCGCTTAGCGAGGCCGCAGGCCGAGCCGTGTTGGTAACTTGCGAGGCCGAAGGCCGAGCTCCGACTTGAGAGTTTTTTCCACGTCTCCGACTGGTCTCCATGGCAACTGCCCGCGGTAAGCGAAGCACCTACGAGTGGGGTTCCTTAACAAAAGTGACTCAGAACCTTGGTCCCATTCTGCCCGTACCACCTTTTTATGGCAGTAGGGTGAACCTGTTTTAGTGGCTACAGTATTGTTCTTTATTGTATTGAGAGTTAATATGGGATTTCATACTTCTAATGGAGTTTTGATCATACTTTTTTTTTAATGTATAAGGTGTTTTGATATTGTTCAAACTTGCACAACGATAAATGCGGGCCGCATGCGGCCCGCACACTGCCCGAAAAACTAGTTATTATTATAATATATAAAGCTGGATTACCGTACACTGACTGACTGACTGACTGATTCACTGACTGACATCATTGTTCTCCCAGAAGGAGTCGAGTAGGAAGAAAGTAATGTATAGCAAAAATGTTCTAGGGGTTTGGGAGAGTATGGGAAAAATCCGAAAACTCAAAGATGACGTCTGCCAAGTAAAATTGGATGGCGTATCTCTGAAACGGTAAGAGATAGGTAGGGGGTGCTTGACCAAATGTCGTAGGGAATCGGGAGAGCAGTCGAATGACGTCTGTCAAAAATCCAAAATGGCGGATTTCAAAATGGCCGCCATACAAAATCCTTCGATCCCTCAAAAAAGTAGATGGTTCTACCGGAAAGAGTTGAGTACGGTTATAGTAATGTATTACGAAAATGACTAAGGGGTTTAGCTGAGTAGGGCAAAAATTAAAAACCCTAGAAATGACGCCTGCCAAGTAAAGCTGGACTACGTATCTCGAAAACGGTAAGAGATAGGTTGGGGGTGTTTGAACAAATGTCATAGGGAATCGGGAGAGCAGTCGAATGACACCTGTCAAATGTGCTTCTCTCATTCTTCATACATTATTTGGAGTATTTAACCTTACAATGTCAACTGTATTAGGAGTGTTTGTGGGAATTTCAACTCAATTTAGAGTAATTGTCCTACTGTCAGTGTAGCGAGCCCGAAGGGCGAGCTTTTGGTGAGGCCGAAGGCCGAACTTTCGGGCCGCGAGGCCGTAGGCCGAGTGGACGGTGCGCGAGCCCGCAGGGCGAGCGCTAGGCGAGGCCGCAGCTCGAGCCGTCTTAGTAACTTGCGAGGCCGAAGGCCGAGCTCAGACTTGCACCGATTTGGCTGAAAATCGATATATAGGTTGTTCTCGTCATCCTTATTCCAAATATGAAATTTTTATTTCGATGACGTCTGCCAAGTAAAAAAAGTTACTCCGATTTGGCTGAAACTCGATATTTATGTGGTTCTGGACGTCCTTATTCTAAATCAAAAATTTTTGTTTCGATGACGTCTGCCAAGTAAAAAAAGTTACTCCGATTTGGCTGAAACTCGATATTTAGGTGGTTCTGGGTGTCCTTATTCCAAATCTAAAATTTTTTTTCGATGACGTCTGCCAAGTAAAAAAAGTTACTCCGATTTGGCTAAAACTCGATATTTAGGTGGTTCTGGGGGTCCTTATTCCAAATCAAATTTTTTTTTTTTCGATGACGTCTGCCAAGTAAAAAAAAGTACTCCGATTTGGCTTAAATTTTATATCTAGGTTGTTCTGGACGTCCTTATTACATATATGAAAAATTTTTTTTCGATGACGTCTGCCAAGTGCAGATAAATCACGTATCTCGAAAACGGTAATAGATAGGTAGGGGGTTTTTGAAAATATGTCATAGGGAATAAGGAGAGCAGTCGAATGACATTTTGGATGTGTCTAACGTGCTCCTATCATTCTTAATACTGCATTTGGAGTGTTTTACCTTACATTTTCGACTGTATTAGGAGTTTTTGTGGGATTTTTGACTGAATTTGGAGTTAATGTCCTACATTAGTGAAGTAGCGAGCCCGAAGGGCGAGCTCCTGGTGAGGCCGAAGGCCGAACTTACGGTCCGCGAGGCCGAAGGCCGAGCGTGTGATGCGCGAGCCCGAAGGGCGAGCGCTTGGCGAGGCCGTAGGCCGAGCCGTATTAGTAACTTGCGAGGCCGAAGGCCGAGCTCCGACTTGAGAGTATTTTCCACATCACCGACTGGTCTCCATGGCAACTGCCTGTGGTAACCGAAGCACCTACGAGTGGGGTTCCATAACAAAAGTGATTAAGAACCTTGGTACGATTCTGCCTGTATCACCTTTTTATGGCAGTAGGGTGAAACTGCTTTAGTAGCTACAATATGGTTCTTTATTGTATTAAGAGTCTATATGGGTTTTCATACTTCTATTGGAGTTTTAAACATACTTTTTTCTAACGTATCAGCAGTTTTGATATAGTTTAGTACTGCATTACGATAAATGCGGGCCGCATGCGGCCCGCACACTGCCCGAAAAACTAGTAATATATATATATTTATTTATAATATATAAAGCTCGATTACCACTCACTGACTCATTGACATAAATGTTCTCCTAGAAGGAGGCGAGTAGGAGCAACGTGATGTATAGCGAAAATGTTCGGAAGGTTTTGGTGAGTATGAGAAAAATCGAAAATCATTAAAAAGACGCCTGCCAAGTAAAGATGAATGACGTATCTCGAAAACGGTACAAGATAGGTAGGGGGTGTTTGAAAAAATGTCATAGGGAATTGGAAGAGCAGTCGAATGACACCTGTCAAAAATCCAAAATGGCGGATTTCAAGATGGCCGCCATACAAAGTGATCCGAGCCTGCTGAAGCGAGGCCTTTAGGCCGAGCTTCAGTAGGGGCGGAGCAGTTTGTATGGTGGCCGTCTTGAAATCCGACATTTTGGATGTGTCTTACGTGCTCCTATCATTCTTTATACTGCATTTGGAGTGTTTTACCTTTATTTTCGACTGTATTAGGAGTTTTTGTGGGATTTTTGACTGAATTTGGAGTAACTGTCCTACTTTGCTGTATAGCGAGCCCGAAGGGCGAGCTTCTGGTGAGGCCGAAGGCCGAACTTTCGGCTCGCGAGGCCGAAGGCCGAGCGCATGGTGCGTGAGCCCGAAGGGCGAGCGCTTGGCGAGGCCGGAGGCCGAGCCGTGTTAGTAACTTGCGAGGCCGTAGGCCGAGCTCCGACTTGAGAGTATTTTCCACATCTCCGACTGGTCTCCATGGCAACTGCCCGCGGTAACCGAAGCACCTACGAGTGGGGTTCCTTAACAAAAGTGACTCAGAACCTTGGTACCATTCTGCCCGTACCACCTTTTTATGGCAGTAGGGTGAATCTGCTTTAGTGGCTACAGTATGGTTCTTTATTGTATGGAGAGTTTATTTGGGATTTCATACTTCTATTGGAGTTTTGAACATACTTTTTTTTAATGTCTCTGGTGTTTATTTGACAATTCCTACTGACTCAAGATAGATGCGGGCCGCATGCGGCCCGCACACTGCCCGAAATACTAGTTTATAATATATAAAGCTGGATTACCGTACACTGACTCACTGACTGACTGATTCACTGACTGACATGATTGTTCTCCCAGAAGGAGTCGAGTAGGAAGGAAGTCATGTATGGGAAAAGTGTAGAGGGGGTTAAGTCGAGTATGGGAAAAATCCGAAAACTCAAAGATGTCGTCTGCCAAGTAAAATTGGATAGCGTATCTCTGAAATGGTAAGAGATAGGTAGGGGGTGCTTGACCAAATGTCATAGGGAATCGGGAAAGCAGTTAAAAGGCATCTGTCAAAAATCCAAAATGGCGGATTTCAAAATGGCCGCCATACAAAATCAATCGATCCCTCAAAAAAGAAGCTGTTTCTACCAGAAAGAGTTGAGAACGGTTATAGTAATGTATTACGAAAATGACTAAGGGGTTTAGCTAAGTAGAGAAAAATTAAAAACCCCAGAAATGACGCCTGCCAAGTAAAGCTGGACTACGTATCTCGAAAACGGTAAGAGATAGGTTGGGGGTGTTTTAACAAATGTCATAGGGAATCGGGAGAGCAGTCTAATGACACCTGTCAAATGTGCTCCTCTCATTCTTTATACTGCATTTGGAGTGTTTTACCTTATGTTTTCGACCGAATTAGGAGTTTTTGTGGGATTTTGGACTGAATTTGGAGTTATAGTCCTATATCAGTGTAGTAGCGAGCCCGAAGGGCGAGCTCCTGGTGAGGCCGAAGGCCGAACTTTCGGTCCGCGAGGCCGAAGGCCGAGCGTATGATGCGCGAGCCCGAAGGGCGAGCGCTTGGCGAGGCCGCAGGCCGAGCTTTGTTGGTAACTTGCGAGGCCGAAGGCCGAGCTCCGACATGAGAGTTTTTTCCACGTCTCCGACTGGTCTCCATGGCAACTGCCCGCGGTAACCGAAGCACCTACGAGTGGGGTTCCATAACAAAAGTGACTCAGAACCTTGGTACCATTCTGCCCGAACCACCTTTTTATGGCAGAAGGGTGAATCTGGTTTGGTGGCTACAGTTTGGTTCTTTATTGTATTGAGAGTTTATATGGGATTTCATACTTCTATTGGAGTTTTGGAAATTACTTTTTTTTAATGTATAACGTGCTTTTATGACAATTCCTACTGACTCAAGATAGATGCGGGCCGCATGCGGCCCGCACACTGCCCGAAATACTAGTTATTTATAATATATAAAGCTCGATTACCACTGACTGACTGACTGACTCACTGACATAAATGTTCTCCTAGAAGGAGCAGAGTAGGGTAAAAATGAAGAATAGCAAAAATGTTCGGAGGGTTTTGGTGAGTATGAGAAAAATCGAAAATCATTAAAAAGACGCCTGCCAAGTAAAGATGGATGACGTATCTCAAAAACGGTACGAGATAGGTAGGGGGTGTTTGAACAAATGTCATAGGGAATCGGGAGAGCAGTCGAATGACACCTGTCAAAAATCCAAAATGGCGGATTTCAAGATGGCCGCCATACAAAGTGATCCGAGCCTGCTGAAGCGAGGCCTTTAGGCCGAGCTTCAGTAGGGGCGGAGCAGTTTGTATGGTGGCCGTCTTGAAATCCGACAATTTGGATGTGACCCACGTGCTCCTATCATTCTTTATACTGCATTTGGAGTGATTTACCCTATATTTTCGACTGTATTAGGAGTTTTTGTGGGATTTTCGACTGAATTTGGAGTAACTGTCCTACATTAGTGAAGTTGCGAGCCCGAAGGGCGAGCTTCTGGTGAGGCCGAAGGCCGAACTTTCGGTCCGCGAGGCCGAAGGCCGAGCGTATGATGCGCGAGCCCGAAGGGCGAGTGCTTTGCGAGGCCGCAGGCCGAGCCGTGTTAGTAACTTGCGAGGCCGAAGGCCGAGCTCCGACTTGAGATTATTTTCCACATCTCCGACTGGTCTCCATAGCAACTGCCCGCGGTAACCGAAGCACCTACGAGTGGGGTTCCTTCACAAAAGTGACTCAGAACCTTGGTCCCATTCTGCCCGTACCACCTTTTTGTGGCAGTAGGGTGAATTTGCTTTAGTGGCTGCAGTATGGTTCTTTATTGTATTGAGAGTTTTTATGGGATTTCATACTTCCATTGGAGTTTTGAACATTCTTTTTCTTAAAGTATTAGGGGTTTATGTGAAATTTCCAAATGACTCAAGATAGATGCGGGCCGCATGCGGCCCGCACACTGCCCGAAAAACTAGTTTATAATATATAAGGCTCGATTACCACTGACTGACTCACTGACTCACTGACATAAATGTTCTCCTAGAAGGAGCAGAGTAGGGTAAAAATGAAGTATGGCAAAAATGTTCGGCGGGTTTAGGTGAGTATGAGAAAAATCGAAAATCATTAAAAAGACGCCTGCCAAGTAAAGATGAATGACATATCTCAAAAACGGTACAAGATAGGTAGAGGGTGTTTGAACAAATGTCATAGGGAATTGGGAGAGCAGTCGGATGACATCTGTCAAAAATCCAAAATGGTGGATTTCAAGATGGCCGCCATACAAAGTGATCCGAGCCTGCTGAAGCGAGGCCGTTAGGCCGAGCTTCAGTAGAGGCGGAGCAGTTTGTATGGTGGCTGTCTTGAAATCCGACATTTTGGATGTGACCCACGTGCTCCTATCATTCTTTATACTGCATTTGGAGTGTTTTACCTAATATTTTCGACTGTATTAGGAGTTTTTGTGGGATTTTTGACTAAATTTGGAGTTACTGTCCTACATAAGTGAAGTAGCGAGCCCGAAGGGCGAGCTTCTGGTGAGGCCGAAGGCCGAACTTTCGGTCCGCGAGGCCGAAGGCCGAGCGTATGATGCGTGAGCCCGAAGGGCGAGCGCCTGGCGAGGCCGTAGGCCGAGCCGTATTAGTAACTTGCGAGGCCGAAGGCCGAGCTCCGACTTGAGAGTATTTTCCACATCTCCGACTGGTCTCCATGGCAACTGCCTGCGGTAACCGCAGCAACTACGAGTGGGGTTCCTTAACAAAAGTGACTCAGAACCTTGGTACCATTCTGCCCGTACCACCTTTTTATGGCAGTAGGGTGAATCTGCTTTAGTGGCTACAGTATGGTTCTTTATTGTATTGAGAGTTTATATGGGATTTCATTCTTCTATTGGAGTTTTGAACATACTTTTTTACAACGTATCATGAGTTTTGATATAGTTTAGTACTGCATAACGATAAATGCGGGCCGCATGCGGCCCGCACACTGCCCGAAAAACTAGTTATTTATAATATATAAAGCTGGATTACCGTACACTGACTCACTCACTGACTGACATAATTGTTCTCCCAGAAGGAGTCGAGTAGGAAGAAAGTAATGTATAGCAAAAATGTTCTGGGGGTTTGTGTGAGTATGGGAAAAATCTGAAAACTCAAAGATGACGTCTGCCAAGTAAAATTGGATGGCGTATCTCTGAAACGGTAAGAGATAGGTAGGGGGTGTTTGACCAAATGTCATAGGGAATCAGGAGAGCAGTCGGATGACATTTGTCAAAAATCCAAAATGGCGGATTTCAAAATGGCCGCCATACAAAATCCTTCGATCCCTCAAAAAAGTAGCTGGTTCTACCAGATAGAGTTGAGTACGGTTAAAGTAATGTATTACGAAAATGACTAAGGGGTTTAGCTGAGTAGGGGAAAAATTAAAAACCCTAGAAATGACGCCTGCCAAGTAAAATTGGACTACGTATCTCGAAAACGGTAAGAGATAGGTTGGGGGTGTTTGAACAAATGTCATAGGGAATCGGGAGAGCAGTCGAATGACACCTGTCAAATGTGCTACTCTCATTCTTCATACATTATTTGGAGTATTTAACCTTACAATGTCGACTGTATTAAGAGTGTTTGTGGAAATTTCAACTCAATTTAGAGTAATTGTCCTACTGTCAGTGTAGCGAGCCCGAAGGGCGAGCTTTTGTTGAGGCCGAAGGCCGAACATTCGGGCCGCGAGGCCGTAGGCCGAGTGGACGGTGCGCGAGCCCGCAGGGCGAGCGCTAGGCAAGGCCGCAGGTCGAGCCGTCTTAGTAACTTGCGAGGCCGAAGGCCGAGCTCAGACTTGCACCGATTTGGCTGAAAATCGATATTTATGTGGTTCTGGACGTCCTTATTCTAAATCAAAAATTTTTGTTTCGATGACGTCTGCCAAGTAAAAAAAGTTACTCCGATTTGGCTGAAACTCGATATTTAGGTGGTTCTGGGTGTCCTTATTCCAAATCTAAAATTTTTTTTCGATGACGTCTGCCAAGTAAAACAAGTTACTCCGATTTGGCTGAAACTCGATATTTAGGTGGTTCTGGGTATCCTTATTCCAAATCAAAAATTTTTTTTCAATGACGTCTGCCAAGTAAAAAAAAGTACTCCGATTTGGCTTAAATTTTATATCTAGGTTGTTCTGGACGTCGTTATTCCAAATATGAATTTTTTTTTTCGATGACGTCTGCCAAGTGCAGATAAATCACGTATCCCGAAAACGGTAATAGATAGGTAGAAGGTTTTTGAAAATATGTCATAGGGAATAAGGAGAGCAGTCGAATGACATTTTGGATGTGTCTTACGTGCTCCTATCATTCTTTATACTGCATTTGGAGTGTTTTACCTTTATTTTCGACTGTATTAGGAGTTTTTGTGGGATTTTTGACTGAATTTGGAGTTACTGTCCTACGTTAGTGTATAGCGAGCCCGAAGGGCGAGCTCCTGGTGAGGCCGAAGGCCGAACTTTCGGCTCGCGAGGCCGAAGGCCGAGCGTATGGTGCGTGAGCCCGAAGGGCGAGCGCTTGGCGAGGCCGCAGGCCGAGCCGTGTAAGTAACTTGCGAGGCCGAAGGCCGAGCACCGACTTGAGAGTATTTTCCACATATCCGACTGGTCTCCATGGCAACTGCCCGCGGTAACCGAAGCACCTACGAGTGGGGTTCCTTAACAAAAGTGACTTAGAACCTTGGTACCATTCTGCCCGTACCACCTTTTTATGTCAGTAGGGTGAATCTGGTTTGGTGGCTACAGTTGGGTTCTTTTTTGTATTAAGAGTTTATATGGGATTTCATACTTTTTTTAAATTTTGTACTTATTTTTTAAGTGTACAAGGTGTTATCGTATTGTTAAGTACTGAATAACGATAAATGCGGGCCGCATGCGGCCCGCACACTGCCCGAATAACTAGTTATTATAATATATAAAGCTGGATTACCGTACACTGACTCACTCACTGACTGACTGACTGACATCATTGTTCTCCCAGAAGGAGTCGAGTAGGAAGAAAGTGATGTATGGGAAAAGTGTAGAGGGGGTTTGTGTGAGTATGAGAAAAATCCATAAACTCAAAGATGACGTCTGCCAAGTAAAATTGGATAGCGTATCTCGAAAACGGTAAGAGATAGGTAGGGGGTGCTTGACCAAATGTCATAGGGAATTGGGAGAGCAGTCGGATGACATTTGTAAAAAATCCAAAATGGCGGATTTCAAAATGGCCGCCATACAAAATCCTTCGATCCCTCAAAAAAGTAGCTGGTTCTACTAGATAGATTTGAGTACGGTTATAGTAATGTATTACCAAAATGACTAAGGGGTTTAGCTGAGTAGGGGAAAAATTAAAAACCCTAGAAATGACGCCTGCCAAGTAAAGGTGGACTACGTATCTCGAAAACGGTAAGAGATGGGTTGGGGGTGTTTGAACAAATGTCATAGGGAATCGGGAGAGCAGTCGAATGACACCTGTCAAATGTGCTACTCTCATTCTTCATACATTATTTGGAGTATTTAACCTTACAGTGTCGACTGTATTAGGAGTGTTTGTGGGAATTTCAACTCAATTTAGAGTAATTGTCCTACTGTCAGTGTAGCGAGCCCGAAGGGCGAGCTTTTGGTGAGGCCGAAGGCCGAACTTTCGGGCCGCGAGGCCGTAGGCCGAGTGGACGGTGCGCGAGCCCGCAGGGCGAGCGCTAGGCGAGGCCGCAGGTCAAGCCGTCTTAGTAACTTGCGAGGCCGAAGGCCGAGCTCAGACTTGCACCGATTAGGCTGAAAATCGATGTATAGGTTGTTCTTGTCATCCTTATTCCAAATATGAAATTTTTATTTCGATGACGTCTGCCAAGTAAAAAAAGTTACTCCGATTTGGCTGAAACTCGATATTTATGTGGTTCTGGACGTCCTTATTCTTAATCAAAAATTTTTGTTTCGATGACGTCTGCCAAGTAAAAAAAGTTACTCCGATTTGGCTGAAACTCGATATTTAGGTGGTTCTGGGTGTCCTTATTCCAAAACAAATTTTTTTTTTTCCGATGACGTCTGCCAAGTAAAAAAAAGTACTCCGATTTGGCTGAAAATCGATATATAGGTTGTTCTCGTCATCCTTATTCCAAATATGAAATTTTTATTTCGATGACGTCTGCCAAGTAAAAAAAGTTACTCCGATTTGGCTGAAACTCGATATTTATGTGGTTCTGGACGTCCTTATTCTTAATCAAAAATTTTTGTTTCGATGACGTCTGCCAAGTAAAAAAAGTTACTCCGATTTGGCTGAAACTCGATATTTAGGTGGTTCTGGGTGTCCTTATTCCAAAACAAATTTTTTTTTTTCCGATGACGTCTGCCAAGTAAAAAAAAGTACTCCGATTTGGCTGAAAATCGATATATAGGTTGTTCTCGTCATCCTTATTCCAAATATGAAATTTTTATTTCGATGACGTCTGCCAAGTAAAAAAAGTTACTCCGATTTGGCTGAAACTCGATATTTATGTGGTTCTGGACGTCCTTATTCTTAATCAAAAATTTTTGTTTCGATGACGTCTGCCAAGTAAAAAAAGTTACTCCGATTTGGCTGAAACTCGATATTTAGGTGGTTCTGGGTGTCCTTATTCCAAAACAAATTTTTTTTTTTCGATGACGTCTGCCAAGTGCAGATAAATCACGTATCTCGAAAACGGTAATAGATAGGTAGGGGGTTTTTGAAAATATGTCATAGGGAATAAGGAGAGCAGTCGAATGACATTTTGGATGTGTCTTACGTGCTCCTATCATTCTTTATACTGCATTTGGAGTGATTTTCCTTAATTTTCGACTGTTTTAGGAGTTTTTGTGGGATTTTTGACTGAATTTGGAGTTACTGTCCAACTTTAGTGTATAGCGAGCCCGAAGGGCGAGCTCCCGGTGAGGCCGAAGGCCGAACTTTCGGCTCGCGAGGCCGAAGGCCGAGCGTAGGGTGCGTGAGCCCGAAGGGCGAGCGCTTGGCGAGGCCGTAGGCCGAGCCGTATTAGTAACTTGCGAGGCCGAAGGCCGAGCTCCGACTTGAGAGTATTTTCCACGTCACCGACTGGTCTCCATGGCAACTGCCCGCGGTAACCGAAGCACCTACGAGTGGGGTTCCTAAACAAAAGTGACTCAGAACCTTGGTACCAGTTTTCTGCCCGTACCACCTTTTTATGGCAGTTGGGTGAATCTGGTTTGGTGGCTACAGTATGGTTCTCTACTCAATAACAAGTTTATATGGGATTTCATACATCAAATGGAGTTTTGAACACACTTTTTTTTTTATGTTTCAGGTGTTTTGATATAGTTTAATTTTGCATAACGATAAATGCGGGCCGCATGCGGCCCGCACACTGCCCGAATAACTAGTTATTATAATATATAAAGCTGGATTACCGTACACTGACTGACTGACTGACTGATTCACTGACTGACATCATTGTTCTCCCAGAAGGAGTCGAGAAGGAAGAAAGTGATGTATGGGAAAAGTGTAGAGGAGGTTTAGGGGAGTATGGGAAAAATCCGAAAACTCAAAGATGACGTCTGCCAAGTAAAATTGGATGGCGTATCTCTGAAACGGTAAGAGATAGGTAGGGGGTGCTTGACCAAATGTCATAGGGAATCGGGAGAGCAGTCGGATGACATCTGTCAAAAATCCAAAATGGCGGATTTCAAAATGGCCGCCATACAAAATCCTTCGATCCCTCAAAAAAGTAGCTGGTTCTACCAGAAAGAGTTGAGTACGGTTATAGTAATGTATTACGAAAATGACAAAGGGGCTTAGCTGAGTAGGGAAAAAATTAAAAACCCTAGAAATGACGCCTGCCAAGTAAAGCTGGACTACGTATCTCGAAAATGGTAAGAGATAGGTTGGGGGTGTTTGAACAAATGTCATAGGGAATCGGGAGAGCAGTCGAATGACACCTGTCAAACGTGCTCCTCTCATTCTTTATACTGCATACTACTCAGACTTGCACCGATTTGGCTGAAAATCGATATATAGGTTTTTCTCGTCATCCTTATTCCAAATATGAAATTTTTATTTCGATGACGTCTGCCAAGTAAAAAAAGTTACTCCGATTTGGCTGAAACTCGATATTTATGTGGTTCTGGACGTCCTTATTCTAAATCAAAAATTTTTGTTTCGATGACGTCTGCCAAGTAAAAAAAGTTACTCCGATTTGGCTGAAACTCGATATTTAGGTGGTTCTGGGTGTCCTTATTCCAAATCCAAAATTTTTTTTTCGATGACGTCTGCCAATTAAAACAAGTTACTCCGATTTGGCTGAAACTCGATATTTAGGTGGTTCTGGGTGTCCTTATTCCAAATCAAAATTTTTTTTTTCGATGACGTCTGCCAAGTAAAAAAAAGTACTCCGATTTGGCTTAAATTTTATATCTAGGTTGTTTTGGACGTCCTTATTCCAAATATGAATTTTTTTTTCGATGACGTCTGCCAAGTGCAGATAAATCACGTATCTCGAAAACGGTAATAAATAGGTAAGGGGTTTTTGAAAATATGTCATAGGGAATAAGGAGAGCAGTCGAATGACATTTTGGATGTGTCTTACGTGCTCCTATCATTCTTTATACTGCATTTGGAGTGTTTTTCCTTAATTTTCGACTGTATTAGGAGTTTTTGTGGGATTTTTGACTGAATTTAGAGTTACTGTCCAACTTTAGTGTATAGCGAGCCCGAAGGGCGAGTTCCCGGTGAGGCCGAAGGCCGAACCTTTGGCTCGCGAGGCCGAAGGCCGAGCGTAGGGTGCGTGAGCCCGAAGGGCGAGCGCTTGGCGAGGCCGCAGGCCGAGCCGTGTTAGTAACTTGCGAGGCCGAAGGCCGAGCTCCGACTTGAGAGTTTTATCCACGTCTCCGACTGGTCTCCATGGCAACTGCCCGCGGTTAACGAAGCACCTACGAGTGGGGTTCCTTTACAAAAGTGACTCAGAACCTTGGTACCATTTTGCCCGTACCACCTTTTTATGGCAGTAGGGTGAATCTGCTTTAGTGGCTACAGTATGGTTCTTTATTGTATGAAGAGTTTATTTGGGATTTCATACTTCTATTGGAGTTTTGAACTTATTTTTTTTTTAAATGTATAAGGGGTTAAGGTAAAGTTTAGTACTGCATAACTATAAATGCGGGCCGCATGCGGCCCGCACACTGCCCGAAATACTAGTTATAATATATAAAGCTGGATTACCGTACACTGACTGACTGACTGACTGACTGACTGATTCACTGACTGACATCATTGTTCTCCCAGAAGGAGTCGAGAAGGAAGAAAGTGATGTATGGGAAAAGTGTAGAGGAGGTTTAGGGGAGTATGGGAAAAATCCGAAAACTCAAAGATGACGTCTGCCAAGTAAAATTGGATGGCGTATCTCTGAAACGGTAAGAGATAGGTAGGGGGTGCTTGACCAAATGTCATAGGGAATCGGGAGAGCAGTCGGATGACATCTGTCAAAAATCCAAAATGGCGGATTTCAAAATGGCCGCCATACAAAATCCTTCGATCCCTCAAAAAAGTAGCTGGTTCTACCAGAAAGAGTTGAGTACGGTTATAGTAATGTATTACGAAAATGACAAAGGGGCTTAGCTGAGTAGGGAAAAAATTAAAAACCCTAGAAATGACGCCTGCCAAGTAAAGCTGGACTACGTATCTCGAAAATGGTAAGAGATAGGTTGGGGGTGTTTGAACAAATGTCATAGGGAATCGGGAGAGCAGTCGAATGACACCTGTCAAACGTGCTCCTCTCATTCTTTATACTGCATACTACTCAGACTTGCACCGATTTGGCTGAAAATCGATATATAGGTTTTTCTCGTCATCCTTATTCCAAATATGAAATTTTTATTTCGATGACGTCTGCCAAGTAAAAAAAGTTACTCCGATTTGGCTGAAACTCGATATTTATGTGGTTCTGGACGTCCTTATTCTAAATCAAAAATTTTTGTTTCGATGACGTCTGCCAAGTAAAAAAAGTTACTCCGATTTGGCTGAAACTCGATATTTAGGTGGTTCTGGGTGTCCTTATTCCAAATCCAAAATTTTTTTTTCGATGACGTCTGCCAATTAAAACAAGTTACTCCGATTTGGCTGAAACTCGATATTTAGGTGGTTCTGGGTGTCCTTATTCCAAATCAAAATTTTTTTTTTCGATGACGTCTGCCAAGTAAAAAAAAGTACTCCGATTTGGCTTAAATTTTATATCTAGGTTGTTTTGGACGTCCTTATTCCAAATATGAATTTTTTTTTCGATGACGTCTGCCAAGTGCAGATAAATCACGTATCTCGAAAACGGTAATAAATAGGTAAGGGGTTTTTGAAAATATGTCATAGGGAATAAGGAGAGCAGTCGAATGACATTTTGGATGTGTCTTACGTGCTCCTATCATTCTTTATACTGCATTTGGAGTGTTTTTCCTTAATTTTCGACTGTATTAGGAGTTTTTGTGGGATTTTTGACTGAATTTAGAGTTACTGTCCAACTTTAGTGTATAGCGAGCCCGAAGGGCGAGTTCCCGGTGAGGCCGAAGGCCGAACCTTTGGCTCGCGAGGCCGAAGGCCGAGCGTAGGGTGCGTGAGCCCGAAGGGCGAGCGCTTGGCGAGGCCGCAGGCCGAGCCGTGTTAGTAACTTGCGAGGCCGAAGGCCGAGCTCCGACTTGAGAGTTTTATCCACGTCTCCGACTGGTCTCCATGGCAACTGCCCGCGGTTAACGAAGCACCTACGAGTGGGGTTCCTTTACAAAAGTGACTCAGAACCTTGGTACCATTTTGCCCGTACCACCTTTTTATGGCAGTAGGGTGAATCTGCTTTAGTGGCTACAGTATGGTTCTTTATTGTATGAAGAGTTTATTTGGGATTTCATACTTCTATTGGAGTTTTGAACTTATTTTTTTTTTAAATGTATAAGGGGTTAAGGTAAAGTTTAGTACTGCATAACTATAAATGCGGGCCGCATGCGGCCCGCACACTGCCCGAAATACTAGTTATAATATATAAAGCTGGATTACCGTACACTGACTGACTGACTGACTGACTGACTGATTCACTGACTGACATCATTGTTCTCCCAGAAGGAGTCGAGAAGGAAGAAAGTGATGTATGGGAAAAGTGTAGAGGAGGTTTAGGGGAGTATGGGAAAAATCCGAAAACTCAAAGATGACGTCTGCCAAGTAAAATTGGATGGCGTATCTCTGAAACGGTAAGAGATAGGTAGGGGGTGCTTGACCAAATGTCATAGGGAATCGGGAGAGCAGTCGGATGACATCTGTCAAAAATCCAAAATGGCGGATTTCAAAATGGCCGCCATACAAAATCCTTCGATCCCTCAAAAAAGTAGCTGGTTCTACCAGAAAGAGTTGAGTACGGTTATAGTAATGTATTACGAAAATGACAAAGGGGCTTAGCTGAGTAGGGAAAAAATTAAAAACCCTAGAAATGACGCCTGCCAAGTAAAGCTGGACTACGTATCTCGAAAATGGTAAGAGATAGGTTGGGGGTGTTTGAACAAATGTCATAGGGAATCGGGAGAGCAGTCGAATGACACCTGTCAAACGTGCTCCTCTCATTCTTTATACTGCATTTGGAGTGTTTTACCTCATATTTTCGACTGTATTAGGAGTTTTTGTAGGTTTTTTGACTGAATTTGGAGTTACTGTTCTACGTTATTGTAGAAGCGAGCCCGAAGGGCGACCTCCTGGTGAGGCCGAAGGCCGAACTTTCGGCTCGTGAGGCCGAAGGCCGAGCGTATGGTGCGTGAGCCCGAAGGGCGAGCGCTTGGCGAGGCCGCAGGCCGAGCCGTGTTAGTAACTTGCGAGGCCGAAGGCCGAGCTCCGAATTGGGAGTAATTGCCTTGTCTCCGACTGGTCTCCATGGCAACTGCCCGCGGTATCCGAAGCACCTACGAGTGGGGTTCCTTAACAAAAGTGACTCAGAACCTTGGTACCATTCTGCCCGTACCACCTTTTTATGGCAGTAGGGTGAATCTGCTTTAGTGGCTACAGTATGGATCTTTATTGTATAGAGAGTTTATTTGGGATTTCATACTTCTATTGGAGTTTTGAACTTATTTTTTTTAAATGTATAAGGGGTTAAGGTTAAGTTTAGTACTGTATAACGATAAATGCGGGCCGCATGCGGCCCGCACACTGCCCGAAATACTAGTTTATATTATATAAAGCTCGATTACCACTGACTGATTGACATAAATGTTCTCCTAGAAGGAGACGAGTAGGAACAACGTGATGTATGGCAAAAGTGTTCGGGTGGTTTCGGTGAGTATGAGAAAAATCGAAAATCATAAAAATGACGCCTGCCAAGTAAAGATGGATGACGTATCTCGAAAACGGTGCAAGATGGGTAGGGGGTGTTTGAACAAATGTCATAGGGAATAGGGAGAGCAGTCGAATGACACCTGTCAAAAATCCAAAATGGCGGATTTCAAGATGGCCGCCATACAAAATGATCCGAGCCTGCTGAAGCGAGGCCGTTAGGCCGAGCTTCAGTAGGGGCGGAGCAGTTTGTATGGTGGCTGTCTTGAAATCCGACATTTTGGATGTGACCCACATGCTCCTATCATTCTTTATACTGCATTTGGAGTGTTTTACCTTATATTTTCGACTGTATTAGGAGTTTTTGTGGGATTTTTGACTGAATTTGGAGTAACTGTCCTACATAAGTGTAGTAGCGAGCCCGAAGGGCGAGCTCCTGGTGAGGCCGGAGGCCGAACTTTCGGTCCGCGAGGCCGAAGGCCGAGCGTATGATGCGCGAGCCCGTAGGGCGAGCGCTTGGCGAGGCCGCAGGCCGAGCCGTGTTGGTAACTTGCGAGGCCGAAGGCCGAGCTCCGACTTGAGAGTTTTTTCCAAGTCTCCGACTGGTCTCCATGGCAACTGCCCGCGGTAAGCAAAGCACCTACGAGTGGGGTTCCTTAACAAAAGTGACTCAGAACCTTGGTCCCATTCTGCCCGTACTACCTTTTTATGCCAGTAGGGTGAATTTGCTTTAGTGGCTACAGTATGGTTCTTTATTGTATGGAGACTTTATTTGGGATTTCATACTTCTATTGGAGTTTTGAACTTTTTTTTTTTAAATGTATAAGCGGTTAAGGTAAAGTTTACTACTGCATAACGATAAATGCGGGCCGCATGCGGCCCGCACACTGCCCGAAAAACTAGTTTTAATTATAAACGAGTTTCAAACAACGTAACCAAACTGAGATCAAATACTTACACAATACGACCAGTATTATCGATTTCAAGACGTACGAAGTTCACTGGGTCATCTAGTAGGCAATAAAACACAAATTAGTTTAAAAATAACGTAAGTTTATTACATGTAATCAAATAAAAATATAATTATAAACTTTAATCATTCTGCTACATGTAAGTATATGTAACGGATGCCACAATCGACGGCCTGATAAATTCTATACATTATTGCAACTATTAGTTATGTTATTTACTCAAAATTCTATGCCGACAGTCGTGACGTGATATAATTTATATCACAATTTTCTAACAACAGACAAGACTACAACACACAACATTTGGAGGAGTATATTTTATCCGCGATAACCACAACTGACTACCCTCCATTTTCTGGAGCGTTTCTTAAAAGTTTAGTTGTCATGAATACTGATATTTCATTGGTCGATGTTATTCTATGACGCTACAAGTGACCAATGGGCGTTGAGTATTCAATCTGTCCAACTTTGTCAAACGTACCAGAAACTGGGGGTTAGTCTTGTGTCCCGCTGCACCAATATCAGTGTGAAGATAGACTGAAAACTGCCTCTCAAAGACATATCCCGGTTGCCTTATGGGCCGAATAGCGGAAAACACCTACTCCAATTGAGACAGCGAGGAGCACACACAAACAATTGTCTCGTAATTTTTGCACTATTCGATTGGTGCAGCGCGCCTCTCTGGTTTGCTTTGTAACGGTACCCCTGTGATCCAGCAGTTGTGCTTGATCAGCTGGTGACAGATATCATGCTTATTTAGACAGACGATGACAGAAATATGCTATTATTATGGTCAGGTGACATGCTCGCCGGGTACTGTTTAATCTTATAACCGTCCAATTTGCAGACTTCCATGGAAACGGATAGGAACCCATTGTACATTTATTAAAAGAGGATAGATCTTCATCACGTCACAATTGTTCCCGAGCAAAAACTTTTCACTGTACATAATATTTATACTATTAACACTAAATATAGGTACTGCAGTCTCTGAAAAATGACACGTCTTATAAAAGTAAAGCTAGAAAATTTACTTCAGAGAAGTAAATTACATTGACTTAAGACATGTTATTTTTCATGACTATATTGAATGTCATTTGATAAAATGAATGGAGATATCTTGCTATACGATTTGATTACTTTTAACTCATATAACTTTGCTATTAGGTAGGTACAATTTACGAAAGCTCACCCACACAACCGACTTTTTATGAACATTATGAGAACAATATGAAAGTAAACAATAATTGTGTCTAGTTAATTTCATATTCTCTCAAATTTCTCATAATATAATAAAGTTTTCAAGCAATTTCGGTGTTAAAACGATTTCAATATTTTATGTAAAGAATATTGATTAGCCGAGGTGTGTGAAGAGCCTTATAAAGAGTGTTTTTCAATGTATGGTAGTATTTAAAAGAAGCTGGGTGGACATCTCAAAAAACAAAACTCCCAAAAATTTGTCAACCCAACTTGAGTAAAATTAAACTAAAATTTTTATTGTTTATTCTTCCTTATACCAAAATATATTATTATGGCTTCAGTTATCATTTCGAAGATACTACAATATATCTTTATTAATATATTCTTGTTTTATATCTATGTTTTTAACCTAGACTTATACTTTAAAGACGATTGCAAGACTTTTAGTTCGCAATATGTCATATTAGGAGATCCGTGTAAGTTGTTTTGAAATGTTCTTTTTGTTCTTATCTTAATGCCCTGTTTTGATGTAAAACATTTCGCTGATATGTACCAAAATAAACTTGAAATATACTTATTAAAAAAAACAAGTTAACAGTAAATGATGGCAACATTTCGTAAACCATTAGTAAATAACTTATATTAAGTACTTAATAACAACTATTTTTTTAATAAAGCAAAAAGAACATCACAAAATGAGCCAAAGCCATGAAATATTGGCGGGTACAGCACAAGACTTATTCGAATCATAGCATCGAACATTCAAAACAAAATGCTGTTTATTTGGTGATGACACTGAACTTAAATAACTCGATACACCGCCTTTATACGAGCTAAAAACAGCTTTAACATCCTGGCTATACGGGTGATTAAAGAGTACATATTGCAATGCGATTTATACTCACTATTCGTTGAGTAATTCGCAGTAATGAACGTTTGAATATCATTGAAGCCTTGCTACAAAGAGTTCTAACCAATTTTGTTACGAATTCATCATGTTATTTCTAGACTTTTACATAAGATCTGGTTTGACAAATGAGTACAAAAGGCGGTGTGTAAGCGTAAAATTAATGATTGTGCTAAAATAAAATCTAAAAAGCATGTAAATAGAGCAATTACACTAAGTACAAGATGATTAAATTTTAATTTTTCTCAACCTCTTTATGACAAAATTGACAATTATTTTCTCTCACTTAAAACTTAAGGAAGAAAGCTAATCACAGATCGAGAAAGTCCAAAATTCGATTGTGTAACATTATTTAAATCATATACAATATAAAGAGCTTTTTATTAATTTCTCTGTCACAATGCTTAAATAGCGTAAATGTCGAAAATGAAATTACTTCAATGTTGCCACCGGCAATAAATTTGCAACGATTTAGTGATAAAGTCACAGAGGGAGACTGTCAAAAAATCATCATGACACACTTTGTTTAAAAATAAAATCTAACATATTTAAAAAAAACATTAAATACCTATGAGATAATAAAGTGATGACTTTAGTCCGTTGCTACGGGCACGATTTATTAGATTTAAATTGGATTTATGCTATGGGGACAGATTTATTAAAATATTTACAAAATGCTATCTCGCTCATTCGCTTTGCCGTAGAGTTGCCAGCTAGAAAATAGAAAATTTATTTGGGTGTGAATTTTACAATCGAATGAGAAAAATACGTCTTCAATACCGATAAAGACATCTTGAAATAACATAATATATCGGTATGTTTAATATCGGTATTGAACATACCGATATATTATGTTTGTAAAACATGCGAAGATGTTACATTTTTGTGGTATTTTTATAAAGATCTTATCGATATTGAAAATTATTTTCTTTCAGCAGGTCTTGTTTATATTGTGTATTATAATTATTATAAATTTAATAATGAGTATGTTAGCATACCATATAAGTAATGTCTACATTTTAACGTTAATTTTAATTCTTAACCTGTCGGAATAAGTAGTGCAATTTCATAATTCATTTTAAACATTTTATTTTACTTTCCAAAAAGTAGTTTTTTAAAAATAGAAAGTAATTATAAAGATTTAAATTGAAATCGATTGAACGAAAGAAAACTTAGAATGTGTACAAGTTCTAGAAAGAAGTATATCAAACTTTTAAGATAAGTATCAAACTCATTATATAAATAAAAAATATTAAAATAAAAAAACAATTTTAGGACCTCAAACAAATACAACGACTTGTTAGTAACTATATATATAATTCAGTATAATTCAGTCCATAATTAATGTCCGATTACTATTATTTTTAGTAAAATTGCACTACACACCCCGACCACTTCATAACCTAATTTCCCACCTCGAAGCCAAATAACTCTATCCATTAAAACATCAAATAGATGAACACACTTTTCTCCCTATCGTATTGCTGCAATAGCGCGATAATTTTATTTCGGCGGAGTTTGGGCCTAGCTTTAGTTCTAGTATGACTTTTGTTAGTAGAGGCCAAGTTAGCATTTACTTTCTTGTCATTCCTGCTAACCTAGCTCTGCATCATTACCCGACCAGTAGTTTATACAAATCAAATAGCTTTTTACTTGTTGAAAAAGAAACTGAATATTGAAGTTTGGCAACGTTATTGCTAAGTTGATATCGATCGACTATTAAATAAAAAATATTGAATAAACAAATTATAAATTATCAGAAACAAGTACGATTTATCATTTAGTATACACAAGTGAGAAGAACTCAACGTAAAAGTAAACCAATTTATTTAAGTACTATAATTTCTGTTCAAAATACAATTTATCTCGTGCAACTACATCACAGAAAAACTGATACTATACTTAGTACTGGGAAATTCAAACCTTTAGACAACCATTTCGCAATAACTTTCATACCCACAACTGACGATATGCAGCGTTCATAAAATTATCGCACTTTAAACCTTAAGCGTAAGAATTAGAGACACAACAAGACAAGCCGAGACACTCCTACAAATCCATTGAAACGTTTCATTAATAACACACCGACGACTAAGGGAGCGCATTCGAGGTGCGGAGCGTAGAGCGTTCCGTTGAGCGAGCGACGCGAAATTACTGCGTGAGCTATGTAACAGTACATCGATCTTATAACTTTGTCAAAGCACCGAACGAAACATATTTGAAACTAGAATCTTACTATAACGCTATAGTCACAGAATCGCATTCCGCGTGGGGTGCCGGGATAGAATGTCACCCACCTAATTCTTCCCTTGGGTTTCGTAAGACGCGACTAAGGTAAAAATACCAGAAGGTGGGAAGCAGCGCCTTCCGAAGAACTTTCAGCTTCTACTGATATCCCCAAGACGCCTGCCAAGCGTGGGAATTATGGCAAATCTACCCCCACAATGGGGGAGACCTTATTCTACGGTAAACGTTACGTTTGATTTGATGAGTCACAGAATAGTACTGCATGCGGCTACAGACTGAGTCAGTATTGACATAATTTTGTTGGAGGCGTTGTAAGTCTTGCACTGCAGAGACAAAATAATAGAACAATGCAATCCAGTAGCTGAATATTTGGCCCGCAATATATATACAAAAAAATATTAAAAATAATGAAAGACAATACATTTAAACAGATAGATGGGACTAGAAAAACTTTAGAATCCCGGAAAATAAATAAGAATATATAAAAAATAGTATAATAGAGACATTAGAGCAGGTCATTTCCCCGCCACCAGTCCGCCATTTTAGTTTCCCGGTTGCGATGCTAAAATTATGAAAGATTATATCCAAAACGGTTTTATTTCTAATTTCGCTTTGCTAATCTATAAACTTAGCAATATTCGTTATATCTGTGTTCTGTTATATAGTTGCATAACGACTCCCCGTTTTTAGGAGAGTTCTGGTTTAATCTCGCGCTACCCGCTCACAAAAACGCTATACTCACGGCGCCCCAAAGCCGCACCCGAAATATTAAAGATTAATTAATTTTACCATGTTAAAGCATGTTGACATGTTGCCGCCGTGCTGAGCAGTTTCTTTTTTATTTCTAATGTTGGCAATATATAGTGGTCCATAAATATCTGTTTTTTTTTGTACAATCGGACAGCAAACATGGCTTCTCTAGACGTGTACAACGTATATTCTGGCATTGGGATATATCTCTGGTCTTATGTTGGACTAAGCAGCCAATAGTTTCTACAAGATTGTGATAATTTATCGAAATATGGACGACAAAAGCCGCAGTCCGCGTTTCTCGATTATATTTACGGCAGTGATGTTTCAGCACACGGTTCGATGTTGGTTCATATCGATTATTAATCGTTTTAAGATTGTGGTGCAAAATTGTGATTTAATTAATGAGACATAAGATTAAATTGCCTGACATTTTGATTTCAGGAAAAGTTGATGACGCAGAACGGTAATAGTGTAACGAACGATATATAGAGGTATTTATCGATTTTTCTTGCATCGAAATTGAGATGAGCTAGTAGAAAGAATAGCTCGTTTAAGCAAAAAATATAATTTAATGCTGCACGGAATTTATGCCAATAGGATTCAGGTTTGTTTCAACACTCTTCTCTTTACTCTTTCAAGAGTAAAAAAAACTTATATTTCTTTTACTATATGAAATCTTTTTATAAATATTATACATGTTAAGTTGATGCAGAGCCAACGACGCGCAAAAAAAATTTTAAAAACATAAAGCCTGTACTAGTGTATCTCCGAAGATACCTTTTCAGAGGTACACGATAGAGATGTATTAAGGCCATCATTTCGCCAGCTGTTTTTAGATTCACATTGCGTAGGAGACAATCCTATAGACAAATCGACTGTCCCTACGTATACTATCGAAACTAAATATCGCGAATTTTAAGTTTCGTTAGTTTACGAGGACCAGCGACGTCAAATTCCATACTTTACTACGCTAAAACTGAATATATTATTAATTTTTGAAATAAATTTTATCTACACTGCAATATAATGTGATAGAAACAAGTTGCGATGGTAATTAAAAAAACCCTTTTTTGAGTTTTGATAGTCTACGTAGGGACAGTCGAAATGCTGGGTACAGTTCGATACACCGAACTGGTACTAACTGGTTATCATTTCATATAAGAATAATCAATAATACTTTTTGAGAAAACAAATCCAGGACTTTACAATTTGTTTGCAAACTACGAATAAAAATGTAAAGAAGTTTAACTCTCATACAGAAACACGCTCAATCTTCTAAATTCAATTGATTCAAAATGGTGAATTGATTTGGCGCTTAGAAATGATCGCATCCGATTGGTCGCGTCGCGGTAATGCTGTTGCGCCGCAAGGTACAGTATAATCCACGCCTGCTGCGACAAGTTTTGCGTTCTGCTGTGTTTGTGCTTGATATACATTTGTTTACATATTTATTCATAGGTTGCAAAGTTCAAAACACCTCTATATAAGGTACATACACGATCACCGCACAACCGTCAAAGAAGCGAAGAAATAACAACAAAATTTACGAGTATTGAGTGGGCTGCAGACGTCCAACTTTAGACCTGGGATCAAGCACTCACGGCCGGGCTGAGCGAAGCATCCACCTGGAAACCAAACATCACCTGTGAAACTAACAATCGAAGAGGCAATGCCTCCAATAATGGCACATATGGTCCTTGGTTATAATCCGCCGCAGGCTTGAGCTTCACCGCACCGTGGTAGGGCATTTTACAAATACAGATTTTTTACACAATCGTGTAGAAAATCTGACGCTAAGCACATAACAGTGCGTTTAAGCTGTCCTTGAGCGCCAATTTCCATTCTAGGGTTCGTACTAATAAATGCATCTCAAGGATGCTGTTTAAAACAGATCTTAGGGTGCTGTTTGATTAAGAAATCCTACTACAACTTTTTGGAGTAATTTATGGCTGAATGAGCATTGGTGTTCAATAAGCTATAAAGATAATACGAGCAGTAATATTTAAAACTTGCGAATACCATAGTCATGTTTACGAATGTTTACCAATCTTCGATTAATAGCTTCAAACGAGATAATCCTATTAACATTTTTGTATTTCCTGCCATAGACGTAAGTTTCCACCTTAACGTGCCTTCATTTTTAAACATTAGTAATGGTCACTATAGGTCTCTCATGAATTTGTACACCTTTAGACGTGTTAAAACTTGGCGCAGTCTGTAGGATACGATCATAATCAATGTATTGTTAAATGATGTCATAACCCCACATTAATCCTAAACCTCTCCGCAGCTGGACTATAACATCATTTGTTCGTGTAAACTGTGTTAATATGTTGGCGCAGTCTGTTGAATATAAGGATATCTTTTGTAATATTCCTGATGTCAAAACTCCATAATATTTCTGAACCCGGAACCTGCTCAGAGCAATATAACACTAAACCTCACATAATAATAATTTTCACATAACATCACATAACGTTTATTGATATTATCAATAAACGTTATTATTATTATGATATTATTATTATTATAATGTAACTATAGATCGTTCCAAAATCTAAGCGTTGTATGTGGGATATCAGTAAAACTAGAGTACTGTTATTGATGGTATAACTCTATACTATTCAGGAACATCTTCGCATCCAGAATGCATCACTATAACGTGCCTTTGGAACGTGTTAAAATTTTGGCGCGATAGATATAAAAATATCTACTGTACCACCTACTATCTATATGATAATTTATGTACTACTACTTTATATTATGAGAATATTTATTGAAGCTGATGCCATAACTTTGTAGCTGAAAAGAAATATTATATGTAACTTTACACGGGCGTTAAAAGCTTGGCGCAGTCTGTAGGATATCTAGATGTTTAAATATCTACCTGATGTTATAACTCCATATCCTGAGCCTCATCGTCGCTGAAGTCGCTCATAGAGCTCTCAGTATCGCTGGTGGCGCCATTGGAGGGCTTGGAGCCCGAGGAGGCAGGCGCGGGCGCGGTGCAGCCCATGCCAGTTATAGCGTCCTTCTCCAGAAGCGCCTCTTCTGTCGCAAACCTCCGGACATAGTCTGTAAGTGTGGTAAAAACTTATTTTAACTTTCACATTGTGAGTGAAAATAATTTCTCTTACGCAATAAAGTCCTTGATAATTGTTTTTTTATGTTTGTCGTGCCGCGACCATGGCGCTTGCAACAGCGTTGCGATATCGGGACCATATAGATAACAAAAATTACGGACTTTTTCCCGTAAGTATAATTACATATGAGCGTATGTATATTGCATACTTTGTTTATACATAAACTGTTTGACTTACGAGTATGACATTGGTGTCATAAATAAATTATTTTATTTGTATTACTAATAAAGTAGCCAGTGTTTTAATCTTAGCGCTGAATTTTTATTGATAAAAGTTGGCAGAGTCAATAAATGCAGTTGAGATGAGAGTTCCAGAGATATATGAAGTAGGAAAGACAGGGTGATAACAAAGCACTGTGAAGTAAATGAAGCTATAGTGACTTTAGTTCTTAAAGGTATGCTGAGATGAATTGGACACGTAGAAAGAAAAAGAATAATTACACACGGTAAGAGTAAATGAAACGTACATCAAAATGTTGGTAAGTAGACATATGCCTCCTATCCCTTCGTGTGATGAACGTGATTTATGTTGTATTTTTATATTCTAAGATATTTTGTGTCATCAGATGCGAATTATTCATTGAAGCTTCCTGTCTCATTACAAAATTTCAACGACGTTAACCGCAAAAATTTGTTCATGCTACTTCGCTTTAAATATATTTCCGCATAGAAACGTAGTATATGTTACCAGAGACTTTCTTCTTGTACTCCTCAGGTTTGTGCAGGTACATGGCGGCCGCGTCACCGTTGAGCGGGTCGATGGGGTTGGGGTAGGTCAGCAATTGCGGCAGGAACGATTCGAAAATATTCGATAGATCTGAAAAATAACAAAGTACAGATTATTGGAGCACAAGAGCTGTCTACAGCCAGGTGTCGGCCGAAAGACTGATAACAGGTTATCGTTATAGCTGTGCCTGTGAGTCTGCAAATACTTGTAGGTTGTCTAAATTATTTCACTGTTGTAGTTGTTCGTAATAATTACCTATATTATACTAGCTAGCCCGGCAAACGTTGTTTTGCCATATAAATTAATGCTATTAAATTGTATCTATTAGAAACGTATGTATTTTTAACAAAGCGCCATCTATTGAATACTTACTCAATCCAGTCAACAGATATAGTTAGCTCAATGTCAATAGACAAATAATTTGCAATAAAAAAATTGCGAGTACAAATTGAGATGTCAGCTATCCTATGTTTCAATTTGGATCAAATTGTACACTGTGTGCAAATCAAATTTAAAATCGGTTCAGTAGTTTAGGAGTCCATCGCGGACAAACAACGTGACAGGTTATTTATATATATAAAGATGTTATTGTATATGAACAAAATGTTAAATATTTACGATATTAAAAACATAGGCGTTCTGTCTGATCGATTCTTACATCCAAAGCCAGACAGATTAAGGATGCACTTGCCGACGGCTCGAACTTATCAGCGGGCGAGGGAACAAAGCATGCTATTTCACCTATACCTTTGTGGGAAAGGGTAAGACTCCGTGATGAGTAGTACGAAGATAGTGATCGCGCATCACACACCCGTATTGCATCTACGCTAATTACGCACACTTGTTTGCGATATATCAATGAAAGCCGAACCATGCCGAACGAATTACGATGTTTGACGACGGACGGAGATAGTGTCTCAAGCTACGTCACGACGTGTGTAGGTATTTCTTATAAAATAATATTATATATTCACAGAGGAATACATTTTGGTTCGGACAGTAGGTACCTGTTGTTATAATTTTCGTTCGTTTTATAATAACATACTGATGTTATTTCACCTATAGTAGGTAAATATTTAGTAAGTAGGTACAATGATTTGTAGGTACATAGTAAATGTATTAGTTTGTTCTTTTCATATTGATGTAGTAAATATTTACCTACAATAATTATTTATTACATAATTAGCAAGTTACTGCTTTTACTACAACATATTTTGTAAAGCAGTGACGGCTCAGTGGCATAGGTTATGGACTTCCGCGCAGCAGGTCCATGGTTCGAATCCCGTCGCGGGCTTAATCTTCACCGCGTGGTAGAAGAGCATTATACGAATGCCCGCCTGGATAGCTACTACCCTCAAGTAAAAAATCGGTCGCCAAACACCTAAAGGGAAGCAGTGATGGCTCAGTGGCATTGGTTATGGACTGGCTGCGCATCAGGTCCATAGTTTGAATCCCGCCGCGATATTGAGCTTCACCGCGTGGTGGAGAGTTCGTAGCGAAGTTTACTTAGCTGTTCTCAACCGATCAGCAAAGTTTAGCACCGTCGCGCGCGGTCATGAGTTGGATGGGTGACCGCTAGGACAATACTACTGAGCGCTTCCGTGCTTCGGAGGGCACGTTAAGCCGTTGGTCCCGGTTGTGGTCTTAGGATGGCAGTCGTTATAGCATGGTGGTAGGGCATTTTGCGAATGCCCGCCTGTATAGCTACCACCCTCAAGTAGAAAATCTGTCGCCAAGCACCTAACGGTGTGTTCCGGCAGCTGTCCTTGAGAGCCAGTACTTCTAGGTTAGCCTGAACAACATCTTCGACCACATCATCACTTACCATCAGGTGAGATAGTGGTCAAAGGCTAACCTATCAGGCATAAAAAAGAGCATTTTGCGAATGCTCGCCGGGATAGCTACCCAAGTAGAAAATCTGTCACCATGCAACTAACGTGAACTCAGTGGCATTAGCTATGGACTGCCTCGCAGCATGTTTATGGTTCGAATCCCGCTGCGGGCTCGAGCTTCACCGCTTGGTGGAAGGTCATAGGGCATTTTGCGAATGTTCGCCTGGCTAGCCACCATCCTCAAGCAGAAAATCTGTCAGTAAGCGCCTAACGGGAAGCAGTGATGGGCCAGTGGCATTAGCTAGTGACTGCCGCGCAGCAGGTCCATGGTTCGAATCCAGCCGCGATATTGAGCTTCCCCGCGTTGGTGAAGAGCATTTTGCGAATGCTCGCCTGGATAGCTACCACCCTCAAGTAGAAAATCTGTCAGAAAGCACCTAACGGGAAGCAGTGATGGCTCAGTGTCATTAGCTTTGGACTGCCACGCAGCAGGTCTATGGTTCGATCCCGCCGCGGGCTTGAAATTCACCGCTTGGTAGAAGGGCATTTTGCGAATGCTCGCTTGGCTAGCTACCACCCTCAAGTAGAAATTCTGTCACTAAACACTTAACGGGAAGCAGTGATGGCTCTTAGCAATGGACTGCCGCGCAACAGGTCTATGGGTCGAATCCCGCCGCGGGCATGAACTTCACCGCATGGTGGAAGGTTGTTTTGCGAATGCCCGCCCGGCTAGCGAGCTTTGAGATGAGAGTGTGTCGTACCGATTTCAAAATCTGTCTCTAAGCGGTAATGTACGATGGCATCATGAATCTACCAATCCTGGTAGAACACATTTGGAATAAAAATTATCTACCTACCCGTAACTGATTTAAATTATTTCCAATAAAAATCAATAACTAATCATAGGTTATTTTTGATTAGGTAAGTCCCTACAATCATCGCTAAGTTTACCATATAAACTTTCGTACTACCTTAGATATAAGTACCTACTACAAATATACATACTTATTCTACTAATTTACGTAGGTAGATACATAGTACTAACTTTATTATTTGTTGTGATCTTATAGCTATGTAGATAGGTATGCAATGTAATGCGCGCCCGCGAATGTCGATTTGACATCGCTGGCAGTTGCGTGCCTAGGCAGGCCTATATGATAAATGATAATTATATCGTAGATAGGATCTTCCATTGAGCTTCTAATTCTAACCCTTTACTACTTTGTGTTAGGTAGGTACTTTCTCGAAGTTATATTACTGCTTAGACTATATTCTAAAAAGAATGCGGACTACCTACGTCCATACCATATCTAACCAAATGCAGCTTTTTATATTGTCTAAGTGTTGCTAAAATGATTAGGTACTCACCATAGCTATCATGACCTGCGTATTGACTAATACCTACTAGGTACTAACTTAGGTGAGAGTAGGTGAGTACCTAGACATAGTTACGTATTTATATTACCCAAGTACCTATCTATATGGATTATGGCGTCCGACACATACTATCACGAACAAACTAATCAAATGCGAAAGAAAATCCGGTCCCCAACTCCCAACATATGTAAATATATATATATATATATATATATATATAAGTACGTAAGTAGGCATAGGCACTACATATTGGTAGTGTATACATACGTGCACACCAAAAAGCAACACGGCATTCCTACAATATAATATTATGTTCTAAGATCGCGGCGCGGTGCACGTGACTTTTGGTAGTGTGCGTTTTGTTAATTATATATTAGTGTGCTGCGCATGAGACCCGCCCGCCCGCTTCCCTCACCGCGGAATGGAAGTATTGACATGAGATGCCCAATATTTTGAACGAAAAACTAGCGCGCAAAACTATGTGTGCCGACCTTTGGCTCTAGGATGTTTATGATTATACTACTGGATGTATTTGTTTTCCAAAATGTTATCTAAAATGATCATGAACTGAGCTATGCTTCTATGTAAATAATTTTAGGGATTTCATGCTCTATAAGTCGTTTATTTACGACTAAACATGCGCTAAAATTCGTGATATTACAGGGATGTTTCGAGGCTTATAACTATCATGTGAAGATTTTTTTTACAAATCGGTGCCAAGACAAGCCTAGATAATGAAGAGATAAATCGATATCATGCTTAGTTGTGGACCTAAAACCTCAAATAAGGGAGTGATCATCCTACGGCGTTTGTATGGAAAAGTTACCGGCCAGTTCAACCTTAAACAGTGGCTCTGTAGAACTAAAGACAAAAGACATGTTTTTTTACTGTTCAACCCCTATATCTACACTGTTTTGAAAAATAACCGAAAATTTTATCGACATGAAAAAGCCTTATAGTTATCGAACGTGGTCACAAAATTTCACGAGAATCGTTTGAGAAATACGACCTGTATCAGAACAGCCGGAAATAAGGACATACAGAATAATTTTTGCACAAGCTTAAAAGGAGGCGGTTCGCTCGCTCTTCATTTCATAAAATATTAAGATAACAAATGTATTAGAGACTTAAATAGTAATCAGGCTACTGATTACTTTTTAAGTCTCTAATACATTTGTTTTATAACATTTTGAGTGATTATCGCGCCTTTTAGAGTAAACAATTTCTTTATTTTTATAAAGTGTAGAGAATTTTTACAAATGCACCTTGGCTGCGCGCGCTGATTTGAACCTTATCCCTACTATAGTAGATTTTGTATTCTCTGGCAACAAACAGCAACTCTTTAAGCCCTTCAATGACTGCCCTGTCATGAATCACATACGATACTCGTGTACAAATGGACCGATTCAGAATGAGTTAGGTGCGACACAAGGAAATTAAGCCAGAATTGCGCAGAATTATTATGTAGATTAATCTACATGCATTTAAGCATGCTGAACAAAAACATTTAAATATTCTACCTACACCTGTTTCTGCCCTGTGCCGGGCTTAAATGTTTTGGTGTCTTGATGTCGTATGAGGCGGCTAGTGAGATTTCGAAGAACTACTATATTACACTGTGATCCCAAGACAAGACGCCTGTCAAGCGTGGGAATATGGCAAACCCATAATGGGGGAGCCTGTGTTCAGCAGTGGACAATCGCTAAGCAGTTGTTCTTATTACTGTGTTTCTATTATAGAACACGAGCGTCATTATTTCTAGTATAAAACATTGATACCAAGATTCGTACCGTGGTCGTTACGAAACAATAATGATTATATAGCGATATCTCTATCGCACAGATAACATGATCCAATGCATGCTCTCAATTTGAAATTCTAATGTAAGTATACTATAGCGAGGTGTGGTTGTGCGAATTAAAATTGTTAATTTAAGGTTAAAATAAGACTGAATTAAGAGATGGGAGTTGGCCCCCAGGTGCCGGTGAAAATCAGACATGTGAGCCTTAACAACTTTATGTCAGATCGTCACTTGTGACGAAATGCATCTGTGTCAGGCGGAGGTTAACGCTTATTATCAGGTGGACTTCGTGCTTGTGACGACACCTAATCACATTAAAATATATAATAACCAAACCAAATTAACCAAATCCTCATGTACCAACAGACCAGATAATATTATAAAAACTTACGCTCATGTTTATATATTATCTTCTTCCGGTAGAAGCCGAAACATTGTCGATAGTCATATCGACTCACAGTAAGTTGTTTCACGCTCAAACACCCGTGTTTTCAAACATAAGACCAGATAATGTTAGTTAATGGATAGATTCAGGCGTTACTTTGCGGAAAACCATATTTAATAATAACAAATATTTTTAAAAATATTTTGAGAAAACATCAAATTATTATTTTAATAAAACACTTAAAAATATATCTAGTGACAATTCCGCCTAATTTTGACGCCTTGCGCAAGACCTCCGTCTTGACTCAATTTTGACAATTGAGTCAAGACCTCCTGAGGATGCTTCGTGTAGAATGGAAACGCGTCGAAAATTCTTACGGTTTGGCTGCGTGGCGTTTGTGACGTCACGTCGGCTTAACAGGAAAATTAGGCGGAATTGTCACTAGATATATTTTTATATTTTTTAAGTGTTTTATTAAATATTAATTTAATGATTTCTTAAAATATTTAAAAAAAATATTTGTTATTATTATAATGTTAGTTGTTCGTTAGTTTGTTGGGGTAGGCAGAGACCACAGATTTCCACTTACTACGATCCTTACACATCTCTTTCGCTTCATCTACACTCATCAATCCTTTCATACATAAGCGTCGGTTTAGGGTACTCCTGATACCTTTATTCAGAATGTCTATAATATTAATAAAATTAAAATAATATAAGTACTTAGTAAAATTTAAATAATTTACCGTAAAGGGCCGTCCATGCCTGATTGATGACGTCCAAACAGACAGTCCCTGAGACTTCGTCTATGTTCGGATGGTATACTTTGTTCATGAACCCTATGGAGGGTGACTTGAAAGGATAGTGGTCGGGCAAGTGGACTCGCACGCGCCACACACCTCCTTCGTATGGAGCTGGAATTAGAAGTAATAAGGTTATTAGTAGGACGCAAAGAACTATTTCAGTCCTTTGTAAAGACTTTTTTTTATTGCTGATATGTAAGCCTTTGACCACAATCTCACCTGATGATAAGTGATGATGTGGTCGAAGGTGTTAAAAGGCTTAACCTAGAATAACTGGCTCTCAAGGACAGCTGCCGGAACACACCGTTAGGTGTCTGGCGACAGATTTTCTACTTGAGGGTGGTCAATAGCCAGGCGGGCATTCGCAAAATGACCTTATATGAAGCTATTGCTTACAATGTCCGCCGCGGTCATGAGTTGGATGGGTAACCGCTAATGACATTACTACTAACGATGACACGTGCTTCGTAAGGCACGTTAAGCCGTCTGTCCCGGTAGTTGTCTTAAGATGGCAGTCGTTACAGCATGGTGCGTGCATTTTGCGAATGCTAGCCTGGTTAGATACCACACTCAAATTCAAAATCATTTAATGCATGAACATAGCTACATAAAATGGTTAAGATGTAAATAAAACTTAATTGCTGCACTACATTCAACCCCATTAGGATGTGCAAAATAAATTGTATCACATATAAATATTTTTTGTGTTAGTTATAGTTGTTTGAAATACAATCAAAACAAATTTCAATTTGCTCAAGTAGAAAATCTCTCGCGAAGCACCTAACGGTGTGTTCCGGCAGCTATCCTTGAGAACTAGTAATTCTGACAACATCTTCGACCACACCACTTGAGAAATGGCCTGTGGAGGCCTATATCCCGTGATGTATTGTATGATTAAATCCACCCTGTGATCATCTACAGATTATGTCATTTATTAGAAGGAACTTTCTCAAGTTATCTTTTTCAACTCGAAATAATTTATATTCTGTCAATGCTCTATGTGTCATACTAAATCAATCCATCGCCATTTTTACATGAAGGCTCAAAAAGGAAGAATGATATCTTTCAGGATACCTACATGTATGTATACAATGTATATTTGTAAATTTCTTTGTTCCACCATAACTTCTAAACGGCTTAACCGATTTTAATGTATAGTAGATTCGTCTTCATAGCGCAGGTGACACTAGGAACATCAAAAAAGTTAAAAAAAAAAAACAAACAGGCGGATATTATACACCATGTTGTGAGAAAAAAAAACTCCCAAACCAATCGAGCAGGGTATCAAAATGAAGACTTATTCGTCAACTGGCGAGCGTGAAACTCGCGAGTGCGCGCGAGTTGGCACCTTCCGAGTTTACCTATTTTTTTTGTCGTCAACTCGCGAGCCCATACATTATGAAGTACAGTCAAATAAAAAAGTATTGAAACCAGTTAAGTATCCAATTCGACTATCCAAGAAAGAAAATATGTTTATTTGATATAACATGCTTGAATTAAAGAAAATAAAAAAAAATAAAAAATACATTCGAATTGAGTACCTCCTGCTTTTTTTTAAGTCGGTAGAAAAGCACACAAGTGGGACGCGGCCGATGACGCATGATGCATGAAAACATGACATCTTTAATAACCTTTCTTATTATTTAGCTGACGGTCACGGTCAGGTAAATTCAGTCTAATTAGTAGATAGGTATCTTATAAAGTAAAATGTCAATTGCTTACCATCAATTTAGTATTATAATTTAAATTACTTGTATTAGTAATATAATAAAATATGTATGTTACTTTTTAGATATTTTTTTTGTCATATTAGATTTTTAAGAAATAATAACACCAGATAGTTCCATATTCATCGGAATGTACTTAAAATGTTGGTCAAACATGTCTAACTCTAAGAAATCTTTTCAGGAAGTGGATCACAAGCAGGTCCGTCTGGTAGTGAAACTGGACATGAAATAATTACTTCCCAGCGCGGGAAGTCGATACTACTTCGTGGAGGTTATAAATATAACAAAGACCGAATAAATAAAGACGGATCATGTATTCGGAGGTGGGCGAAAAGAAATGTATGTAAAGCGAGACTATTTATTAATAGGAATAATTGCATCAAACGAGATGACAGGCACAACTGTGTGCCTGATATTGTGTCAAATGAGTTGGATATAACCTTTAATAAGTGCATTGAAAAAGTGAAAACTGAGTATTGATTTGTGCATTGAACTTCTAATATAGTGTTTTTTTTATTAACATAGGTTTTGATAGTAACGTTTGTTATAAAAATCATTTACAACAAACCCTGACTGTGATTTTTAAAGTTTCTAAGACTAAGAATGATTTTATTAGTACGTAATAATAACTCAAATGCTATAATCGTTGATTACTATTTTAATTATATTTAGATATTAAGGAGCGATTTCGCTTCACTTACATACCATTATTTTGTTGTTCTTTTTTGTTTTATTTGCTTAGTTTTAGATAATTTTTATTTAGATTTTTACAATAATTGGCAATAAACCATGAATCATTGTGATATTGTTAATAATTATTAGGAAAATAAGACATTTCATATTTTTGTCTATACATACATCTTAGTGGCTCTATTTTGTATAAGTAAATCATGTCATGTCAAATAAACATATTAACTCTATTTCTCTCTTTTTTTTCAGTATAGTCAGTACTTAACTAGTTTTTATCCTTTTGTATATGACTGTACTTTAAATGGGCTCGCGAGTTGACAACAAAAAAAAATAGGTAAACTCGGAAGGTGCCAACTCGCGCGCACTCGCGAGTTGACGAATAAGTCAAAATGAAGGGCTCTAAGAAACGATTTAATATATTTTCAATGGAAGGATAAACAGTCAATAAATTAATTAATTAAATTTGCAGTTGGGTTTCCTAAATTTTTTGTTAATTTATACTGCTCATGCAGTAAGTTGGACCTGAAATATACCCTGTTATAGAGATCGATGAAGAGAACTGATATGGTTATTAAAGAAAGAAACAAAAGATACTCACTTCCCGGTGGACCGAAGAATTTCACGCAGAACTCGTTGAGGCCACCAAGAATAGTCACTTCGTGTTTACTTTCGATACTGAACGGTGCTTGTAGTTAGGGAATAAACAAAAATATTATATAAATTAAAAAAAAATGCAAATAAACCTCTTCACGCCTGTACATTCCCCTTGGGACAAGAGAAGTGTGTATAATAACGAAATTATAATACACTCTTCTCAATTCACTTTCAATAGCAATCTTTTGCTGTAAATCCAGCACAATTCCATAGTTAAGACTGCTCTTGAGGAAAAAACCCCGTGAACGGAGTGGTTCGTAGATATGTCATCATGATCATCATCATTAGCAGTTGGAAGACGTCCACTGCTGAACAAAGCCTCCCCCATAGAACGCCACAAACTTTAACTTTATTATAAAACCATACACAATTACCTAATAAGGTCCTTTTATTTGTCTTTGCAAGGAAATATTCTATACTCCCTATAGAATATTTCCTTGGGTTTTTTTTCCATTAATAACAACTTTATATGGTTTAAATAACGTATATATACATATATAGTAACCGAATTGAAAAAAAGGAGGAGTTTCCCATTCGACTGTATTTTTTTGTGGTTGTGCATTACATGGTGTAGCAAATTTGATGTATTTTTACATTCAAAAAGCGTCTATACGACGCTTTAATGAAATACTAATATTCTACTGCCGCGTTCAGCATAAATGGAATAGAGCAACTTCGAGAAGTACGGACAAGAAACTCGGCGCTATTATTTTTATATGTCTGTCTTATATGTCCAAGCATTTCAAATTAAGAAATAATATGATTTATTGGTAACTTCAGTGTAACCCTCTGTGCTACAAGTTCAGTGCAGTTACTTTCAGTGGTACAAATATATAAATTAAAAAGTTTTTTTTTTAAACGAATGCAGGTCCAATTGTGATTGTGTATTCCGGGCCTAACGTAATTTTATATATCTGTGAAAACTTATATTTGGCTTTCTGTTTTTATATTTCATAAATATTATTGTAACTAGCTGTTAGTTTTCCTAGCATAATAAAATAAAATCAATAAAAAATTACACGTTAACATTTTTTTATAGGATAATGTGGTCCCTGGGGCCAGTCTTCGTGCTCGACTTTATTATATAACGAAAAATTTAAGCGATATATATGTTTAATACCCGTTATATTTTGATAAGGATTTGACGTTGATACAGTACAAGAAATAGTCCAGTAACAAAACTAGCCACATTCTAAGCAATAGGTAATAGCAAAAGGTTCTGTCAATAGGTATTCAAAGGAATTTAAAAAAATAATGTGTTTTTATTATGCCTGCCTGATAAGTTAGCCTTTGACCACTATCTCACCTGATGGTAAGTGATGATGTGGTCGAAGATGTCGTTCAGCACTCCAAGCACTTAACAGTGTGTTCCGGCAGCTGTCCTTGAGAGCCAGTAATTCTAGGTTAAGCCTGTTAACACCTTCGACCACATCATCACTTACCATCAGGTGAGCTTGTGATCAAAGGCTTACCAAACAGCAATAAAAAAAAGGCTTGTGCGTTGCAATTTTTTGTAATAAATAATATTATTGCAATCACAAAAAGTAGCAAAATTTTATAGCGTTTCCCAATTGTACTCACAAACCTTACTGTGTATATATATTAACTGTGGTCGAAAGGACGTATCACCGCAGTCATTTGATAAGATATCAGCCTATAATAATTCTCACGATGGAGCCTAGTCATGAACCAATTTTTAAGTGCTATTCATGGAACGTAATCACAGAAATTCTAGATTACAATCAAGTATTCGCATTTTATTGTTAAAAATTATACCAAATACATAGTGATTCATACAAAAAAACGGGTACTGTTTTGCTCGTAGCGAAGTTTACTTAGCTGTTCTTAACCGATCAGCAAAGTTAAGCAACGTCGCCCGCAGTCATGATTTGGATGGGTGACCACTAGTGACTAGCTACCACCCTGAAGTAGAAAATCTGTCGCCAAGGACCTAACAGTGTGTCCGGCAGCTGTCCTTGAGAGCCAGTAATTCTAAGTTAGTCTGAACAACATCTTAGACCACATCATCACTTACCATCAAGTGAGATAGTGGTCAAAGGCTAACCGGTAGAATAAAAAAAAATACAGTCGCCTGCAATAATAAGTATACACTTAGTTATTTTCATAATAATGTGATGTCACTAAATTCTTAGTGATTGAAGTTAATATACACATGAGTGAAACATTTAAAATTATTTTTTGATTTTATGACTCTTCTATGTACATAGAGAGACACATAAGTCTTTGCAACAATTTTGAAAATTACAATGTGTATAATTATTATTGCAGGCGACTGTAATTAAAATTTAAAAAAGTCGGCAAACTCCTTATGATTCGTTAGTCCATGGGTATGTGATTATAGTTATATATCATATACAATGAATCAGTAATGTATATTCTTTAGAAATCGATTTTATCTACACTAATATTATAAAGCGGATTTTGATTTGTACTTTTGAATGTAGAGAATAAAATAAAAACTACCCGATTTTTAAAATTCTTTCACCATTAGAATCCTACATTATCCTTGATGAATTATATATAGGCTGTAGAATATTTTCAAAAAAAGATGTACTTTTTTTTAATTTTTGATAAATATCCGTTCGAAGCCGGAGTGATTAAAGATTCTTTATTTGCGTAAAACGTGGTATAAAGTTGTTATTATAAAATCAAAGTGCACATGTTTTGCTAGTATTAAAGTAGCATGCAAATTAACATGTTAACTTAGTATATTGTTATAATTATTTAATTAAGTCTTTTACATCATAAATGTTTATATCCTGCAACCATTTATACATTTTCTTTTTAAATTGTGTTATATTCAGATCTTTAAATTCATTGGGTAACTTATTGAATATCTTAACACACATAGCTAAGCAGTGTTTAGAATATTTCGCCGATTTTGGTATGACATTGTAGACTGAGATAGATTGTGAGCCTCTAGTAATTAATAATAATCAACTCTTATAAAGTTGCCGGTGGCGAGTTTACCGTTCGCCGAGTTATATCAACGCGTGCTGTAAAGAGGTAGCTAGAGGAAAAAATACTACCCATTTGGTTTTTTTTTGTTTTCTAGTCCGTTCTTATCGTTACTTTGGCGGAAACTCTGCCACTTCCGTTTTTTGAGGACAAATTTTAAAGTCATTTTATCTATTTAGATTTCTTTATAAACAATTAAATTAAACTGTAATTGAAAATACTACCATTTATGCTGCGATTACGTACAATTTTGTTTAAATAAATGTAAGTAGGGGCTTTTTAATTAAGTGTACAGTTAACAAGGCAGGGTAGGGTGGACATATTAAATTGTGTTTAAATTGTGCTCTTAAAAAATATTGGTAAAAATTTATTACGGAATATAATACATTTTTGCCTATATTATATTTTTTTTTTACAGTGGATTATATAGTTTATTATGTTTATAAATAAATATTTGTATATTTCTCTATTAGAAACATAACTCTTAGAAGTGAAGGTTGCTGAGAAAATGATTGGCAAAGTCGGTGGACAAAACATTTCTATGGTACCATTTTTTTTAAAAACTCCCAGTTTTCCAAAAAGATCTAGTTGGTAACCGCTCCGCAAGACATGCAAGAAAATTTGTGATAATAATTTTTAGGGTTTCGTGCCCAAAGGGTAAAAACGGGACCTTTACTGAGACTTCGCTGTCCGTCCGTCTGTCACCAGGCTGTATCTAAAGAACGGTGATAGCTAGACAGTTGAAATTCTCTATTGCCGCTATAACAACAAAAACTAAATAATTCAATAAATATTTAAGGGGGCTCCTATACAACAAACTTGTTTTTTTTTTACCGTTTCTTGCTCGATACTAATAACGATGACAGGTAGACGCTTTAACTATTCACAGAATATTTAGTTTTATGTTCTCTTTAAATATAATCAATTAAAATAACATAAATAATAAATGGGGCTCCCATACAAAAAAAGACGTTTTCGCCGTACCTACCCAGCTCAAACGGACACTGCGAAAAGTGTCGGTAACTGGCAAGATAAGGTTACAGATAATGGTACGGAACCCCTCGTGCGCGAGTCCCACTCGCACTTGGCCGGTTTTTACATACGCCTTTCCGTAATTTTAAAATCGTATATGCATTTTAAATACATCGGTTCAATTATCGATTAAAAATAACGCCATACAAGACGGTGACGTGACCATTGTTTTCTCTTAAGGTTCTCTTTATAAGACATATTAGCGGCCTCTGCCGTTATAAAAATCTAATAAACCAACGCATCGTTTATATACGTATTTATTTTCAAATTTGTTTAATACATTATTTATATAATATAATACATTATTAAATGAATTGAAATGAAATTTATTTATCGTTTAACAAACATCATTTAACTTAAATATATCAGAGTACAATAATACAGCAGTAAATTTTACATTAACATTGGAAATACATTGGTACCCAAACTAGGACAGACCTGTGATATGGCATACCAATGCCCTCCCCCGGACATGAATAGTAAATTAAGAAATTTATTATGTAACTCATTGATTTATGTTTACTTATATATAGTACAAAATAACGAAGTTAATCAAGTTTTAATTATTTTGAAAGTATGTGATGAAATTATAATTAATATGTTATTTAGCATGCATATATTATATAATACATTATTTATAACAAATTTAAATCGAAAAAAGAGCGATCTACTTTTATAAGTAGATCGCTTTTAGATTCGGGTCTGATTTGACTTTGGCTCTTATATACGTCCAAGTTAATATGACACACGATCTTCGTCATCGGTATGCACTACAAAACCCAACACACATCGCGGCGCGAGTGACATGTGCCCATTTAACGCATTTTCCCCTTATAATAAACGACGTCCAACAGGATGACAATGAACAGTCATTTTAATATCAAAGCTGTACTCCTCAACCCAACCTTTTACAATATTAGCTAAAATAGCACACCATTAATATTTATATCCAGAAATAATATATAAAGTATCTGTCTCCCCCATCCAGTCTATTAGTACAGAATCCGTCTGGCCGTTACTCTCTGGTCTGGCCGTCTGGCTTTTGCCCTCACGGAAAACTTCCTAGGCAATTGGATTCTCGAAACTTCGCATATATTTCGATGATAGAAATACGTTTTGAATAGTTCGTTGAACCTAAAACGGTCATTCATTCAGATAATTTAAAAAGATTTAGTTAATTATAATTAATCATAGTGATATTTTTTTTATTTATATTCATTTTTATGTTTTTAATTGTTCAAAAAAAATGTGTTTTATAAATACATTATATTTCATGATGTTTATTTTTATAAATTAAATTCATAATACAACATTTTTATTGTAGTTAAAATCATTATGTCTAAAATTATCAAATTTTCACACACTTATCTTTAAAAATTACATGTATATATAAAACGTCGTTAAGTAAGTAAAAGTCGTTGCTGTTTGTAAAATCGAGAATAAGTTTTTTTTTTTTTTTTTTTTTTTATGCCTGATAGGTTAGCCTTTGACCACTATCTCACCTGATGGTAAGTGATGATGTGGTCGAAGATGTTGTTCAGGCTAACCTAGAAGTACTGGCTCTCAAGGACAGCTGCCGGAACACACCGTTAGGTGTTTGGCGACAGATTTTCTACTTGAGGGTGGTAGCTAGCCAGGCGGGCATTCGCAAAATGCCCTACCACCATGCTATAACGACTGCCATCCTAAGACAACAACCGGGACCGACGGCTTAACGTGCCCTCCGAAGCACGGAAACGCTCAGTAGTAATGTCACTAGCGGTCACCCATCCAACTCGTGACCGCGCGCGACGTTGCTTAACTTTGCTGATCGGTTGAGAACAGCTAAGTAAACTTCGCTACGAGCGCTTCAAAAAGTAATACAGATATAGGTGTCAGAATATAATATTCCTGTGTTAAACAGAATTAAACTTTAATTTAAGCAAGTTTAGCCTATAGAGATTGTACTCTAGAATTAATATGTAACTGTCATTTAATTGTATGTAATTTTAATTATATTTTATTTAATTTACATCTTATGGGCAGTTGGGGGCTGAAGCCATAAGTCTGGTTGCTGAATTGGGGCGTAGGCTGCGGCTGAAAGGTCGGGTGACTCCCGCTCCGGCTCATTCCTGGTGCAAAGGATGGCCATTGCTATCCAGCGCGGCAATGCAGCGAGTGTTATGGGCACTTTTGCACCTGGAATGCTAAGGGGCGGGTTATTGGATTGACTACATTATCTGTAGTGTCTATGTAATTAATTTAATTATTTAAGGAGATATCAGTTATTATTTAAGAACCTGACTGAAATAAATTTGATATTTACATCTTTATGGAAAACAGAAGTTAACAGGGTAGCAAAACTATCAAAAGCATCAACGAGATCGTTTATTTGTAGTTCTGTATTACTCAAATGTAATTGAAATACTTTTTTGTTGTTGGTTCAATTTTAGTTCTCTAATTTCTTTTGTTGTCTATTTTTAATTCGCTATATGCGCCCCCGCGGACAAATTATTCACCGAACAATAAAATAAAATTAGCCCAGGACGATTCAAACACATATTTTATTAACATTTGTTGATTGTACTTTTTTGAAATCGTTATTTTCATTCAGTTCAGTCTTATCCGAATCGGCCTTGCACTTTGTGTTGTTGTTTATTCTTTATTTTACCGGTTTGAGTGTACTATAATCACACCAATTTTAACGCTTGTAAAGATTACCGTTTATTTAGCTATAAAAAATGTAGGCCATCCACCATAATAAACAAGAGTTTGTGACAATTTCTTTCGGCTACCTATAACGGGTCAGAAGATACATTATTTTAAAGATAGGGGAGACGGACGGATGGACACCGCATAGGCTTAGTAATATGGTCCCATTTATTGTTTGGAAAAGATAAAAAACAACTTGGAATACAAGTCAGACCAAAGTAAAGAGTACATGCAACGACGACGCGAGTGGTGGCGTATCGACCACAAATAGACACTACTGGTTATAGGATATTGAAACTGACTAAATTGGCATTAAGTACCTCATTCAGAGAATGCTTCAAACAATAGCTGTTTCGGAGACTGCGGGGACGTCCGAGTCACCCCAAGAATCTCCATTGGGCCCTCTTTTGCGGTTGCCAACCGGCACAATGGCACAGGCCTGGGACTTTTAGTAAGTTGACGGGGCAGCCTTTAATGCACACTCATTGCGCCCCCTTCTGCGGTCTGCTAACAGAGAACTGTACCTCACGCTGCTCACCGAAACTAGACACCAGGATACGAATGCATCCTGGTGGTATATACTTTAAGGTCAAATTAAAGCCACACAGCATTGTCTCGTGGGTGGTGAGAGAAAAGCCATGGCCAAAGCAAATGACCAGTAAGCCTAGTGCGGGTTTTTTGCCGCACCGCCAGCCTGTGCCTTCGTCATACAAAATTGCATTAAAGACCTCGAGGCGTTTGTAAGAAAAACTTGCACTCCACAGAAGTTTTTGCCCATTTAGACCACCTGGGCTCATGTGCAGGGTCGAGGATAAAACCTACGGATGAAGGCAAGTTGCGAATGTTCAGATAATATTTGGAGTACTAGAATGGATAGAATTATAAATTAATCTTTCTTCTGTCTTTAGCTGTGGGGTATTTAAGAATAAATTAAAGATGAAACTTGCCTTACTCTGGCTCCTTCACACATAAGAGGAAGTGTCAAAGTAGAGTATTAATAGAAAAGTGGATGAATATTTGGTTGAAATGGTATGGTCATGTCATAAAGAAGGAGGAACATTGTTTTATCAAATAAGTTTGAAAAACGTGATAACAAATATTTTAAGATTAAATTAATATTTATATAGAGAAAATCCTTCTTGATCATGAGCTTAATGAGTCAAGACCTCGTGAGTATGCTTCATGTAGAAGAGAAACGCGTCGAAAATTCTACCGTTTGTGACATCACGTCAGCTTAGCAGGCAAATTAGGCGACATTGTCACTAGATATAATTTTAATATTTATAAGTATTCTAATAAAATATTAATTTAATGTTTTCTTAATATTTGTTATCATTACATGCATTACCGCAAAGTAATCTATTCATTATTTGAAAAACGAGTATATAGAAGATAAAGATTAAAAGATATTATGGATGAAGTGTATGAACAACATATGCTCAAACAAAGAGTTCGGATTTAATGTATGATGGAGCGGAGAGTGAAAAGAATAACATGTTGTAATAACGCAAAGTAAGTTGGACAAGGGTAGAAAGAGGATGTCTTATTGTATTGACATTAATCCGTGGGCATCTGTAGATAATAAAAAAATAGAATTTAATTCATAAATTGGACAATACCGTCCATGCAGATATCAAGGGGTTAATTAAGGAAGGAAAATGTATCTACGACATATAAGTAAAATGTTCATTACATAATATAAAAGTAAGTATATATATATAAATATATTAGGTAATGGAAAATATTTTCTGCATGGTTAATCTAAAGTAACAATATGATAAGTTAACATAATATGATTAGATTCTAATCAATATGTAAGCATTTTTTAAGTTAATTCAGAATAGATAGACTGTATAACAAAACCGGATTTCGTTTTTTTAATGTAAATTGTAAAGTTAATTAGTTGAACCAATAATTTGGTTGATATTAAATATATAAATATTTAGGTATATTTCAACAGTTTACAGAATAAAAAGTTATTCTATTACTTTAGATAATAAACAAAGGTGTTTTGGCTTCTATTTGGACAGCAGTCATTACTATCCTCCCTTATCACACAATAATTGTGTTCAATTTCAATATGCCTATCTATACACATTAAGTAAGCAAAAATAAACAAGTCAATGAACTCAAGATCATGAATGACAGTTAAATAATAATGTGAATTAAATGAGATCAACAACATTTCAACTTTGTAGGGTGTTAAACGCTTTCATGACCTTTACTAAAAAGAAGTAAACATCATTTATTCTAGAACATCTATTGATGGCTTTGTTATTTGATAGGGCCAGATGAAAATGATTTTTATTACATGTGGGATTAAGTTTATATTGATATGTGAAAAAAAAATGTTGGTATAACCATTACAAATATTTTTTATTCAGCTAGAAAGGACTGGGGAAAGAATATAGTTGATATATTTTTTAATGTCATTCTCTGACTTGCATAATTATTTAAATATACATTTTACAGACTTTTATCAGTGAATATATTACTTTAATCTTATTGAAAGCAAAATAGTGCAGTAGTAATAAATAAAATTATGGTGATGCAAATTAAGAAAATATTACTACAGGCATGAAATAGAAATATTGTAACAAAGAGACCTTGTGTATACCTACTCTGCCCACTCAAAACAACAATGAAATTATATGAGGATATCAACAGTATGTTGGATAGTTATGCATAATAGAACTCTGTTACTACGCGAATAAAGCCGTCGAAAAAAACACGCAATGGGACCATGGCCTACATTGGAAATTACGAAATGTACAATCTAGTAGACACGGAAGAGCTCCGAGCTAACGTAACGTACGTGTTTATCTACGCGTTATATATAGATACTACGCTGGCCCAACGGATATACGAAGAATGCACGCACCTTCGCATATTACACCAAAGGTCTTGACATAAAAATCCCAGAACCAAACCTTATCCTAACATGGTAAAACAAAGAATTTTCATCAGAAACACACCCTATATCGATTTTAAACAGGGTTACTGACAATCAGCTGATAGCCCTTCAGCCACTTATTTACATGGTCGCCCTATACGCAATAGGGCCTTTGTAATGACGATAACAAAGAAAGGATACAGTTTGATGACATCTGTGTCCATTCGACGTTTCCCAGCGCTCGGTGACGACATCTTCGTGATCTATTAGTAATAAATCACAATATCGAACACGAACACCAGATAAAACTCACACTCGACGCAACGAAACTAAATTTTCGTCCACCAGCAGCAGTCAGAAAAATAACATTGTAGAAAAACAATGGACACAATCCATAGACTAAAATCTTGGAGATGATGTGTAATGAAATCAGGGTAGGCAAACGAATAACACGAAATACCGTTATAAAATAACGATATTCACGTTATTTTGCAATATGTGAAAGGTCCTTTATCAGTTTTGGCATAGACAAACGGTTTTCCAAGAAGATAGTGCGTCAAAAATTAAAAAAAATTAAACATATTGTTTATGCTTCATCATCAGCAAAACTTCGCGTGTGTGGTCGAGGAAGATTATTTATAATTCAGCTTTAATTATAGATTTATGTTGCATACGTATCCTAAAGTTAGTCGTAAAGGTACGCCTGTGAACTGCGACGCTCCGTCAGCGCGCAACGAATGCGGAAACATGTGTTTTGATGTGAACATCTAAAAGTGTGATTTATGACAACAAATTCTAATTAACTCGCGAAAGGACTGGAGTGTATTGCTTAACAGTGGTGAATAGGTGGCTATTAGGGTGTTCAGTGTTGTTTAGTGGTGGTGAAGTGGTGCAGAAGTCGTGGGAGTGACCGGCTGACCGAAGTGGCATTTCCGGCCGCAATGAAGTTCCATCGGTGACTCTTCTAGTTATTAACGTCTCGGCAAAAGTATGGCGAACCCCGGGATCGGGGCCTCTTTTGATCCCAATGACATGACCAGGTGTGTCCTAATTTCTTACACCACAATAATACACAAATCCATCATCTGTAGTATTTGGTTTACTTCATTTTCCTCAATAATTTCAAACACTGTCTTGTAATAAGATCTGTGATTATGTCGCTCAAATAGGCTATGACCACTTTGGGTCTGTAAACAAACTATGGTAACATAACATTCATAACTTATGAAATGCATATTGTGTTACTTCCCTCAAATAGCTCATCAGATGATGTTATGATCCGCAAGAAGACTAACCAAATCCATTTTACAGTATAATTCTTAGGGATGTGCCAATACATAATCATATGAGTAGTATTCCAATTATTAAATCAATACTACACCTATGAATACCCTAATAGTATCTGTACATACTCATTATGATACATGTTTTTATTTTTTAAGTATCATGGGGTAAAATGTGATACCTACTTGTAATGCGTTTGTTTTTAGATGATAGTTCAACAAGCAGTTTCAAAATTGACCCTTGTATCTAGGAATCTCGCATTAGGAAAGCAATTTTTGAAATGATTGCTACTTTTGCTCATCATTAATTTTTTCCAAATCATACATGGGGCTGGAGCATGTTGCGATGTTGCGAATGCCCATCTGGCTAGCTACCACCCTCAAGTACATAATCTGCCGCCAAGCACCTAACAGTGTGTTCCACCAGCTGTCCTTGAGAGGCAGTAATTCTAAGTTAACCTGAACAACATCTTCGACCACATCATCACATACCATCAGATGAGATAGTGGTAAAAGATTAACCTATGAGGTTTAAAAAAAAAACAAACTGATAAAACTTCAATATTATGTTCAGTTGTTTATTTGACAGCTGTCATTCTGAAAGGATTATGCATAATTTGATTTGATTTATGAAAACATTGTGATGCAGTCTTCCATGTAATAAATGGGCATACAAAACTAGGTTTTTAATATTGTTAACCGTGAAAATTATATATGATGTGATAAAATTATTCCATTATTACGAAGTTCAATTGTCAAATTCGTAGTTGCCATAAAACAATCAATAAACAAAACAATCATTAAACACTTATCTTCAGACATGGGTCAAAAATAGCATTCTACATTGTCTTTTTAGGTGTTTGCAAAGCTTATGGAACGGTGTATTAAAACATTAACAATGCTATTTTTATCTAGATTATCCCATAACAAACACCCATAGTGATAATTTTTAGCATTTGTGGGTGTTCTTTTTATTAACAATGGGCTACATGAACACCCTATTGGTGTGAGTAGGGTTGGCCTGATGTTTATTATTTTTGGCCCATGCTTTACTCATGATTATAAAATTTGGTATAGTTATTTATTAAAATGGATACATATAATTTGCAATAGCATTTTATTTGATGAATGCAAATCATTAATATAGATATAGTAGTAGTACATATTTCAATTTTCGTACTTTATTTCCAAGTAACTAGGTATCGCAAGAATGATTTCATGTTAAATGTATTTGGTATTGAGGACCTACTTATCCTTATTTACTAGTATTGAAATATCCCCTAGAATCCTGACATTGATGATCAAAGCACTGGCATCATGAACCACACAATGATAAATCCTAACCAAAAATGTTGTTTTTCAACCCTCATGTCTTTACATGTTAAAAGAAAAACAAAATTTAATTAATTTATACTGATCAAGTATACAAATATTTTTTTTTAATATATTATTGTCAGTCTTAATAACTATCACACCCTATTTTCTCAGAATGAATGGTAGCAAAAGTTGGAACCTAAATTTTTAGTTATATGACCCATTATAAAGTAATAAACAATACCTAATTCCTTGAGGACATATATCACATTCTGACGGAATGTGTACGGAACGAAACCTTAAGGAGGAATATTGTTTGCCAGAACACTTCAGATGTAAGTTACTGTAATAGTATTCTGGCATATCCACTTTCAGGGAAAGCCAAATTATTATATAAACTATATAATTTAGGTATGAAGTGTGCTACATAGTAAGCGTTATTCTTATCATAACTTAAATTTATTTCTTAAGGTGATTTTGTTAACAGAGCGGCATAATCACAATAGCGATAAAGCTCTTTAAATAATGAATTAAAAAAAAAAACCTAATTATAAAGAGATATAAATGCCCATATTATTGTTCATCTTTGGAATCAGTATACACCACAATGAACATTATTTTTAGGATTACAGATAGATACGAAATTTTATCTTGTGGAAATCAATAGTTTTTGAGAAATAGATTAATGAAGTTTTAATTTTATCCTTGATTATTTGTGTATTTTGCACTTCTACTAAGTTAATAGCATAGCCAAATGGATTTAAAATACTTGTCTGACTTTTCTTAATCGCAAAATATTAGGTTGGCTTAGATTAGGCAGAATGGTGTGAAAGAACCAAATCAGAGCACCCACCTTCCAATCAGTCTTGTCTGCCCTATCCCTAGAGTGTTATTTATAAGGCGGAGAGGAGGTGCTAGTCTATATTACTAAGCGAAAGCGTAGCGAGTACCTACCCTGCGAGAGATTTCTAGTAAGACATTTAAGTCATAAGCCTAACCTTTTTTTGTTGACGTTTTCATGCTTGTGATTTGTAACTAGGTAATTATTTTCATAAAGAAGAAAAAGCCAATTTTGAGTAATTTCATTAGTATTCAAAAACTGTAGGTTTCTGTAACCTCTCAGTGGGGAATATTTCGCGCTCACTCCCCCTCCCCATAGTACAGACTATGTACACATATCTAGTTGTTCCAATGTATGTAGGATACATATTTTTTTTTTTTAATTAATGTTCATTAAAAAAATAGTTCCCATACCCCCCACTCTCTCCCCCCTCCACCCCTTCCTATAGTACATACGTATGTATACCAAAAGTTCTTACCATATTAGTTCAATAGTATTTACACTTTTAACTATATTTTAGTCAGGCTAGCCAGGCATTTGACATCTCTTTCACACACTGCAAACTTGTGTGATACAAGACGATCCCTGTCTGTTTATACATATGTATATCTTAATGTTCTTAAATTAAACCAAAAGCCCAACTTCTTTTCATTACCACATTTACTATGAATAAAATATTGAATGCTAGTGGTGACAAGCAGCATAATTGAAACAAACCCACATTGTTTTATTTGTATATATATCTTTTAAGATATTTTAAATGGGAATAATATGACAGGATTATGTCACTGACTACTCTTCCGTGGGGTGCTTGGCTAAAATTGCACCCCTTCATGTCTTTCTGTAATCATATGGATTACGGGAATGGAGTTGCCAGAGGCTTTTAAGTGAAAATGCCAGAATGTGGGCAGCAGCAATAGAAGAACTGACTAGGTCAGGGCCAAAGTGAAAGTGTTCAAAGTGTTTTTAGCCAGGATCATCAATTTTGCGTCTGGGTGTATTTATCTGAAAATAACACATAAGACATATTATACATACTGGACAACACACATATATATTATATACATATTAGTTGATAAGCAACCGTAAACAGTACAAGAGTACCCCATTCTCAACTTTTAAAATACTCGTACAATCGCCACGCTTCGTCGTCACGTCATAGTGCGCGAGTTGCGCGTCCCGTACTCAATTCAGCTCACTGCTCAGTGACAACCCAGAATCGGTGGCGGAGTTAGGAAGGCTCGTTTGGTGGGGGGAGATGAGTGTCTATTCTATACGTAGCATTATTATGTTCTATGCCTACAGATTGATGGTGTAGCCATGGGCAGTCTAGTTGCTCGAGTGGTAGCAAATATATGGATGGAGCATTTTGACATAGTAATTAAAGAACTTTAGACGGTTTAAAATCGCATATATATTTATCATTAGTTTTGTCCAGTCACCCCGTGTCCACGATCACTGCAAAGTGTTTGAAACTTCGGAAGAAAAATAATGATTAATATACGCTGATAGAAATGGAACGCACTCGTAATTAGTTTAAGTTTCATCCGCTCACTTCTGTGGCGCTAGTTGTGGTGCTTTGTGAAGTTTTGTTAGAGACACAGTTCGATAAATAAAACACGATATAATACTAAATTACCAATTTATTATTTGCTAAAAACCTTCATACGCGATTTACACCGTTTCAAGTTGTTTAATTATTATGTGTAATAATCGCGAAAACGTAAGGCAACATTAGTGCCATCAAAACTTGAAACATTTTTTTTTTATGCTTGATAGGTTAGCCTTTGACCACTATCTCACCTGATGGTAAGTGATGATGTGGTCGAAGATGTTGTTCAGGCTAACCTAGAAGTACTGGCTCTCAAGGACAGCTGCCGGAACACACCGTTAGGTGCTTGGCGACAGATTTTCTACTTGAGGGTGGTAGCTAGCCAGGCGGACATTCGCAAAATACCCTACCACCAAGCTATAACGACTGCCATCCTAAGACAACAACCGGGACCGACGCGTCGGCACGAGTGTTAGAGATACGGTGGAGGGCACGTTAAGCCGTCGCGACGGCTTAACGTGCCCTCGACCGTATCTCTAACACCCTCCGAAGCACGGAAACGCTCAGTAGTAATGTCACTAGCGGTCACCCATCCAACTCATGACCGCGCGCGACGTTGCTTAACTTTGCTGATCGGTTGAGGACAGCTAAGTCAACTTCGCTACGAGCGCTTCAAAATATTATTGTAAGATAGTTTAATTTAGTGTTTTTTCCATCGAACTGCAGGCATTATTATGCAATCTTCCTTATTATTCATTAGATTAAATAACCAATAAGGATAGAGACCATATCATCACTAGGTATCCCATAAACATATATATATATAATTGTACATATCCATTGCTTTATTTAATAACCAATCCGTAAAGGGTATAGTGATACCTACATATATAGATTTAAACTTAACCAGCTGACCACAATTACCGCAATGGCGTCAATAAATCCGTTTGAGAGCGTCAGTCTTTCTCCGGACACTATAGAGTGCGGTTGTCTTGTTTAATTTTCATTATTCTCGAGTATTCTCAGCTGTTTTACTTGTGACAAAAGGACCTTGGTTTCCCGATCTCATAATGTGTATTTTACCTAATAAATTGACGACAACGAAACTTCCCAAACGACTGTTTATTTTGTTGTAAGAAATTTCATTTGTTATACCAGCAACTTGTTATTAGATTTTTTTAGGGTCATGTGCCCAACGGGAAAAGGAGTGTTGTTAACTCTGCCGACGTATGTATTAATGTGTCTAATTCATAAACGAGGCATAGTGTAGAATGTTTACCCAATTTATTTTTGGTTACCCGAGCGGTAATAGCTATCCACTGCCGTGCCGCAGGTCCTTGGGTCGCTGGCTTGAGCTTCACCGCAACCTTGAAGGACATTTTTCGAATGCTCGTCTCCGCTAGCTACCTTCCTCAAATAGAAAACCTGTTGCCAAGTACCTAAGTTTGTTCCGGCAGCAGTCCTTGAGAGCCAGTAAAATTACAGGCACATGAGACTTGGCAAATCTATGTCTCATTGTGACAGATGCAGTGCAATTCGTCACTTGTGATGAAATGCATCTGTTATAGGCAGTGGTTTGTCCACTTAACTTGTTGTGTTGTGTTGTGGGACTCGCGCTTGTTTGGTCACAATAAGGTAAAAATAATAATTTTGTATGCTAGAAAACGTGTTGTTGTGTCCCAGTCTCGAAGCGTCGGTGATGGCCCAGTGACAGTGACTGTGAACTGCCTCGCACAAAGTGCAAGGTTCAATTACCGCCGCGGGAATGAGTTCATCGCATGGTGGTAATGCATTTTGCGAAGATTGTCGCCTATTCACCATCTTCGACCATATACCATTCATAAGATTGCCGAGGAAGTGTGTTTATAAAACCGGCCCTAGGTTTGTTGCCGAGTAAGAGCGATAAAATCTTATTCCAGGCGGCGATGTTTCGGCTAGAAGTTTTATTATTGATGTTTTTTGTCGACAGTTGGTACTTCAAGGACTTGTCCCGCGCGGAGGCGACGAGGCTGCTCCTCAATGAGACTGAAAGCGGGGTGTTCCTCGTTCGAGACTCCAAGACTATCACAGGCGACTACGTCTTATGTGTCAGGTGAGTTTACCTCCCTTTTGTTATTATACGACTGCCCAAAAAAAGGAGAGTTGTTTTCAGGGTTCATGTATGTATGTTTGTGTGATTCTTAATTCCATCATAACTTCTTAACAGCTTAACCGATTTCGATGTAAGAGGTATCGTTAGATTCGTCTTGATAATGCAAGTGACACTATGGGTATATAAAAAAGTAGAGAAATAAACTGAGGGAGTTTAGACGCCATATTGTGAGATAAAAATAAAAAATGTTTCTTCCAAACGCATCGAAGGGTATCAAAACGAAGAGCTTTAAAAAAGATTTCATAAATAATAACTTGTAGATTTTATTTCAATGGAACGATAAAACCTTTTACGAAAGTAAATAATTTGCAATCCGGTTTTTTGATTCTTATTTAATGTATAACATTGCTTTCGATTTGTTGTTAGCCATTTTAACGGTATGATTGTTTCTTTACTTCTGCGTCTTATGATTTTGCTTAAGACTGGAGGGAAGTCTCGAATTTTCATACAAAAAGAGATAACGTTTCTACCTATGTATACTTGTATTTTATGGAATCTTAATATTTGCTGAAACGTCGTTTCCGTGAACAATACAAACTTGCACTAATATTGTACAACTGCGTGTAGATAAACTAATAGTTATTGCTGGCAAATGCAGCGCTCTTTTGATTGACTATTGTTGTGCGCAATGAGGAAGATGTGAATTCAAATGCGAGTGCATTTTATTTTAGAATTCAAAGAAATTAGTAATAATACAAGAGAATTTGCGTAAATAATGATGATTCGTTCGAGAATTTCATAAATTGCGACATCAAAGAATAGGTTTATAAGTAGTTACTGGGTAGCCAAGTCGGCGTACTGCGATATATTTCAGGCACAGAAAGATGAATTTGTGGATGAAGGTCTTTCCAAGGCAACTCTATACCGATGGTTCAGCGAATTTAAGTGAGGTTGGTCAACTTTGGCCGATTAAGATAGATGTGCGGTGGCTCCGTAACGGCTGTTACAGAAGAAATCGTGACAGCTGTTAAAAATATAATCCAAGTCAATAGATGAATTTTAATATTGTTAGGTTCTCAATAACGCCTGCTATGCGGATTTCAATACAAAATCACAAATATACGATAGGAAAAGTTTAAGTCATGTGCGGGATTCGAACCCGCGTCCATCCACCCCTTGAGCCGGGGTATGCTCTAACCAATTGAGCTAACATGACATGACGTCATAACTCGAATCTTTCCTATCGTTCTTTAACCATCGTATTGGGATGGAGTGACATCTATAGTACCACTTGCGTTGTACTAATAAAAAAAAAATTCCTATCGTTTATTTGTGATTTTGTAATCAATAGATGAATTTCATACAAAGAAAATTGGATCAGGTAGCGTTCACAAGATTTTACATTATGAGCATCTCACTTTTTTTTATCGTATTGGTGTAAATGTGTGTTACGTGCTAGGATAGTTTAGCACTGGGTGCCGCCACAACCTTACCAATGCTCAGAAGCTGGTTTGTGTGGAAGGGTGCCATGATATGATAGCTAAGTTTGACGGAGACTTATCTCGGGTGCGTTTACGGCATAAGTTATGTGTGTCCATTTGAGAAACTCAAGTCCATGGTGAGAAATGCAAAATTTAAACTGTTTTGCAGCGTTTGTAGCTATAGGTTTGGGGACCATGCTATACATGGTTATGGTATTTGGGAGTTAAAAATAATATTGCTTGTCTTGAAACAACATTGCACATGATTCTATGAAGCTTAGCTGTTCTTAACCGATCAGCAAAGTTAAGCAACGTAAGCCTCGGTCATCAGTTGGATGGGTGATCGCTAGTGACATTATTACTGAGCGCTTCCGTGCTTCGGAGGGCACGTTAAGCCGTCGTTTCCGGTTGTCGTCTTGTCGAATGCCCGCCTGGCTAGCTACCACCCTCAAGTAGAAAATCTGTCGCCAAGCACCTAACGGTGTGTTTCGGCAGCTGTCCTTGAGAGCCAGTAATTCTAGGTTAGCCTGAACAACATCTTCGACCACATCATCACTTACCATCAGGTGAGATACTTGTCAAAGGCTAAATTATGAGACACAAAAAAAATAAAAAAGTTCTAGTCCGAACTCCGAACAACGCAGCCGACTGCAAGTGCAGTGCACCTGGGGGCTAACTCCCAGCTTTTACGAAACCATCATAAAAAAGTAGCGTTTTGTTTCATGCTTAAATATAAATAATCGTTCGCAGTCATGAACTATCACTGACCCACAATCAGGCGTCGTGTGACGTTATCAAAACGCTGAGCGATTCCATTACCAATTGTAAGCTCGCTTAATTGATGTGAAGGTATAAAATTTAGCAGTAAGATTAAGTTATTATTACTGTAAGAGGTGACAGTTGGCCCCCGTTCTGTTACCACAACGTCATTGCAGGCGTGGCGGTGTTCGGAAGTCTGTATCTGTATCTGTATCAGCCGGATAGTCCACTGCTGAACACAGCCTCCCCCAATATGGTGGGTTTACGATAATCCCCACGCTTGGCAGGCGGCTTGGGGATCGCAGTGTGAGATATCAGTTCCTCAGAAAGTGCTGCTGCCCACCGTCTGGTGTTTCACCCTTAGTCGCTTCTTACGACACCCACGGGTAGAGATGGGGGGGTGACATTCTAACCCGGTACCGCACGGCAGTTCGGAAGTAATGTCATAGAAATATATACAAACCTGGCCAAATCCCGTCTCTTAATTCAATCTTATTTTAACCTTTTAACCAAAAATTTTTATTCGTACTACCAAATATCACTAATGTGAACTTACATTAGAACTTCAACGTTAGAACGGGCTGCATGCAATTAATCAACTTATTTGTGCGATAGAGATATCGCTATATGAAGATGATTTCGTGACGGCCACGGTATAAATGTCAGTATCAATATTTTAAGCTTGAAATAATGAAATTAGTTTTCTTTTATACCTAATAGTTTTTAAAACGTGGTAGTTGGGCCCGAGTAGGCCGAATGCATGCAGCCTCTGCACTTGCTGCTTGCTTGCAGTCGGAACTGTTGCTCTATATTCTTATATATTAAAATATTACGCGTAACAAGAGTAATAAATTCAGTAACTATTAAAATATAATAAATATCATACCAAATACTACTTTGCTGAATACAAAAAAATATATATATTGTTTCTTAACGAATGTTTTAAAATTGTAAACATTACAAATAAGTAGGTATTGGATTTGGGTTAAGTTTGTAGGAACATTATTTCGGATCAGGTGAAGAAGGCAATCGAAGTGGCTGCTTTCTGGTCAAGCAAAATTTAAAAGAACAGTCGCGCTGACTCGAAAGAAGGTGAAGAAGTTACGTTTGTAATGAAAATTATCACTTTTTGCTTTTACTTTCCGGATCAGATTTGGAATAATCTCCAATCTTTAATTTATGAAGCGAAACGCCAGTTGACCGTTTGGTTGTTTCAAAATAAACCAACGCCTACCAAAGTGAAGCGGCCGAGAAGCGCAGAGAAGATTTTCACCGCATTTTTTTTCACTACGCATGGGCATCACATGGCACCACATTTACAAGCAGCATTAAGTCCGTTTGATACGCTACCAAATGCTTGCAAGAAGTTTTCACCCTTCGCTTAAAACGAGGGAGTTCCTATCGACATCACACCGGTAAAACCGCTGGGTCAACCTCCTTGCAGACTGTTTCAGGCAGAGGTCAGTCCACTTAACATCGGTGGGATTCGCGCTTGTTCCGTCACAAATACATTAAAAAAAGTATTCTATCTTCCTCATTGATACGATAAAGTTCTCGGAATGTTATCGTGGTATGGTCACAGCGCTCTATACAATGGTAAAACCATTAAACCTACATACCTACGTACCATACGTCAAATATTACGTGATAACGGTAGGAAAACCTAGGGATTAACTAACGGTAGGGATTTTGTTCAATATAATTAATTTAATGATACTAATATAATTAATTTCTAATTTACAATAATTTAATATGTTTCCCAGAATTTTATTATCATATTAAGTATATGATGTAGTTTTAACTTGAATTAAGTGATTATTAAATTAATTATGGCCTTTATTATGCGGGGCTTATTTATTATGAGTACCTATTATTTGTGCTAGGTATACAATTAAGTGACCAAATTAGGCTGGTCTAAATTACAATGAAATTTATTTATTTCAGAAACCGTGTACAAAATTGGATCTTATTAAGAGCACAAGTGCTTATAGAACCACAGTTTGTACATGACAGACATACAATATGATATTATTAAGTATTGGTTTATTATCGAAATTACATGTCAAACAATAAAAAAAATAAGTATCAGCAAAATTGTTACTAAATTATAATATTAAATAAACATGTCAGCCTCGATTTACATGATTTACAGCAAATAATTCATTAATGTCATAAAAGCATTTTTGTTTTACCCACTTAAGACTAGAAGGGAGGTCTCCAATTTTCATACAAAAAGAGAAAACGTTTCTACCCCCCTAAACAATCACCGATATTGATGATTTTTGGAAATGTTATAGATGTTATCAATATCCAGGTTTATAGGTTTTGATTTATATCATTACATTAAAGGAATTTGAATTCATAATGAGGTATTGTTTTATAGTTATTGTTACATAACTGTAATAGTTACTAGACTTATTTGTAGATATTGATGTCTTCTATAAAATTGTAGTAGGTACATAATTTTGCTCTATTGTCAACAATTTCTGCAGCGTACGCGATATAACGATTTAGTTGGTAATTTTTGTCACACATTGGGTTACATCAGCCGTACTCATTTTATAAAGGCTTTATTTTATATTACTATATATCAAATCAAATCAGGGGTCATGATGGAAGCATTATAAAAGGAGAAGAATGTGTGTTGAAAAGATGGAAAGAATATTTTGAAAGTTTATATGAAAGAGAGGGAACACTAGACCAGGTTCCGGAAACCTATATGAATGATGATGAAAATGAAATAGGTATGGATGAAATTTTGAAAGCGTTAAGGGTATGAAATTAGGAAAGGTTGCAGGATATGATAGTGTCAGTCGAGATGCTGAGAGCTGGGCGAGGCATAGTAGCTAGTCTGTTGCACCGCCTTTTTAATTTGTGTTGGAGGAGCGGCCGTGTACCAGGTGACTGGTGCAAGGCTGTGATTGTGCCGCTTTATAAAGGAAAAGGGTCGCAACAAGACTGCAAGAATTATCGCGGAATCAGCCTCCTCAGCGTCGTCGGTAAACTATATGCGAAAGTATTGATTGAACGGGTGATAAAAGAGACAGATGAGAAAGTGTGGGATGCACAAGCAGGGTTTAGAAAGGGAATGGGATGTACGGATCAGGTCTTTTCTTTACGATGCATAGCCGAAAAATGCTTGGCGAAAAGCCAAAAGGTCTATTGCGCTTTCGTAGATTTAGAAAAGGCTTATGATAGGGTGAGTAGGCATGAACTGTGGTCAGCGTTGTCTATGCATGGGCTGAATGGTAACCTGATCCAAGCGCTGAAATCCCTCTATAAGGATTCCAGTGCTTGCGTTAGGATAAATGGGACATACACTGATTGGTTTAACATCGAAAAAGGTGTTAGACAAGGATGTGTAGCGTCACCGTGGCTGTTCAACTTATTCATGGATAATTGTTTGACAAACCTGAAAGACCGTGAATGTGGAGAATGAACGAGTTACTCATCAAATGTCTTCTCTACGCTGATGACCAAGTGATACTTGCGTCGTCGCTAAAAGAGTTGCAGGAGATGGTAAATGTTATGCATGAGGCTTTAGAAAGAATGGGAATGAAAATAAATGTAAGTAAAACGAAAGTGATAGTGTTTGAACGAGATGATAGAGTGACCGATTGCAATATTGTGATTGGGGGTGAAAAAGTTGAACAAGTGAAAGAGTTTGTATACTTGGGATCCATGTTTACAAAAGATGGTGAGTATGAAAGTGATATAGAAAGGAGAGTGAACGCTGGAAACATGGTAAACGGAGCATTGCATGCTTTTATGAACAGTCAGAAGGTGTCTAAAAAGGCTCGTCTGGCTGTTCATGGGGGAGTGTTGGTTCCGACACTGATGTATGGTAGTGAAAGTTGGGTGTGGCAGAAAAAGCATGAAAGTAGAATAAATGCAGTGGAGATGAGAGCATTGAGGAGCATGATTGGAGTGAAACGGAGTGACAGGATAAGGAATAGTGTGATAAGGGAACGATGTAGTGTGAATGAGGGTGTAGTGACAAAAATCGAGAAAGGTATGTTAAGATGGTTTGGACATGTGGAGAGAATGAATGAAATGAGAATGACTAAACAGGTATACATGGGACAAGTAAACGGAAGTGTTGGAAGGGGAAGACCTAGGCGAACGTTCCGAAATCAGATTGAAGACGTTCTGAAAAAAGGCCAGGTCAAAAGTACCCTAAACCGACGCTTATGTATGAAAGGATTGATGAGTATAGATGAAGCGAAAGAGATATGTAAGGATCGTAGTAAGTGGAAATCCGTGGTCTCTGCCTACCCCTACGGGAAAGAGGCGTGATTTTATGTATGTATGTATGTTATTTTATAAGGGCCACAAACACGTTTCAGTCTAGCCCGGCTTCCTACGGGGCACTGCCACATAATTAATCAGTTCTAAGTGATCCTCATTATGAAAACGATGCTAAACTATGCACGTTAGCCTTTTATTCGGCGGAGACCGTATAATTAGGGCGAGCGAAGCGAGCCCAATCACTATCCCACAACTTGAACATTTTGTGGCCCGTTTTACTGAAAAACTATCACGTGTATAGATTTGTGCTTTAATATAGTAATTTAAGTTGTTATATGTCAAACAATATAATTTTATAACCAATAAAAAAAAATAACGTTAACAATTTTGTATTCATTGGATAGAATGTTATTGTAACTAACGCCGTCTGTTAGAAAACCAAAGAGTTAACATCTCTGAAATAGAACTAAACTCAATACTCAAATACATCGTAGTTAATCTACTTAATACTAGATGACACCACTAGAATGAGGTAAAACAAACGCGTTCCAAAAAAGCTTAGCTTTTTGCTAGTAATAAAACAGTTTCCCCCATAGCTTTCCATGTTCCCTTGCGCATGCCATTACATTATTTGTTCTAATATTCCAGAGAAGATGACCGAGTATCCCACTACATCATCAACCGAGTGGTATCAGCCGACGGCACCGTCCGTTTCCGCATCGGCGATCAGCTGTTCGCTGACATGGCGGCGCTTCTGTCGTTCTACCGGCTACACTACCTCGACACGACCCCTTTGACGAGGCCACTGCCGCCGCCCCAAGGGAAGGCCGCCACGGCGCATCATCAAGTCTTGGAGTTGGTCATCGCCAAGTTTGACTTCGCTGGCAATGTAAGTAACTTATACCTTTATTAATTCTACGTTAGTACGAGGGTCAAACTTAAAGTTCTTAGAAAATCACAGCCTTGCACCAGTCACCTGGTACTCGGCCGCTCCTCCAACACAAATTAAAAAGGCGGTGCAACAGACTAACTACTATGCCTCGCCCAGCTCTCAGCATCTCGACTGACACTATCATATCCTGCAGCCTTTCCTAATTTCATACCCTTTAACGCTTTCAAAATCTCATCCATACCTATTTCATTTTCATCATCACTTCTATTCATATAGGTTTCTAGAACCTGGTCCAGTGTCAAATAAACTTTCAAAATACTCGTTCCATCTTTTCAACACACATTCTTCTCCTTTTATAATGCTTCCATCATGTTTTGCCTCGAGCTGTTCTTACGAATTTCCAGAAAAACTTTACATTTGACTGGAAATCATCGGAAAGCTTTTTGTCAAACATATCCTTTCGTTCATCTTTCTTTGTGCTTACAACTTCTTTAACTATCTTTTTTAATCCCTGATAATCCTTTCTTGCTTTACATATATCATCATGTGTTGCCATTTGTACTTTTTGGTTAGCTTTTGTTGCTAACCAAGTTTTTTAGTATATTGTTTTAAATTATTTTCCTTTCAATCTAAATATACTTGAATGCTGTTCCAAAATGTAGTTTTGAAACTGTGATCAATAATGACGTATTTTACGGAACACTTATATGATCGCTTTGTTGTCCGTCTGTCTGTCAGACCCATTTTCTCAGGAACGCGTGGAGGTATCAAGCTGAAGTTCATAATCAAATACTCACTCTACTGTCCCTTGGAGCTGTGAAAAATCAAACTTCTAAGCCAACGCAACCAATAGACACAGCCGTTGATGCCGCAAATTTTCGACACTCGCAAGGGAATCAAAACCCCGTACCCTCAGGGTACTTCCCGTGAACTCAGAATCTTGAAATTTGGTACGAAGCAACGTCATAGCACAGATAAAGGAAAAATTGCGAAAAGTATAATTTTTTGGTTACATATTATGTTATGGATTTCATTTAGCAATAAAAATACTATAACTTTTACTTATATACCTACAACTTTGTACGGAACCCTCGGTGCGTGAGTGCGACTCGCACTTGGCCGTTTTTTTTTGTTAATGCTCTCTTGCATAAATATTCTAGGAAGGCAAACGTGACGTCATATTTTATTTAATGCTACCAAAGATCTTTGTTTCACTTAAGCTGCTCCGTTTTCTTACCCAACCTCCAAATCTTTTCAACGCTTTATTATGATCGTCATAAAAATCGGGCATCGCCATAACATAAACACGCGTGGAATATCAAACGATACAATTATGCAAATAGCATACACGATGCAACACACATCATATGTTGGACAATTTTGTCTCTAGTTATTTGAATTCAATTCCATTTGCAAAGACTTGATTGAATCAATTCAATGAAGTCTTTGCAATAAATATATATTAGTGACCGGTTACGTTAACCATAATATACATTATCACATCAACAGCTGGTAGACGCCAACAGTTGAACAAAAGCCTCCCCCAATAGAAAAGGCCACGCTTCACAGCCATTTTGAGGATCTCACTGTAAGATGGCAGGTCTTCAAAGCGCTTCTGCCCATATTCTGATATTTTCCCCTTCGACTCCCCCGACAGATGTTGAAGCAATGATGGCCGACTTTGGCCGAGCGGTAATAGCTATGGACTGCCGTGCCGTAGGTACCTGGTTCGATCCCCGCCGCTGGCTTGAGCTTCCCCGCATGGTGGAAGGGCATTTTGCGATTGCCCGCCTGGCTAGCTACCACCCTCAAGTTCAACATCTGTTGCCAAAAAACACCTAACGGTGAGTTCCGGCGGCATTCCTTGAGAGCCAGTGACAGGTTAAAGGCACATGAGACTAAACAACTATGTCTCAAGGTGACGGGCGCTGTGCAATTCATGACTTGTGATGAAATGCATCTGTTACAGGCAGAGGTTAGTCCGCTTAACATCAGGTGAGCCTCGAGCTTGTTCTGTCACAATAATATAAAATAAAAAGATAGTTTATTCATGTACTGTATCAGCTGGATTGTCCTCTGCTGAACAGAGACAAACACTCAAAAATATTAAACACATGTAAAGAATTTATTGAAAACAATAGCGTAACAAACTCATGATGATATTCATTGCAAATATTTACTTTTACTTTCATTTATTGTTTCTTTGGTATTTCATGAGTTGTGTTTGTTTTTCTAAGGGCCTCTTACCTTTAAGTAAAGTGTCAATTAGTTACTACCTGGTTAAAGTTATTCGGCAAATAAAAGTTACAATTATGGTTTTTCAGAACAGAAAAATGACTTCTGATTAACAAATCGATGGTTACACGAAGGATCTTCAAAGTAAATTCAAATATCCGTTCACATTTTGAACGTCACACATTCATACGTCGAAAATAATTTTAATTTAAGTGGTTAATTTATATGCTGTAGAAGTTGGAGCAAGTGGTATACCAGCGAAATCCCTATATAACCTACTAAAAGATCTTGGCCTGCCAAGAACGATCGTAACTTCCATCCTAGAACGTGTATCCAAGGCGGCATTAGTAGGATCTTACCAAATCTTGGTTGGGCAGGGGAGGAGGCTCGAGCGGTGAAAGGGAGCATTGATACATTATAAAGAGGGCCCTTAACCTTACTCCCTGGGTTGCAAGTCCCAGGCACCTTGACTAGAGCCTCGTCCTCTGCAACGCTATGGACCCGGCACCCGCACGGCATAGTAGAAAGCCTCACTCTTTCTACTATGCGCACGGTGAATCCATGGAATGCTAATTCGTCTCTTCTACCCAATATGGAGTTTGCAACCTTTTTTGAAACCTGTATATTCGATTGACAGATGAACCAAGAAGTAAGTTCTGTTGGTTAGTACTACTCAGCCATTGTGAAATCCATATGCACGGTTACTTGTGACTTTTGTCAGCAATTAGCCTGCCCAAGACTTTACTTGAAGGTCGTGAAAGTGGCCCTAAATATTGTGTAAAATATATAATTGCTGTACACTTTTGCTACACCCTTACAGGGTTATGTATTTTTTTTTATTCCTTATAGGTTAGCCTTTGACCACTATCTCACCTCATGGTAAGTGATGTTGTGGTCGAAGATGTTGTTCAGCCTAACCTAGAATTACTGGCTCTCAAGTACAGCTGCCGGAACACACCGTTAGGTGCTTGGCGACAGATTTTGTACTTGAGGGTGGTCGCTAGCCAGGCGGGCATTCGCAAAATACCTTACCACCATGCTGTTATGATTGCCATCTTAGGACAACAACCGGGACCGACGGCTTAACGTGCCCTCCGAAGCACGGAAACGCTCAGTAGTAATGTCACTAGCGGTCACCCATCCAACTCATGACCGCGGGCGACGTTGCTTAACTTTGCTGATCGGTTGAGAACAGCTAAGTAAACTTCGCTACGAGCGCTTCAAAAATTATTATATTTGTTTATTGATATTTATATTTGTTTATATTTATATTTGTTTATATTTATATACTCATGTTTAAATATAATATATATATATTGATATTTATGTGTTAGGATTTGTATTAAAGTACTAGTAAACGTTATGTATATGATTTCAAGTTGCACCAACCGCCAATTCCCTATTTCTGATTCTGTCCATCTAACGGTTGTCTGGAAGAAATCGCTTTTATAGCGATAAGACCGCCCATTGTTATACCATTTTTTAAAGGGTTTTTATTGTTTATTATTTAATATGTGTAAAATTTGTAAATTGGTTTGCAATAAAGAGGTATTGTATATAAATATGAGGAAGACACGCAAAGTTCAAGTAAAATTCTAACACCTCATAGGTAACAAGAATAGACTTCACCAAAATAATGTTTAAAAGTCACATGTATAAATATCATCGTCTATTGAGCATGCCGGTACTGATTCCCAAAATATATGTCATCATTTTAATCAGCCAATCAATTCGGTATAAACATTAAAGTTCCACGAATAGACGTAAACAGTTTGCGCGTATTTTATAAACAAGTTGTAACTAGCACTAAAACTATGTTTAACGAATCTACTAAATGTCTAGTCAGAACTATTTTTGTTGTTGAACATTCTTTCGCTAGCGACTTTGCCGGGGTGCGGCGTTTCATGTCAGAAGTTCAAAGCTTGAAATACCGGAAGAAAGTTTGCATACCGTAAGAAAAGAAACCGGTATTGGCTTAAGTACATGTAATATTCCTTTTACGGTTTTAGTTTTGCACGCAAAGGGCAAAACGGAGACATTAATGTGATAACGTTGTCTGTTTGTTCATACGTCCTTATGTCACGGGTCTTTTTATGTTTGTGACGGAACACGCTCGAGACCCACCTGGTGTTAAGCGGACTAACCTCTGCCTATGACAGATGCATTTCGTCACAAGTCACGATTTGCACTGCGCCCGTCACCTTGAGACATAGTTGTTAAGTCTCATGTGCTTGTAATTTCACTGGCTTTCAAGGACTGCTGCCGGAACACACCGTTAGGTGCTTGGCGACAGATTTTCTACTTGAGGGTGGTTGCTAGCCAGGCGCCCCATTCGCAAAATGCCCTTCCACCATGCGGTGAAGCTCAAGCCCGTGGCGGGATTTGAACCATGGACCTGCTGCGCGGCAGTCCATAGCCAATGCCACTGAGCCATCACTGCTTCGGGTCTGTCCTAAACGGGATGAGTTAAAAGATATGCTGTGTAGAACGTTGACCCAGTGATGAACATTAGACTAGAAATACAATTGAAAAATACAATACAAATCAAAAATATTTTGCAGGGAGCGCCAATACATGAGAAAGTAATCGAAAAAAGAAAATTTTACACTCTAACATAGGTAGGTGTCGTCATCTAAAGCTCATTGAGTTCAGTAAAAAATATTTTTTCTTCTAATCTACTGCTTCTGAAATTATCCCTGGTGGGAATTATCCCTGAAGGGCTAAAACGACTTTTAATCCCCAACATAAAAACCAGCTCTTTTCACAAGGCATAAAAAAATATTTTATTGAAAAATTTTCAAAGAGTGAACCTCTTTGAATTTTTTTTTTATATATTTACACGACTGCCCTAAAATAGGAGTGTTATGTTTTCAGGGTTCATTTATGTATGTTTGTAAGTTTCCATATTGCACCATAACTTCTAAATGGCTTTACCGATTATAATGAATGTATGATATATCGTTAAATTCGTCTTGATAGTGCAAGTGACACTGGATGTTTAAAAATAATTAAAAAACAAACTGGCGGATTTTAGACGCCAAATCGTGAGTTTCAAAAAGATTTTTTTCTTCCAAAACCATCGAGTGTGGTATTAAAATGAAGGGCTTGAATTCCATAAATATAAATAGTTAGTTTTAATTTCAATAGATCGATAAACGTTTAACAGTAGTAAATAATTTACAGTCGAGCTTTTTACTTTTAAATTAATTTATACTTGTTTGTGTTAGAAGCATGGCCGATTCTTTAATAAAATACACTCATTTTAGAACATTGTAATATTAACATGATAATTTCATAATTCATTGAAGAAATATATGTATAACTAACAATATCATTGTTGAATTTCTTCGCAATTGAAGTGAGAATCCGAGTGTATAACTCGTGCATAAAACACATTTTAGTAATGCCTTGTTTTATGCACTTATTGTACTATCTACTATTTATCTTAAATAAGAAAAAAAAGCTGAAAATCATAGACCATCTGTCTATCTCAAAATCTAAACAAGTTAGGAACCTGATATGTTATTATGTACCATATCCTCTATTTAATCACCAAAACTGAAAACTCCTATTTATAATGTAGTTTTGAAGCATGTGATAGAACTAAAATTTATTTCTCGTTCTTGCTGTTGCAATGAGGAACCCAAAAACCAGTCTAACTTCTAGTAGAACGTTTTAACGCTAAAGATTCATAAACAGGTTGAATATACCGGTTAATAACGGTATAACAGCTTAGATATGACAATTGCGAAAAGCACAAATACGTATCCGTAGAATAAACAGAAGTGTTCAAAGCTTTGGGCCCATGTAATAGGCGGCGAACATATTGCCATCTACCGGAAACAGTTGCAGATTCCGTCCCTCGGATCTCACAAAAAATATTTTAACCAAGATCATTTGATCAGAATGGAACATCAGACCGTTACGGTGCAATCAGTCATATCTAATTTAATACCATGCGGTCTGTTTATTGTAAAAATAACTCGGAAGAAATTGTTTTTATGACGCTCCAGATGTGTGCCGGCAATTTAATGCGTTTCAGACTGGGCGTGTACACATACATACGTACCTAGGATGTGTGTATGTGAATCGATAAGATGTATACCTATTTATTGATGTTCTTATGGGGAATTAGTGAAAACTCAAGGCTTGTGTACATTTATTAATTCTCAATTCTTTATTGCATCATATTTGAAGCGCTCGTAGCGAAGTTTACTTAGCTGTTCTCAACCGATCAGCAAAGTTAAGCAACGTCCGCGCGGTTATGAGTTGGATGGGTGACCGCTAGAGACATTACTACTGAGCGTTTCCGTGCTTCGGAGGGCACGTTAAGCCGTCGGTCCCGGTAGTCGCCTTTGGGTGGCAGTCGTTATAGCATGGTGGTAGGGCATTTTACGTATGCCCGCCTGGCTAGCTACCACCCTCAAGTAGAAAATATGTCGCCAAGTACCTAACGGTGTGTTCCGGCAGCTGTCCTTGAGAGCTAGTACTTCTAGGTTAGCCTGAACAACATCTTCGACCACATCATCACTTACCATCAGGTGAGATAGTGGTCAAAGGCTAACATATCAGACATAAAAAAAAAAAAAAAAAAAAAAATGTGGTGTACATGCTGGTCTTAAATACATTTTTATATAGTTTTACATATGACCCATTTTGGGTATAGCAACATATATAACTAATAGTAGTAGAGCGACCGATCCCTTTAAGCCATTTTGTGAGTCATCTAATATTTGATATTTTTTACAAAATGAGTTGACACGAGTTTGCATTATTTTTTCAAATATTTTTGATGAACTGGGCAATAATGCAATTGGTCTATAGTTACCGATGTCATGTTTAGTCATTTTTTTATGCACAGGTTTAATTAAAGCTATTTTTAATTGAACAGGGAACGTTCCTTCTGAAAAGAATTGATTAACCAGCAGATAATAATTATTTGAACTTATTAAATTTTTTATTATGTTATTGTGACGGATTAAGCCCATCTGATGTTAAGTGGACTAACCTCTGCCTATAACAGATGCATTTATGTAACACGAATTGCACTGTGACCGTCACACGGAGTCGTTCATTTGTTATGTCTCAAGTGTCTCTGTAATTTTACTGGCTCCTTGACTGCTGCCGGAACACACTGTTAGGTGCTTGGCGACAGATTTTCTACTTGAGGGTGGTCGCTAGCCAGGTGGGCATTCCCAAAATGCCCTTCCACCATGCGGTGAAGCTCAAGCCCGCGGTGGGATTCGAACCATTATGGCTAGTTTGGGAAGCGATCCGTACAAACGTAATTGTGCTATAATTTCAAATACGAATTCTTCAAACTAGGTGAAATAGTGCATGCATGTCCTAGAGCCTAAAATCTATGCTTCTAGTATGTCAGTATTCTATAAATTTTTGAGAGCCAGTAGGTACTTCTAGGTTTGCCTGTACAACATCTGCGGCCACATCATCACTTACCATCAGGTGAGATAGTGGTCAAAGGCTAACCTAATTACCAATCAAGCATAAAAAACAATTAAAATATATATATATATATATATATATACTAGTATTATAAACAGGAAAGATTTATATTTTTGTATGTAACGAATAAACTTAAAAAATACTGGACCGATTTGAAAAATTCTTTTACCATTAGAATCCTACACTTCATCTGACTAACGTAGGCTATAGAATATTATCAAAAACTTAGGGATCTATATGAAAGCTACTATAATTTAACCCAAGAAGTGAAAAAAATACTAAAAAAATCGTTATATCGGGTACATTATTGAAAAAGTAAAATCAGCTTGAAAATATGACTTTTGAAGCAGTGATAGCTCAGACATACTTAAACGACAAAAATGCTTGGACAATTCCACCTCTGCCAAGGTGTTAACAGGCTAAACCTAGAATTACTGGCTCTCAAGGACTGCTGTCGAAACACACCGTTAGGTGCTTGGCGACAGATTTTCTGCTTCAGAGTGGTAGCTAGCCAGGCGAGCATTCGCAAAATGCTCTCCAATTATGGGGTGAAGCTCAAGCCGGCGGTGGGGATCGAACCAAGCACCTGTGGCACGGCATCTTTGCTCTAATTGGCTCAAAATTGCTGCAATGCGGCACCTTAAAAGCTCGAGGTCCGACTCGCTCTTGGCCAGTTTATTAAATAACTCTGATATAAGCTAACCTTTTTGATATCGCTTTATAGGATGCCGATGACTTACCATTCCGCCGCGGGGAACGTCTGATGGTAATCAACCGTGACGAGGAGCAGTGGTGGACGGCGCGTAATAGCCAAGGCCGCTCGGGTTCGATTCCGGTGCCGTACGTGCAGAGGGTGAGTAAACTATAGTAGTAGAGTACTGCGACTATGCCTTTTTCTACCCCCAAGTTTCTAATGTTCGCATTACTGTTCCAGTTTAAAGTTGTCGGTTAAATGAGACTTATATCAACGTCAAAATCATTTATTCAATTTAGGCGTCTATGACGCTCTTATGAACGTCAATTACAAATTTTAGTATTGAAATATTCTACATTGTACTGCCACGTTCAGCAAACAAAAATTGTATAGAGCCACTGCGAGAAGAACGGGTAAGAAACTCGGGGCCATTCTTTTAAACGTCTTTGAACAATGTGCTACATACTATATAACAAAATTATTACAATATTTGTTTAAATTTCATAGGTGACGATAGCTTGGCAGAGGCGGAATTGTCCAAGCATTTTTTGCATTACATGGTGGTTGGGCATTTTGCGAATGCCCGCCTGGTTGGCTACCACCCTCAAGTAAAAAATCTGTCGCCAAGCACCTAATGGTGTGTTCCGGCAGCTGTCCTTGAGAGCCAGTACTTCTAGGTTAGCTTGAACAACATCTTCGATCACATCATCACATACCATCAGGTGAGATAGTGGTCAAAGGCTAACCTATCAGGCAAAAAAATAAAAAAAATGTCGATTAAGTATGTCTGAGCGTGCACGATGGTGGCACGTTAAGCTGTCGGTGAAGGCATACTTATCGCATGATGGTAGTGTGATAGTATCGCACTATTCTAGGTTCTCCTCTGCAGTGATGGCTCAGTGGCATTCGCTATGGACTGCCGCGCAGCAGGTCCATGATTCGAATTCCGCCACGTGCTTAAGCTTCACCGCATGGTGGAACCGCTGGCTAACGATCAAGTAGACAATCTGTCGCTAAGCACCTTACGGTGTGTTCCGGCAGCGATCCTTGAGAGCCAGTAATTCCAGGTTAAGCCTGATAACACCTTCGACCACATCATCACTTACCATCAGGTGAGATTGTGGTCAAAGGCTTAACTATCAGCAATAAAAAAAACGCTTTAATATCATCTTCGACCACTTCATCAATTACCATCAAGCGAGATACATGACCATGTTCCTGTATTGTTTTCATGTCATTGTAATTTTGATAAGCTGATAAGTAAGCTTACTTGCATTTTTTTTTTGATATTATTGTGACGGAATAAGCTCGAGGCCCACATGATGTTAAGCGCACTAACCTCTGCCTATAACAGATGCATTTCGTCTTAAGCCAAGAATTGCACTGCTCCCCTCACCTTGAGACATAGTTCTTAAGTTTCATGTGCTTGTAATTTCACTGGCTCTCAAGGACTGCTTCCGGAACACATCGTTAGGTGCTTGGCGACAGATTTTCTACTTGAGGGTGGTCGCTAGCCAGGCGGGCATTCGCAAAATGCCCTTCCACCATGCGGAGAAGCTCAAGCCCGCGGCGGGATTTGAACCATGGACCTGATGCGTGGCAGTCCATAGCCAATGCCACTCAGCCATCACTACTTCAAAAGCTAATAACGTATGTTACGGTTTTTCCAGATTTTGGACCCTTCCGGAGCCCCGTACCCTCCCAACGAAGCGTTGAACCATCTCACGGACCCGCTCAGCCCGCCGAGGGGGCCGCCGCAGCGATCCAACATGCAGGTAAACACAAAAACTGTTACGGTATACAAAAACTAGTAGTTTAAAGGTTATGTGGTTAATTTATATGCTGTAGAAGTCGGAGCAAGTGGTATACCAGCGAAATCCCTATATAACCTAGTAAAAGACCCTGGCCTGTCAAGAACAATCGTAACATCCATCCTAGAACATATATCCAAGGCGGCATTAGTAGGATCTTACCAAATGTTGGTTGGGCAGGAGGCTCGAGTGGTGAAAGGGAGTATTGATGCATAAAGGGGCCCCTTAACCTTACTCACTGGGGTGCAAGTCCCAGGCACCTTGATTTGAGCCTCTTCCTCTGCTACGCTATGGACATGAACTAAAAAAAAAAATTTAAACTATAGATTTGTGCTTTAACATAGTAATATATATATATATAATATATATCCATAACTATATGTGTTATGTGTCACAAAAATATAATTTACTAACTATTTGAAATAATGAACATTAACAATTTTGTGTTCATTGGATAGAATGTTATTGTACTACTAAAGAAAAAACCTGATCCGTACATCCCGTTCCCTTTCTAAACCCTGCTTGTGCATCCCACATTTTCTCATCTTTCTCTTTTACCTCCCGTTCAATGAATACTTTCGCATATAGTTTACCGACGACGCTGAGGAGGTTGATTCCGCGGTAATTCTTGCAGTCTTGTTGCGACCCTTTTCCTTTATAAAGCGGCACAATCACAGCCTTGCATCAGTCACCAACACAAATTAAAAAGGCGGTTCAACAGACTAACTACTATGCCTCGCCCAGCTCTCAGCATCTCGACCGACACTCTATCATAACCTGCAGCCTTTCCTAATTTCATACCCTTTAACGCTTTCAAAATCTCATCCATACTTATTTCATTTTCATCATCACTTCTATTCCTATAGGTTTCTGGAAACTGGCCCAGTGTTCACTCTCTTTCAAATAAACTTTCAAAATACTCTTTCCATCTTTCCAACACACATTCTTCTCCTATTATAATGCTTCCATCATGACCTCTGATTTGATTCAGCTCTGAGGTTGTGTTCTTGCCTCGAGGTGTTCTTATGGATTTGCAGAAAAACTTTACATATGACTGGAAATACTTAAATTAAAGTTTCAGTTCTGTGTAAGGGTTAACAAAGGATGGATATACAGACAATAGCGGGATGTCATTAATCGGAATCTTAAAAATGGTCAATGATTTCTCCTTTGATTTAGCTCGTATTTTGAACTATTTGTGTCTTTTTCCAGCGGACGCTGCCGGCGTTGGCGCGAGTGAGACAGACGCGGGTGCCTAACGCATACGACAAAACTGCGCTCAGTCTCGAAGAAGGTGATATCATCAAGGTACATTCACTTATATTATCAAGGTTCACACACCCAAAGCCCCGTAGGGTGCCGTGTTAGAATTAGAATGTCACCCCCCCATTGTATACCTGTGGGTGTCGTAAGAGGCGCCTAAAGGTCAAATGCCGGAAGGTGGGCAGCAGCGCCTTCTGCAGAACAGTTTTTTTTTTAATGTTATTGCGACCGAACAAGCTCGAGGCCCACCTGATGTTAAGCGGACTAACCTCTGCCTATAACAGATGCATTTCGTCTGTCACGAATTGCACTGCGTCCGTCCCCTTGAGACATAGTTGTTAAGTCTCATACGCCTGGAATTTCACTGGCTCTCAAGGACAGCTGCCGCAACACACCGTTAGGTGCTTGGCGACAGATTTTCTACTTGAAGGTGGTCGCTAGCCAGACGGGCATTCGCAAAATGCCCTTCCACCATGCGGTAAAGCTCAAGCCCGCGGCGGGATTCGAACCATGGACCTGCTGCGTGGCAGTCCATAGCCAATGCCACTGAGTCATCACTGCTTCATAATATCTTAAACTGTGATCCCCAAGGCGCTTGCCAAGCGTAGGTATAATGGAGGGGGCTGTGTTCAGCAGTAGACAATCCGGATGATAAGTACATTACAGTACACACCCAAATACTATCAAGGTATACACTACACACTAATATTATCAATATACACACACTTATATCTAGGTACACCCGCTAATATCAAGGTACACACGCTAATATTAAGAACACTTACCGTAATATACATTTCCTTTGCAGGTGACGAAAATCAACATAAACGGTCAATGGGAGGGCGAACTGAACGGGCGCGTGGGACACTTCCCCTTTACATATGTAGAGTTCCTCGACGAGAGTCCCGCCAGTTAAGGCGAACAACATCAATCAGCAGTCGTCCGCGGCTGAGAGGACATCCATCATGGCATCTTGGTCTATTGGGTACCTCTGAACCTCGATCGGGATTGATAACCAAACCCTTGCAAGACTATAGTTTCGTTAAGTGCCATCAAATTTAATTAGAATCTTTTTCAATAGATCAGTTGGAAGCAATGATAGCCTAGCGGTTATAGCTATGGACTGCCGTGCCGCAGGTCTATGGTTCGAATCCCACCGCCAGCTTTAGCTTCACCGCATGGTGGAAGGGCATTATGCGAATGTTTGCCGGCTAGCTACCACCCTCAAGTAGAATCTGCCAAACACCTAAAAGTGTGTTCCGGCAGTTCGTGAGAGCCAGTAAAATTACAGCGGTGAAGCTCAAGCCGGCGGGATCGAACCTGCGGCACGGCAGTCCATAGCTATTACCGCTCGGCCTTCATTGTTTCTTTGAACATGCTGCTGCAATGTACTGCTTGGCAGTACTTCTCGGACGAACTAGTTGACAAAGAGGTCTAATGCCACTATTCAAACCAAAAGTACTGCGTCGTTGATGTACAAGAAAACAAGTTAAGCAATATGTTTCGCAGTAATTGTTGCCTGATACATGGCTGTCGGTCATCGCGGTCGTGCTGTAGGTTCAGTGTATACTGGCATAGAGAAAGGACTAATAAGAGTAGCAATTGCAACGTACGCAGGAATAAGCTCAAATTTTGTATTATATCCAGATGGAGCTGACTCGTAGCCTGGAAATTTTTGCTTCGACACTTAAAGCCGATAAATTTGAATTTCATCGATGGTCAACAGGCCCAAAAGATGTCTTGTTTTTTGAGAATACGTAATATTGTGTTAAAATGCTGCTCTAATAAATTTGTTTTACATGGATAATTTACCACGATTCATAAGTTTATCGTTAGATGGCGCTGCACCACATGTAAAATAACGCCATCTAGCCATTTTGTTTCGTTATAACACGAGTAGCCTAAATGAGATTTAGGACGGCCATTAAAAATTTAATTTCGATATTTTATGTGCGTATGTACACTTAGCGACATCTTTCGCCGAAGCTGGTATTTAGTTATCGGTGTACGCTATCATGTATGGTCTTTGTCACTCTTATTAGTCCTTTATCTATGATACTGGTAAGTAAAAAAAAACCAGCAATAACCAGCGTAACTAAATCTTCCTCAGCGGTCGGTGGTTGAGGTCTTGTGTGCTGGTCGGTACCAAAGTCAGTAGAACATATAAACATACTAGCTTTTGCTGAACCAGACGACTCTAAAATTTCACTAACAATCAGCTGAGATGTCGGCAAACGAAGTTCCTTTTGAACCTTTGAAGAAAAGTTTGCACGTACAAAACCAAACTATAGTCTCAAGGATAAAACATGAACGCCCACCGAACATTTTGGGCTAATTATTACACACATAATTTTGTACGTCTCCCTTAGTTTTATCTCTAAGAATATTTGACTGAAAATTGCAAGTAAATATTTGTTTAACAAATATTAAGTTATACTATTGGTAGTGAGACAGGCGCTTACCATGAAACGGGCGGCTTGATCGTTACGTCACTTCATATGATAAAAAGATAGTGTTAAAGTTAAACGAAAAGCTTTCGCGGACGTGGACGTGTAAATCACTCCTTATAATATATTATAGTTGAATATAGATGAAGCTATAGTTGGAATGATCCCACTATAGTATCAATCATGGTTTATACTTTATATAATATAGCATCTTAACGATGCTCGATTTTCGGGCGGCTTGATCGTTACGTCACTTCGTGTGATAAAAAGATAGTGTTAAAGTTAAACGAAAAGCTTTCGCGCACGTGGACGTTTAATCACTCCTTAAAATCTATTATAGTTGAATAAATATGAAACTATAGTTGGAATGATCCAACTATAGTATCAATCATGGTTTATACTTTATATATTATAGCATCTTGACGATGCTCGATTTTCAGTCAATATTCCATATAAGTTGCTTACTTTGTAATATAACTAGCTGAAACCTCAAAAAAATATGGCATAAGACCATATTGAATGTACCATAATCGACTAACACGTTGGTAACTAATTACCAATTAACTAGATTTAAGGATATATAAGTTACATGATGAAATTATCCAAAAATTATTATATATTTCGTGTGTATAATCTTACTCTCAAAATATTCTCAAGCCCTTACGTCACAATTTTATATTGCAATATATTAATTAATGTAAATTAATAACATCAACGACAGGTTAAGAAAATGTTCACGAGTTCTGTTCATATATATGAGTACATAATATGTTACACAAAAATTGGTTTAGTCCGACTATAGTTTCAACGCTTGCAGCCCATCATAAACAATTTACTTATTGTATTATACAGAAGTGGGTTTATTCCGACTATAGTTTCAAATGTTTCATGCATGCATTTTTACAAGCACTATATATGTAATATATTAGACAGTTCGACATACAGAAGTTGGTTTATTCCGACCATAGTCGATCTACGACTATGGTCGAATCGACTAAATGTCCCAAACATTTCTTGGCACAGATCATTTCATGTGATCTAACTTTCTTGTAAGTACAACCTTTTAATTTTTCAAAATATATCAGAACTTTTTTCAAATGCATATAAATAGATTTGTTTAATTTTTTATCGTTTGATACAAATATAATTATTATTTACATATTGTTAAATGAGGGTTAGAATATTTTAAAATGCTATTTTAACAAAATTAATGCGGTGAAATTAATGAAATTGAGATTACGCGAAACTCATTTATTTAATTTAAAATATTACACATTTAATTATAAAAATCATATCATCGCTTAATAATAAGACTTGCATGGTGTTTAATAAGGTGTATTCACACATATTGCTCTTGTTAAGGAATTGAAAAGAACATTGTTTATAAAAAACAACAAGAAAAAAAAAACAATAAAGATAGATCAGTGCATAACACCTATGTTTTTTTATTATAGAACTCGGATAAATAAATAAGTTTTCATAGAGTACAGCGCACGATACACGTGAAGGAATAAAAAAAAACAAGCTATCTCACTGTCCCTTTCGACAGCATGGCTAACCCATCGAGTGTAAATGGGAAAAAAATGATATTTAATTTTACCGAGTCTGTATATAGTTTAGCAAAGACAAATAAAAGTCTTTCTTAGGGAATTATGTGTAGTTTTATAATAAAGTTCCTAAAGAAATTACAATTAAATAAAATTCAAGTTGCATGTTAAAAACATTTTGATTAAGATATCCTACTGCACAATTTGTGATTACTTAAACGACAAATGCTTGGACAACTCCATCTCTCGCAAGCTTTTAATTTTTGTCTACGTAATTTAAACCAGCTAAAAGCTGAGCTTTGTTAGGGCTCGCGTTTATTTTACAACCTGATTCTAGTGGTGTCATCTAGTATTAAGTAGATTAACTACGATGTGTTTGAGTATTGAATTTAGTTCTGTTGCAGCGATGTTAACTCTTTCGTTTTCTAACAGATGGCGTTAGTAGTACAATAACATTCTATCCAATGAATACTAAATTATTGTTTATTTTTTTAAATGGTTATAAAATTATATATTTTTGACAGATAACAATTCTAGATATGAAATTAAATTACTATGTTAAAGCACAAATCCAAACGCGTGATAGTTTTTCAGTATAAAGGGGGCCACAAAATGTTCAAGTAGTGGGATAGTGATAACAAATATAGTAAAATATATTTAAAAAGAAAGCCGATATTCTTGACCGTTCCTCGCACAGCGACGCTATAATTTTTTTTTCTGAATGTTGCAGTATTATGTACAATATTTCATTATTACTATTTGTAATTGACCTTCATAGGAGCGTTGTAGACACCAAAATTGAATAATGATTTCCCTTTGATGAAAGGAGTGTTTTTTTTATATACATGTATTGTGCGCCGTGCTCTGTACTTAACTATTTATCTTAACTACTGGACTCTGGATCCTTAATTTCATATTAAAAGCGATTAGTTAAAATTTTAAATGCATTAAATTTAGTAGGTAATTCAATCATTTGCAAAAGTCATTTGTATGATCTAGTAATTTTGGGCATTAAATTTAACTAAATAGGCCTTAATTTTGATTGCAAACGTATTTAGTTACATACTTTAAGTAACATGTTGGCATATTTTTTGAAGCAGTGATGGCTCAGTGGCATTGGCTATATACTGCCGCGCTGTGGGTCCATGGTTCGTATCCCGCCGCGGGCTTGAGCTTCATCGAGTGGTGGTAGGGCATTTTGCGAATGCCCGCCTGGCTAGCGCCACCCTCAAGTAGAAAATATGTCGCCAAACACCTAACGGTCTGTTCCGACAGCAGTTCTTAAGTCAAATTACAGGAACATGAGACTTAACAACTATGTCTCAAGGTGACGGGAGCAGTGCAATTCGTGACTTGTGATGAAATCTGTTATAGGCAGAGGTTAGTCCGCTTAACATCAGGTGGGCCTCGAGCTTGCTGTGTCACAATAATATTTAAAAGAAAATTGCCAACATTGTAGCGCATACCTAGCATTTTTCTACTCAACTTTTACAAAAGTTACCCAATTAATATTTTAAAATAATCGTTAGTTTTTAAATTTGGGGTGACTTGCTCCAAGAATAAGATAGCCGACAATTATTGACTAATATTTTAATAACAATGCCCATCTGCACTTAAGTGAGCAAAGTTGAATTGTAAACTAAAAACAATGCGGATTTTCGTTCGTTTGTATGATTTAGGGATTTTACATTGACCGTGATTCTGATATTCATCTAAAATTAAGTTAATATTATTTTTATTCTGTTCACGCTAAAATCCTAATATATATAATACATAACAACGATAATCATAGAATGTTGGTTATGATTTTACGACCACGAATTTAAATGACGACCAATCTATTTAAACATACCCAAAAATGTACAGAATAGTTTTTTTAACTGTTATACGAATTTGTACACCACAACAAAAGAAATGTATTTTTTTAAGGTATATTAATAAGTTACGTTCATTGCGATATAAATTTATTATTTAGGTACTTTATAACTTCTGGTTTGTAGTAGGAAAAGATGCGGTCTATAAGAGAGCCTATATATACTCATCAATCCTTTTATGCATAAGCGTAGGTTTAGGGTACTCCTGACTTGGCCTTTTTTCGGAACGTTTTCAATCTGATTTCGGAACGTTCGCCTAGGTCTTCCCTTTCCAAACACTTATTTTCTCATGCCCACCTTTAGTCATTCTCATTTCATTCATTCTCTCAACATGTCCTAACCATCAAGATACCCTTCTCGATTGTCACTACATCCTCATTCACATCACATCGTTCCCTTACCACACTATTTCTTATCCTGTCACTCCGTTTGGCTCCAATCATGCTTCTCAATGCTCTCATCTCCACTGCATTTATTCTACTTTCATGCTTTTTCTGCCACACCCAGCTCTCACTACCATACATTAGTGTCGGAACACATGACAGCTTTCTATTTTTCTTTATCATGTTGTTGGTTTCAGCCAGGCCATACAATTTTCTTCTCTTCTTATCTATTTAGAAACAGATCAGGGGCCCAACTCCCACCTTTTAAAAAACTATTATGGAAAACCAACATCATTATTTCAACCTTAAAATATGAATACTAAGAATCGTAGTACCGTCACGAAACAATAATATTCTTATAGCGCTATCTCTATCGCACAAATGACTTGATTCAATGCGTGCAGCCCCCTCTCACGTAAAAGTTCTAATGTAAGTTTACTATAGTGGTATGTGGGGGTGCAAATTAAAATTGTTAATGTAAGGTTAAAATAAGACTGAATTAAGAGATGGGAGTTGGCACCCTGATATTTCTAGGTATTGTTATTACCCTCTTTGTTTGGTTATATCTCTAGTGCTAGACTAGACACTTGATGAGAAATATCTTGGAGTAAAAACGTGATTTAAGATGTTTAGGTTGCTGTCACACTAACATGCTTGCTTTGTTTGTCTAAATGTTAGGAGTCTAAACTTAGGAGATGTGTAAGTTTAGTGCAGATGGGCATACATAATACTTTTGGTGCAAGTTCCCCTTTAAGGAATTGAGTAATGTTGTATACATCGAATAATGTTCGACTGTTTGTAACTTTTATACTAAACGTGTATGCAAGATGTAATAAATGTACATTTATAAGTGCATTTAATTGTACGTGTCATTTATTTTTAAATTACAATGTCAATGATAACATCATAAATATATCTTGAATTGTATAGTATAATTCAAAGTTAAATATAACCTTTTTATATTTGAAATGAAAAAAGGATTTATGGGAGCGGGAAGGAAAAAAAGGCTACTTGTTGTATTTAGACTGGCCTGCAGTATGCCTTAGGGAGGTTTTTACCGCATTGTCACACGAGCATGCTTACGAGAAATTTGTATTGAATAATGTATAATTTATCAATGCTCCTCCAGGCGCAAAATTTCTGGCCTAAAGTAGGCTACATCAATGTTGCGAACTCGAGCCCGTTTATAAGTTGTATTATAATTATACTAGCTGCACCGCGCGTGGTGATGAAAAACGGTGATGAAAATGATATGAAAAGTAATCTATGTGTTATTCCAATACCAAATTTAGTCCAAATCCATCCAGCCGTGAGGCGTGAAAGAGTAACAAAGTTGTTTATTGCTTTCATGAGTACATTTGATGGATACAATATTTAACAGAACATACATGAAACCCATTTGGGCGTAGCATCATTTTATACAATCAAATACATGAAATATTACAGATGAAGTACATATTACCAACGTGAAACAGACCTATATTTGAAGTTGAAACATTGTCAATTTATTATAAACAATTTTAATCGTGTTTTTTTTTAATTGTTGCTTGTAATATGTTAAATTATATTGATTATAAATAAAATTATGTTGAATGTCAAGAAAAAATATAAAAATTATGTGAATTTATCATTATAATATTCTGTTAGATTGTAATAGCATTTCTCTATTAGTAATGTTTTAATTTTATTTATAAATTTGTTCGTATTTGATTCACCTCTTATCTCGTTTGGTAAATGGTTGTAAACTTTTATCGCGTTAACATAAGGGCTATTTTTATACATATTGATGCGGCTTTTAGGTTGGGCTAATTGATTTTTTTGGTTCATTCGGGGGCTGTATACGATTTTGCTTTGTATCTTTAAATATGTTTGGATTTTTTCTAACAAATTTACATAATTCTAAAATATACATGCTAATTATTGTTAAAATTTTTAATTGTACAAAATGTGGTTTGCATGAGTCAGTATTGTTAATATTCACTAATACGTATTAGCTTTTTTTGCTTGATTAGTAAATCTTCGATGTTAGTACCATCAAACATCCTTCTCACAATAAACTTACGCGTTTATAATATTAGTGAGGATTTTCACTACCGCTCTTTCAAGGGTGGTGCTAATATATCATTCTAACTGCCTAATGAACGCCAACTAAAAAAATAGGCCTAAAACAAAAACTCCCGTTTGGCCTACAGTAGGCAACATTAAAGTTGCGAAGTTGTATTATAATTATATCTTCATTTCCGGTCTTTCATGGATAATGCTAATGTGTTATTCGAGCTGCCTAATGCACTCAAATTGAATAAATAAAAAAAAAATAACCCTCATTTGGCCTACAGTAGGTATCAAGTGTTCAAACTATAGCCAATACATCTTAATTTTCAATTACCCTGATGTCTCAAACTACGCAAATGTGTTCAGGCCGAAAAATCGCGTTGAAAAATAAAATCTCCCATTTGGCATAGCAATTTAGTTAAAACTCAAGTTCACGAAGTTTGCTTTTCTAGTTGTCACTTTAACTCCCGCCATGAACGCTTTCGACATTGAATTTGAAAATGACCGTAATTAAATAAAGGCAACTGTTACAAAACAAAATAAATCCATTTTTTATTTCAAACAAAAATAACGTTTAATTGACGTATATTGATGAAATGAAATGAAATTTTGATGATATGATATAAAATTAATTAAGTATATAAATTATCGCACTGTATGATAAAAATTAAAACGGTACACCACGAAATTCCTTATCAAACTCATAGAAAGTACATAATTTAATATAAATAATATTTTATGAATACTTTGAAATTTGTTTTTTTTTAATGCGGGATATAGTAGATATTCCATTATATATTTTCATATTAACAACTAGTTTAAGTTTAGATTTTTTTTTGTTATTATTAGTCAGTCAGTCATGTATAACGCTAATGTTTAATTATGTACCTATGTAAATAGACTTTTTTTATAATTTTATTTGTATTTGTTTTATATGAAACATGATAATTAATAATTATCGCTGGATTATAATAAACCAATAACCTAACCGCCGCCACTCTGGTGGCAGTATAGTGGGGTACGTTGAGACTAATATTTTTTCTAATGTCCCAAAAATTAATAAGTATGTCTTAACGTGTCTCACTGGTGCCCGTTTTAATAGGGGGTTGTTGGGAGTAAACCAACGAAACAGATACAAACTTTTTTGATAAGCTACCTTTTGACTTATGTGTGTAACACATTATCTTGGCAAAATAAAGCGTTTTTTCCACACACTCGTTCTTAAAGTGGCTCTTTTGGCATCGCTTTAAGGTTCACAATGCAGCAGCTTACTTTACACTATATTAGCGCACTAGTGCTATTTATTTAACATAAGGTACCGCACTAGTGCTTTTACATTTCAAATGTTGTTTACATCTCAGCCAAGTTTATGCGTGTTTATTTAAATGTTTCCTCGCGAGTGTGTTGAAAAACGTATGAAACGCGTGAGCATCGGCACTTTCGGCTACGTTACGCCCTCGCTATCGGCTCTGGCTGCAATTCAGCCTCGAAAGTAAAGACCAACACAGCTCATTTGCATAATGTACTATACTACCTTAATGAGGCTTATGTTTAACAATATTATAGCTAAACTTGTAATTTTACTACACACATAATCATATTGATTGAGAAAACTAATCGTGAATTGATTATAATAACTGTATAGTATGAAATATAATGTTTATTCCAAATATATTCAATATTTTTATATAATATGCCGATGTAAAGAGTAGTGAACATATAATATAATGTGTATTAAAATCATCAGTACAAGATTTTTTTATTCAACGAAAAATAAAACATAAACAAAACATCTACTGACAGATTATCGAAAATACAGTCTAAATGTCTTCGTATAATACTGGGTGCCATGAAGTCATCACCAATAAATGCTATGCAGGTGGAATGCGTGGAGCCTCCCCTGCATCTACGGAGACAATACCTGTCAGATAGGTTTTTCTTCAAACTAGTTCAAAACAGCGAACATATCCTTCTCCACAGAATTAAAAACCTTTATGATTTATATAGATCACAAGGGTATATTTCTGAAAACAAACTTCCATGTATAGTTCGCAGTTATTTGAAATATTCCCAACTTACCAGTCCTGTTGTCCAATATCCTATCATACCACTATTTTCAATAAGTTATGAATCATTGATTTTCCAACCTACAGTAATTCTCAATTTTGGCATAGAAAAAGATACCATTAATCCCTCCCAAAAGTTCAGTGAGATAATCGACAGCAAATGGAAGAACTGGCTAAAAGTTTATACTGATGCTTCTAAATTATCAAAAGATAAAGATGTGGGTGCTGCTGTATGGATTCCTAGACATAGAATAATTATAAGTAACAAATGTCCGTCTATTTCATCAGTATTTACTGGTGAAGCTGTAGCTATCCTAGAATCTATACTGTATATTAAATCTCATAATATAAACAAAGCCATAATTTTTACTGATTCAAAGAGTTGCCTCCAGGCAATTACGGCTAATCAATTTAGATCTAAATCAAGATTTCCCATAATATTAAAGATTAAAGAAGCGCTCTATTCCTGTTACCAAAGCGGGTTAAGTATAATTTTGACATGGATACCAGGCCATATAGGCATCCCAGGAAACGAGATTGCCGATTCGTATGCTAAACAGGCTTCCACTCTTGGTAATGAGGATCACTATAAAATTTACTGTCACGATCTTACTCTAACTTCTGAAACCCAGATGCGTCGGGCGTGGGATAAATTATGGCAACAATCCAGAACCATTAAAGGTAAATTTTATGGTGAATTACAAACTTTTATACCAACGAGACCATGGTTTTTCAAATTTAAAAAAATGGACAAGAGAACTACCTCTATCATTTGTCGCCTGCGGTTGGGTCACTCGTGTACCCCGGTATTTTTGGCTAAAATCCGAATACGAGACCACTCATTATGTGAGTGTGGCCTGGATGATGGTAATACGGATCATATATTTTTTGACTGTACAAGGCTGAGTTACTCTTTGTATAACAATCTTCCCCCAGATATCCCTCTCCCTGTTAACTTCAATAGTCTATTGTCACTTGTATTTACTCCATATGTATATATAATTGGTAAATGTATATCAATTAATAAAATTAAGCTTTGAATAGCCTGATGGCGTGTATTCTAGATGTATGTTTAAGTATATATTATAATGTAGTTAGATATTGTATTACTTATATATGTTTGATCGTATGTCATATGTTTTCCTATTTTATATAACAAGTTATCCTGAAAAATCAAGTAACTGATCACATTTTATTAATACCGATCAGTCTCTTTCGTTTGTTTCCACTCTATCCGTGCGACTCGTCATTGGCGAAATTGTGGCAACACCACAGAAGCCACACCAAAAAAAAGAAGTTGAAGAAAAATAAATATTTTTATTCAAAACTTACAAAATAGGAGAAACGAGAACAGCAATTCCATTAATAGTAATTTATTATTTTTACACCTTTGTAAGTGATGATGTGGTAGAAGATGTTGTTCAGGCTAACCGAGAATTACTGGCTCTCAAGGGCAGCTGTCGGACACGACGTTAGGTACTTGGAGACAGATTTTCTACTTGCGGGTGGTAGTTAGCCAGACGGGCATTAGCAAAATACACTACCACCATGATCGAACGACTGTCATCTTAAGACAACAACCGGGACCGTCCGAAGCACGTGCACGCTCAGTAGTAATGTCACTAGCGGTCACCCATCCAAGTCATCACCGCGGCGGACGTTTAACTTAGCTCATCGGTTAAGAAAGGGTAAGCAAACTTCGCTACGAGCGCTTAGTTCATGCTGCTTGCACGCTGGAGACACTGTCTACTGTTAGTTGGACTGTTTGGTGACACGTGGCAATGGCTCTATCCTATCGGCTGTTTTTTTTGTTCTAGCTAATTATAGACCACGAGGACTGCCAATACTCTGTTAGGTGTTTGGAGATCAATATAATACAAAAATATTATTTATACGATAGAAAAAATTAAGTCATGTGCGGGATTCGAACCCGCATCCACCCCTTTAGCCGGGGTATGCTCTAACCAATTGACCTGACATGACATGACGTCATAACTCAAATCTTTCTTGAACCATCGTATTGGGATGGAGCAACATCTATAGTACATCTTACGGTGTACTACAAACAAGACCAACAAGACTGTATAGTGTGGTCCGCATGGCAGGCGTTATTGCAAGCATAACAATATGAAAAATATTATTTATTGTTTACCAAGTAAAAGTACCTACATTACACTTATTAAGACTTTTTTTTAAGTTTGATGTTTAATATTATGAGACACTGAGTCGCCTTACCTTATGTAATCTCTCTTAGAAATGGGATGTCTGGATGAGATCGCTTTGAGCGATAAGACCCATTGTAGCACTTCGTCTTATTATCTACTCTACCTACTACTACTACTACTGTCTACCAGACAACCTTTGGATGGACAGAAATAAGAGGATAGACGGTGGTGAACAATAAATGGTGATTAAAGTCACCTTGAAGGTGTTTCCTGGCCTGGCAAACATGAAGACGCCCTGCAACAAGCTTTGAAGCTCGAACGAAAGTCTATTTCGAGCGTCTACACTGGCTACTACTGCTTCGAGTCATCACTGCTTGAGCAAATGCTCTGCTACTACCGCTTCTGAGAGCGAAGTAAAATTTATTTAATTGGATATGTGGGCATTCGAGCAGGCGCCTTACCTGGTGGTAAGTGAACACTGTCGAACATACACAACACCAGAGGTCTCGAGGATGCGTTGCCGGCCTGTGAGGAGGGAATATGCTCTCTTCTTGAAGGCCCCTAAGTCGTATCTGTACGAAAATACCAGACATCTGGTTCCATATTGTGGCAGTGCGAGGTAGAAAATGCTCAAAAATCGCAAGGTTGTGGACTTCCTGACGTCGACATGTAATTGATGCATCATGCTTTATCGGGACGTCCGATGGCGAAGTTGAGCTGCAGGTAGTAAATCGAATAGTTCCTCAGAACGTTCGCCGTGATAGATACGGTAAAAGATGCAGAGTGATCCAACATCTCTACGGTGCCAAAGAGTAAGGTGTAGCGACATAATTGTGAGATATAAGTGTTTGAAAAGGCACTTTTTTCGATCGGATAAAGTGATCGTGGTCTTCAAACAGACTATACCTCGCAACGAATAAGGCTTACTACAAGGTATTTTTTTTATATTAACGCATCTTTGAATATTTGACATTCTTATCTCAGTGCATTTCCAATACGATTTTAATCTGATCCACGGGCCACGCTCCACCTACACTCTGCAGTCGTAAAGGTAAGTGAGCAGGTAAGGTCGTGAAGCAGTGATGGCTCAGTGGCATTGGCTATGGACTGCCGCGCAGCAGGTGGAAGGGCATTTTGCGGATGCCCGCCTGGCTAGCGACCACCCTCAAGTAGAAAGTCTGTCGCTAAGCACCTAACGGTGTGTTCCGGCAGCAGTCCTTGAGAGCCAGTGAAATAACAGGCAAAATGAGACTTAACAGGTATGTCTCTAGGTGATGGGCGCAGTGCAGTTCGTCACTTGTGATGAAATGCATCTGGTATAGGCAGAGGATACCGCTTAACATCAGGTGGGCCTCTCGCTTGTTCCATCACAATCACATAAAAAAAAGAAAAAAAAAAGTATACATATTATATGATACAACAAAATAATTTCTAAGAAAACACATCCCGTAGCTAATACTGTACATTCGTCCACTGTAATTTTAGGTGAAGACACAGCTTTAAATATGATCATTTATATATGATAGAGTATACCAGTTGTGACAATTGGTAATAAATTCTAGTGGCTCCTCTTATGTCTATATATACTTCTTGTAATTTACAGTATAAATGCTTTCGTTACATAAAATAGCTAATACTGTACATTCGTCCATTGGCCCGCGTAGTATGATTGTGTGAATGTCTCCAGCTTACTCAATTGAAATTTCTTAATTCTGAATATGCCAATATTTAGAGCATATTTTGTGCAATTATGAATACCAACTCAAAATTTAGGTGCCAAATAAACTTAGATGCTACGCGTGATTATTAGTGTGTTAGCTGACGTTTTGGTCTCCAGCTGACACATGCTGTATATACGAAACGGCTGAAGATGTGGTTATATACTATAGCCAGGGATTAAGAGCATAATTTGTGCCAGTGGCACAAAAAAAATGGAACGTCCAACTTGAAAGCTGTAGTAGTTAGGACTCGATTTTAACGTGTAAGCTGGAGACCACGTGTCTACAGCTACTCATCTGTACATAGCGCTGCGGGCGGTGCGGATAGTGGACGAAACACGAACTAAAATCCGTTGCGTGCCGTGCGTCCGACGCGGGCCAATGGACGCGTACCTTTATAGGAAGGTATTCGTTTTATGTAGAGAACGTAAATGAAAAACAAATAATTTTATATAATAAACTGTATAAAAAAATAATGACTAACTATTTAGATAAAAAAAATTATAATACAGTTGTTTGCATGTATAAAATAGTACTAAATATTAACTATACAAAGACAACCTTAAAGTTAAACAGCCATTTTTTAGAGGTAAGTACTTAGGCATTAAGAATTAATAAAAGGCAAAGAGTTGTTCCTGCATTCCATAAAAAATTAAGTAGTTGGTATTTAATATAGTTTCGTAGTAGATATCGAAAATATTCCTAGTTTAGTGCCTGTAGATCGCAATATTCACTTATTGTCTGTTAATAACGTCATTTATTCAAAAACAATGTGGAAAATTTATGTCCAAAATAATAACATTGCAAAAACATAAAGTTAAAACACAAAACAAAACTTAAAAATACATTATTATTATAACAGTAATAATATAATTCCACAAAATTATTACCCGTTATTAATATTGATAAAACATCAAATATCATATAAAATTAAATCAATCACAATAAAATAATATAAAGAAAAGAAAATACAAAATTTATATATAATCCATATGTTAATTTATCAAATAATAATACTAATGGATTAAATTAAATTTCGTGATAATTCAAATTCAAGTACAAATATGCATGTCTTATTAGGTTTTCCATGTTGTCCACAAATAGATCAACATTCTCGTCATAAAGAGCAAGCATTTATGGCATTTTAATTGTAATGATGTCATTAACTTAGGGCCTGTTCCAGAATGTTCGAGTAAGTTCCGGTTATACTACCCATAACATAAAATAACTGAATGATAAAAATGACAGTAAACATGCAGCGCGTTTCAAGCTTTAACCGATGGATAGGCTAAATCAATGACTGTGAAACGCAAATATAGTGTATTATTTATTAAGGGCTTGTTTCAGAATGTTCGAGTAAGTTCCGGACTACCCAGAACATAAAATAACTGAATGATAGAGATGACAGATAACATGCAGCGCGTTTCAATCTTTAACCGATGGGTAGGCTAAATCGATGACTGTGAAACGCAAAGATAGTGTTTTATTTATTAAATATGTTCTGGGTTACTAAAACTGGTCTAACTAGGTCTAAAACTGGGTCTAAACTACCCAGAACATATTTAATACCGGATTTAACCGGAACTTACTCGAACATTCTGATACTGGCCCTTAATGTACAATATTTTATTATAGGGCTCAATACTAAATTCACATGAATACGTGATATAATGACAATATCCGTTAACAAAATTCATCTAAAATGTGCAATAGTAAATGTTTGTGTAAGTTCATGATTGTCACGAGTTTTTTACATTTAAATAAATTATATATTATTTAGTTATAACAATTTGTGTACAACTGGGTGAACTTTGATACATAGAAAGCCTAATTTAATTTTTATACTTATATAATATGAATTTAATAAAATATAAAAGTACCTAAGCATACACATTATTAACGTCGCGATACCAGGGCCCAATTTTAAAAAATTCTGCCCGCGAGACATACGCGCGCAAAACCATTAACCTCTTTTTGTGCAGTTGGATAAAAATTATCCGATGTTCTTCCCCGGGTCTCAAACTATTTCCATACCAAATTTGATCCAAATCGGTCCATGTTCGGGTGGTTTTTAAGTTTATTCGTTGCATACAAAAATACAAATTTTTCTTCTTTATAATATTAGTGGAGATGTAAGTAATTATAATTAGTCTGGCTTACGGTGTATGGACATACTGAATACGCGTTTAAGTTTGTAACAGAATAAACGAAAATCAAGTTGTCTTAATATTTCAGTTGAAGAAATAAAATTGCCACAAAATATTGACAATGACGACTAACATCACTATAAAAGCGGGAATACACATCACTGTAGCTGGCACTTGCATAAAAGCTCCTTGCACATGCCGCCTACTTTTATGTCACGCTAACTGGCATGCCTGTTTCTGCCACGCAAGTAGATATTTTTTTATTTTATTGTGACGGAACAAGCTCTAGGCCCACCTGATGTTAAGCGGACTAACCTCTGCCCATAACAGATGCATTTCGTCACAAGTCACGAATTGCACTGCGCCCGTCACCTTGAGACATAGTTGTTAAGTCTCATGTGCCTGTAATTTCACTGGATCTCAAGGACTGCTGCCGGAACACACCGTTAGGTGCTTGACGACAGATTTTCTACTTGAGTGTGGTCGCTAGCCAGGCGGGCATTCGCAAAATGCTCTTCCACCATGCGGTGAAGCTCAAGCCCGCGGCGGGATGGTCGGTTCGAACCATGGACCTGCTGCGCGGCAGTCCATAGCCAATGCCACTGAGCTAAAACTTCCAAAAATAGCAAAATAGCATTCCAATGATAGCACAACATTTTATTTACTGGCATGCAAAGTGAAGGTGGGGCCGCGGGGCTCTCTCATAAACTTGTTTGTGTATACGTCTTGCAAATACAGGCATGCAAGGACGCAAATTACATGGAAGTTTATCTTGCAAATCTATCATTGCGCCAACTTCTATATGCCGTTAACAAGCATGCAAGCCACTGTTTCAATCTGCATGCATGTGCATCCTCGGCTTTATGCCTAATATAAAGGGCACAATACAAGTTATATTATTTATACTTATATCGTAACGTCCTTATTGGAATGATAACAAATTTAATTATCCTATAGTGTTATAGTGTTCCCCGTGAGGTGCCGGGTTAGAATTGCACCTCCCCATATCATGCCGTGGGTGTCGTAAGAGGCGACTAAGGGAACAATACTGGAAGGTGGGCAGCAGCACCTTCTAAGGAACTGCCATCTTAAACTGCGATCCCCAAGCCGCCTGCCAAGCGTAGGGATTATGGCAAATACCCCCTTAATAGGGGAGGCTGTGTTCAGCAGTGGACGAGTCGACTGTTACAGTTACAGTTATAGTGTTAGCAATAATAACGTAACATTAATCAGTAATCTGCTTGTGTAAACTGATTCAACTCCAATTTTTCACTGTAAAAATCCATTATAGAAGAGCTGTCTTTTAGTTAGCTTACGGTTTTACAAATGGCAAAGTACCTATCAGAAAAGAAAAATTGTAATTCAAAAATATATAACAAGTGATAGCATCTCACAGTTACACGAATATCATAAATATCAGTTGTTTTTGTCCCCACATTGACCATGGATTATATAAATGCTATGATCTAAAAGAAAAATAATACCCTATTGGGTAATCTTTTTTGAAGAATTGGTCGCACAATAGGTTTCAATTTCATGTGGCTCAGATGCGGAAATGAATATTGTTTATGCTGAAGAAGTTGACAGCCCATGGGAGATAGAGGAACTCTACCCATTAGAAGCAGTAAATAAACAAAAGTAAATAGAAGCAAAAATAAGTTACCAGCAAAAAGACTAGTCAAAATAATAAAAAACAGGGTCCCAATCGAATGTTACACAATCACGCATACAATGCGAAAGCTGTTAGGAAGACCTTATCAGTGACGTCAAACAAGACAATCTTAAAAATATTGGGCGTGACAAATGTCCTAGGTAGTTCCACGTAAAGTATACAGCACTTCGCAGAAGTTGCAGAACAAGTATTCATATGCCATGTCTGTTTTATATAATAAGTAAACTTATGATAATACTTAAAATAACCTGTATCCCGCTAACCTAATGTTGATTGCTTATTTGACTATTTTTTAAGAACTTATTTTGAAAATGTTTTCTACATAAAGCGAGTAGTTTTTTTATTTAGTCTAAAGTTCGATATTATTTTACTTTCTTAATACATGTTACCAAAAATTAAGTTCCTATATTACATTCCCCAGAATGAAGTATTTTTTTACTTTGTGACATATTTTTGTAAAATTTTTTTACAAGGCAAGTAAAAAAAAAATATTACATAAACCATGGCTTTGTATGATTTAGTAGATTTTCAACAGTCATCAACCTATTTTGTTAAGGCACAAAATACATTTTTGTTCAAGCTCTTATGTCCGGTTTTGTTATTATTTTTTATGTTCCGATTCCAGTATTTCATTCATTTTAGATGAATATGACCCCACTGCGAGTTGTGACAGATGGTAAAAAGTTCTAGTGTCATTATAATATAATATATATTATAATATTATATTACAAAAAATATATATACTTATATACTTTATGCACATATTTTATCACATAAGACAGACTCACAGCCTATATTTATACTTGTTGCATTTGTAAAAAAATGTATAGGCTGTGTATGCCAAAGATGTGATAGGATGATGATAGAAGTGAGAGGAAAAATCCACCAATCGGGTCACTTTATTTTCCTAGCCTCATCGAGCACAGAGTTCCTGTTGGGAGATGTTTCCTCTCAAACCATCATCCTCCTACATCTATGGTGGTTATGCATCCTTACATTTAACTATATAGGATCAATGATATACCTCCACCAACAAAAGTCTCTGTGAAGCTTGAAACTGTAAAGAGGTGTTAGAAACACAGTAATTGGTCATCTTGTGTTTTCATCACATAATAATAATAAAAATTGGTAACGGGTACCTGAGCCACCTAAGATTTGCTGACAACATTGCACTCTTTGCTAACTCAGCTTCAGAACTCGAGCGAATGATGCAGTCTCTGAACAACAAAAGCAATAAGGATTCTATCACATATTGGTGATAAAATTGCAAATTTTAGGTGAAGACACAGCTTTAAATATGATTATTTATATATGATAGAGTATACCCACCTAAATACCAGTTGTGACAATGGGTAATAAATTCTAGTGGCTCCACTTATGTCTATATATACTTCTTGTAATTTACAGTATAAATGCTTTTGTTATATAAAATTAAAGACAGTATTTTGATACTAGTTGCATTAGTATACAATTATGTGACGAAATTCCCAACACCCGCCTTTTGGCCCATCAGTAGGTTTGAGATGGATGACCAAGGCTTTTAATATGTATATGTTTATTGGGGTGGCCGTTGGGGTGCCAGGTTAGAATGTCAACCCCCCATTTCTACCTGTAGGTGTCGTAAGTTGTAAGTCGGCAACTAAAGGTAAAACACCGGAAGGTGGGCAGCAATGCCTTCTGAGGAACTGATATCATAAACTGCATTCCCTAAGACGCCTGCCAAGCGTTGGCAAACCTCCCCTAAATGGGAGAGGCGGTGTTCAGCAGTGGACAATCAAGCTGATACAGTACAGTATATATAATACTAAAAATATTATTAGGATGAAGTCTAGTGGCCAGACACAGAAATGTTAAAATGAAGACAATGTTTATGTGGTTCCAATATCTGTGTTGAAGCATGATACAGTCCTTTCCGATGACGAAGGCGCATACCCTATAATTTTGTGTGTAGTTGCAAAAATTGCTGCCTACCCAAGCCACTATACTTAATCTATTATTGTTTTACTGTATGTACCAGTAGCATTTACACTTACTCTAGGATATAGTGTACATAGAAGCCTACATGCACAAGTGCGGATCAATTATTTAGTGTTGAGGGGCACACTATTATAAATGAAAATGTCTTTACTCGCCTATGCGCTATGAGAGCCTGCAATAATACCACTAATTACATTAAACCGCAGGCGCCTTTCCATTCCAATCCACTATCTCATTATTCCACCATACGTATTGCCCATACAGAGATTCTTTTAAGTTCAATGCAGCATATATAGATGATGCTGCACCTTGTTCAGGGCTTAACCGTCCTCGCATGGAAGTGAGGTCTGTGCTGCAGTATCCTGGATGTACGGCGTTCACAATGACTCCTGGAAAATGGTCATAAATAAATTTTATTGTAAATAATCATAATAGGTACCAACTACCCTAATCCCATAAAGTTGGCTTAAGAATACAATGAAGGTTCCATATATTATGTTGTATCTCACATTAATGAAAGTAGATTGTGTTGCTGCAAACTTAGGTGCGAAACCAGGGCTCAGAAGTATCTAATCAGGCAGTCATTATTGCCCAAAAGGTAGTGGATATACTACCAATGAAAACATTCCCACGGAGAGTCAGCATCAGGAAGGCAAATAGCCATGAAAATGAAGCCAGAACTTTTTTAAATTAAGCCCTTGATAGCATAAACATACTTTTTCAATGTGTTTGGCTTGTCAGAGAAAGCATATTGAACCAACCACACATGTCGAGAAATGGGTAAGGAGATGATTTTTATGGCTTTCCTTTACATCCCAATACAGCTGGATGAATCTGAACTGAGACCAGGCTAGTGGTAACCAAATACTTATAGACATTAGTTGAATCAAATGTTTTTTTTTTATAGCTTTGACCACTCTCTCACCAGATAGTAAGTGATGATGTGGTTGAAGATGTTGTTTAAGCTCACAAGAATTACTGGCTCTCAACAGACAGCTGCTGGAACACACTGTTAGGTGCTTGGCGGTAGATTTTCCACTTGAGGGTGGTAGCTGTTCTAAGCAAATGGTCCATTTACATTTTTCAAATTCTGTTTTCATTGACTGCATTGTCGCATTACATCAGGTAACACTGCGGTCAAATGTATAAACAAAGGTATGTTGCAGCAAAAAGTTGCAATTTCAGGGTTTTCCATATTATTAATTTTGCCATGTTCCAAATTCTTTATTTATCACATTAGAAATTATACTAACTAATATAATACAGAATACACAGAATATGTAATAAATAGATTATTGAATGATAATTAAGTGGACAATATGAGAACTTGGAATGAAAACCTGACATACCTCTATCTTTAAGCATTTTCTGTTGGACCATAGTGAGTGCGGTAACTCCTACTTTGGACACTCTATATGAGGAATGGCCCCACTCCTCCCCATGCGTTCCTTCCTTTGCATCGTCTATATACTTTTGCATAAGGGCTGATAGCCCTGCAACAGTAAGGTTCGGGTCCAAAAACTTCTGTCTCAATATTTCACTACGAATTTTGTCCAAATGTCCAGCAGAGCTAGAAACATTAACCACTCGTGCACCGGATTTTAATAGTGGAAAGAGAACGTCGCATGTTGACACCAGAGAGAAATAATTCACGAAAAGTGTTTGCTCTGCTTGCACCGATACAGGGTCTGGAGCCCGTACCTTAAATGCAATAGCAGCGTTGTTAATCAAAACGTCTATTCCACTATAGTTCTCCTTAATAAAATCACGGAAAGTTTCCAAGCTTTGCTTGCTGGTGATGTCCAGCTGATGGTACTTCGGATTTAGGCCTTCTTTTTGCAATTTTTCTACGGCTTTTATTCCGCGCTCGACATCTCGCGACGTGAGGTACACAACACCATCGAATAGCTTGCAAAGCTCGCGTACTATAGCGAAGCCGATACCTTTATTAGCTCCAGTTATAACTGCAACTTTTGTAGACATTTTTTTCGGAAATTGCCTGCGTGTTGTTAGTGACAAGCTGTGCTCTCATAACTGTGCAACTCATAAAGTAACTTTCAAATTTCAATTCAAAGATCAAAAGTTCCCAGGTACATATCTTTGTTTTGTATTTTTCATAGATCAAATAGAATAATAGTAATCTAATTTTTCTTCTCCTTCTTTGGGCCGTACTCCACTTGAGTTATTTTCGATAATTTTGACCACATTGCATCTATGGTTCCACATTTAATATGAACCATAGACACAATATATGATCAAAATTCTAGAAAATAACGAATTTGGCGTCACGTGGAGTACGCCCTTAAATGGCTCTAAGCATAGAGAAAAGTAATATACTGTAGTATCACATGTGATACTTGATCCTAGTATACTGGGAATAGAGAGGCCCTTTACGATTTTTTATGCCGACCCGTTGTGTCAAGAGACTGCTCTGGTATCAAAATCCGGAACTCAAAGAACAATGGCGAAACATTAGTTGGCATTCTTTGTGCGAATTGAAATATCTGAGTAGCTTATATTATTTGAATGTTTTTTGTGTATTTTTACAATAAACGCATTTGTTGGTAAAAGCCTATGAAAAATGATGATCTTATGAGGAGTTTTCGTTATTTCCGATAGATACATATTTCAAAAATGGCTGATAGTCCTTTAGGCCTATTCCACTTGAGTTATTTTAGATAATTTTGACCACATTTTGCGTATATGTTTCCACATTTAATATGAACCATAGACACAAAATGTGATCAAAATTATCGAAAATAACGAAATTGGCGTCAAGCGGAATACGCCCTAAAGCTGTCCTACTGCAAGCAAGCAAGAATCGATTTATATATCGATATTTATTCAGTTTTTCGTGTTAAGTTTGACTACTACTTAGGTAATTAAAAATGTGACAACAATTACTGTTATGAAGACTTGGTTTTTTAGAAAGCTCTCAAGTAGTCTGTCAGTTTAGACCATTTAAATTGAATACCAAGAAAGTATCGCTAGTATTAAGCGATGATTACAATGCTCAATATTGATATACGTGTAGTTATTTACATGTTTTAGTTATTTATATATATAACTTATATATATAAACTAGTTAGTTACTAGCACATAGTTTAGTGTGAATACCAATTAACAATAACTTCATATTCAAAGGATGAACGGCGCAGACGTCGCACATTAACGAGACAGATACAACACTCCACAGATTAAAACTAACGAGACAAAGTATCATGATTATTTGAATTTCGATTATGTGAGATATCGACGAGACATCGATGTTAAACGATGTTTTGTAAATGCAACATCGATCATCCCTACAAACAAGACGTATCAAATCACATGACAAAAAACAAACCATAAATGCTGCCGCGCTTGTGTGATGTGATGTTTTTTTTTTGCGATTTCATTAGTTTTTCGACTTTTACACGCTTTTTTACTTGACGCAGACCGCCTTGACGCTGATATTACTAGTATTTCATTTGTGACCTGTGCTTGCCCTTGGTTTCTTGATTTTTGCCTAACGTCGCCTTTTGCATACTGACTTTGCCTCCTTAGCACCAGCAGAGTTTTTAGATGAAGTCGTTATACGAGAAGATGATGAAAAATAAATCGAAATTAATAGAAGTATCACTTATTGTTGTTTTATTAGACCTTGGAGTTATATTCTCTTATTTAATTGTACAAAATGGTCATTTTAACAATTACTCAGGTAAACATAGTTTAGTATGTCGGTCAGTTATTTAGCAAATGTATATGCTTGCCTGGAGTAGATAATATCGCCAAGCACCTACATTGTATTCTGGAGACCAAGTTCCTATTCTATACTTAGCCTGATAACAACATTATCACACACAGGTAAAATAGTGGTTGAAGGTGGTGAGAGTGGTGGTGTGAGCAACACAATAAATAATATTTAAAGAATATATAGTTTTACATAACTACTATTAGCATAAGATGCTTAGATTATACATAACCTAGGTTATGTATAATCATTTTATCTTAGAGTAGATATACATAACCTAGGTATCTATATACATAATCTCTAAGCGAAGACAATTATCTAATCGAGTTTTAAACACAAATACAATGTGAACGTAATTAAATGAAGCAATATCACTTTTATATGTTCACAGTTACAATTGTTTTCGTTTTGTATCAAACATAAACTTATCTATGTAAATAACACAAGCAGAATTACATCCTATGCATAAATAACAAAATGAAACTAAATACCTAAGACTACTTTTCGAAAAAGATAAAACATAACCTACAAACATTCAAATCTAAATATCTTAAAACGTAGGCTTTCTCTGGTAAAAAATCTATTACCAATGGAATCGGAAATTTACAGCTATATTATTCATATTTTTTTAATCTTAATTTGCAAGATTTCTTTATGAACTAAAACCATGTATGGGAGTTCGCCATTGTTCTTTACTCACACATGCACGACTATGAATGTGAAGCGTTTTATGTCGGGGAAATAATTATAGACTTTACTTCTTGAATCACATTGTATTATTTATAGAAAACTTTTACAACTTCTCAAGACTGACGTCAATAATAAATTTTTCTACAACAATTCTAACTATTTTAAAATTGACAATGACAATCTATACAAAATGAGATTGTATAACAATTTATCTATAGATAACTAAAAAGGTTGAATGTACGCCGCCACAAATGTGTGATTAGATTAGTAATAGTATTATGTTTACATACATTCATATAATACCTACCTGCTACGCCGGCGGCTTCGTGTATGACGCAGATATAATATATTTTGTTTCTAAAATGTAACATGTTTAGCTAACAAACGTTTTCTGCTGGGAAAACTATTTGTTATAAACGCGTCCAATATTAGAAAGAACATTGTGCAGTACCTATGTGAACACACCATTTGTAAGCTCGGTAGGTATCCACTGGATGGGTACTGGCACATATACACTATCGCTGGATTGGAGGGTTGGAGTTGTACTTCCTGAATAAAAGCTTCCTTTCAGTATTTGCTTCCTTTTTATTTCCTTTTTCTTATAGATGTTATCCCTTAGGAGTGTGGTTCGGTACTACATGCTCTCTGCACAAAACTTCCTACTTATATACCAAACTTGGCTACAATAAACCTTTATTCTTATTTGCTTACTAATCACGTACGACTAATCAGAGCTACTTGAATCCATTTCTGTCGTACCGACATAAACAAATTTCTAACATAACAAGGGTCTAATATAACAAAGCAATACTTATTGCATTAAAGTAAATATTTCGTCTACTGAACACCTGTCTAAACAAAGTTATAACATAAATAAAAATCTAAAGTTCCAATAACAAACAAAGTAATTCTATGCCCTACAGTAAATATTTATGTTGTGCTAAACAATGAGCTGTTCTATTCTAGCTATATGAACAAAGGTCCAATGTTTCAATATAAGCAATCTAATGTTATGCTTTAACGTAAATATTGATGTCGTCTTGCACATTTCTCCCGCCGTGTGACGCTGTCACATCTTCTACCGGTGCTGTGACGATTTTGTCCTCAATCGGTAGGATAACCAGTTTTCTCACCGGCCTCCGTAGCACTCCTCCCTTGGTCTTGATGTCAACGGTGCGCACGACGCTGTCTGGCCCAGGATACGTTGCGATGACTTTGCCTCGGACCCACACGTTTCGAGGGAGATTGGGGTCAAAAAGTTGTACTAAGTCCCCAATTTCAACTGTAGAACCTCGTCCGTGGGGCTCCCGCCGGTTTTGAAGCTCGGGGAGATATTCCCGAATCCATCTGGTCCAGAATGTATCTGCCAGTCTTTGTGTAGCCCGCCAGCTGGATTGGGTGACTGTGTCTTGTTCATGAAAGCTTCCCGGCGTTGGCACTCGTCCTGGTCCCCCCAGCAAGAAATGATTGGGGGTGAGGGCTTCTGGGTCTTCTGCACTGACCGATACGTGAGTGAGTGGTCGGCTGTTTACTGTATACTCCACTTCTGCCAGTAGAGTTGTGAGGACTTCTTCTGTTGGATGACGCTCATGCAGGGTTGCTGTTAGAGCTGTCTTCACTGAGCGTACCATTCTCTCCCAGGCACCACCCATGAATGGCGCCCCCGGAGGAACGAAGCGCCACGAGATATTCCTTTTCGCTGCTTCTTCTGCAGTTGCTTCGTTGATCGCCTGTCGCAGTTCTTTGTCCGCTGATTTCAAATTAGTGCCATTGTCTGACCAAATCTCTGTTGGAGAGCCTCTTCTTGCCATCATTCGTCGCAGAGCCATAATTGCTGAACTGGTACTGAGTGACATGGCTACTTCCAGATGTATTGCTCTCGTAGTCATGCAAGTGAATATAGCGACGTATCTTTTCTGATTGGAGCGTCCTACAGTGACCGTCAGTGGACCAAAATAGTCTACTCCGGTGAACGTAAACGGGCGCTGGTGATGAGCTAGGCGGCATGATGGTAGATCTCCTGTTCTCGGATGTGGTGGTACTTGTGTCTTCATCCTGCAGTGTAGACATTGACGGAGAATCGTGCGAGTTATGGGGCGCACGCGCAAAATCCAATACTGTTGACGACACTCGTTAACTGTTGCTTCGACGCCGGCGTGGTGTAGCTGGCGGTGGATGTTCTGTATCCAGAGCTTAACGGTAGGATGATTTCCATCCACCACCATCGGTCTTTTCAAGTATTCTGGAACCCGCTGTGTGGCCTCGATGCGACTTCTCAATTTCAGAATTCCGTTAATGTATTCGATGCTTAATTGATGAAGTCGACTTTCTTTGTTAACAGCCTTCTGTTTTTTTATGTCTTCTATTTCTTGCGAGAAGCTATCTTCCTGTGATGAGCGCATGAGAAGTTCTTCCGCCTTTCTTAAGAGTTCCGCTGTGACGGGAAGATACTTCTTTTCTTCTTTTTTGATTTTCTGTTCCTGGCGCTGTACTATTACTGTTTTGTTTGTCTGTCTTTTCCAATTTGGATCTTTCTGTGAGTTCTTCTTGTTTCTTTTATAACATACCGTTTGTTTGGTGGCCTTGCAGAGTTGAATGAATTGGAGAACTCTTGCTGTCGTGTAGCGCAGTCTCTCCCAGTTAGAGAATCGGGAGACTTCTGGCAGTGCTTCAGAGAGCTTCTGTATTCTTTCTATAACTACATGATGTATTCTTTCCTCGCCTGTCGGTTCTGTTGACGTTGATGTGGACGCTTCTGTTGGCCAGGAGTTTTCATCTTCATAGAGGAACTCTGGTCCTTTGTACCATCGATGCTGTGTGTTGAAGGATGATGGCACATCTCTCGTTGCGTCATCGGCCACATTCAACTTTGTTGGTACCGATCGCCATTCGTTGACTGTAGAACTCTCTTCTATTGCAGCAAGACGATGAGCCACGTAAGGTTTGTAAGAGCGTGACCCTGTCTTTATCCAGGTGAGTACAGTTTTGCTATCTGTCCAGAATGTCTTGGAGTCTGGTTTTCTCTCGTGTTCTTCAATGACGGTTTCAGCGAGGCGTGAACCCATGACGGCGGCTTGCAGTTCCAGTCTTGGTATAGAGGTGAGTTTCAATGGAGCCACCTTTGCCTTTGCCAGGATGAGTGAAACATTGACGTCGCCGTTCGGAGTTACTGTTCTCCAAAACAAGACTGCTGAGTAGGCTGATTCGCTGGCGTCCGTAAATATGTGTAGCTGGACTGAGGTGGCATTGCTGTAGTGTAGGTAACATCTCGGTAAAGTCACGTTGCCTAGGTTTCGTAGCTGAATGAGCCAGCTTAGCCAATGTTCTGCGAGGTCATTATCAATCTCGTCGTCCCAAGCTGTTCCACGACGCCAAACGTCTTGCAGAATTTGCTTCGCTCTGATTGTAACCGGCGAAGCAAAGCCAAGTGGGTCAAAAAGTGACATCACTAATTTCAATGCTTCTCTCTTAGTTGGCTTCTTGCCTTCGATCAGTGCTGGTGGGATTCTCGCTAAGTTAAGATTGAAGGTGAACTCGTCACTGGTTGGCTTCCATATCAGACCCAGTACTCTCTCTGTTTTTTCTTCTGTTTTGTAGAGTTCTATGTCCTCTTCAGTTTCTATTTCCCCGATGGCTTCAAGGAGTCGTGGTGTGTTTGACTTCCACTGTTTAAGTTCAAAGCAGGCTTTCTTATGGATGTTTCGAACTTCTGTTGTGATGCGTATTGCGTCTTCAAGGCTACTAAAGCTGTCCAGATAATCATCAACGTAGTGTTTCTGTATGATTGCTGTTGTGGCTTCAGGATTGCTTTCTTCGTGCTTCTTGGCATTCAAGTCTTTGACGTAAATTGCTGTTGATGGAGAACTTGATGCCCCGAATATCAGTGAAGTCATTCTGTACTCTTCTGGAGGTTGGTCATCTCGTCGGTCTTTGCGCCATAGGTACCGAAGAGCATCTCTGTCTTCTTCTCTCAGCTTGACTTGCATGAACATTTCTTTTATGTCTGCTGTCACTGCGATCATATGCTGTCTAAAACGCATGATAACCCCTGGTAGTGACTGTAGTAGGTCCGGGCCCTTGAGGAGTAAGTCGTTGAGGGCTACTCCCTTTGTTTTGGCGGCTGCGTCGTGGACTACTCGCAGTTTTTCTGGTTTCATTGGGTTAATCACGCCAAAGTGTGGTAGATACCATGTTCTGTTTGCTGTCTTTTTCTTCGGTGCTGGCTCGGCGTAACCTTTAGTGACCAGAGCTTCCATTTGTTCGGTGTACTTTTCTTTTAGCTGTGGGTCACGATCGAGTTTCTTTTCGATGCTGAAGAGTCGCTTTAGTGAGTTTTCATAATTGTCAGGAAGGGTCACATCTTCTTTTTTCCATAACAGAGCAGTTTCGTATCTTCCTTTTTCTGTGTGGACTGTATTTTTCTGTAAGATACGTAGAGCTTGCTGTTCTGGATCTGTCTTCGGTTTCTTAGGGTTGATGCAAAGTGAGTCCATTGCGAAGTACTGTTTTATCAGATCTTCTAAGTTCTGTTCAACTGGCTCTTCTGTGACATGAGTGACGAAGTCTATGCTTCTTCCGAGAGTGCGAGTATGGCTACCGTGCAATACCCATCCCAGTGGCGTGAGTGATGCCACTGGTTGGTTTTTACTTCCTCGTTTGACTTTCGCTGTTAAGAGCAGATGCCAGTTGTCTTGGCCGATGAGTATTCTAGGCTTTGCATTTTTATATGTGATGATGTTGCTTATGTCTCGTAGATGTTTGCATTCTTCAATTCGTTCCTTTGAAACTTCTTGCGTTGATACATGAAGATTCTTTACTGTTCTCGCTTGAATTCTTTCTTTGTGATTGTTGATACCCTTGACTGTGATATTAACTCTTCGTGACTTCACCTCAGCCGTCTTCATTTCATTGATCGCTTCTATACGTAGTGGATCGATGGGTCCTGTAGCACCAATGTCGTTGGCTACGTCGTCATCGATAAGAGTTACTGTTGACCCATCATCCAGCAGTGCAAATGTGTTAACTGAACCTGCTGGTCCTGATACCGTGACTGGAATGATCTTCAAGTAGGACTGTTTTCTTGTTGAAGTCCAAGCTGAGTTGATGGCTTCTGTTGACCCTTTGTTCTGTTCACTGCTGTTTTCTGGCTTTTCTGTTTTCTTTGTGTAATGCAGCATCCTGTGGTGATAATATTTGCATCTGTTGATACCGCAGGTTTTCTGTTGACAGCTGTGGGTCTTGTTTCTGAAGCGAAGACATCTAAAGCATAGACGTCGATTCTTCGCAATGTCCCATCTTTCATTTTCATCCGCTTTCTTGAACTTCTCACAATCTGTTGCAGTATGTCCTGTCTCTTCACATACAGGACATCTTGTTGTTGATTGCTTCTCTGTAACTGTGTTGACTTTTTGTTGACGTCTCTGTGGAGTAGGCTGTGTTTGTGAGCCCACTTGTTCGGGTTGTGCATAAGGTCCGCACAAATCAGCTTCTCTCTTCAAGAACTTATCAAATTTCAGAAGTTCTGGTTCTTCCTTTGGAATTGTTGCAGCAAAGTCGAAGTATCTGAATCTCAGCGTCGGAGTAAGCTTCTCTACCATGGCTTTAGCGACTTCTGGATTGTACAAGTAGTAGATGCAGTTCAATGCTCGAAGAGTAGACACGGCATTTGTCACTTTACTTGAGAATATGCAGATATCTCTTGGTGACTCTGTTAGGCGCGGCAGCGCTCGAAGTGTGTCTATCTCCATCATGGCAATTGATTCTGGTCTCCCGAATCTTGTTTCCAGAGTTTTTACTATATCAGATGGTTCGGCGTTGGTGATAAGTAGACCATCAACAGCTTCCTTTGCTCTTCCTTTCAGGTTTCTTCTCAGGCGGTTGATGTTTTCAATCTTTGTAAACATCTTCTCTGTTTCATAGTATGCAGCGCGGAAGTGTAGCCAGTCTTGATGCAAACCATTGAATATTGGTAGTTCGATGAGCTTCGGTTGTTGTGCGGCTTTGACAGCGAGTGTGATTGCCGTAGCCAGTTGTGAGAGATCTGGCTGGGCGTGGGTACTGGCTGTTACTTGCTGTTGCTCAGATCTTCTTTCTTCTGTAGTGATTGGTTTCTCCAATCTTTCTTTTTCTAACTTGATTGTAGGCTTCAATCTTCTGTCTTCTGTAATGATTGGTTCTTCCAATCTTCTATCTTGTAATCTTCTTTCTTCTAAGGGAGGCTGGTGTAGTTCATTGGCGATTGCTAACATCGTTGGTTCCGGCTGGTTGTTCAGCCAGGTGTTCACACGAATGTCAGCTTCCATCTTCGAGTATGCGGAGACGTCGTCTTCATTATCTGAATCCGCTTCTATTGCGGCGAGTCGATCTAGGGCTAGCTCAACCTGTAGGCGCGCAAGCTCTTCTTTGGCTTTCGCTATCTTGTAGGCTTTTGTCTTTGACTTGACGGAGCCCGTACGTCTGTTTGTTTCTGTTAGCTTGCTGGCTTCTAGCAGACAAGCTTTCTTCTGTATTGCTCCTCGTTCTGTTGGCGGTGCAACCTGCCGAGTAGTAGGCGGGACGCATGTTTGAGGAGCGTCTGTATGTGATGTTTCAGTATCCGAACCCCCTCTGGGCCTCATTACTTGCTTCATCGTCTTTGCTGTTGCCTCCGTCGCGGTTGACTTCGCCACGGAGGCGCTAGTTACCACAGTTGTCTCTGTTTCCGTCGCGGATGATACTGTTGCCCCGGAAGTTTCGTCGGTTGTAGAAGTTTCCGTAGTGGCGGTCGTCTCCGCTGAGGAGGACGGCTTTGTTTCCGTCGACGGGTTACGCCCTTTTCCAACTGAGCGTGTAATTGGCATAATGGCAACCAGCACAAATTTCTTCTTTCTTCAATTAACCCTCGAAGATCCCGCTCGAATGACCATTAAATGTGCAGTACCTATGTGAACACACCATTTGTAAGCTCGGTAGGTATCCACTGGATGGGTACTGGCACATATACACTATCGCTGGATTGGAGGGTTGGAGTTGTACTTCCTGAATAAAAGCTTCCTTTCAGTATTTGCTTCCTTTTATTTCCTGTTTCTTCTTATAGTTGTTATCCCTTAGGAGGGTGATTCGGTACTACATGCTCTCTGCACAAAACTTCCTACTTATATACCAAACTTGGCTACAATAAACCTTTATTCTTATTTGCTTACTAATCACGTACGACTAATCAGAGCTACTTGAATCCATTTCTGTCGTACCGACATAAACAAATTTCTAACATAACAAGGGTCTAATATAACAAAGCAATACTTATTGTAATTGTGTGCATTAAAGTAAATATTTCGTCTACTGAACACCTGTCTAAACAAAGTTATAACATAAATAAAAATCTAAAGTTCCAATAACAAACAAAGTAATTCTATGCCCTACAGTAAATATTTATGTTGTGCTAAACAATGAGCTGTTCTATTCTAGCTATATGAACAAAGGTCCAATGTTTCAATATAAGCAATCTAATGTTATGCTTTAACGTAAATATTGATGTCGTCTTGCACAAACATAAATATACCAGTGGCATACACGTCACGCAGATTTACACTTCGCCGAAGAGGTAGCCCTGCATTGGCACCATTTCAAAATCATTCCTAAGAAACATAATTTTGCATATGTTGGTTTTGAAATTATTAGGATTAGGATGCACCTTACTAGAATTAGGTATATTAACACAGTACAGAATTAGGTATAATTACAGTTGATAAAAGTCATTAAATTTTACAATATCAAATTAAAAATGTAATATACACGTTGTATTTAAAATTACCAAAAAAAATCAAATGGCAATATCTGCTGCTGGTACTAAACAAGTACAAATAGTATTTTTTTATTATTACTTTAGAGTAAAAAAGTTATGCATAGTTGAAGTTTTCGAAAATTCCTACTAAAATTATGGATACTAAGTAAACAAAACTATCACACACATAAGTACACTTTTAATGAATGAAAACACATGATGCGCAGAAATGAAACCGGAAAAAATGACGCCGGAAATAAGAAAGAGAGATTAATACTCATCTCTCTTTCTTATATCCGGCGTCGCGCGATTACGTTTCGGTAGGTAATCCAAACGTCTGTTATGTACTAGTGGGTATTTGAAGCATTTAATGAAAGATCGACTCTAACTTTCTCTTCATACTTTGATTGCTTCAGGCTTAGCTTACATTATTTGTAGGGACCTAGTGAGTTGTTTGGATTCAAATAACAATCGGACTCTTAGGTATCTACTTTATGCTTAATATGGTTATCATCGCGTATTTAAAAGTTAGAATGGATATTTACGACGATTGTTAACTATTATAGCTGTTGCAAAACATACCTACGAGTATGAAACAAAACAAGTCTGTGTTTTGTTTGAGCAATGACGACCGCGGTTAGGTGATTGATGAATGTTGATATAATCTCACCCGCTTGTTTACACTGAGCTAAATAACTAGGTATCAGTTTGCTTACATTATTATTATATCATCTGATCAGTGTCTTACCTTTTTTGCCCGTTGCACGTTTGCATTGATTGTTTCGTAGTGACATTAAAAAGTCAAGGTTTTTCACTTTGCCTGTTATTTCACTGGCTCTCAAGGACTGCCGCCGGAACACACCGTTAGGTGCTTGGCGACAGATTTTCTACTTCATCAAACGCATCGTTACATTTAGTACATTATTACTGCTTTAACATTTTCACTTCACTTTCATCCACTTGACAAAGTTCTTACTGACATAAATAGGTCGTAAGCACGCTTTTTCCATAGTCCGTATACATTCCATCCAAATTGATATACCGCGGTAGGTACATCGTCCTATTCTCTAGATGAAATATCATCATGACGGTTATCAAATCGCGGCGTACCATAAAGAGAAATATATTATTTTATTAACGACCCATCATCGGCGCGTGCGGTGCATGACTGAAATCTGAACTTTCGGCTTTTTCTTTCGGGAGGATCAAGGTCAAAGGCGGCGCGTGCGGTGCGTGTGACAAGGCGAGACGACATCCGATAATTCCCGAAGGCACAAAATAAATAATAATCGATATGAATTAGCAAGGTCGCGAGTTGACGAGTTATGTTTATGAATGACACGTTTCTATGTAGGGATAGTTACGTATGTATACGTATTCATGCATAAACCGCGTGCATGTAGTATTTCTTAACGAGTGAAGGAAGCGGCGAGAATGAAATGCTTAGTGTGTTAATTAATGAAGAGGTTTGACCAAAAAATAATGTAAACGTTGGATATTTTTTTTTACATTATTATATATTTTTTTTGCCTGTATGTTTTTAGTACCAGCAGCAGATAGTGCTGTTGTTTTTTTTTTTTTGGTAATTTTATTGTAGTGGAGTATATGTATATTTGCTTATGCCTATTATAATATATTTGGCTCCATTGTTAATTACATCCTTGCCATCATATATTAATTTACCTACCAGTCAATATATTAAAATAGTTTCCTTTAATTTTTTTGTACCTTCTTTAGTGTGTCTTCAGACATATTTGTCGTAAGCATGAGCAAAGTACCTGTTTCAGCCTCCCTAGAACTAGCCATCGCTTTGTCGTATTTGCTGATTTCGGCGTCACCTGCTCCTTCGACAAGAATTGGCTTCTGGAGTTTACCTTCTACTGCTTCTGTGGCATCTTCTGTGCCTCCCAGCATGATGGTAACCTTATACTTCCATGTTGACCAATTTTGTTTGCCTTGCAATTTTCATATATCTATTTTGGTACCTATTGAAATTTATTTTGTGGACCCTCTCTTCTTATTTTTTTCTGGGGACCTGAACCTCTTTAAGGAATATGTTGATTCCTATTTTTTTTTTTTTTTTTATATGGCAATTGTCATAATGACATTTGTGCCAGTTTCACGTCAAGAATTACAAAGACGAAATTTTGATAATAAAACAGGGATGACCAGAATAACTAATGCAGATACATAAATGATACAAGAAATATTTAACATAAACATATTTTTTATAAAAGAAGAAATGCAAGATATTACATAATTAATAAAATTTTAATGATTAATATTAACATAATATATAAATAGAACTTATTATAAATGAATATTATTAAGAGAGAGGAAGTCAGATAAAATTTTATAAATATCAATATTATTAGACGATAAAAGTTCAGGCATGTAAGTTGGAAAGGAAAGTTTTAAAGATTCAAGGCATAAATAAAACGCTACATGGTTATATAGGGGACATGAAAAGAATATATGATTGAGATCCCCCTCATCCAAGCCACATTCGCAGATAGAAGAATCTTTAACGTGAATCTTTTTTAAATGAGTAGGAGTACAACAATGACCCAACCTCATACGGATTAATGATGAAGTAAAACGTTTGCTTAATTTTATCCGGGCAAACCACGGTTTGCTCGGAATCAAAGGTAGAATTTTAGCAAAGCCAGATCCAGATGACCGACTACTGGTTCTCCAATGTAATGACCAAGACTTTGATAAATGAGATTTTGGAAGACATAATAAGTCATGACAGTAATTAATGAAAGGAACCTTATCTCCACAAACAACTGCATCTTTAGCAACTTTATCAGCGCGTTCATTGCCAGAAATCCCAACATGACTGGGAATCCAGGCAAGAATAACGTCAAAACCTTTAGTATAACATTCAGCAATAGAACTTTTAATTTGAAATAAAATTGGATTATGAGAATTAGAAGTAAAAGGATTCGAAAGTAATGATTGGAGAGAACTCCGAGAATCAGAAAATACAATAGACCGATGCAGCTTGAAGAGAAGGATATATTTAATAGCCTCAAGGATAGCCAAACATTCCCCAGTAAAAACAGATGATTCAGGTGGACATTTAATTTTTTGAACAATATCGTATTGAGCATGAAAAATGCCATAACCAACACAGCCAACTGGTGAAAGTTTTGAAGCGTCTGTGAAGATCGTATGCCAATCACGCCAATCTCTTTTAAGTAGCTCGTGGAAATATTCATCTGCATATAGGTCACCTTTACAAATGTCAAATTCTAAAATTATATGGGGTTGAGATATAATAATATTAAATTCATAATTGAAAATTGGAAGTTTTTGAGAACGATAAACAGGGTATTTTAAGGAATGAAAAATAACGTAACTTTTAATAAGCAAAGAAAAATGTTTACAGCTCCAGAAACGAGAAGAGTTAACATATTGATGAAGCAGTTGTAATTTTGGAATCAAATGGTGATTAGACAATTGGATAAATCGGAAAAAGAATCTGTTAGCAAGGAATTGACGGCAAAGGTGAAGGGGAGGGTCAACGCACTCAACTTGGAGAGCATTGACTGGAGAAGACTTCATAGCCCCTGTGATAATTCGAAGAGCTTTCGATTGTATCAAATCAAGTTTACTAAGGGTTAGCTTGTTAGCAGGTTCCAAAAGAAAGCATCCATAGTCTAAGACGCTTCGAATAATTGCATTGTACAAAAGTTTTAAGTTAAAAGGGTGGGCTCCCCACCAAACACCAGATAAGCATCTTAGAACGTTAATGTTTTTTTCACATTTTTGGATAATGTAGTCACAATGCTGACGAAAATTTAACTTACTATCTAAAACAAGACCTAGAAATTTGATTGATTCTCTAACTGAGATTTGACAATTATTTATGAAGATATTGATAGGAGGAGGGTTTCTTTTACGGGTAAAGAGTACTATATTACTTTTAGAAGGAGAGAGTTCCAAACCATTTTCGCTAAGCCAAACATTCAATTGCTGAAGCGAGTGAGAGAGACAGGCACTCGCCACATCGATTTTGTGATTGGAATTATAAATGAGAATATCATCAGCATATTGTAAAATACGACAAAGACCAACAGAAGACTCTAGATCATACGTATAAATATTGTATAAGAGAGGGCTAAGAACCGATCCTTGGGGTAAACCACGCCAGATAACTCTACTCGATGAAATTGAAGGATTGTCACAACGGAGAAAAATGAATCTCTCCGTCAAAAGGTTCATAGTAAAATTTCTTAATTTAACAGGAATTTTTAATTTAATTAATTTTCTTTTTAGAATTGGAAGTTGGACATTGTCGTAAGCAGCAGATATATCAAGAAAAGCTCCGACAATAGATTCACCACGAGTGAAACCAAGCCTTATATCTGTAGTGAATATACTAAGACTATCCATGGTACTTTTCCCCTTCCTAAAACCGTATTGAGATTTCGCAAGTAAACCATAATATTCTACAAACCACTCAAGTCGATTTTTAATTAGGTGTTCAGCTATTTTAGCTAAAACAGATGAGAGCGCAATAGGACGGTAAGAATAAGGATCATCTGGATCTTTGTTAGGTTTGAGAATAGGTATAATAAATTGCGATTTCCAGCTATCAGGGACATAGCCAGAATCAAAGATAGAATTTACAAGGCATAGGTAATAATTCAGAAAACAATCATTAGCCTTAGAAAAAAAGGAATAGGGAATGCCATCCATACCTGGAGCAGAATCTTTAACCGATTTTAGTACGTTTTTCAGTTCTACCATGGAAAAAGGCTGATCTAAAACGTCGTTAGAACCATAAGTAAACTGAGCAGGAAGTTCATCAGGGAGAGGACAATACTGAGGCGCTAATTTGTCCATAAATGAGTCAGCCCAAGACTGACTCGGGCAACAACGACGGTGAGGAAGGCACCAAGTTCTTCTATATCTATGGATTTTATTCCAAATAATTGAGAGTGGAGTTTGCGGACCTATAGAGCAACAAAAAGATTTCCAACCATGAAATTTTTTGGAGTGGAAGAGGCGTTTTGATTGAGCAATTACTTTGTTCAATTGCATGAAGTGCTCTTTTGTCATGGAGAGGCAAAAGGTAGTTTCAGTTTCATTTCGACATTTAATTGCCTCCGAGCAGTCCTCATCCCACCATGGAGGAGAAGGCATTTTACCTGAATTATTTTTTTTAATATAGAAAGACATATCAGCACAATTTAAAAGAGCTTGAGCAAGGTCCTCCGAACAAATTTTAATGTTGTTATTATTAATCACAGGTAGTTTAGAAATATTGATCTCTGCTATTTCATTAAATTTATCCCAGTTAGCATTGTCATTTAAAATATATTTAAGAAGGGGAGAATTGCGATTGACTGGTTGAGCCAAATTTAGTGAAATATTTAGAATAATAGGAAAATGATCACTGCCATGAGTAGAAAGCAGAACATGCCATGACAAAAGCGAAGCAAGATCTGGAGAGCAGAGAGATAGATCAACTGCACTAGGAAATTCGTTTGGACGGGTTCTTCTTGTAGGAGAACCATCATTAAGAATACACAGATTGAGGGTATCAAGGGAATCTAATAGAAAAACTCCACAAGAATCTGAAATACCACAACCCCAAACACTATGGTGGCAATTAAGATCGCCAAGGACTAGGAGAGGCCTAGGAAGGGAGTTAAGAAGAAGAATAAGCTTACAGATTACAGAAATGGAAGGGGAGCTTAAATATAAGGAAATTATTACAAAAGATTTCGTATGGACAGCCACAGCTTCAAAGCCAACTTGAGAAGGAATTGAAATAGAGGAAAAGGACATATTATCTTTTAAAAAAAGAGCAACACCACCACAACCATCCTGTCTATCTCTTCGAACATCAACATAGCCAGATAACCTAAAAAGGGAATCAGGTCTAAGCCACGTTTCTGAGAAAGACAGGATGCATGGTTTGTATTTATTGACTAAAAATATTAAATCAGATTTTTTATTGTTTAAGCTACGACAGTTCCACTGAAGGATCCTGTTGGTGGGATCCATTTTGGAAAAGAGAGAGGAGAGAATTCAAGTTGAAGGCAGCGTTGGACGGTAAAGCGTTTGGGGAAGAGGAAGAAGAATTACACATAACAGAAGATAATAAGTTTAAGAGCTTTAGGAGTTCTGCAATAATATCTTGAACAGAAGGCATCTCAGAATTTTTACATAAAAGATTAGGGAGGGCACAGCCATTTTGAGAGGGAGTATCATGATCATCTCTTATAATGTTTAAGTGGGCAGCCCGATCATACCCAACACGGGAAGGAGGAGGGGCAGGAACAGATTTTGAAACTTTTTTCTTATAATGAACTTTAGTTGGCTCGATGGTAAAATTTTTAAAAGAGCGATTTTGTTGAGGGCTAGTTGTTAAGGAGGGTGAGGCAATATCAGCATACGATGTTTTAGACACAGGAAGTAGTTTTGAAGCTTCAGCATAAGATATAGCTTTTTCAGACATGACACATTTTATATTTTTTTGCCTTTGATATTCAGGACAGCTTTTATTAGTAGCGAAATGATTTCCTTTGCACCAAATACATTTTGCACTATCCACCCCTATTTGACATGAATCTGCTAGGTGATCTAGACCACATTTATAACAGGTAGGTTTTGAACGACATTGATTCTTAGTGTGGCCATATCTGCAACATTGAAAGCATTGTATGGTAGGTAAGGAGTATAACTCTACAGGGATTGAATTATAACCCAAAAAAACTCGTGAGGGAAAGACTTGGCCATCAAAAGTCAATACGACCGTTTGCGAAGGTTTCCAATTTGTAGATCCTTCTATGGTAACTTTAAAATTAAGTCGACGGGCTTTAATTATGGGACCACAATCATTGGGCACCTTCATTTCTGTCATAATTTCTTCGGGAGACATATCGATAGGAATGCCACGGACAATGCCTAATCTTGTTATATTGAAGGATGGAATAAAAGCTTTGAATTGATTATGAGATAATGACGAAGATTCCATAAATTTATTGGCACAAGCAGCTGAATGGAAATCTAAAGAGATTCTATTACGACCGACGCTTTTGATAGAACCATCTATAACTCCTTCAAACTCCCTGGAACGACTAAATAAAAATCTACCAAAAGTCACAGGATGTAACGAAGTGCCAGCAGTTGGAGAGGATTCATTTCTCTGTACATGTACCGTGAATGGACCACGATCATTTGGGCCATATGACTGACGACCAGTTGGGATGTAAGAATTTTGAGATTGGAGTGGGGAAATTCGAGGGGAATCAGGAAGAGGGACAGAAGGGGCTATTTGTTGGCTAATATGGGTGTTTGAATCTCTGACGGAAGAAATTGAATGAGGGGGAGAGAGTTGACCGGGTTGGAGAACCACATCTGACTTTAATATTAGTGTGTCATTGGATGACTCTGACTCGGAACGAGAACGATCTTCATTAATCTTTCGTGCTTTTTTCGCTTTCGAACGTTTACGGATAACTGTTTCGTATGGTACATCATCAACAGACATTGATATCGATTCAAAAGCGGCTGGAGAAGGAGGTTTAACAATAGCTAATGTTCCACCAGGATCAGGGGGTTCATTCATCTTGATTAGTATGACACTAGAATACCAATCTACAAATAATATAAATTCTAATGTAGCTACTCTGGTCTAAAAATATGAGTAAATTAACAAGCTAAATTAAATTTGAAAAATTTAACCAAAAATCCACGACTTGACGCTTCACCGTAGAGCACAGACCTCTGTTGATTCCTAGCAGAACTACACTGGAATTGAAAATGAGTACAGTTCTCACAAATATATATAAGATACCAATTACAAAATACAAAGAAAAATATAACACACTATAAGGAACTTGTCAAGAGAAGTTTTTTATTCGATGACATTATAAAACTAACAAACATTGGTTCCCTAGCAACCACTACACTATGGTAGTAGTCCAACCTCTACACTGGTGCTAGGTAGGTTAGTATATCACCTCAACAATACCTTTTACTTCCATGCCATAAAGTAACTTACACTGAGCAAGTAATATATATAACTTATATATAACAATAAACCTATTACTTAATACCTACTTACAGACCCACCAACTTATCTGTTCAGGCGGCAGAAAAAAGAACTACACTATTCCCTTAAATTGTGACAGTTTGTAGTTGATTTCCTTGACCAATAGCGCCCTCGAGAACTGCACAGTTAAGTTGGTGGTACTATACACAGAAGTTGATGTTGAGTTTTTTTTTAATCCCACTGCATTTGGCTTCGCACGTTTTTGATGTAGTTGATTGTTCTGTCATCTTGTGGTTATGTATGGCATTAGATAAATCTTTTGAGACGGTATTTTTAGGGTATGTTCCATTTGTCGCTAAGAACGTTAATTTCGATAATTTTAATCACATTCTGCGTCTGTGGTTGTGATCACTGTGATCGTTTGTAACTGTCATCCCCTGTTATTATTATTTCTTTGTTAATGGCTTCTGCGGTTTAATGTTACCACAAATTTTCTGCCAATGTCCGTTCATGCTAGTTTCATAAGTCACGTGGAGTTATTACTTTAATTTAGAATATGATCGGTATTTAGAATGATGATACGACCAGACTTTTGAAGACCATGATGATTTATCTAAAACAAAGAAATGACACAACTACATAACTAAAATAATCTCTAAAATACTTATTACTAACATTAAACTGCATAAATTTTACAGTACATACAGCTATATTATACATACAATATGTAACAAACAATATTTACAATTTAATTTTGTTTATATTTACAAATTTACACAATAAATGGTTGATTAATGGGGAAAACATAAGAGAAAGAAGATATTTAAATGATGTTGGACGAGAGACTTCAGGAGGGAGGATATCATATAGTGAATAGCAACGATTTGGACATTCAAAGAAAATATGGTCCATGTTTCCTTCGTCGAGACCACACTCACATAATGAGTGGTCCCTAACCCTAATTTTCATTAAATGAACTGGAGTACAGGCATGACCCAGTCGCAGACGGCATAGTGTTGATGTGGTTACTTTATTGGACTTACGAAATTTGAAGAACCAAGGAGTTTTAGGAATCGTGGGTTGGATATCTCCATAATGTCTACCTCTATACTTAATGGAATTTTCCCAATATTTGGACCAAGATTCAAATAGCTGCAATTTTGGTAGAAGACACAAGTCATGGGAGTATATTTTGAAGTGCTCAAGGGAACCTATTTGTGAAGCAGTTTTTGCGCAAGAATCAGCTGTTTCATTCCCAGGAATTCCAGAATGACCTGGAATCCAAGCAAGCACAATGTTGATGCCAAGGGTATGACAATCAAAAAGAGACTCTCTAATTTTTAAAATCAATGGGAAACGAGATTTTGAACGAAATGGATTGGACAATATACTTTGAAGACAACTTTTGGAATCAGAGAAGATTATAGAATTATTTAAATTATGTGATTTGACAAACAGGACGGCTTCCAATAAAGCTAGGGCTTCACCAGAAAATATGGAAGAGTATGAAGGGCATTTGAAGCTTAAAGAAATTTTGGAAGAGGGAAACCATACTGCTGCACCAACCACACTATTAGATGATAGTTTGGATGCATCTGTGAACAAATAATGCCAACCTCTATATTGGGTATTAATCCGTTCACTGAATAAGACACGGGCTTTAGGACAGTCCTTATCAATACCAAAATGAAGTAAAATGTTAGGCTCAGAAATAAGTACCTCGTAAGAAGTTGCAAAAAGGGGATTTATGGGGAACTGACAAAGAGGATCTGGTAGTTTTGTATATTTAATATAGCTAATGACAAGGCATGGGAGACTATCCATGTTCAGAGAATCATAAAGGTCAAGAAGAAACTTTAATTTTGGAATGAGAGGGTGATTGCAATGTTGAATCAATTTGAAAATAAATCTATCTGAAAGAAATTGCCTACGAATGTTTAAGGGTGGCTCGCCACATTCTACTTGCATAGCATTGATGGGTGAACATTTCATAGCTCCTAGGATAATACGCAGGCATTTTGATTGAATCTTGAAAATTTTTGCTTGATTAGATTTGTTACAAGTGTTCAAGAGAAATGAGCCATAATCAAAATGGCTTCTAATTATGGCGTTGTATAAAAGTTTTTGGGAGTATGGATGAGAACCCCACCATACCCCTGAAAGAGACCTTAGAATATTAACATTTTTTTCAGCTTTTTGTGAAATGTATTCAAAATGGGGGGTGCCAGACATTCTCACATCAAGTTTTATGCCTAAAAATTTAGTATTATTAACCTGGGGAATGATTTCGTTACATATGTACAACTCAACTGGAGGGATAACTCTTCTTTTGGTAAAAACAACCACTGAGCTTTTAGAAGCGGATAAGGCAAGACCATGTTCAAAAAGCCAATCGTTAAGATATGATAAAGCTGTATTTAGTTTATTGGTTGCTTGATCGATGGATTGAACTTTAAGATATAGAGCCAGATCATCAGCATATTGAAGTATATCACAGAATGAGAGAACAGATTGTTCCAAGTCAAAGGTGTAAAGGCTATACAATAAAGGACTCAACACTGAGCCCTGGGGTAAGCCTCTCCAAATATATTTAGGCGGGAGAAAGTGCTGATTGTATTTTACTATCACAGTGCGTTCTATTAGCATATTGCATATGAACCGTACAAGTTTTACTGGTATACCTATCCGAATAAGTTTATTCCTGAGAACTGGAAGAAGGACATTATCATAAGCCGATGCTATGTCCAGGAATACTCCAACGAGGTATTTTTTTTCCTTAAATGCAATGTTGATGTCTGTTGTCAACATACTTAAATTATCTATGGTGCTTACTCCCTTTCTAAAGCCAAATTGAGTCTTTGCTAAAATAAGCCCATTTTCCACAATCCATTCCAGTCTATGCTTAATCATATGCTCCATTATCTTACTCAAAACTGAGGATAAAGCAATTGGTCTGTAACTGTCTGGATCTGAAGCATTTTTACCAGGTTTTAAGAGAGGTAGAATTATTTTTGTTTTCCATTGATCGGGTACTATACCATGCTCAAAAAAATAATTTACAATATCTAAGTAGGTTTGCTTACATTTTATTGAGGACTTTGTAATAAATGAATAGGGAATTCCATCAATACCAGGAGTTGAGTCAGTCAGTCCGTCTAGTGCAAGGGATAATTCTTGGATGGTAAATGGGCAATCAAAACAATTATGAGAAGGAAGCGGTGATGGGGCCAAAGGAATGAGATCAGCAGAAGGGACTGAAGGAGGAGCCAACTTATCTGAAAAGGCCTCTAGCCATGATAAAGGGTCATTTGATGAAACAACTTGGGTGTTAAAGGAACCTCGGAAACGTTTTATTTGTTTCCATACCAGTGAGGAAGGAGTTCTCGGGGATAAACCTTCGCAATAAGATACCCAGCCACATTTTTTCCTTTTGCTAACCAATTTTTTATATGTAGCTGCTGCTGCCTGGTACTTTAAAAAGTTTACTTCAGTCATAGAAGAGTTATAATTTAGTTCTGCTTCTTTTCTTCCTAAAACAGCTTTAGTACAATCAGAATCCCACCATGGGGTGGAGACTGCAAAATCTTTTGGTGGTTTCTTCAAAGGAATATGAAGAGAGGCTGAAGATATTATCATATCTATAAATAGGTTATATGAAATTACTGGGTCAATATCTAATGGATAAACAGATGAGGATTCTAATTTAAGGTCAAGAGCTGATGAGTATGAAAGCCAATCAGCTGCAGAAAGTTTGTATTTTAGGGAAGGACTAGGATTACAGTATCGTGTGACTCTATTTTGAATGGAAATGATGATAGGGAAGTGGTCACTACCATAAGTTGAAGGGAGGATTTCCCATGTGAGGAGAGAGGAAAGGGGGGGTGAGCATAAAGTTAAATCAACTGCACTTTTCGGATTTTGATATGGATATACTCTGCGAGTAGGAGAACCATTGTTAATTACACAGAGATTTACTTCATCAAAAACATCAACAAGAGAATGAGCATAGGCAGATGAGTAGTGAGAACCCCACATAGTGTGATGGCCATTAAAATCACCCATAACTATCATTGGGGAAGAAACAGAAGAAAGCAGAAAGAGTAAATCTGGAATAAGAGTAGAATCTGATTTATTGATATATATGGAAATAAATGATATATTCAAAGATCTGATACCAACAATGTTGATACCATGCTGATGTGAGGGAAAGGAGATTTGGGAAAATGGAATACTGGACTTAATAAATAAGGCACTACCAGCACACCCGTCAGCCCTGTCATCCCGGAGACAGTAATATCCTGGAACCCGAAAGTGGGACCCAGGAACCAACCATGTCTCCGAGATGGCAATAACTGACGGGTGATATTTTACAATCAAGTGTATAAGTTCATGTTTCTTGCGTCGCATGCTCTGAGTGTTCCATTGTAACATGATCAAGGGATCCATATTGACCGGACATGGAAACTAATTGTGTAAGTTTGTGGGCAACGTTGGACGGTAAGGGTTGGGGACTCATCATTATAATATTAATTACTAAAGACAACAATGTTTCGATCATATTCTCCTGCTGAGGAGATGATCCTGATGTTTGGTTGTTATTTAAGGCACAACCATTTGGTAACATTGATGTAGGAGTTGCAACAATTTTGTGGTGAGCAGTTTGATCAAATGATTTTATAAAAGGAGTCTTTGGACGAGACTGGGAAACAGTTTTGCTATATGTTTTGTTATTAATAGCTTCAGAGGAACTTGCTGGTACACAAGTTACATTGGAAGAAGAAGATGATGATGAAATGCTACTTTGTGTGATTTCTGCATATAAGCGGGATACCTTAGGAAATTGTGATGCTGCGTCTTCATACGAAATACTATTTCGAGCCATTACACTTTTTATTGATTTTTGCCTTTCAAGTTCTGGACAAACCTTATTTGTGGCAAAATGCCGTCCTGAGCAATGAAGACATGTAGAATCCTTTTCAGAAACATTGCAATTATCACCAGCATGCTCCTTGGAGCAACGGAAACAACGAGGTTTAGACCTACATTGCATTTTTGTGTGCCCGAACCTACAGCATGTGAAGCATTGTATTGTGGGGAATAAATATAGCTCTACAGGTAATGAGGTATAAAATAAAAATACCCTATTAGGCAGCATTTGCCCAGAAAAAGTAACCACAACTGTCTGAGTTGGAATCCAGGTAACTTTACCACCTTCATCCACACTTTTCCTACTAAAGCGACGAGCTTTGAGAACTTTACCACACCCATTTGGGAGCTCCAATGAGCTCACAAACTCAGACATCGATATTTCTGTTGGGACCCCACGTATAAGACCCATCCGAGTAATGTTAAATGTAGGAATTGTAGCTACATACTTGCTCACACTCAAAACAGGAGATGAAATAAATTTGTTAGCATCGGATGCACTTGTAAATTCTACAGAAATTTTATTTCTACCTACTCTCTTGATGCCATCAGTACAAATGTTATTTATCATATGAGTTTTAAGGAACTGGCCAAATTTGATGGGTCTTATCATAGTCCCAGCAGAAAGGTCGGATTCTGTGCGAGAAACATGGACCACAAAAGGGCCTTTGTCTGAAATAGAATATGATAACCCTCCAACAACCATGGAAGGGTCTACATACACGGTTTCAATGGAAGCGGAAGCTAGATCTGGCGAAATTATAGATTTCTTGGCTGGAGGTTGCACATCGGTCTCAATACGTCGCTTAGTAGCAGTCGGATGCATTACAGGATCTGGGGGATCAGGAGGATTCGTCGGATCGAAATCCATGATGGATGAATAGAGGTTATGAAAACCTCAAATTACAAAAATACACAATGAACTATTATTAATTTAACTTACCTATATCACAAATATACAATACTACACTAAGATAAATCAAAACAGTGGCTTAAACAGCCAGAAACTATAAAAAAACGAAAAATCTCTCCAACGCAAGTAATCGCTATCACTTTCGAACGCAGAATCCTGTCATCCCCTGTTCCATTTAGGATAAGAACGCTAAGAATGCCACTAAAATTTGCCACTTCTGTCACTTTTGAAATTAGATGTAGGGAATTAAAACTGTTCCAGTAGCCTCATAGCGTTTATGGCGAAAATAACGCCAAGACCCATGTGGAACAACTTTTTGGGAGTGTGATCGTTTTTAGCGTTTTTAGCGAATCTAACTTCAAATGGTATGCACCCTTAGAGGGCGCTATTAGCCAAAAATCACGGAAAATCTGACTTTTCAGGAAAGCGTCCCGCCCGCGCGCAGCGATGGGCAGTAGCGGGATTTAGCTATAACGAAACGAAAACCGCTACTGGTTTTTGATACCAGTTTCTGAAACTATCTATTGTCAGTAGCAGCTTTTTTGGGCAACCTTGCTATTAACCGTCGCGCAATAATCTTCTTACTTATGAAACAAAGTACGCCGCGGATTTTATAAAAGACAGAGTGATTTAAGAGGAAGGATAATATATGTATATGCATATTATAGTAGAGAAAGGCGGAGAGATATTTGTTATTGTGATGCCGTAAAAATACATTTTTGTACACTTGCATTGCAAACGCTTATCTTTCGAGATAAATCAAAATAATGTTGTACGGAACTGTTTACCTTAAAAAGATATACAAAATATCTACAATTGTAGCTACATGTCTATATCCTAAGGATAACGCAAAAATACCTTTTTAACATTTACATATCAACAAAAAATGGGTTAATTTACGAAGCTATTATATATATACCTAGTTTATAAATAACGTTTATCAGGTAACAAATATAAAAAGGTATGTCGTTTAAAAATCAGGAAATCTAAAAGTATACATTTTGTTAATAAGCATTTTGTCAATGAACCTCCCTTCATACTTGTCCAGGCTTAGGACTGGCAGCAAATTTTACTTTTTACTAAATACTACACAAGATTTGCAGGCGTATTTAGAAGTTCATCGATATAGACATCATTGTTTGTACAAATCATAATGTTGTCATATATGTACATAGTTATTTACATAATATTATTCTTCTTTCCTTATTTACATTTTAAAGCGACTAGGGTTCATATTTACATTGAGAAAAGTCAATTGGGTGACCTTGCCTGAAGTGAGTCGAGTACGACGGTCTGTAATTATCTGTCCCGTTTTACTAAACACGCGCTCGCATGGGACTGAAGTGGCCATAATGTTGCCATATTTTTTAAATAATCTGGCTAAATATGGGTACGTGAATTGGTGATTAAGCCACCATTTTAACGGACAGTTGAAAGAGCCATCGGCGGCAAAGACAGGTAAATTGACATCATTTAAATAGGCTTGCAATTAGGGTAATCAGCATCTGTTGCACCCTGTGTCTGGCATGTCTTGCGTCGTTTTGATCAGAAAATACTGACATTTTGTACCTGGGATCCAAAAAGGTACATGCTGAGAATGTGGCGCTTTTCTCTACATTCGCGAATCTTTGCTCTAAGCCAGTTTTTAGCCCAGTTACAACACGAATAGCCACGTCTGAGAAATTTTCTTCTTGAATTAATTTTCACATGACATAAGAAGACATCTAGTCATAACTATAATAAGACTTCCACTCATATATTGTTCACCGCTCATGCTCTTGGTAACTTCCTCAAAAGGTTTGAGTATTTTGGCAAGATCAGAGAACAGCTGCCATTCTTCATTTGAAATTATTGGTAAATTCGTTCTTAGGACCGCGATTGTTGCTCGAAGATGTTGTTCTAACTCAACAAATCTCGCCAGCATGTAATAAGTGGAGTTCCACCTAGTCGGCACGTCTTGAATTAGTCGTTTGGGAATAGCGGATGCGTTATCCCTCGTTTGCTCTTTGAGTAATTTTTCTAGAGCAGTGCTACTTGTTTTGAAGTGGCGCACAATTGACTTTACTTTATTTATATTTTCTGTAACGGCCTTTAAACTGTCTGTGACGATAAGGTTCAAGGAATGTGCATAACAGCCGTAACGTTTCCACTGTAAATCAGAAATAGCTTTTTGTATATTTGCGTTATCTGTCACGATAAAGTTAATTTTTGTGGATAGGTTCCACTCATTCACAACATCTGATAAAGCTATTCTGATATGCTCGCTGGTATGTGCTCCCTCAAAATTAGAACATTTTAATAAAAGTGACTTCATTTCAAAATTGTCATTTATGTAGTGGCCGGTTACCGAAAGATATGATTCATTCGCGCGAGACGTCCATAAGTCAGCTGTTAAGCAGATCTGAACTAACGCGCTACTATCTAATTCTTTCTTGATGACTTGTTTTGTAGCTTCATATAAAGCAGGCAACAATTTCTGTGTTACTGTTTTACGGGAAGGTAGGTCATAACCAGGTATCCATTTACAAAATTTTTTAAACGCTCTTTCTTCTACCAATGAAAAAGGCTGGTAGCTATCAATAAATAGGTCCATCAAATCGCTATCAATTTTTTCTCTTAAAGATGATGAAATTTTTTTTGCAGTACCATACCGTTGTAAGGTCTGTTGAACATTCCGCATACTATGTGGCTGCGAGGATGTAGGTACAGGCACATCGACAGTTCTTATTCCTACAATTGCAGTTTCCGAATTCGGTTGACTCAGTTGAGGAACGATTGGCGCCAAAACTTGAGCTGACGCAACTCTTTGATAAATATCCAAATGCTTTTTTCTGAGATGAGCTTTCAAATTTCCGGTACTGGATTTGTAGCTGTACTTTTCTCCGCAAATAGAACACAAAGCTTTCTTATCTATATTGTCTTTACTAAAATAGTCCCACAAAACACTAGAATTGGCCCGAGACGCCATTGTTTTTTATCACACTTAAAACTATTAACACTTAGAAAAAGATTTACTTTATCACTAATATTTACAGTTAATTACTTACAACAATATTATATAGTTTATATTTTTGTACCTACAGAATACAAAAGACACAATATACACTCGTTATTTATTAGTTTTTTATCATGCACACTTAAAACTATGAACACTTAGAAAAATATTTACTTTATCACTAATATTTACAGTTTATACTTTTGTACCTACGGGGTACAGATGACAAAATATATACACTCGTTATTTATTAGTATTAACGTAACAGTGGGTATAGTTGACATTGAGGGAATAGTTGACACTTTCAACTTTGAAGACATAATTATAAAGTCAGTTTTTTTCAAAGAAAAGGTCATGTGAACGCATCCTATTGACAGGAAATATATCCAGACACATTACTTTTTTCATTTTGACAACATTGATTCTACCCCTTAGTAATGGTGAGTGTCTTTCTGCGTGGGTGTAGGTAAAAAATGATTTTTGTAATATTTCTATCAAAAGTACAAGAGGTGTGTCAATTTACATTAAGTCACATTTTTGTATTGCTTTGTCAGATACTCGCTTAGGTTTTGTATAATGTTATTAATAGTTTATTGCTCATTACCAGGATTACACTCCTAACCTGGTGGGTACAACGGATTCTGTTATGCTGTCTGTGTCAATTACTAGTTACGCATTTTTCAACATTAACTAGTAATTGACACCCATGTTAACTACTTGTTGCCTGATGTAGTGCTTCACGGTATGGAACTCTTTATTCCATATTCTGCAGTGCCCATTGGTGGTAGGCCCCAGCCCTGGTTTGGTCACTCTTGCAAAATGGCCTCTGGCCAAAAACGAGAGCTTTACCAAGCTTAGGCCGATTCAGTGGCATAAAAGGATTTAAGTGGCAGCGATCTCAAAAAGAAATATAACTTTGCCTCCAGGTCCTTCAAAAGAGTAATTGAAAGAGCGAAATCGGAAAATTTCAGCAGAATTGGCGAGAGATTACCCCGCTTTCCTTCGGGAACACGTGCGTTCTGGTCTCTTGCCAGGGCTAACCAGGGGAATTTTTGTCAGTCAACTCTACCGCCTCAATCTTTCCACTTGGCTTGACCCTTTGGCACTGCGTACAGATGTTGGATCACTCTGCATATTTTACCGTGTCTATCACAGGGAGTGTTCTGAGGAACTGTTCGATTTTGAAGTTTGTTTTGATTGAAGTTAAGTGAATAACATGCAATAATCTACATAAAACCCTTTCTTTAAGAATATATAATTCACTTTTACATGAAAACATTTTGGTCACTCTACACTGTTCTAAAGTTGACTATTCCGACCTATGTGTCAACTACTCCCCCATTTACCTATTAGACACCTTATTAGACATTAACAACTTGTACTGGATAAATTTCAATTAAAAACAAAAATGCGTGACACGCGCTGTCAAGGCCAAAGGTCAACTGGCCCTTTTGAGTGAGACATTGATACACTAACCTAATTACTATTTTTGCACATTCAACGACGCCTTAGATGATTAATTTAAGGTATAAAATCAAATAAAAGGTGCAATGCATTTCGAAAAATTGCGCCAGTTCAACAAGCTATCTCAAAAAGCCTCGTATTTTATCCTGCTCGCGCGATCGGTCGACTTCGGATTATTTCGTTTTACCGGCGGCGCGGCGCGGCGCCGCGACTCGTTGCTACGTACGTATCGGCCAATAGCAGCGATAGCTAGTTTGCAAATAATAACTACATCTGTAGTACTGATTTGTTTTTATTACCAAGCATATAACCTGTTATTCAAAATAAATAGTTTTATTTGACACGTGAAACGTATAACCTGCTACTGAAGCAATAAATAGTTTTAGAAACCAGCTATTGTAAAAAACGCCCACTCCGCGCGCTCTAAGCCATCTAAAGAAGAAGAAAGTTCTTGTTGAAGTTTTGAAGACTGAAAATGTCCACAAAAGTTGCAGTGGTTACTGGAGCCAATAAAGGCATTGGCTTCGCTATAGTTCGTGGACTTTGCAAGCGATTCGATGGAGATGTTTATCTCACGTCCCGAGACGTGGAGCGTGGGAACAAAGCCGTTGAAGTATTACAAAAGGAAGGCCTGAAACCGAAGTACCATCAGCTTGATATCACTAACAAGCAAAGTTTGGAATCTTTTCGTAATTATATCCAGGAGAATCATGGCGGAATAGACGTATTAATCAATAACGCTGCTATTGCATTGGAGCATGATGCTACTAAACCGATATCGGTGCAAGCAGAGCAGACAGTTTTCGTTAATTATTTCTCCCTGGTTTTAACTTGTGATATTCTCTTCCCGCTTTTGAAAACTGGTGCCAGAGTTGTTAATGTTTCAAGCTCTGAAGGACACTTAGACAAGATACCTAATGAAAAATTGCGGCAAAAGTTTTTAGATCCCAATCTCACAGTTTCTGAATTGTCAGCTCTTATGCAGAAATATGTTGAAGCGGCTAAGGAAGGAACACATGAGGAGGAGTGGGGACATTCCTCTTACAGAGTGTCCAAAGTAGGAGTTACTGGGCTCACTATGATACAACAGAGAATGCTCAGGGATAGAGGTATACATGTGTGTGAATGTAATTATGTAAATAAATTAAGGAAAGACTTTAGAATCGGTATACATACATAAGTACAATAGGAAGGGGAGAGGGGGGCTTTAACATACCCCCAGAGGAGTGGGGGGTAACAGAAACAGTTTTTTTTTAATAATAATAATTATATACAAAGTATGTGTACCTACATACATTGGAAGGACTTTAGTTATGTACATAGTACATACTATGCGGAGGGGGAGAGAGGGTAAATAGGGAGTCTTCTCGCTACCTCATCTCAGCATACTCGCTACACCTTCACTTTATGCGCAGTACCTTGTAGCGCGAGTAGACTAGCCCTGCTCCCCTTCCGCACCTCTGACTTATAAAAACACTCTAGGGGTAGGGCAGACAAGACTGCTTGGAAGGTGGGTGCTCCTATTCGGTTCTGTCAGACAATTTGACCTTATCTAAACCTCCTTAATAATTGCAGTCAGGAACAGTCAGATGAGTATTTTGAATCTATTAGGCTATGCTATGTACTTAGTAGAAGTGCAAAATACACAAATGATCAAGGTTAAAATTAAAACTTCATTAATATATTTCTCAAAAACTTGATGTTAGATAAAATTTTGTGTGATTATTCAGGGTAACTATATCTATCTGTAAAAAAAGAATGAAGGTACATTGTGGTGTATATGATTTTAAAGATGAGCCTAAATTAATATGAGATATAGTTGAAAATATTGATCAAATTTTAACAGGAACATTTGACTTCTTCAAAAATAGAGTAATGAAAATAAGGTGTAATTGAAATGTAATATGTATTTCTAGTAACACTATCACTGGCTCGTCTTTAAAACCGGTATACACCACAATGTACCATAATTCTTTTTTTTACAGATATAGTTATCTTGAATAATCACACAAAATTGTATCATACCGAAATCAAATTTTTTTGACATAAATTATTGAAGTTTTAATTTTAACCCTGATTATTTGGGTATTTTGTACTCCTATTAAGTACATGCCATAGCCTAATGGATTCAAAATACTTGGTTGACTGTTCCTGACCGGGAATTATTCAGGTGGCTTAGATTAGGTTGAATGGTGTAACAGAATCGAATCAGAGCACCCTACTACAAGCAGTCTTGTCTGCCCTACCCCTAGAGTATATATAAGCCGGAGGCGCGGAAGGGGAACAGTGCTAGTCTACTCGCGCCAAGGAACAGAGGACAAAGCCGTAGAGAAGGCTGGGAAGCCAATGGTGTCCAAAAGCTGAAGCTGTGAAGGCGTCGCGAGTATGAGGTAACTAGAAGACAAAAGTGCTGGGTACCCACAGTGCCGGAGCAGATATAGAATTACTTCACTTCTAGTAAGACAGTTGTGTCTTAAGCCTAATCTCTCTTTGTTGACGTTTTCATACTTGTGATTTGTGACTACTTATTTTCAAAATCAAAGAAGCTCATTTTGAGAAAATTCATTGGTATTAAAAAACTGTAGATTTCTATTACCCCCTCCTCCTCCTTCTCTCCCCCTCCCCATAGTACGTATACCATATCTAAAGTCCTTCCAATGTATGTAAGTATACATATTTTTTATAATTATTATTATTAAAAAAATTGTTTCCGTTACCCCCACCTCTCTGGGAGGATGTTAAAAACCCCCTCCTACCCTTTCTAAAGTACATAATATGTATGTATACCGATTCTGAAGTCCTTTCATCAGTTTTAGTAGAGAATTTAACTTTCAATTAAAGTTGATAAAATGAGACAATCATCTTAATGTAGGTACAGTCTTCTGCTGCACTAATGTAAAGACCATTCTATTTTTCTAACTACATAGGATACCTTTTATATACTATTTACCCTAGTATTATTATTTTCCTAAAGTCTACCGATATTTATTATTTTCCTAAAGTCACTTGGTCACAAATTGAAATGTACTCTTCAAAGCCCTCATAGTGTAGCTTGCTTAATTGATTTTAACTAATCAACTATGTTAAGCAACAACCACTGCGGTCATGACTTGGATAGATTTCCATACCATAAGTGGCATTACTACTCTTTTTCAGAGGGCATAAGATAAATCACCTGTACTGGTTGTTGTTTAAAAATGCCAGATGTGGTATATATATATGCCTGGTGGTAAGTCATTTTGTGAATGCCCGCCTGACTACCTATTACCCTCAAATAGAAAATCTGTCATGAAACACCTAATTCTATATTAGGTTAGCTTGAACATCTTCTCCCACATCATAACTTACCATCAGATGAGGTAGTGGTGAAAGGTAAACCAAATAGCAATATAAAAGAAACTAGACCCTTAGAAATACAGCCAGATGACTTATTATGTTGGACTAACTTATCAGAACTGTTCTGAATTTTCTAGGTATAATTGTGAATGCGGTACACCCAGGATATGTTGACACGGACATGACATCTCATAAGGGCCCTCTTACCATTGAACAAGGGGCAGTTTCATCCCTCTATGCAGCATTGGACTTAAATGAATCCCTCCCCGGACAGTACATATGGCATAATAAGGATAAGGTTCAATGGAATGGGCCAATACCTGCACCATATTAAACTATGAAGACCTGTGCGTTTTGTACAAATGTGTAATATATATGGATACTGTATCTTGGCTGCCTGAATATTGACCATTCACTTTACTACCATCTGTTTGCTCATGTATATAAATTGCATGAAATATTGTATATTATAGGTAAAATATTTGTTACTAATATATATAAAAAGTAATTGCTTTTTTAATATACATATTAAAATATAGAACAAAATACAAACCATTTTTTATATCATAAAATATTAGGTTGCAGCTGCGCACTTACCCTGGTGATGAGCATCAAAACCCCACCCCGGGGGCAACCTCGCGTTACATGACAGCAAGTTGTCCCCGTTTCTGTACTCGCTGCTCTCTTATAGAGCAGCCATCTTCTGGTATATTTCCCTAAGACGCTACTTATGACACCTGCGGGAAGAATTGGGGGGTGACATTCTAAGTCGGCACCCCATGGGGAGAATTTTAACTATAATATGTACGGGGTGATTTTTTATATTTATCAAAATGCTAGTATCAATGTGGCAGCTCTAGGATATTGAAATCACGACTTTCGCCTAGTGTATGGAAAATTATAAAATATTTTAGGTTATTTATTACCTACTTATTCCTAGATAAAAGTATCTGTAAACAGCTGGTCTATGATTATACTTATCCAGTATTTATGATTTTTCACACTGGGTGCCTTAACCAGTCGGCCATCGGGACATGATTACCAGCGTTAGTGTTGACGCACACTGATCCAACCGGCATGAGGCGCGCGGCGCGGCGGCGCGGTGGCATATGGCACCATATTGCATCGCCTCAACACAAGCAGTTCCATATTCACTGCATAGAACTCAATATTACAACGCACACCAATAAATGGCACGTATCGGCATCGCATCGACTTGGGAGACAAGCTCGTGACTAGTAGAATGATGTAGGTAATATTTTTTTTTACATGTTATTGTGAATGAAAAAGCCCGAGGCCCACCTGATGTTAAGCGGACTAACCTCTGCCTTTAACAGATTCATTTCGTCAACGACGAATTGCACTGTACCCGTCACACTGAGACGTACAGTTGTTAGGTCCCATGTGCCTGTAATTTATCTGGATCTCAAGGACTGCTGCCGGAACACACTGTTAGGTGCTGGGCGACAGATTTTATACTTGAGGGCGCCCGCCTGGCGGGCATTCGCAAAATGCCCTTCTACCATGAAGCTCAAGCCCGCGGCGGGATCGAACCATGGACCTGCTGCACGGCAGTCCATAGCCAATGCCACTGAGCCATCACTGTTTCATATACATATATTACTCATATGACTACATCTGATTAATCTGTGGAACGAGGCGAGGCAACGACGCGCGAGGTTGATACAGTGCTGATTCTGAGGCGATACGTGTGCGTTGATCTTTATTCGGCTAATGTAATTGCATTCTGTGGTCCACTCGAAAGAAGGCACAGACAACAGTAGACATATCAACAAGAAGTAAAAAAATAATACTTCACGATTTTTATATTTTATTATCCACATAATTAAAAAAGTACATAATTAATAATAATACATATGTATATACTAATATTTATATTCTAGAGTATCAAGCCTAAATAAACAGTTAACAAGTAAGTAGGTATTAGATAAGTAGGTACTTAATAATAATATCTTAAAAACAAATTCGTTTAAAAATACATATCTACTAAAAATACTTCCTGGTGCATATCTACCAGATGATTGTATGAGAATAACATCTGATTACTAGTCAAAGAACGATTAGATGTATGTGGAATTAAATTTCATACAGATGAAACATAGTGATAATCGAATTACGAATTATGTTTTTTTAGGGTTCCGTACCCAAAGGGTAAAAACGGGACCCTATTACTGAGACTTCGCTGTCCGTCCGTTGGTCCGTCAGTCACCAGGCTGTATCTCAAGAACGGTGATAGCTAGACAGTTGAAATTTTCACAGATGATGTATTTCTATTGCCGCTATAACAACAAATACTAAAAATAAAATAAATATTTAAGGGGGGCTCCCATACAACAAACTTGATTTTTTTACCGTTTCTTGCTCGATACTAATAACGGTGACAGGTAGACGCTTTAACTATTTACAGAATATTTAGTTACGGAACCCTTCGTGCGCGAGTCCAACTCGCACATGGCCGGTTTTTTATGTTATTGTGACCAAACAAGCCCGATGCCTACCTGATGTTAAGTGGACTAACCTCTGCCTATAACAGATGCATTTCGTGAACGACGAATTGCACTGTGCCCGTCACACTGAGACGAACAGTTGTTAGGTCACATGTGCCTGTAATTTTACTGGTTCTCAAGTACTGCTGCTGTTAGGCGCTTGGCGACAGGTTTTCTACTTGCGGGTGGTCGCTAGCCAGGCGGACATTCGCAAAATGCCCTTCCAGCATGCGGTGAAGCTCAAGCCCGCGGCGGGATTCGAACCTTGGACCTGCTGCACGGCATAATGCCACTGCTTCAAAATGTGCTATGCACGTGGCGGCTAGCGACTAACTTATGAAGCGCTCGTAGCGAAGTTTACTTAGCTGTTCTCAACCGATCAGCAAAGTTAAGCAACGTCGCGCGCGGTCATGAGCTGGATGGGTGACAGCTAGTGACATTACTACTGAGCGTTTCCGTGCTTCGGAGGGCACGTTAAGCCGTCGGTCCCGGTTGTTGTCTTAGGATGGCAGTCGTTATAGCATGGTGGTAGGGCATTTTGCGAATGCCCGCCTGGCTAGCTACCACCCTCAAGTAGAAAATCTGTCGCCAAGCACCTAACGGTGTGTTCCGGCAGCTGTCCTTGAGAGCCAGTAGTTCTAGGTTAGCCTGAACAACATCTTCGACCACATCATCACCTACCATCAGGTGAGATAGTGGTCAAAGGCTAACCTATCAGGCATAAAAAAAAACTATGTTTTCTCCGAATCCCGCGAAAATTAGAGAAAGTAATACATTTCCCAGTAGATACGATTGAGCCGATTTCAAAATTTTCAACAGAGAAGTTAATGGTCACATTTTGGCGAAATTTATATGCGAAAATTCGCTATCGTTGAGGAGTTCCAATAGAAAATTCTAAACAGCTGCGTTTCAGATATCCTTTAGGGGAACACTATTACACTTAAAAAACACTATTAATCAAGTAGTTAAGAAAAAAGAATCATGAGTAATAGGTATGTCATGTCGGCTTAGCGGTTAAAGCATACCCAGGCTATAGGAGTAGATGAAGCGGGTTCGAATCTCGCACATGACTACAATTTTTCCTCCTCTCGTAATTTTGTAAAGTAATCGGCTGAGAATGCGTCATTGCATTTTTTTTAAATTCCTGATAGGTTCGCCTTTGACCACTGAGATAGTGGTATTTTGTCAAATTTTGTTCATAAAGGCGGAGTTTATCCTTCTGGTTGGGTTATAAAACAATATTGATCGAGGAAAGATTTCATTTAGATGGTATACCTATTAGTTTCCCTGTTCTCGGGGAGTAAATAGGATATAACTTCAAGTAACTGCCGCCACTCTCCATTTCCTTCTGTCGTCTCGCGACTGTTGAACAGGTCAAGGAGCTGTCTGTCGTCTGGGGATATATAAGGAATGATATCTTCAACAGGTGGATGGACAAGCCTGTTCACTAACTCTATCAACTGTCCCAGCACCTCACTTTCATATGCTGATAATGAAAGCTGTTCAATGTCCAGCATTTCTTTAAAATACACGTCTGGATCGACATCTTCCGTTTCATCTACATCTTCTTTTTTGGCAATGTCTATATCTGGGTTACCTACAGACAATGCTTTCACATCTTCTTGTTTGACGATACCTATATCTGGAAAATTACCTGCTGGTTCTTCCATAACTTCTTTTTTAACGATACCTATGTCGGGAAGATAACTTGTAGACAATGTTTCTTCCACAACCTCTCTTTTTATCATATCTATGTCTAGAAGATTATCTTCAGACAATGGTTCCTCCTTAACTTCTTTTTTGACGATATCTATGTTCGGTAGGTTATCTGTAGACAATGGGTCTTTCCCCTGAACCTGGAATAGTTTTAAGATTATCAGTGATATGTATACAGCATAAATTATAGGACGTCTTATTTTGAAGCGCTCGTAAGGTAGTTTGCTTAGGCGTTATTAACCGATCAGCTAAATTAAGCCATGTCCGCCGCAGTCATGACTTGGATGGGTGATCGCTGGTGGCGTTTTGCGAATGCCCGCCTGGCTAGCTACCCACAAGTAGAAAATCTATCGACATCACATAACACAGTGTTCTGGCAGTCGACCTTGAGAGCCAATCATTTTATGTTTGCCTTAACAACATCTTCACTTACCAGGTGAAATAGTGGTCAAAGGCAAGCTCATCATATATGTCAAGCAGCCATATCGTCCGTTCAACAAAGGCCTTACACATTACGGGGGTTTGCCATAATCCCCGCGCTTGGCAGGCATCTTGAGGACCGCAGTGTAAGTTGGCAGTTTCTTCGACAGTGTACTACTACGCGACACGTTTCCGAGTACTTATTGATCTGTTTAATTTGTTTTTGGAGATTGTTATATTTATTTTTGTTACCCGTTACGATAACGATGAGTTTAACTTAAGTGACCATCAGGACATGCGGCATCGATGAGCTAAGCGATTCAAATGAAGATACTTACCTAAATACAAAATATTGCTATGAAATAAAATCAGTTCAAATTATTTCTGTGTTTGCTGTACCTACAGTCACCTACAACTTCATTTACCTACCTATGACTGCTTGTTTTTTACGAGACTGCCCACATAAACGTGTGTTAAGTTTTCAGGGTTCATGTATGTATGTTTGTGAGTTTCTTTATTTCACCATAACTTCTAAACGGCTTAAATTTTAATGTACGAGATATCGTTAGATTTATCTTGATAGTACATAAAATAAAATAAAACAAACTGGTGGATTTTAGACGCCATATAGTGAAAAAAACAATTATTTTTTTCTTTCAAAGCCATCGTGATGTCTATCAAAATGAAGGGCTTTAAAAAACGATTCCATAAATATATTAACTTCCATATTTCATTTCAATGGATCGATAAAACGCTTAACGAAAATAAATTATTTGCAGTCGAGTTTTTTATTTTCTTTATTAATTTAAACATGTTTTATCATTTCTTTTTTATTCTGTACAAAGTTCTAGTTTTGACGTCACAACATGGCGCTAGGCCGATCCTATTCTTATTTTAATCGCATTGTATAGCAAAAAGTGTCGTTACACTTTTGGTCTTAATTTTTTCCGTCTCGTAGCCCCCTTTCGCAACGCACGATAAGGAACTTCGTTCCAAAAAATCATTGAGATTGTCGAATGAACAAACCCAAATTCTCTTGCGAGAGATGTGTTGGATTCTCTATTTTCTAATCTGCATATTGCACCTTTCTCTTCGACCGTAAATGCTTTACGACGAGGTTGAGGAGAGTACTATGTGAGTGCGACAAATGGATGCTCGATTAACGCTTGTGCGACAAAACTGTACTGCGATTCACCATAGAGCGATTGTACGCTAGAGTGACACACTAAAGTTCGACATCACGTCACAAACGCCACGCAGGTAAACCGGAAGAATTTTCGACGCGTTTCGCTTCTACACGAAGCATCCTCAGGAGGTCTTGACTCTACGAGCGCACGATCGAGAACGAGCGGCCGGCGGCTCAGCACGCCTTTATATAGACGAGCTGAGTCAGCACGCCTTTGTCTAGACTCGAGCGTGAGTCACTGCTCTTTGTTGTAGCTAACAATTGGTGAGTAATACGTTTTTTAAGTGACAATTACATCATATTGGCAATAAATTGATTACAAATAATAATTTTAAATTATGCAATGTGTTTTTGAATATGAATAATATCGTAAAAAATATTAAAAATTAGTTCCTAAACCATGTTTAACTATTTTGTAGTGGCAAATTATCACTAAAAATACGCAACAGTGGTGATGAAACCAATTGCGTCTGTTCATTCAACAATGCAACGCCTGCATTATATTTTAATATTTCTAACTGTTCCAATACACACAATCGAAATCCCTTATCACAACTTTTTTTTTATGTTATTGTGATGGAACAAGCGCGAGGCCCACCTGATGTTAAGCGGTATCCTCTGCCTATAACAGATGCATTTCATCACAAGTGACGAACTGCACTGCGCCCATCACCTTGAGATATACCTGTTAAGTCTCATTTTGCCTGTTATTTCACTGGCTCTCAAGGACAGCTGCCGGAACACACCGTTAGGTGCTAGGCGACAGATTTTCTACTTGAGGGTGGTCGCTAGCCAGGCGGGCATTCGCAAAATGCCCTTCCACCATGCTGTGAAGCTCAAGCTCTGGGCGGGATTCGAACCATGGACCTGCTGCGCGGCAGTCCATAGCCAATGCCACTGAGCCATCACTGCTTCAAAAATGTTTTGCAAAGTGAGCCTGTTCGGGATGGTCGTTCCTATACGCGGATTTGTGTTTTGTGTGAATGTCTCCAGCTTACTCAATCGAAATTTCTTAATTCTGAATATGCCAATATTTACAGCATATTTTGTGCAATTATGAATACCAACTCAAAATTTAGGTGCCAAATAAACTTCGACGCTACGTGTGATTATTAGTGTGTTAGCTGACGTTATGGTCTCCAGCTGACACATGCTGTATATACGAAACGGCTGAAGATCTGGTTATATACTATAGCCAGGGATTTAGAGCATAATTTGTGCCAACGCACAAAAAAATTTGAACGTCATACTTGAAAGCTGTAGTAGTCATGACTCGATTTTAACGTGTAAGCTGGAGACCACGTGTCTACACCTACTCATCTGTATCTTCTGAACGAATGGACCTACGACTTTGTTTAATATGTCAAAATTTAGAGCCAAATTTGTGCCAAAGGCACTAAAATTTTCAAGTCTCTGGCTATTAAGGTTTTGGAGATACAAGCTCAAATCAACGTGTAAGCTGGGGACACATGTCCCCAGCTAGTACATGCTGGACAGCTCAAACGGGAAAGCCTAGATTACTGTGTAATGGCTTAAAATGTAGAGTAGAATTTGTGCCATCGGCACCAAAATTTTCAATACAATAGGCCCCATAGTTTTTGTGTAACAAGCAAAAACATTTCTTCCCGCCAAAAAAATTAAATATTTGGTTAAAAACATTACTGAACGCGGCGTTGCCATCCCGTTCACTGTATTTATTTTATTTTATTTTCTTCGGAAAACATACAGAGTTTGTTATAACTATCTTAAAGTAAATTAAAATAACTACACTCTAATAAATTGTTTTCGCATATAGAGTTTAGATGCTTATGTGTTACAAAAAATGTAGGTATCTACAAAAAATAAAAAATTAGTCCAACATGTACAACTTAGAGATCACTCGGGTTCTGAAACTCGTCAGAGGTTTCCGCGCAATTGAACCAACTTTTCGTAAGCAATGTACGAACTTTATTGGGTGATGTGTTGTGTAAGTCAAACTCAGGCAAGTCCAAATCATTTAAAAATTTTGAAGATCTAATATAAGTAAGAATTTTGTCTATAATTTGTAGAACTTATAGGTACGTGTAAATATTTATTATGCCTGAAAGATCGAGTAGGTGTTACTAAACCTATTTTAAAAAGAAGGTCGGGGGAGTCAATTTGACATTGCGCTATTTTAATTAATGTGGTTATATCTGTAATTTTGCGTCGGATATGAAGGGGTAATAAATGTTGCCTCTTGCATCTGGCCTCATAACTGTCATCATATTTTTTACATTTATATTGTAAATGTAGCTGCAATCTGTTTTGAACTTTATTTCTATAGCGTTGGAATCACTTTTCTCTTTTATAGCAAATGAAAGCAGTTGGGGCATAGGCTAGAAGCAGAGAGTATTCATTTTAATGTTATCTCACCGCATGGTGGAAGGGCATTTTGCGAATGCCCGCCTGGCTAGCGACCACCCTCAAGTAGAAAATCTGTCGCCAAGCACCTAACGGTGTGTTCCGGCAGCAGTCCTTGAGAGCCAGTGAAATAACAGGCAAAATGAGACTTAACAGGTATGTCTCAAGGTGATGGGCGCAGTGCAGTTCGTCACTTGTGATGAAATGCATCTGTTATAGGCAGACGATACCGCTTAACATCAGGTGGGCCTCGCGCTTGTTCCTTCACAATAACATAAAAAAAAAAAAAAACTGATTGAAATGTGACACTCTCCGGAATTCGTAGGCATTGAAATCGTGATTACTACTTTTACTTTAAACGAACTCAAAGGTATTCTCTCTGGCATTCAGGACTCTGCCCCAGGAGAAGATGGAATCCCATACTCTTTCTTCACGAATCTTGGAGAGAATAGTATAAATTATTATTATTTAGAGGTTATAAACAAAGTAATTTTGACAGGTGACGTTCCATCACAATGGAAGTCTCAACTGGTGTTGCCTGTGTTAAAGCCTAATAAAGATCCATCTGAAGTTTCTTCCTATCGACCCATAGCTTTGTCGCCTGTCATTACCAAAATTGCGGAACATCTGGTAAAAAACAGATTAGAGTGGTTTATGGAAAGTAACGGTTTGTTTTCAGAATCACAGTACGGATTTCGTAAAGGAAAAAGTACCCTAGACAGTGCAGCAATCCTTTTAGCCGACATTCGATTAGCCTTCTCTCAAAATGCATCGGTTACAGCTGTTTTTCTAGATATCAAATCTGCCTACGATAACGTCTGTCTAACTATCTTAAAAAACAAGCTACAATGCCTCCAAGTTCCGTTAAATTTAATTAACTTTATTATAAATTTAATGTCTGGTCGTTCAATAACATTAGAATCGTCAAGGAGAATTATTTGGAGAGGAGCCCCTCAGGGATCAGTGCTTAGCCCAATTCTCTATAATATATACACCAGCGATTTAGATAAATATATAAACAACACTTCAATTTTACAATATGCTGATGATTTATTATTATACAACGTGAATAGTAGTGTTAATAGTGCCTGTCTTTCACTTTCAGCCTCTCTAACTAATCTAAAGTCTGGCTAGATAACAATGGGTTAGATCTGTCTGTGTCCAAAAGCTGTGCTCTTCTGTTCACAAGACAACGTATGCCACCACCCATAACATTACTATATAATGGTAGTCTTGTCCCTGTTAAAACCGAAGCAAAATTTTTAGGTTTAATTTTAGATGCTAAACTAAGTGGTCTGCCCCACTGTGAGTATATTGCAGCAAAATGTGAACGGTCACTCAACATTCTTAGGTGCTTATCAGACGTTTGGTGGGGTGCCCATCCATTTTCTTTGAAGCTGATCTATAATGCTCTCATAAGAAGTGTTTTAGATTATGGAACATTCTTGTTGGAGCCGTGTAGCTCAGCTGGGATGAAGAAATTGGATGGCATCCAGGCGAAAGCTCTAAGAATCATAACAGGTGCCATGAAAAGTTCTCCAATAAACGCTTTACAAGTAGAATGCGTTGAACCACCCCTTCCATTACGACGACAATTTCTCGCAGATAGATTTTTCTGTCGCATTATACAGTTCGCAAAATACCCACTGTTTCCAAAACTTAAAAAACTTTCGGCTATGGTTAATACATCTAAATACTGGTCTCATAAACGCCTACCATGTATGATAAATAGTTTATTAAAATTCAATAAGATCGAAGCTTTAACTCACCGCACCCATAAACTCCCCATATTTGAAACCAGTTTTGAATCTCTTTTAGTCAAACCAGATATATATCTTAATTTAGATATTGCCAAAGGAGACCCATTCGCCAATGAGTGTTTAAACAACATCATTAATGAATTATGGCCAGATTGGAATCAAATTTATTGCGATGCCTCAAAACACTCAAATAGTGACTGTGTTGGTGTAGGCCTATTTCATCGTCAGTTCAATATTGTAGAAATGATAAAATTCCCCCTCAAACATCTATTTTCACCGCAGAATGTTATGGAATTTATAAGGCTCTTGAATACATCCTCATTATGAAACTCTCAAATAGCGTAATTTTCTCAGATTCCATGAGTGCATTACAAGCTCTTATGAAATTTCCCTTCAAAAGAAATGCATATTTTCCAGTTATTATCGAAGCCCGAGAAATGCTTATTAAATGCGTAGATAGAGGGTGTTCTGTTTCGTTTGCCTGGATTCCCAGTCACAGCGGAATAAAGGGAAATGAGAAAGCTGATCAACTTGCAAACCAAGCAACACAGTGTGGAGACATGTTCCCATATAAGAATTTATTTTTTCCTCAGGATTTAGCTGCTCTCTCTAAATTAGACCTGCAACGTGCTTGGAATGAAGCCTGGACAAATAGTGCCAGATTAAAAGGCAAATACTTCTATAATATACAACCAATGATCCCGGTTAAGTCCTGGTTTACCAAAGTAAAACTAAATAAACGTGCTACGTCTGTTTTGATTCGAATGCGTTTGGGTCACATGTGCACTCCGGCACATCTTGCTCGGATACGTATCATAGACTCGGAATTGTGTGAGTGTGGAGAGGACGTGGGTGACATCGATCATATTATTTTAAAGTGTCCCCGTTATGATCACGCTCCGCTTTTCAAAGACCTTGAAAATCTTCAAGTCCCTTTCCCTACTAATATAATTTCCTTACTTTATAACAATTGTCTCCCTATCTATCAAGTGTTAGCTACATTCATTGAAGCTAATGACATCAAACTATGACATAATATGCTACAATATAAATACATATTTACTTAACCTTATACAATACTATGTACCTATTTATTATCCTCCTATCCCTCCTAACTCCTCTGACCCTATTTTTTCCTCGAATCCCGATCTATAAATTATTGTATTTAAACTTATCGTTTCCTAATTTTTGTACATACTAATAATAATAAAAACAAAGTCAAATAATCAAGAAGTCTGAAGTTGAGAAGAGAACAGAAGTCGTCTGAAAGAACTACTAATGAAGAATAATACATGACACTGGCAAATGCACAAGACGTGCGAGACCATACCCCGCTGTAGGGGAAAAAAAAAAAAAAAAAAAAAAAAAAAAGAAGAAGAAAGTTCTTGTCAAGGGTGCGCTCCGAACCTTGGTTAGAGTGCACTCGGAGTGCAACTTTTCACTCTAACGTCGTTCACAACCTTCGAGTAGAGCGTTCGGTTGTCACAACTGGACCGTTCCAAACCTTTGAAGGTTGCAACTTTTTAACCATAAAACGCGTGACATGAAATGACTTTGACGTTTATATCGTATTCTATCTGATGCGCTCACCCATATATCTCAAAAAATATAAATACTAATATAATTTCTCATAATATAAAACTTAAATAAAAATGCAAAACGAATTTGTTATAGTGTTAAATAGCAATTATTATTACGATAATGATGTAAGTCTGTTAATGTCACAATTTGTTTGAGGTTATAAAACAACCGGTCGTTCCATACCTCAGGGTAAGTTGCAAAACAACCAAACAACGAAACAACTACACTCTGAGCCTCTGAACGCACTCCAGTACAAAGTTACTATTACTATAATGGAGTCCCTATATTGTACGACCAATAATACGCGACCAAATAATGCACAGCCAATAATACGCGTCCAATATTACGTGGGCTGGCTTCGTATTATTGGGGTGTACAATACGGGTCGTACAATATTTGGTTGTGCATTATCTACACGGGCTGATATTACACGGCCAATAATACGCGACCAAAAAATAGAAGCAATTTGATGTACATGAATTATTGGGTGTGCATTATTGGCCGTGAAATACGGGCCGGACACTTTTTGCACAGGGCGATAATGTACAGCCAATAATACGTGTACATCATAGACTATAAAGATATGTCAAAGAAAGAGCCTCGTTTGCACGTTCCAGTATCCTTTGGGGCGTATTCCATTTGACGCCAATTTCGTTATTTTCGATAATTTTGACCACATGCTGCATCTATGGTGGTGATCACTGTGATCATTTGTAACTGTTCTCCCCTGTTCCATTTAGGATAAAAACGCTAAGAATGTCACTAAAATTTGCTACTTTTATCACTTTTGACATAAGATGTAGGGAATTCAAACTGCTCCAGTAGCTTCATAGCGTTTATGGCGAAAATAATGCCAAGACCCAAGTGGAACCACTTTTTGGGAGTGTGATCGTTTTAACCTTTTTGGCGAATTTAACTCCAAATGGTACGCACCCTTGATCGCAGACAATATTTCCATTCATTGTTCAATATTAATTTTTTCTGTGTTCTGTGCTCAATTTTCATTGGTTGGTTTTATGTGATTTGGAAAATTCCTACAAAATAAAAATGTGAACGATTGTTAAATAAAACCCGAGTATTACAAGTATCTAATCTTTGGTATTATAAGCTTACACTACTAAATACTCTAACGCCTCGCATGTGCGTGCGTGTGTGACTTATGATTCCAGGGTTAAGAACCGCACAAACAAATTGTTTTGCTCGTATGCATTCCCAACTCATGTTTAATCTTTTATTGCATTCTAGCCACATCAAGGTGTTTCAAGTGCAATTTGTGTGTTTGAGATTCCAGTCACAACAGGCTGCTTATGATGCCCATGATTTCATGTCGGAACCTGCAATTTACTAGTAACAAAGCTAGTAGGATCCAGTATATCTAAGCTACTAAGCTTCTACTAACTAAGAAAAGGGATGCTGATATTGAATATGAATTTATAACGCTCCTTGAGGTAGCCTGGTGTAAAAGGATGGTGGAACAGAATACTGTAAATGACACAATATATGGTAATACCAGCATGAAAGGAGCTTGGTAGTAAACAAGTACATCATGTTTAAATAAAAAAAAATTTTGAACTGTTCTAAAGATCTTTTAATAAGAGCTAACTTCTACAATACTATCAGTGTTGGCACATCCATTCAGATCATAAATCAATCATCAATATGTGGCAAACTGGGGACTCTCAAACACAGGAAAGTTGTGCAAATTTTAACATACTCATTCACTGCGTGTCAATCTGTTTGTAGCCAGCATTTGGAAATGTGCATTTTAGTCCACTGAAGTTGCAGGCAGACCACCAATCAACATGTTACATACTTTTTTATTTAATAACTGGTTTTTCATAGCTGTTGTAATTGTAATATTAAGGAATAAAAGTCAAAGTAGAAATCATTGTACTTTTTTATCAAGCACTCTTTTTAAAGTCTATTACAAAATGAATGCCACATCCAGCAACCATGGATTACATAAGTGGAAAAAATAGGCAAGTCGGGGCCACTGTTTCAAATGTAATTACACAATGTGTGAAATAAATATAACACTTTTTATATAAAAATCCTATATTCACCTACACAGATACAAAAATTCTCATATCATCATTTTATCAATCAATATATTACTGTTACGAAACATAAGCTTTTTTTCAAAATTAAGTTTTTGGGACGTTTACTTTGTTCTAAAGCTTATTTTTTTATAATATTACGCATTTGCTGTACCTACACAGTGTGGGAACTGACAATGCTAAATTCATACCGCAATTCCAACTACTTAATTGTGGGAAATATATGCATGACAGCAAAAACATTCATGTAAGAATAAAGTATGTGGTGTGTCATTCCTTACAATATTATAGGGTTAAGAACCTTTCTAAAATATTATGAGTGCCCATCCCACATCAATTTACTTGAATTAACTAGGTACATATTTAATTTATGGAAGGGGTTGATATGAGAAAGTGTTATGGGAACAAATTTTCATAACAACCTGTGGACTGGAGCAAGAATTTAATAAAAACTGATATATAATAACTGAATATACATTAGGTTTATATATGATTTTTTAACAATTCTACAGTTGAGCATGGTTCATTGATGTGATCAAATTTGATACATTCATACATTCTACCTGATAAGTGGGTTTGTTGATACAGTACCATTATCCATCTCTTGATTATGTTCTCTGAATTTTCAACTTAATGACAATAACCCTGGCTTGTATAAGATATAGTCTATCTGTACAATATGTTAATGGATGAAACAATTACATAAAATACTCATTTTGGGCACATTATTAAGGATGTCAGCAATAGAGGGGGGCACACAAAGATTTTACGTATACTTTGTGGTGAAGAAGGCTAAAGATATTAATATAAATCAATTTTTATGGAGGTAGGTTAGAAAATATTATTTACACCTTTTGGTAATGAAGCCGTGCTTGTCCTGAAGCAGGGTTTTTGAATGAGATCAGAAAATGCTAGCAAGAAACTGACACTGGTACCTAGATGCTTACTGTAATAAGTCATACCTTATTCTAATGTGTGTTCAGGGATGGGTACACCATTACAGTTTGCAGTACATGATTTTTATGACCCTATATAATAATAGCCCTTTGTTCCTATCCATATTTTCATGGGCGAGTCGAAAGAGGCGATGAAAGTGGAAAATTGGATAGGCCTTTGTTCAATGGTAGACATAATAGCTGTTGATGAAGAATGATTTAATTAATCTTGTTAATTGAATTGAAGAAAAGTATAAGTATGAACTTTATAACTTAATTAATTATAATTTTCAGTTGTGTGACTTATGTAAGCCTATTTCCCGGTATTCTCTAATGACCAACACATCTATATTAAATATGATGTTTAACATGCCAAAAGAACTCTCTACAAAATTAAAACATATAAAATACTAAAATAAAAACAAATTTTATAATCTTTTATTTTATTTCAAACTGTCATCTCCTGGTATTTCTGTGATAATGTTATGTTGAGTAGCAGGGTACTGCGGAAGTATCCTGAAAAATTAAAATTGTCATGTGATTTCCTATAATATTTTGTTTTAATTTTACTACTACTTACTGCAACATTTACAATATGATGGTTCTCATGAAAATGAATAGTACAGGAAATAATATTAAATATTTATGTAACATATTTTAATACTTTGAAAACATCTCTATTATATTTAATGCTACCTACTAGTAATTACACCAACAGTTAGTTTTCATCAATATTACTAATAATAATTCATTGAATATGCAGTAACTTTAAATCAGTAAGAAACTTATTAAAGTTATCTATCACTAATTATGCATGTGAGTAAAAATAATTTTATTATTATAGAATTTTATAATTTTCATTTTGGATCAAGTAGTATTGAGGTGTCAGGTTAGAATTGACCCTCCCCATATCTTCCCGTGGATGTCATAAGACGCAACTAAGGGAAAAATACTGGAAGGTGGGCAGCAGCACCTTCTAAAGAACTGCCATCTTAAACTGCGATCTGCAATGAAATATAGTTTGTTCCTTCTTGAGCGATCAGTCACAATCCCTGTATATTGTTGTACATTAAAAAGACGCATAGGCATTGCCTTGGGCATTAGTCCTGCTATATCTGTAAGAAAAAACTATAATGAAAAGTAGGCTCCATCAAGAGTTACTTGGTAATTGATGGTTACAAATTTCTCAGAAACTACTAAATGAAATTATAGGATTAGAAAAAGACTAGCATTGGATATTATTTAGTAGTATTGTACACACTTTGGGTGGCCCATCGCACACATTAGTGCGTACGTGCCGAGATCCAACTGGTGTTGCACTTCACCAGCATATTATCCTTGTACTGCTGGATACCACTGAGCTGGGTACAGCAGCCAATTGATTAAGAGTGCAAACTTATGTTTACATCGCAACTTTGTAGGTTATAGCATTTTAAAACAGTTAACAATAATAACTTAGAAGCTCCGACCTTCCTTTATCACAATAGAGAGATAATAAATTAATTAAACAAGAGATTTCAACGCTCTTTACGGCTGCACTTTTCAAAAAAACCTGTAAACACTTCTTTTGTATTGTTGTCTCCATAGACAATAGACATTGCTCTCACTCGCCAGTTTTTTTATTTTAGTCCTTAAACTTATATGATTTGTACATTATAAATTATAAAGAATAAATCTTTTTTATTGCTACTTTATAAATCATCTCATCGCAGCCTGCACCAAAGCCGTGAACTACGAATAAATATGTTTAGAAATGTAATTAAAGCTCAAAAAAAACAGAGCACAATGAGTCAGTCACAGGACCAGTTTGCAGCTTTTCGGGACACGTAGGGATGACAAGCTTGACTGGCAGGGTGACGTCAAACCAGTGGGTTGCTGGTTCGGCGGGTAGCTTAGCTCGGCAAGTTGGCGGCTTCCACGTTGAACCAGTCACAGGACCAGTTTGCAGCTTCTTGGGGCACGTGGGGATGACACGGTGAGTGGCTTGACTCGCAGAGTGATGTCATCACTGGTTGGTAGCTGGGCTCGGCACGTTATGAAAAAATAATAACCGAAAATTACAAAAACATATTTAACTAGTTTGTGGCGGCAAATTATCACTAAAAATACGTAACAGTGGGGATGAAACCAAATGAGTCTGTTCATTCAGTGCACTACACTATGTTTTAATATTTCTAACTGTTCCAATACACACAATCTAAACCCCTTATCACAACAATGTAAGATTTTAAATGTATTACTATCAAGAAGTTGATGACCGCTTTCAATCAAATGTTTTGCAAAGTGAGACTGTTCGGGATGCTCGTTCCTAAAATTGAATTGTCACTTAAATAATTAATTAAATGTTTTCTTAAAATACTTTTAAAATATTTGTTATTATCAGAGAAAAGGTGTAAATTGTAAGTTAAACTTTGTTAGTACCTACCATACTCTAAACTAGTCACAAGGATGCCACCACATTGCTTGATTAAATTTATTTGGATTTTAAAGTGACTGTCTCATTGGACTAGAGATCTCCAGCGCGGCTGCTTTGTATGCGGTTTTCGGTTCGATGCCCAGTTCGAGCAAAGTAATATAAGGTTTTTTTTTTAATTTTCTCAGTTGCTTCTAAATATTGATGATAATAACTGATTTGGTGAAATATCAGATATTCGGCTGCTGGTTTACCTAAAATATGCAAACATAACTCAAAATCTCTGAAATATATGCTACTCAGGACCTCTTTTATTTTCATAAAAGACTGTATGTAAAATTTCTAAGACTGAACACGGTAATTATATCCTTAAGCACATTACCGTCACGAAAGTCAAACGATTTCGACCAAGGGGATTAAAAATCCTAGGGTAAATGCCCCAAATACAAAACAGTTTGCTTTCGCCTCAGAAGAGAAGCTGTACAGCCACTATTGCAGAGAACAGATAACAGTACGTCAATACCTTCATCCGGGCTTGAACATAAAAAACAAATTTTAAAATGTACAAGGAGATGAATGATAGGATAACGAAGACCTCTCTTACTATAAAATTATTCTGACCAGGCTTGCAATAACATACGATGATTCAGAAAATGAAAATATTGTAGATCCTGGAGTTATAGAAAATGAAGAAATTACGGTTTCGGGTAATGCACCTCCTATTTTTTTAAAGAAAATTGAGACAGATTTATTGTGATTTAATAACTAATTAAACTTTTGACAAACACATATATTTTATTTATCATCGCTCATCATCTTAATCTGCGTAATAACGAAAAGCGAATTATAAAAAATAATGAAATTCGGGTTGTAGCAAAAATCAGATTAGCTGAAGTACAGAAACAAGGTCGTTATTCGAAAATACTGAACTACGAAAATGTATAATAAATTACCAAAAAGCTTGACCACGTTAAAATATAGTTTGTTCAAACTAAACCTTAAGACTTTTTTGAAAACAATCTCTTCTACACATTATAAGAATATATGTCAATGCAGCTTGTAGAATCTTTGTTCTTAGGACAAGTGCAATCGTGATGTTTGTAGTACAACGCAAGTGGTACTATAGATGTCGCTCCATCCCAATATGATGGTTAAAGAACGGTAGGAAAAACTTTAGTTATGACGTCATGTCATGTTAGCTCAATTGGTTAGAGCATATCCCGGCTCAAGGGGTGGATGGACGCGGGTTCGAATCCCGCACATAACTTAAATTTTTCCTATCGTATATTTGTGATTTTGTAATGTAATCCGCATAGCAGGCAAAGCTAGCATAAATTTAGCATTGCAAACGTAACAATATTAAAAGATGGGTATGTTAGGGTGGTAACACTAAAAACAAAAAAACGGAACCTTCAAAAGATCCGTCGTAAAGTTATCTTTTCTACCAACCAGTAAATAAACTAAACAACTCAATGAACCTTTACGACAACATGATGATCAAAGCGCATCAAATAACATCACAACTAATAGTGACAGAACACCACAGGCAAAACGATCAAACTGAAAAGGTTCATGTTACCTTATCACCATGACATTTATGTTAATAATGTCTAGATAAGTAATAAGATTGTGGCTCAAACGCAGTTAGCTGAACTTGAAAATTGTCGATTTCGACTTCGTTTTCAGTGGTATTTAAGACAGAAACGTTAACTCTCATATTAGGTTTTATGCTTACAATGAAGTTAGCTAGATGAACGCCTTCACAATTTTTTTCGGCAATAATTGAAGCTTCCTGTCGACCGGATACTCGTATCACCGATGAGTTGGAAACCGGACACTCAATGACCATCTCTGCTCGCGGAGGTAAGATGTATGATGTCTTACTAGAGCAAATATGTATAGAATTACCTGTTAGATAAGGGTATTTGTAGAATATTGAACATCAATTTTAAAGTGTTGTATAAAGTCACTTCCAATAATTCCATCATAACGTAAATTAATAGTATCATCAATAGCATGAAACAAATAATCGAAACGCATCTTTTTCGATGAAGAAATTCGGTGTTCAATTAGTTGAATAGACCCGATAGATTTACAATAGGAATCGTTATCACTTAATTAAGCCTTTAATTTTAATAATTTCAGGTCCGAGCACTGGTTTTCACTTTTTATCCTTACGTGAGCAATCCCTAGAACATAAATTTGATTTCTCACTTCGTGGGATTGTGTTTAATATGTTTTTTTCAAAATCAGAGTTCAAGCCATTGAATCCATTCAAAGATTGAGAAGTCTCTGTATAATTATTAATCTGTTTTGTACAAAATTTAGGAACACGTGATGATGTCTCTGAATTGCGATTAACCTGTGCTAGACAAAACTTAGGAACACAGGGGGATTTAGAAATGTTTTTTGTGCCATTCAAATAATCAAGTGGTTTCAGCAGACACGGAACCGGAACCGAATTTAGTTTAAATTACCATCATACAGAATCAGAATCAGAAATCTTTATTGGCCATTATAACCGTAAACGTTACACTTGGCAAGTCATTTTACAATTAGATTGGTATTAATTTCAAAGCATTATTGTATAATAGAAAATTGATGACTAGAAAATTATGATAACGAACTACTTAATCTAACATGTTAGAGGAAATTCATAGTATTACACATAGACATGACTATAACATATAGTAACAATTTAAAATTAATATAAATAATATATAAATTCATGTGAATTATACAAAATAAATATTAAGTCAATAATATTAAAATCATATTCTATAGACGATAAATTTAATATTAATAAAAAAAAAGAGATAAAAAGAAGAAATTGGCATTTCACAAATTCGATAATGTCAATGGTCAAATTGGGAATGGCGGTATAATTTATTATATAATGAATTTTATTATTATTAAATTTTGTTATATTGTTCATAAATCAAAAACAAAGATTCTGATAACGGCATATTCATTAACTCGTTAATATTGTATAGAGGATTATTAACAAAAAATATTCTTGTTGTTTGTTTAATTTTTTTGTAATTTAAGTTCATAATTTTATGAGCCAGTTTATTGTACATGGTGATTTTTAAAAACATACCTTGTTTCTTAGTTTTCACAAGTCTAGCTTTCTGTCTAAACAATTTGTAATTATTGTGGAGATTATATGTATGCATGTCCTTATTTTTTTTAAAACTAGGCCGGTCCACCTTTTACTTGGCGCTGGTTGTCTCACATTGCAGCATGTGAATGTAATCATCGTGTCTAGGCAAGTGGTAAATATTAAAATGATAAAGGTTTTTCATGTGAATTTAAATTATTATTTTTACTGCTACATAAGTACATGTCGGAAAGCTGCCTGTTGTTAACAGAAAAGTTGTTTTACGTGTAAAAAATATGTTCCTATTATTCTGGATAAAATACTTAAGCCCTGTCCAAAACGTCCAAATCACAAAAGGAAAACCCAATTTTGTCCTTATAGTGAATACTTATGTCGTGAAGTCAACAGGTCCAGACGTTTGTTGTCAAATGGAATATGTCCAATGTTTAATGGTACATTTTGTTATTTTATAAAAAATGCGTGGACAATAAAACGTCAATTTGATAACTAAGCAAGTTAAAGTTGCATTACAGAAATTTACCACAGTCGTTCTAATCAAATTTTAAACTCCCTATTGCTTAATATGTTATTAAATATGTAGTTTATACTGGATACTATCTACGAAACTCTTAGTATCAGTATTTACTTCGTACATAAACCTGGAATACTTTCCAAATTATGTACTCGCACATAATATTTATTCCTGACACTTAATATAACAACGTAGTAAAAGGGAATGTTGGTTTGTACAGGATTATTTCACAAATGTATTGAATGTATTTTGATTCCATTCCAATGATATTATTTCTTTTCGAGAGATAGCAGGTCACAACAGTCTAAGCGTAGAGAGATAATCTACCCTCCACGCCCAATACATATATATTGTAGTCCACAAATCTGTACTATGAACATTTGATAATGATTTTACAGATAATCGATAGCTGTTTTTCTCTGTGGTGACTTCGAAGCAAAGACTGTTTATGTGTTCTGTTTATTACTTAGTACATAAATTCTTTATCAAGCAAGTTTTGTGCAAATAATTGTGAGTTGCCATACACGGTAACAATCTTTCCTACATATATACTATTATCACTAAGTTATACATAATTATTTTAAAGCGAATTTTGCCTGGTGTTATTTTGTACTTCGTGGACGAAGTACTGTCAGTATGGCCGTGTTAGAATCATATTAAGGCGTAATGTTATTTGCCGGACGCCTTGCGTGTAGGTACCTATGTATGTAGTGACCGGGAATAAAACACTGAGTCTATTTCACGGAGCTGTATTCGGAATCACAACACAGTTTATATGGTAGGTACGCACAATGTCCGAAGCTATGGTACGCTCTTAATATTTAATACTGTATGCAAGAAGGAAAACAGTGGTGCGTGCGCGTGAGAGGATGGGGACGCGGAATTCGTGCGTCACGGGTCGCAGCGGATGGTGGACTATCGAAGGGAGCCATGAGGACTCCCTTCCGCGATTGAGATGACCTCTCCCCCGCTCTCCTGCGCATACAGGTGCACGCATGTGTGTGTGCAAGTGGTGGTGCTTGTCGCCACAATATATTTGTTAAGCTTAGATTATCTTAAGTAAATAAGTTATGAGAAGTTACTCATTATGTAATTGTAGAATATTCTAAATCTTGTTGATATTTGTCATTTTTAATAACCGCCACACTGAAATCCTATATAATCTGTAAAACCAACCATCCTGTCTTATTTCGGGTTGGCTGATACGTTGTGGCGGGAACGTTCGTGTCTCTGATTGGTTGTGGTAAATATAGCGGGAATTTTAATGTATATGTGACAGACACTTGGGCGCCAGTCATTGCTATAAAACCAATATCTCAACCTACTGAGCCCTCTTTTTATTCTTCACAAGTGACTGCCTCATCGAGACTTATTGAGTTAAGTGCTATACTATTATTTTATTTAATGTAACATAACTGATATTCACGTGTTGTGTGTGGGTCTATGTTTGTTGGCTTCCAAAAAATCCCTTTTTATTATATTATCGTTGTAGAATGTGACTATACAATATTACCTTTAAAGTGTTCTATGTGTTCCTATAGATGGGGTCTTTTGTCGTTTCCTTATGATTCCATTTTGCATAGAAAACGTAGTAAGTTAGATAGTTAAGTACGGAACTAGTAGTACTTATTCACTTTACATAAGCTACGACTAGGTTATGCCATCACCACCTGCCTAACATCTAATTAGTTAATGAGCCTATATTATAGCTGAAATAAATGCTCTTTATCTTGACAAATCTCACATACGCGTAAAATAATGTTTGTGTTCTTACAGATTTCCAAAAAAATTTTGGTATGTGATAAAAGCGTTCGGATTATTGATGAAGTGTAAATAAAAACTACAGTTTGTAATAAACTTTGAATGAAAATGCTAATAAATTGTATTTTTCCTTTCAGATGAAATTGAAAATAAGGTGGCCTTGTCCTTTCGTAAATAGAGATATATCACTACCGTTAGCCATATGGTTAATAACCTGCTCCTTCAAATCAAGTACTGTCTCCAAGGAAAAAAACTTATTTAAATGATCAAACGAACTTACCTGAAGTGAAGTTCGATCTTAATTATCTTAAGTTCGTCGAAGAGATTTATCTGACTATGTAGTGGTCCTGCTACGCCCCTACCAGTCGCACAAGTATTCAGAGTATAGAAAAAGATATACTTGTCTCTTTCTTTTACTGACTCAGTAGCTGCCGTCGGATCCAACCTCATTATTTTAGAGAGTAGCAAAAACTAACAACATTGAAATAATGGGTGATACATAGGGATGGGTGGGATTCTAAATCTCTTCGACGAACTTAAGATAATTAAGATCGAACTTCACTTCAGGTAAGTTCGTTTGATCATTTAATTAATCTTAAGTTCGTCTCCGAGATTTATCTGACTATGTAGATGTTCAGAGGTATTAATCAATGTTGTGGTTAAATAAGTAAGAATAAATATTTTCCTTACAAGATTTATTCATATCAATTACCTAATCAACAAAAATACAAAACAAAAATTCACATATATATTTAGTTCTCATATAACATAATTATGTTACAATATTATTTTTATATTTACAAAACCTTAAATTAAATAGTATAAAGTAATTTTTACGAAATTAACAAATTAGATGTCGTATTTACGATTGGCCGGTTATAAAAATTAGCAAACGTTGTCGATTGGTTTGACCAACCAGCGGCTCTTTGAATTATATCGATACTTATCCCAGATCGAGATGCAGCCGACGTTGAGGCGTGCCTCGTACTGTGGGCACCAAATATCGAAATGTCGATGCCACTTTCCTGTAAAGTCAGCTTCAACCAACGTCCTATGGTCTGAGATGAAGCAGCTTTATGAGGTTTCTTATAAGTCAATATTAAACGATCCTCGTTTTCTAGTCTTATAGATGAAGTTGCTGATATGTATGATTTAATAGTGGCAGCTGGGCAAACACAAGGCCTTATATCGTAATATGGAAGGTTTAAAACTGGTTGAGCTCGGCCGATGCCAGATGTCTTTATCAAATCCGATATAGTTATAATTATACGATCATTGTAAATTGTCATGTTAGACATTTTTATTAATGATAGTGTTTGTATTCTTTGGCCAGTTGCCAAGGCTAATAACATAACTAATTTCCTACTTAACAATTCTAAAGAAATTGAATCGTTAGAGACATTAGCCAAAAAATCTAAAACAACATTAGGATCCCATGTTATATTGTAACGGGGAAAGGCTGGTTTAAGTTTGAAAATACCTTTAAAAAACCGCTTTATTCTATTGTCATGACCGATGTTATCGATGGCGGATCTATGGCTGTTTAAGGTCCCATAAGACGACCCTGATTGAAAACACTCTGATAAAAAATCTAGTAAAGAGCTTGCACTAACCATATAATAACTACAATTAGTTTTAATACAGTACTGCCACCATTTCTTGAGACTTGAAGTGTATTGGGAAACAGTGTTTTGTAATATAGACGAGAGCATAATTTTTATGGCTGAGTCTGGTACTTGTCGCCTGATAAAGGCTTCCCGGATAACACACATGCTGCCAGGGAAAGGTTGCGATGTAGCGGGTGTGTTGAACTGAAATTAGATGAGAGTAGATATTTGTTAGGGGGAAATGTTAATATTTTAGATACTAATAATGACTTAAAAAGAGGGTACCATGGCTGAGAGGGCCACTGTGGTACAACTATGATCCCAGTAGCTTTGTCACTTTTGATTTTATTTAGAATCTTTAGTATCAAAGCAAACGGAGGAAATGCATAAAAATAAAATGACGACCAATCCATAGTGAATGCGTCAATATTCTCTGCATAAGGATCTCTTTTCCAGGATATATACCTAGAGCACTTTGCATTGACTCGCGATGCGAAAAGGTCAATATCCGGTTTGCCAAACGTTTGAAATATTTTTGAGAACGCATATGTTGCTAATGCCCATTCCGTGTCAACGTTTACTCTCCTGGATTCGTAATCAGCCTCTTTATTTGAAGAGGATTTAATGTAAGAAGCATAAATTAATATTTTTCTCTCCTCGCACCACTTCCAAATCATACTGGCAATGTTATTTAAATGGGGATATTGTATCCCGCCCATTTTATTAACATATGAAATTGCTGTGGTATTGTCTACACGTAAAAGAATATCGCAGTTTCTTCTATATTTAGCAAATGATTGGAGTCCAAAATAAACTGCCAACAATTCCAAGTAATTTATATGATTGCGCCGTTCATGATTTGTCCAAAAACCTCCTGTTCTCTCATCATTACAAAAAGCTCCCCACCCCGTGGTTGAAGCGTCGGTAAATATCTCTATTGAATATTTAAACTGTTTAATCTGATTGTTAGTGACAAGAATTTTATTTCTCCACCAAGATAAGTCATTTTTTACTATGTCTGGTATTGTCATAAAAGCTTCGTAGTTATCGTTACTTTTGTGTGTGTAGTATTTTGTTCTTTCAAGAGACTTTGTATACAACCACCCATATGCAACAGCAGGACAAGCTGCGGTGAGGGTACCGAGTATTCGCGCAAAGTCCCGTATACGCATGCGTTTGGACCTTATCATTTTCTCTAAGCCAAATAAGAAACTATTCTTTTTTCGTTCAGGTAGTTCCAATGTCATGAGTTTTGAGTTCAGAACAAAACCCAAGAAAGTGCAAACCGTCTTTGGTTGCAAACTGCTTTTTTTATAATTTATTACAAAACCTAACTTTGTCAAACAGTTAATTGTAGTATTTACGTTAACTAAACAATCATGCTTTGAATCACCTATTAAAAAAATATCGTCCAAATATCTCACTGATTTGAACCCCCGCAACCTTAACTGTGTAAAGATAGGTTGCAAAATTTTTGTAAATATGTACGGTGCAGAGCAGAGTCCAAATGGCAAAGCGGTAAATTCGTAGAGGGTATCAAAACAAAATCGCAAATACTTTCTGTGATTTTTGTGAATAGGCACTAAAAAATAAGCCTCCTGCAGGTCAATATTAGCCATAAAACAATCTTTTGTCATAAGCTTAGTCACCGTCCTAAAATCTTCCATTTTAAAGTGGTCGGCGTGTACATATTTATTTAATTTTTTGAGATTTAAAATAAATCGCATACTTCCGTCCATTTTCGTTACCAGAAATACATCCGATAAAAACTGCCCACTGACGGGTTTGCACCTTTTTATAGCTTTTATGTCAAGTAAATGTTGAATTTCTTGTTTTAAAGCAAGAGATTCAGCAGCGGTAAATGAGCGTCTTGGATAGTCTTGAGGATGTTGTTCTGGTACAGAAGTGAATGGAATAAGGTATCCTGACACAGTACTTAAAATAAATAGATCGTCTGTAAGAGAACGCCAGGCTTGCATAAAATATTGTAAACGTCCGGCATGTACCTCTGGGTAAGTGTCTACTTCTGTGGACGCTCGGTGGCTGCACGCTGCCTCTGCGCGGGCTGTCGCCGGGGCGGTGGGGGCGGCGGCGGCGCCGTCTGACGGCGAACGTACTGCGGCGGTGGCGGGAGATAAGGAGCGGCTCGCCGCCGGCTCTGGGGATTCGCTCGTTGCCCACCGGCTCGATGTTGTGGGTAGGTTTGTCCAACCCACTGTTGACGCGGCCGAGTCGATGGGCCTTTGTAGTTTAAACAGCTGCTTGTTGACAGTGCTACTGCTTGGATTAACTGGCTTGTCTTTTTAATGCCCCGTGAATTTTTAACCACTTCGCCTAAGCTGTCTCCGAACAAAAAGTTATCTCTTTTCCTATTTTTAAAAGGATCCGCCAATGATTTTTCTACTAGCGGAATAATTACCGATCGACGAGTATCAGTCTCTGCGTAGTGAGAATCGGCAACAAGTTTCCCTACATCGTTTAGTGTGCGGACGACTTCAGGAATATCAGGGTTTTTCTTTAAAAGGCATGTCATGGCTTTTCCTAAGCCAGATAGTGCTCTGCCAATTTGATCTTGTTTGTTGAACAAACGTTTATCTCGAACACGACATGTTTCTACGAGCATAGCCTCAATTTCAGGATTTAAAATGGGTGCCTTTGAAAACGGTAAATTTTTGGGAGTCAAATACTTTTTTATAAGCTCTTCTCTAACCTCTTTTTTCAAACCATACACCAAAATTTGTTGGAATCTAGATGCTATGTCCATATGAATATCCTCTGAATATTCACCAGTTTCCGGCTCGATGTCTCCAAGCGCTCGTAATACTTCTGTATCAAAGTCATCGGAAACCGTCGCTTCAATTACCGGTGCCTCCTCAGTCACCTGAACTTCATTGGTGATAGGCAGTCCCTCTTCCTCATTGGCAGGCATGGATACAGCGACATCATTATAGCTATCGGTGTAATCAAATATTTCGTGGTCCAGATGTTCTGGAAATAAAATTATAATGTTCAAAACGTTTATTCAATATATAAAATATGAATAGGAATAACTTTTTAAAATGTGGGTAGATAGTAATAATTATGTAAAACATGATTGGTTACTATGCACGTTTTCAATATTTTTAAGTTTTGAAATTATCCTGAAGAATACAACAGGACTCGTGAAATTATTTTCTCGAAGAATTCAACGAGATAAAAGAAATAAACTTATTAATAACCACCTGTAGGCGCAACATTATCTTCATCGCTGGAGTAAATAACGCGCTGGCTATTACGACGTCGTTTCTCTAGCAATTTCAGCTCATATTTTTTCAATTTTCTTGACCATCTTTCTTCTTTACTTTCTTCGTGGTTTCGTTTCGGCATTTTTCGCTAACTCACTTAATGCAGTTTATTAGTAACTTGTGCTGTCGGCGCGAGCGCACGGACAAGAATGAGGTTGGATCCGACGGCAGCTACTGAGTCAGTAAAAGAAAGAGACAAGTATATCTTTTTCTATACTCTGAATACTTGTGCGACTGGTAGGGGCGTAGCAGGACCACTACATAGTCAGATAAATCTCGGAGACGAACTTAAGATTAATCACTAATGTTATAAGTTGTGACAAAAATTACAGAAAAATATAATTATAGAAAACAATTAAAATTATAAATAAAAAATTACATATGCATTTGACTTCAACTTTGAATGAGTTTTATTTTTAACAGATCAAAAATAGGAGCAGGTTATCAATACAGTTGTATTCAAGGTTTAATGATTTTTTTTTATTTCTCATAAAGAACAGAGTTCACTTATAATGAGATACAGTTAATTATTTAACTTAAAAACTAATTAATCTAATTAGCCAAGTTTTTATAATAATATTTTATGTTAGTCCAGAGATCTTACGAGATGTTATCATAGATATATTTTTTTAGTTTCTTTTTAAATAAATTAATTTGACAGTCTTTGAGATCTTTAGGTAACTCGTTATAGAACTGTGCTCCTTCATACAGTATGTTCCGATTACCGTACATTTTGGTTCTTGGAGTTATTGTCTTTAGTTTGTTTGAATTTCTTAAGTTGTAAGTAAATGTTCTTTTTGTAAATTTTATTTCTGTACGTATTTTTTGTGATAATATTTTTTTTATTAATATACATGTATTGTAATGGTAAAGTTGCTTTATGTTAAATATTTTTGTTGTTTGATAAAGAAAGTTAGTATTAGTTAGGTAGTGGTATTTAAAAAGGGTTTTAATTAATTTGTTTTGTGATATCTGGAGTACATTTATGTGCGTTTGAGCAGCACAGCCCCATATTTCGACAAGATATTGTAAATGTGATTTAACTAATGAGTTATAAATAGTCATACGAACTGCGTTAGGTATGCATCCAGTTACCCTGCGCAAAGCTCCGGTCGCTGATGAAATTTTCGACTTGACTTCATCAATATGAGCTCGCCAATTTAGTTTGTCATCCAGCTTAAGACCTAAATATTGTTCCTGATGTGATCGATGAATTACTGTGTTATTTATGGTTAATGGTGGATGCTGCGGAATTTTTTTATTTTTAGCTGTAAATATCATGTAAGAAGTTTTTTTTGTGTTAACAGTTAGTAAGTTGCTTTGGCACCAAATGCTAAATTTGCATAAATCGGCCTGTGCTTTATTCACCAGTTCAAGTAAATTGCGACCAAAATAAAATAGGCACGTGTCGTCAGCATATAAGGTTCATTCATGTTATGGTATATGGTTTAAAACACCGTATTTTGTTTGAAGGGATATACTTTAAGATTCATCCCATTGAAATTTGATCGAATGAGTTAAGTAGTTTGGTTTTTAAATCATACTAACTGGAAAAATAAGTTGTCCAAGTTAATGAAATTGCATATTTTGCATTTCTGTGATTTCAGTGTTGTTTACGGTCATACAATAGTCTCAATGAACTATATAGGGCATAATTTCAAACGAATGTGTCCTAAGATTCAACCAGTAAAACTGTCGATAGTATTACTTGCCCGCGTCTTGACAACACTATGTCACTCACACATTTACATTTAATTTTTTGTAACACCGTCCATCCATCGTATCGTAGCTTTATAGCGTTTATGGCGAAAATAATGCCAAGACCCATCTGGAACAACTTTTTGGGAATGTGATCGTTTTTAGCGTTTTTGGCGAATTTCACTTCAAATGGTAAGCACCCTACGTCATGCATTAGCATCCTAGGTTCTTTGTTCATGTGCTAAAAGTCTGTGCTATAGATAAATCATGATAAATGATTACTAAAACATGCCAGGCATTGAGTTAGAATTCTTTAACTATAATCCTAGCAATTGATTGCATCATTGGTTTAAGGAGCTGGCAAAGGATAAAAATATTATTATATTCTGATTGCGCAATTAGTCATCATACGTGAGAAAAAAAAACAAAATTCTATGGGTTTGAACTGAGAAATTAATAAACTTATTCGACTGATGTCTGTTTTTTTTATCCGGCGGTAAGTATGCCTTAACAACTTCACTGTCCCCATACAACTCTTTTTGACATTGACGCACGTCCCGCCCAGAGCTTGAGCTTCACCGCATGATGGAAGGGCATTTTGCGAATGCCCGCCTGGCTAGCGACCACCCTCTAGTAGAAAAATCTGTCCAAGCACCTAACAGTGTGTTCCGGCAGCAGTCCTTGAGAGCCAGTAAAATTACAGGCACATGAGACCTAACAACTGTACGTCTCAGTGTGACGGGCGCAGTGCAATTCGTCGTTGACGAAATGCGTCTGTTATAGGCAGAGATTAGTCCACTTAACATCAGGTGGGGCTCGGGCATGTTCCGTCACAATAACATAAAAAAATAATTTAAAAAAAAACTGTTTATTTTTAATATTGAGATCAATAATACGATTAAATACCTAAAAAAATATATTTCATAATACATTTTTAATAAATTAATAGAATTTCCGTTCCGACGGGCGTACCTTTTTACGGCGTACCTGCAACCATTCATTATCAGGAGCAGCGGCGGTGGCAGAGTAGAAAGAGAGGAAGTAGGCCATCTCCGGCCCAATCCGCGATATAATTACCTACCACACTTGTCTGTCTCAGGGTTGTCACTTTTAGCAAAATTTTAATTCAGTGCCTCGAAATTGGCAACGGCTGGGATGATGTGTTTTTTACTTATGTTGTGGGGGTTCAGGGTAAGTGAGGTCGGTTTTACCTAAACCATGATGAAGCCTTTCACGATGATAGAAAGAGCGACAGAAGATACCTATGTGGTTGCGGGGCCAGAGACGGGCGACGCGGGGCGATGATGTGTACGAGTACCTACGGTAGTTTACGTGAGTTTACTGATAGTACTGAAGATTACTAAAGATGACACATCTCTGTATAGCTAATTTAGTGATTCAATAAAGTTCAACAATAGTTTTCCTAACAAATACAGAAATGTATTCAAGATTCAGAACAGTACTATTTATAAAAAAAGCGCCGTTTCGGACACGCCCATATGTAAGGTTTCGTAGTTCATGTGTAGTTATTGCGTTAGTTTTTTATTATTTGTAAGTTTTGTTTGTTTTCGCATACATTTTATATGAAAAAAACAAAATAACTTTGCTTCTGTAATTTGATGCTAAATACCTTTATATTTCGAAAACTATAACTTACATTTTTAAAAGTTGTACTATGGGAGTTATTGGTGGAACTAAAAATATGTCAAAAATGGGGCTTTGATAGCAATATCTCGAGACAGACACATTAAATTAACTTTGTTTCAATCTTACTACTTACTACTGACTGTATAGAGCCACTGCGAGAAGAACGGGCAAGAAACTAAGTATATATAAGAAATTCGTTATGGCTTATGTGTTATTATGATGTGTAAGCTATATTATTGTAAAATTTCATTAAAATCGATTCAGTAGTTTTTGCGTGAAAGAGTAACAAACATCCATACTTACATACATCCACACATCCTTACTTACAAACTTTCGCGTTTTTATTATAAGTAGGAGTAGGATAGGAAGTAGGATACTCATATGAGGGCATAAAATGCAAGTGCCAGGGTGGGGGCAGCGTGGGTGAAGTTATAAGGGTGGTGATAGGAACTTTAACAACATACTGTCGTATTGTAAATACATAGTTTTAAAGATTCTGTAAACATTCCATTAAAAGGATAACAACTGAAACCAAGTTTTTTATTTTCCTAAAATTTTGTTTGATAACGCTACCTCTATCATGAACTACGTCTGACGATCTTAGTGTTCGGCGATTCATTCGGTTCCTGTCTCTGTCTTGCTTGTACGTTAATGAGCCTCACTCTGTCCTTGTCATACGTTTGCCGTGACGTTACAGTAGGGAAGTTCCGGAACCAAGCACTCGTGTGCAGAGCCGGCCCGACGAGCCGAGCGAACCTAGGTTTATTATTGCTATGCTCGAGCGTCACTCGTCTTCCCCTTTTGAAACTGTCATTGAGTTTGATGAAAGACCAAAAATAAAAGTCTACTATAAAGCCAAATTTTAGAAGTATTGTATGATGAAGTGATTTTTTTTTGTATTATACCTGAAATTAAATAGTAAAGTTCACCAATAATTTGTAGAGCCAAAGGAACCCGACACAGCGGGTGTTAACTGGGAGATATCAGGAAAAAAGGGAATTACGAGGGAATAATACTTCAACGATGCTTCGACTTGTTCACGTATATTGCGACTGACACTACCTTTTAGCTGGCCTACCCACTTGACAGAATGAATATAATCTCTATACATTACATTAACATTAGTGATATAAAATATGTCTTGCCTGTTCCAAGAATTCAGATTTCTGATAATGGACGTCGTCAAAATACTTATACGTTTCCTATTGATAACTCTTTTCTCAATTTACGTTGTTAAGCTTAGATGTTGTTATATTAATATTTTATTATAGTGAGAAGGACTTAATAAGTTCTAATTTTTTTTTAAACTTCTTGTTGAAGCCTCGCAATTATTACTTAGGAAAACCTGGTATCGTCATATTTCGTAGGTAGTTACGTTTTAGATTATTTTTGATTAGAGATTATTGCTCAATAGAGGGTAGTTATGTGTCATATCGCCTCACTGGTTCCCCTGCCAGTCTCAACCGGACATTTCACCCGAAGTGCACGTAACTCCATCGCGTGTGTATACCTACTCTCAAACCCCAGATTAATAACTCCTGCATCATACCCGACGAAAACAATCTCTCGCCCAGTGAAGTGCTCACATATCTAACGGTGATTATTTCCAGGGATTGCACAGCGCTGTGCCATAACATGGACTGGAGCTGAGCTGAGCATGGTGAGTTGGCTTATGCAATTTTCTATCCTTCGCACTGGGCTATCAGAGTTCTTTTAGTATAATTTGTTAGAATTGCATTCCTGTGGCAAACCCTCAGGAAACCGCTCCCTGGATTGGCTGGGGAGCGTACACTACTTTTCTAACTTTGAACAAGTCCAAGACCTACACACTTAAATTGAACGCTTACAGTTAGAGTGTCGGGTGTTGAATTTGTTTGCTTTTTGCTCAATTTATTTTCTTTTATGTTAACTATTTCAGTCAGTTTTAAAATTTCTTTTTTTGCCATAGTTAGGTATATGGATCTATGAATGCTCATTTCATAGTTCATGCATCTAAATAAATAAGAAGAACTAAATATACAGCTGTGTTCTCATTTTTTAACTAAATATATAATTAAATATGAAATAACAAAAGTTGTAGTTTAATGTGTGCACCCTTGGTTTAAGCTGTAGAAGCCCTGGTTTGGTGCCATTGGGTGCATACAGTGAACCAAATCCCATATTTTATAATAAATAAATATTTCCAAAATTACTAACATTTAGACTAATAAAAAATACATGTACAAAAACGTATTAAAATTATCTATAATTTAAAGCATTAAGTTTATAATTTTCATTGAAAGATATGTATTACTCTTATAGTCATCAATTAGTTTGTTTGTGGAAACATAATCATAATATCGTGGTGTTAAATTTACAAATCATACGATTCCAATGTGAACATATGAAGTTATAATGTGTTCATTCTTTACACTCTCCTAGTTAAACGAGGCATGAAAGAGATTTAGTTTGTCTATGGTTGGTCTCGTATTATTGGCCGTGCAATATTCGGTCGTACATTATTGACACGGCCTGATAAAGCACACCCAATAATTGGAAGCCTGTACATGTATTATTGGCTGTACAATATCGGCCGTGCATTATCAGTACGGACCGATTTTGTACGGGCAATAATACGCGACCAATAAAAGCCGACCAAATATTTCGAATCCATGTACACGTAATATCAGGCCGTGCATTATCGTCCGTACAATATTGGTCGTACATTATTGTGGTCGTGTATTATTGGCTCCCCTATAATGAACGGACATTGGCAGAATTGTGGTAACATTAAACCGCAGAAGCCGGCAAAGATCTCTGGTGGAACGTCAAATCGGTTGGAAGCAAATTTTTGGTTTTTAATTTAAAATTTTATTCTAGCTTGATTTTTCGCTTGTAATTGGTAACCAGACTAGTTTTGTTGTTACAAATAGATTTTTAATTATTTATTAACATCTGTAGATAGTTATTTATTAGTTTCATTTAGGCCTTATCATTATGAATGAACCACCGGATCCCGGTGGTACAATAGATGTAGTTCAACCTCCTTCTCCGGCCGCATTTACATCCGTCCATACTATAGATGAACAGCCATTTGAAACAGTTACGAGAAAACGCAAAGCGCGTAAGATTTGTGATGATCATCCACGTTCAGGTTCTGAATCATCGAATGATACAGTTGTATTGAATGCCGATATAGTTCTTCATCCTGGTCAAAGTACTCCTCCTAACTGTTTCTCCTCTGTTAATGACGTTCTTTTTTCTGAGACTCATGTAAACCGAATTCAAGATTCTACTATCCTTCCCTCCTCCTCTCCACAAAAAGACAGTCCTCAATCTCACATTCCAATCGGCCGTCAGTCATATGACTCATCTGATCGTGGTCCCTACACAGTACATGTCCAAAGAATTGAAACTTCACCTTCTGCTGGCTCCACATTACACCCAGTGACATTTGGCAGATTTTTGTTTAGCCGTTCCCGTGAGTTTCAAGGTATTGTTGATGGTTCGATTAAAAGCGTCGGTCGCAATCGAATATCATTAGATTTTCATTCGGCCGTTTCTGCCAATGATTTTATAAAGTCTCCATCATTACCCAATAATAAATTAAAAGCATTTATTCCATCCTTTAATATTACTCGGTTAGGCGTTGTCCGAGGTATCCCCGTTGATATGTCACCTGATGAAATTATTAATGAAATTAAAGTTCCTAAAGAATGTGGCCCAATAATCAAAGCTCGACGCTTAAATTTCAAGGTCACTATTGACGGTGTTATACAATGGAAATCATCGCAAACTGTTGTCCTTACATTCGATGGTCAAGTATTCCCTCCTAGAGTATTTTTAGGTTACAATTCACTCACCGTGTCTTTATACTCATTGCCTACTATTCAATGTTTTAATTGCTGCAGATTCGGCCATACAAAAACTCAATGCCGTTCAAAACCAACCTGTTTCAAATGTGCTTCAAATCACCTTGCTGATTCTTGTGAGGTTGATTCAGATGATGTGAAATGTGTTTGGTGTGATGGTAAGCACTTCGCCACTAACAAAATTTGCCCCGAATTTCATAGACAAAATAATATAAAGTCTGCCATGTCTGAGAAAGCGATTTCATATGCCGAAGCTTCAAAACTGTTTCCCGTTTCCAAAACATCATATGCTGAAATTGCTTCGTCCTCATTTGTCCTATCTACTCCTCATCAAAACTCGTCCAAAAATTTAACATCTGAGCCTTCTAAAGTTCATTATAGGAAAAAAGCTTCAAAATCTGTTCACGTCCCTTCTCAATCTCGTATTGGTTACGATCGTGCTGCCCACTTAAATATTATAAGAGACGATTTTGATGTACCTACTCAAAATGGTTGTGCCCTGCGTAATCCTTTATCTAAAAATTCTGAAACGCTTTCTGTTCAAGATATTATTGGTGAACTCCTCAAGCTCCTAAACTTACTATCTTCTCTTATGTGTAATTTTCCTTCCTCCTCTCCTAACGCTTTACCGACCAACGCTGCTTTTAACTTGAATATTCTCATATCTCTTCTTCAAAATGGATCCCACAGACAGGATACTTCAGTGGAACTGTCGTAGTATTTATAATAAAAAGTCTGATTTAATTTTTTTGATCAACAAATATAAACCGTGCATCCTGTCTTTCTCAGAGACATGGCTTAGACCAGATTCCCTTTTTAGGTTATCTGGCTATGTTGATGTTCGAAGAGATCGACAGGATGGTTGTGGTGGTGTTGCTCTTTTTTTAAAAGATAATATATCCTTTTCCTCTATTTCAATTCCTTCTCAAGTTGGCTTTGAAGCTGTGACTGTCCGTACGAAATCTTTTGTAATAATTTCCTTATATATAAGCTCTCCTTCCATTTCTGTTATCCGTAAGCTTATCCTTGTTCTTAACTCCCTTCCTAGGCCTCTCCTAGTCCTTGGCGATCTTAATTGCCACCATTCTGTCTGGGGTTGTGGTATTTCAGATTCTTGTGGAGTTTTTCTATTAGATTCCCTTGATACCCTCAATCTGTGTATTCTTAATGATGGTTCTCCTACAAGAAGAACCCGTCCAAACGAATTTCCTAGTGCAGTTGATCTATCTCTCTGCTCTCCAAACCTTGCTTCTCTTTTGTCATGGCACGTTCTGCTTTCAACTCATGGCAGTGATCATTTTCCTATTATTCTAAATATTTCACTAAATTTTGCTCAACCAGTCTATCGCAATTCTCCTCTTCTTAAATATATTTTAAATGACAATGCTAACTGGGATAAATTTAATGAAATCGCAGAGATCGAAATTTCTAAACTACCTGTGATTAATAACAACAACATTAAAATTTGTTCGGAGGGCCTTGCTCAAGCTCTTTTAGATTGTGCTGATAAGACTTTCTATATTAAAAAAAATAATTCAGGTAAAATGCCTTCTCCTCCATGGTGGGATAAGGACTGCTCGGAGGCTATTAAATCTCGAAATGAAACTGAAACTACCTTTTGCCTCTCCATGACAAAAGAGAACTTCATGCAATTGAACAAAGTGATTGCTCAATCAAAACGTCTCTTCCACTCTAAAAAATTTCATGGTTGGAAATCTTTTTGTTGCTCTATAGGCCCGCATACTCCGCTCTCAATTATTTGGAATAAAATTCATAGATATAGAAGAGCTTGGTGCCCTCGTCACCGTCGTTGTTGTCCGAGTCAGTCTTGGGCTGACTCATTTATGGACAAATTAGCGCCTCAATATTGTCCTCTCCCTGATGAACTTCCTGCTCAGTTTACCTATAGTTCTAACGACGTTTTAGATCAGCCTTTTTCCATCGTAGAACTGAAAAACGTTTTGAAATCTGTTAAAGATTCTGCTCCAGGTATGGATGGCATTCCTTATTCATTTTTTTCTAAGGCTCATGATTGTGTTCTTAATTATTATCTATGCCTTGTAAATTCTATCTTTGATTCTGGCTATGTCCCTGATAGTTGGAAATCGCAATTTATTATTCCTATTCTCAAACCTAACAAAGATCCAGATGATCCTTATTCTTACCGTCCTATTGCTCTTTCATCTGTTTTAGCTAAACTAGCTGAACACCTAATTAAAAATCGACTCGGGTGGTTTGTTGAATATTATGGTTTACTTGCGAAAACTCAATATGGTTTTAGGAAGGGAAAAAGTACCATGGATAGTCTTAGTATATTCACTACAGATATAAGGCTTGGTTTCACTCGTGGTGAATCTATAGTCGGAGCTTTTCTTGATATATCTGCTGCTTACGACAATGTCCAACTTTCCATTCTAAAAAATAAATTAATTAAATTAAAAATTCCTGTTAAATTAAGAAATTTTACAATGAACCTTTTGACGGAGAGATTAATTTTTCTCCGTTGTGACAATCCTTCAATTTCATCGAGTAGAGTTATCTGGCGTGGTTTACCCCAAGGATCGGTGCTTAGCCCACTCTTATATAATATTTATACGTATGATTTAGAGTCTTCTGTTGGTCTTTGTCGTATTTTACAATATGCTGATGATATTCTCATTTATAATTCCAATCACAAAATCGATGTGGCGAGTGCTTGTCTCTCTCACTCGCTTCAGCAATTGAATGTTTGGCTTACCGAAAATGGTTTGGATCTATCTCCTTCTAAAAGTAATATAGTACTCTTTACTCGTAAAAGAAACCCTCCTCCTATCAATATCTTCATTAATAATTGTCAAATCTCAGTTAGAGAATCAATAAAATTTCTAGGTCTTGTTTTAGATAGTAAGTTAAATTTTCGTCAGCATTGTGACTACATTATCAAAAAATGTGAAAAAAACATCAACGTTCTAAGATGCTTATCTGGTGTTTGGTGGGGAGCCCATCCTTTTAACTTAAAACTTTTGTACAATGCAATTATTCGAAGCGTCTTAGACTATGGATGCTTTCTTTTAGAACCTGCTAACAAGCTAAGCCTTAGTAAACTTGATTTGATACAATCAAAAGCTCTTCGAATTATCACAGGGGCTATGAAGTCTTCTCCAGTCAATGCTCTCCAAGTTGAGTGTGTTGACCCTCCCCTTCACCTTCGGCGTCAATTCCTTGCTAACAGATTCTTTTTCCGATTTATCCAATTCTGTAATCACCCTTTGATTCCAAAGTTACAACTGCTTCATCAATATGTTAACTCTTCTCGTTTCTGGAGATGTAAACATTTTCCTTTGCTTATTAAAAGTTACGTTATTTTTCATTCTTTAAAAGACCCTGTTTATCGTTCTCAAAAACTTCCAATGTTCAATTATGAATTTAATGTTATTATATCTCAACCACATATAATTTTAGAATTTGACATTTGTAAAGGTGATCTATATGCAGATGAATACTTCCGCGAGCTACTTAAAAGAGATTGGCGTGATTGGCATACAATCTTCACAGACGCTTCAAAACTTTCTCCAGTTGGCTGTGTTGGTTATGGCCTTTATCATGCTCAATACGATATTGTTCAAAAAATTAAATGTCCACCTGAATCTTCTGTTTTTACTGGGGAATGTTTGGCTATCCTTGAGGCAATTAAATATATCCTTCTCTTCAAGCTGCGTCGATCAATTATATTTTCTGATTCTCGGAGTTCTCTCCAATCATTACTTTCGAACCCTTTTACTTCTAACTCTCACAATCCAATTTTATTTCAAATTAAAAGTTCTATTGCTGAATGTAATACTAAAGGTTTTGACGTTATTCTTGCCTGGATACCCAGTCATGTTGGGATTTCTGGCAATGAACGCGCTGATAAAGTTGCTAAAGATGCAGTTGTTTGTGGAGATATGGTTCCTTTCATTAATTACTGTCATGACTTATTATGTCTTCCAAAATCTTATTTATTAAAATCTTGGTCATTACATTGGAGAATCAGTAGTCGGTCATCTGGATCTGGCTTTGCCAAAATTCAACCTTTGATTCCGAGCAAACCGTGGTTTGCCCGGATGAAATTAGGCAAACGGTTCACATCAACATTAATCCGTATGAGGCTGGGTCATTGTTGTACTCCTACTCATTTAAAAAAGATTCACGTTAAAGATTCCTCTATCTGTGAATGTGGCTTGGATGAGGGGGATCTCAATCATATATTCTTTTCATGTCCACTATATAATCATGTAGCGTTTTATTTATGCCTTAAATCTTTAAAAGTTCCCTTTCCAACCTACATACCTGAACTTTTATCGTCTAATAATATTGATATTTATATAATTTTATCTGACTTCCTCTCTCTCAATAATATTCATTTATAATAAGTTCATAGTTCATATTAATCATTAAAATTTTATTCATATATTTTGCACTTTTTCTTTTTAAAAATATGTTTATGTTAAATATTTCATGTATCTATCTATCTGTGTAAACTATTCTGGTCATCCTTTTTATTTTATTATTATCAAAATTTCGTCATTTGTTATGTAATTTTTGACGTGAAACTGGCACAAATGTCATTTTGACAAAAGCCATAATAAAAAAAAAAAAAAAAAAAAAAAATTTGTGCTGGCAAAAACGTATCTTTGTTGAGATTGTATCATTTGTATCTGGATCAGTTCAAAGATTCGAATCAGTAGAGTGCTTCATTTGCATCATTTGCATCAGTGACTCTTAACTCGATTTACTAAGGCAAATAAATTAAATAACCTTCATGAATCGTTTTTGTTGACCTTGTTTGAGGAATTCTGTAAAGTATATTATATTGTGTTAGTGTTTTGTTTTATTAATTTCATTTGCCTGAAACATCCGTAGATATGGATTTTTAACGAAAACAACTTTTAAAATATTTAGAGTTTTGAAGCGCTCGTAGCGAAGTTTATACTTAGCTGTTTTAACCGATCAGCAAAGTAAAGCAACGTCGCACGCGGTCACGAGTTGGATGGGTGACCGCTAGTGACATTACTACTGAGCGTTTCCGTGCTTCGGAGGGCACGTTAAGCCGTCGGTCCCGGTTGTTGTCTAAGGATGGCAGTCGTTATAGCATGGTGGTAGGGTATTATGCAAATGCTACCACCCTCAAGTAGAAAATCTGACGCCAAGCCCCTAACGGTGTGTTCCGGCAGCTATCCTTGAGAGCCATTACTTCTAGGTTAGCCTGAACAACATCTTCGACCACATCATCGCTTACCATCAGGTCAGATAGTGGTCAAAAGCTAACCTATCAGACATAAAAAAAAAGTTCAACTCCGTGCATCACTATTTTCATTAAGTAAAAGTCTATTCACTAAATAGTCTTTACTTATTGTAAAACTTAATTGTTTTCTTATATAGCAGAAAATCGCAGACCCAACGTAAATTGTTTTTTTTTTCGCAAACAAAAGTCAACTAAACAAACCATAACAACATCAACAATAACAAGGTCATCATTCCTTACGATTGCGTAGGTGAGCTAGTGTTTCCATCTTTCTCAGTCACCAACTAGTAGCGAATAAGTGAGAGGGACGGCGGTCGGCGATCTCCGACGCGACCGCGATTGAGCGACCCGACGCGCTTCGAACAGTCTATCTCACTCAATCGTATCAGTGAGCGCCGCGTGCCGATTGAAACCGAGATGCAATTGAGCGAATGATTCATTTGAAGCGGTGTTAAAGATTCGAATCAGTGCATCAGTTTAAAGAAACGACTCACTGAGTCGTTTCCGTGAAGAGCGACACACCTCTAAGAAATAATAATAACTATAAGGTTCTTGTTGAAGTTTTGAAGACTGAAAATGTCCACAAAAGTTGCAGTGGTTACTGGAGCCAATAAAGGCATTGGCTTCGCTATAGTTCGTGGACTTTGCAAGCGATTCGATGGAGATGTTTATCTCACGTCCCGAGACGTGGAGCGTGGGAACAAAGCCGTTGAAGTATTACAAAAGGAAGGCCTGAAACCGAAGTACCATCAGCTTGATATCACTAACAAGCAAAGTTTGGAATCTTTTCGTAATTATATCCAGGAGAATCATGGCGGAATAGACGTATTAATCAATAACGCTGCTATTGCATTCAAGCATGATGCTACTGAACCGATATCGGTGCAAGCAGAGCAGACAGTTTTCGTTAATTATTTCTCCCTGGTTTTAACTTGTGATATTCTCTTCCCGCTATTGAAAACTGGTGCCAGAGTTGTTAATGTTTCAAGCTCTGAAGGACACTTAGACAAGATACCTAATGAAAAATTGCGGCAAAAGTTTTTAGATCCCAATCTCACAGTTTCTGAATTGTCAGCTCTTATGCAGAAATATGTTGAAGCGGCTAAGGAAGGAACACATGAGGAGGAGTGGGGACATTCCTCTTACAGAGTGTCCAAAGTAGGAGTTACTGGGCTCACTATGATACAACAGAGAATGCTCAGGGATAGAGGTATACATGTGTGTGAATGTAATTATGTAAATAAATTAAGGAAAGACTTTAGAATCGGTATACATACATATGTACAATAGGAAGGGGAGAGGGGGGCTTTAACATACCCCCAGAGGGGTGGGGGGTAACAGAAACAGTTTTATATTTAAATAATAATAATTATATAAAAAGTATGTATACCTACATACATTGGAAGGACTTTAGTTATGTACATAGTACATACTATGGGGAGGGGGGGGAAGAGGGTGAAATAGGGAGTCTTCTCGCTACCTCATCTCAGCATACTCGCTACGCCTTCACTTTATGCGCTGTTCCTTGTAGCGCGAGTAGACTAGCCCTGCTCCCCTCCATGCCTTTGACTTATAAAAACACTCTTGGGGTAGGGCAGACAAGACTGCTTGGAAGGTGAGTGTTCTAATTCGGTTCTGTCATACAATTTGACCTTATCTAAGCCTCCTTAATAACTGCAGTCAGGAACAGTCAGATGAGTATTTTGAATCTATTAGGCTATGCTATGTACTTAGTAGAAGTGCAAAATACACAAATGATCAAGGTTAAAATTAAAACTTCATTAATATATTTCTCAAAAATTTATACTTATCCGTTAGATAAAATTTTGTGTTATTATTCAGGGTAACTATATCTATCTGTAAAAAAAGAATGAAGGTACATTGTGGTGTATATGATTTTAAAGACGAGCCTAAATTAATATGAGATATAGTTGAAAATATTGATCAAATTTTAAAAGGAACATTTGACTTCTTCAAAAATAGAGTAATGAAAATAAGGTGTAATTGAAATGTAATATGTATATCTAGTAACACTATCACTGGCTCGTCTTTAAAACCGGTATACACCACAATGTACCATAATTAATTTTTTACAGATATAGTTATCTTGAATAATCACACAAAATGGTATCGTACCAAAATCAAATTTTTTTTAAATAAATTATTAAAGTTTTAATTTTAACCCCGATTATTTGTGTATTTTGTACCCCTATTAAGTACATCCCATAGCCTAATGGATTCAAAATACTTGGTTGACTGTTCCTGACCGGGAATTATTCAGGTGGCTTAGATTAGGTTGAATGGTGGTGACAGAACCGAATCAGAGCACCCTACTCCAAGCAGTCTTGTCTGCCCTACCCCTAGAGTATGTATAAGCCGGAGGCGCGGAAGGCGAACAGTGCTAGTCTACTGGCGCCAAGGAACAGAGGACGAAGCCGTAGAGGATGCTGGAAAGCCAATGGTGTCTAAAAGCTGAAGCTGCAAAGGCTTAGCGAGTATGATGTAACTAGAAGACAAAAGCGCTGCGTACCCTGCACAGTGCCGGAGCGGTCATAGAATGACTTCACTTTTAATAAGACAGTTGCGACTTAAGCCTAATCTCTTTTTGTTGATGTTTTCATGCTTGTGATTTGTGACTACTTATTTTCATGAAGAAGCTCATTTTGAGAAAATTCATTAGTATTAAAAAACTGTAGATTTCTATTACCCCCTCCTCCCTCTCTCCCCCTCCCCATAGTACATATACCATATCTAAAGTCCTTCCAATGTATGTAGGTATACATATATTTTATAATTATTATTATTAAAAAAATTGTTTCCATTACCCCCACCTCTCTGGGGGGATGTTACAAACCCCCCTCCTACCCTTTCTATAGTACATAATATGTATTTATACCGATTCTGAAGTCCTTTCATCAGTTTTAGTAGAGAATTTAACTTTCAATTAAAGTTATTAAAATGAGACAATCATCTTAATGTAGGTACAGTCTTCTGCTGCACTAATGTAAAGACGAATTTTTGAAGCGCTCGTAGCGAAGTTTACTTAGCTGTTCTTAACCGATCAGCAAAGTTAAGCAACGTCACCCGCGGTCATGAGTTGGATGGGTGACCGCTAGTGACATTACTACTGAGCGTTTCCGTGCTTCGGAGGGCACGTTAAGCCGTCGGTCCCGGTTGTCGTCTTAGGATGGCAGTCGTTATAGAATGGTGGTAGGGCATTTTGCGAATGCCCGCCTGGCTAGCTACCACCCTCAAGTAGAAAATCTGTCGCCAAGCACCTAACGGTGTGTTCCGGCAGCTGTCCTTGAGAGCCAGTACTTCTAGGTTAGCCTGAACAATATCTTCGACCACATCATCACTTACCATCAGGTGAGATAGTGGTTAAAGGCTAACCTATCAAGCAAAAAAAAAAAAAAAAAAACCATTCTATTTTTCTAACTACATAGGATTTATATACTATTTACCTTTTATATACTATTTACCCTAGTATAAATACCAATATTTATTATTTTCCTAAAGTCACTTGGTCACAAATTGAAATGTACTCTTCAAAGCCCTCATAGTGTAGCTTGCTTAATTGATTTTAACTAATCAACTATGTTAAGCAACAACCACTGCGGTCATGACTTGGATAGATTTCCATACCATAAGTGGCATTACTACTCTTTTTCAGAGGGCATAAGATAAATCACCTGTACTGGTTGTTGTTTAAAAATGCCAGATGTGGTATATATATATGCCTGGTGGTAAGTCATTTTGTGAATGCCCGCCTGACTACCTATTACCCTCAAGTAGAAAATCTATCATGAAGCACCTAATTCTATATTAGGTTAGCTTGAACATCTTCATCCACATCATAACTTACCGTCAGACGAGATAGTGGTGAAAGGTAAACCAAATAGCAATATAAAAGAAACTAGACCCTTAGAAATACAACCAGATGACTTATTATGTTGGACTAACTTATCAGAATTGTTCTGAATTTTCTAGGTATAATTGTGAATGCGGTACACCCAGGATATGTTGACACGGACATGACATCTCATAAGGGCCCTCTTACCATTGAACAAGGGGCAGTTTCATCCCTCTATGCAGCATTGGACTTAAATGAATCCCTCCCCGGACAGTACATATGGCATAATAAGGATAAGGTTCAATGGAATGGGCCAATACCTGCACCATATTAAACTATGAAGACCTGTGCGTTTCATACAAATGTGTAATATATATGGCTACTATATCTTGGCTGCCTGAATGTTGAGCATTAAGGGAAGCAATTTACCTTACTACCATCTGTTTGCTCATGTATATAAATTGCATGAAATATTGTATATTATAGGTAAAGTATTTGTTACTAATATATATAAAAATAATTGCTTCTTATTCTATTTTGGGGGCGATATGTCCTGCACTGACGTCCCATTAACATTATTTGGGTAACCCAAAATAATTGCTTTTTTAATAAACATATTAAAATAAAGAACAAAATACAAACCATTTTATAAAATGTTAGGTTGCAGCTGCGTGTACTTACCCTGGTGATGAGCATCAAAACCCAACCCTGGGGGCAAACTCGCGTTACAAGACAGCAAGTTGTACCCGAGGTTTCTATACTCCCTGCTCTCTTAGAGAGCATGTTAGTGATTAAAGTGTTCACTCTATCATCAACAACCCTGTTTCTTAGTCTGTGATTGATTCTGGAAATTAATGGTTTTACTGGCTCTCAAAGACTGCTGCCAGAACACACTAATAGGTCATGAATAGATTCAGGCGTTACTTTGCGGAAATCCATATTTAATAATAACAAATATATCTAAAATATTTTAAGAAAAACATGTTAAGACTCTACGAGCGCTCATCGAGATTGTATTTTCGATCGTGCGCTCGTAGAGTCAAGACCTCCTGAGGATGCTTCGTGTAGAATCGAAACGCGTCGAAAATTCTTCCCGTTTGGCTGCGTGGCGTTTGTGAAGTCACGTCGGCTCAACAGGAACATTAGACGGAATTGTCACTAGATATATATTTAAGTGTTTTATTAAAATATTAATTTGATGTTTTCTTAAAATATTTTAAAAATATTTGTTATTACACTAATAGGTGCTTGGCGACAGTTTTTTTACGTGAGAGTGGTAGCTAGCCAGGTAAGCATTTGGTGCTTCCACCATGCGGTGAAGCTTCAAGCCATTGGTTGGGATCGAACCATAGACGCAGGTCTATTGTATGGGCTATGTCCATAGCTATTAAGTACAGCTCGGTCATAATTGCTTCCAAAGCTGTTTTATTTAATGTTTTAATTTTCTATCATCATCGCATCAACTGGAACGTCCGGACAACGAACAAGGTCATTGCCATAATCCCCGCGCTTGGCAGGCGACTTGGGGATCGCAATAGAAGTTGTCAGTTTTTCAGAAGGCGCTGCTTCCCATCTTCTGGTATATTTCCATAAGACGCTACTTACGATAGCTGCGGAAAGAATTGAGGGGTGACATTCTAAGTCGGCACCCCATGGGGAGAATTTTAACTATAATAAGTACGGGGTGATTTTTTTATATTTATCAAAATGCTAGTATCAATGTGGCAGCTCTAGGATATTGAAATCACGACTTTCGCCTAGTGTATGGAAAATTATAAAATATTTTAGGTTACAAAATTACAAATATACGATAGGAAAAATTTAAGTCATGTGCGGGATCCGCGTCCATCCGCCCCTTTAGCCGGGGCATGCTCTAACCAATTGAGCTAACATAACATGACGTCATAACTCCAATTTTTCCTATAGTTCATTAACCATCGTATTGGGATGGAATCCCGCACATGACTCAAATTAGACAAAAAAAAAAAAAACCTATCGTATATTTGTAATTTTGTAATGTAATCCGCTTAGCAGGCGTTATTGCAATCATAACAATATAAAAAATATTTTAGGTTATTTATTACCTACTTATTCCTAGACAAAAGTTTCATCGATATCTGTAAACAGCTGGTCTATGATTATACTTATCCAGTATTTATGATTTTTCACACTGGCCCGAGGCCCACCTGATGTTAAGTGGACTAACCTCTGCCTTTAACAGATGCATTTCGTCAACGACGAATTGCACTGTGCCCGTCACACTGAGACGTACAGTTGTTAGGTCTCATGTGCCTGTAATTTATCTGGCTCTCAAGGACTACTACCGGAACACACTGTTTTTTATTATTACGAATTGCACTACGATGATGTTGATGATGATATTCAGACTAACCTAGAAGTACTGGCTCTCAAAGACAGCTGCCGGAACACACTGTTAGGTGCTTGGCGACAGATTTTATACTTGAGGGCGCCCGTCTGGCGGGCATTCGCAAAATGCCCTTCCACCACGGGGAGAACCTCAAGCCTGCGGCGGGATTGAAACATGGACCTGCTGCACGGTAGTCCATAGCCAATGCCACTGAGCCATCACTGCTTCATATATTACTCATATGACTACATCTGATTAATCTGTGGCATGAGGCGAGGCAACGACGTCGCGCGAGGTTGATACAGTGCTGATTCTGAGGCGATACGTGTGCGTTGACCTTTATTCGGCTAATGTAATTGCATTCTGTGGTCCACTCGAAAGAAGGCACAGACAACAGTAGACATATCAACAAGAAGTAAAAAAAAATACACGATTTTTATATTTTATTATCCACATAATAAAAAAAGTACATAATTAATAATAATACATATATACTAATATTTATATTCTAGAGTATCTAGCCTAAATAAACAGATAACAAGTAAGTAGGTATTAGATAAGTAGGTACTTAATAATAATATCTTAAAAACAAATTCGTTTAAAAATACATATCTACTAAAAATACTTCCTGGTGCATATCTACCAGATTATTGTATGAGAATAACATCTGATTACTAGTCAAAGAACGATTAGATATATGTGGAATTAAATTTCATACTGATGAAACATAGTGATAATCGAATTACGAATTATGTTTTTTTAGGGTTCCGTACCCAAAGGGTAAAAACGGGACCCTATTACTGAGACTTCGCTGTCCGTCCGTTGGTCCGTCAGTCACCAGGCTGTATCTCAAGAACGGTGATAGCTAGACAGTTGAAATTTTCACAGATGATGTATTTCTATTGCCGCTATAACAACAAATACTAAAAATAAAATAAATATTTAAGGGGGGCTCCCATACAACAAACTTGATTTTTTTACCGTTTCTTGCTCGATACTAATAACGGTGACAGGTAGACGCTTTAACTATTTACAGAATATTTAGTTACGGAACCCTTCGTGCGCGAGTCCAACTCGCACATGGCCGGTTTTTTATGTTATTGTGACCAAACAAGCCCGATGCCTACCTGATGTTAAGTGGACTAACCTCTGCCTATAACAGATGCATTTCGTGAACGACGAATTGCACTGTGCCCGTCACACTGAGACGAACAGTTGTTAGGTCACATGTGCCTGTAATTTTACTGGTTCTCAAGTACTGCTGCTGTTAGGCGCTTGGCGACAGGTTTTCTACTTGCGGGTGGTCGCTAGCCAGGCGGACATTCGCAAAATGCCCTTCCAGCATGCGGTGAAGCTCAAGCCCGCGGCGGGATTCGAACCTTGGACCTGCTGCACGGCATAATGCCACTGCTTCAAAATGTGCTATGCACGTGGCGGCTAGCGACTAACTTATGAAGCGCTCGTAGCGAAGTTTACTTAGCTGTTCTCAACCGATCAGCAAAGTTAAGCAACGTCGCGCGCGGTCATGAGCTGGATGGGTGACAGCTAGTGACATTACTACTGAGCGTTTCCGTGCTTCGGAGGGCACGTTAAGCCGTCGGTCCCGGTTGTTGTCTTAGGATGGCAGTCGTTATAGCATGGTGGTAGGGCATTTTGCGAATGCCCGCCTGGCTAGCTACCACCCTCAAGTAGAAAATCTGTCGCCAAGCACCTAACGGTGTGTTCCGGCAGCTGTCCTTGAGAGCCAGTAGTTCTAGGTTAGCCTGAACAACATCTTCGACCACATCATCACCTACCATCAGGTGAGATAGTGGTCAAAGGCTAACCTATCAGGCATAAAAAAAAACTATGTTTTCTCCGAATCCCGCGAAAATTAGAGAAAGTAATACATTTCCCAGTAGATACGATTGAGCCGATTTCAAAATTTTCAACAGAGAAGTTAATGGTCACATTTTGGCGAAATTTATATGCGAAAATTCGCTATCGTTGAGGAGTTCCAATAGAAAATTCTAAACAGCTGCGTTTCAGATATCCTTTAGGGGAACACTATTACACTTAAAAAACACTATTAATCAAGTAGTTAAGAAAAAAGAATCATGAGTAATAGGTATGTCATGTCGGCTTAGCGGTTAAAGCATACCCAGGCTATAGGAGTAGATGAAGCGGGTTCGAATCTCGCACATGACTACAATTTTTCCTCCTCTCGTAATTTTGTAAAGTAATCGGCGGAGAATGCGTCATTGCATTTTTTTTAAATTCCTGATAGGTTCGCCTTTGACCACTGAGATAGTGGTATTTTGTCAAATTTTGTTCATAAAGGCGGAGTTTATCCTTCTGGTTGGGTTATAAAACAATATTGATCGAGGAAAGATTTCATTTAGATGGTATACCTATTAGTTTCCCTGTTCTCGGGGAGTAAATAGGATATAACTTCAAGTAACTGCCGCCACTCTCCATTTCCTTCTGTCGTCTCGCGAGTGTTGAACAGGTCAAGGAGCTGTCTGTCGTCTGGGGATATATAAGGAATGATATCTTCAACAGGTGGATGGACAAGCCTGTTCACTAACTCTATCAACTGTCCCAGCACCTCACTTTCATATGCTGATAATGAAAGCTGTTCAATGTCCAGCATTTCTTTAAAATACACGTCTGGATCGACATCTTCAGTTTCATCTACATCTTCTTTTTTGGCAATGTCTATATCTGGGTTACCTACAGACAATGGTTTCACATCTTCTTGTTTGACGATACCTATATCTGGAAAATTACCTGCAGACAATGGTTCTTCCATAACTTCTTTTTTAACGATACCTATGTCGGGAAGATAACTTGTAGACAATGTTTCTTCCACAACCTCTCTTTTGATCATATCTATGTCAAGTAGGTTATCTTCAGACAATGGTTCCTCCTTAACTTCTTTTTTGACGATATCTATGTTCGGTAGGTTATCTGTAGACAATGGGTCTTTCCCCTGAACCTGGAATAGTTTTAAGATTATCAGTATGTATACAGCATAAATTATAGGACGTCTTATTTTGAAGCGCTCGTAAGGTAGTTTGCTTAGGCGTTATTGACCGATCAGCTAAATTAAGCATTGTCCGTCGCAGTCATGACTTGGATGGGTGATCGCTGATGACATTGCTTGGTGAAAGACCCCGGCTGTTGTCTCAGGATGGTGTCGTTATAGCATGGTGGTTTGGCAACTTGCGAATACCACCACCCAAGTAGAAAATCTGTCGCCTAGCACATAACAGTGTGTTCTGGCAGTCGACCTTGAGAGCCAGTCATTTTATGTTTGCCTTAACAACATCTTCGACCATATCATCACTTACCAGGTGAAATAGTGGTCAAAAGCAAGCACATCATATAAATAAAGCAGCCATATCGTCCGTTAAACGAAGGCCTTTTCCATTACGGGGATTTGCCATAATCCCCACGCTGGGCAGGCATCTTGAGGACCGCAGTGTAAGTTAGCAGTTCTTCAGAAGGGGTTAGTGCCTACCTTCTGGTATTTTTTCTTCCGCGGCCTCTTACACTTATAGGAAGATACGGAGGGTTGAATTCTAGCCCGGCACCCCATGTGATTGCCCGTGGGCTAGAATGTCACCCCACCATCTCTGCCCGTGGGTGTCGTAAGAGGCGACTAAAGGTAACACACCATAACTTGGTGGGCAGCAGCGCTTTCTGAGGAACTGATATCTCACACTGCGATCCCCAAGACGCCTGCCAAGCGTGGGGATTATGGCAAACCCTCCATAATGGGAGAGGCTGTGTCCAGCAGTGGATGATCAGGCCGATACCCATTTAATGTGCTGCTTATGACATTTTTTTTTTGTGCATTTAACGTTTTAGTTGTTTTACTACATAGAAATAAAAATTTTGCGAACTAAATAATCTTAGGTTAACCTTATTTTTTTTTACCGTCTTCCAAAAGAGAATGATGTTCTCGATTCACTTGTATGTTTTTTTTGTTGTAGGTATGTTTATTACGCGATTACTTCGTCAATTATGAACTGATTTTGATCATTATTTTCTTGTTCGCTAGAGTAAACCTCCATGTTGGTTGCTATTTACATTTCATACAAATCTGTCGTTTTTTTTTTTACTTTTTTATGTTATAGGTCGGCAAACGAGCAGGCGGCTGACTGGTAAGTGATCACCATCGCCCAGTAGTTTTTAAGTTTTAGTCAATTAAATGAAAAAAAATATTTGTATACCTGGATGATTGGTTATTTCAACTCTTGTCTATGGTGAACAGTATTTTAGGCATGTGAACGATCTTGTAAGCAGTACGAGTATGCATTACTAAAAGAACGAAAAAAAACATAACTTGTGAAAGTCGAATTATTAAAAAGTTAGGTCAGTTCGCTGAATCTCCGACTTCAACTAGTTATTTCATAATTCCCAATACGAAACATATAAAAAAAAAAGACGGGTTGCACTCCGGGAGTGCCGGCAGAAGTGAAAACTTGATTATTAATTAACGTTGAGCATGTTTGATATTTTGGAATGGTTAGGGAATAATTTTGCACCAATTGCTTTATCAGTATAAAAGTACTATCATTTATGTGGTAGAATACAATATTCATTTATTGCGCTATCGTACACAAACATGACAATTTATATTACATTAAAAATTTAACACTTTAAAACTATTACAATTATTTTACATTAAAAAGTTTATCTCTCCGAAAAATCAACTTTCATCCATAATTTCAACGACTTTTTCACCATCATCATTACCAGAACTATCATCGCCAATCTCTAAAACTGATACGATAGGTTTATGGTAGCTGAAGTAAGAAACGAACAGTTTTGATTCGAACCTATTTAAATGTCTAATAAAGACCGCATCAATAGTAGTTTTGTATTTCGTTGTGCTACGATTGCGATCATTCGACATAGTTAAACCAAATTCATTATTTAAAAATTCAATTAATAGTTGATTTTTATCGTCTGCGAAGTTTATGTTGAAATCTCCACTCAAAATCATTGGCAATTCATCAAAGCTTTTTCCAATTTTTTTTTAAGCAATGCAGATGCATCATGAGAATAAATGAATAAATTTTCATACAAGAAGTCTCGTATAGCACGCAATGACTTATCTGGAGAGATGTAAACGGCAACCATAATTATGAATTTTTGCCAATTAAAGCCAACAAAAAAAAAAAATTGCCAATGAACTGATTATCACCAGAGTGGCAACGACTTATACAAATATCACCGATATCAGAAACAGTGGCATTAAACATGCTGTTGTATTTCACATGCACATCCATATAATTTGTGCAATAATGAACTGTGTTCATATTTTGATAAATAGCTACTCCTCCCGCGGGACGATTATTTCTTCTGAAACTCGCAACAAAGTTGAAATTCGGAATGTCAATTATTTCATTGTTACCCATATGAGTTTCTGATAAAATTAACACATTCATCTTTTTAACAAGAGCGTCAATTGCTAGATCATCTACATGCGCACGTAAACTCTGACAATTGAATGAAAAAATAGACAATCTATTATTCTTAGAAATAAAATCTACAAGTGTTTTGGTGATGGTTTGCAAAGGATTTTCACGTAAACGTTTCAATTCAATTGATAAATCTTCTCGATGAGTTGTTGATCTCTTTTGATTTTTTGTTGCGTTTGAATCTTCCACCTGTGCGTTTCCTACTCTGCCATGATGAAATTTCCAGCTCGCCCTTGTGTCGTCTTCAGTGACTAATAACAAACCTTCTATACTAGTTACTCTTGATAGCGCAACGTACACCAATTCTCTTGAATGAGAACGATTGTATTCATAAACGATAGCATCAAACGTACCTCCTTGGGATTTATGAATTGTCATCGCCAAAGCCGAAATCAGTGGAAAATGTTTTCTTTTTGCCACTATAGTTTTATTTCTGTTGAGTGGTATTGACGATGATTGTAAAGAAATTGGAACAGCGTCTTTGTCGATTTTCAAGCGTGCAATGTCGCGTCTAAATTTTGTTGCACGTTTTTGACCAATGGATTTTGAGAATTTGAACCAAAGTCTTGTGATTTCATCATTTTTATCAGATTCTATGAGTAGTAATTTTCCTACAGTGCCATTAGATAAACCATCAGCGACATCTATGTTTATGGTTATCATATAGGGTCGGTTAGGAACTAGAACTAGTTCATAAGGTAATCCACCAGTCTCGTCAGGTTTCATTTTATGTAACTTTTGCCTTATAAAATTTTCTTGTTCTGCATTATGACAACCAACGAAAACATCCGATGCCAATGAAACAATTTTATTTTCAAAACTGTTCAAAATTGTACTGTTGTATTCATTAACCTTATTATTCGTGAACTAATTATTAATTTTATTTTAAACTATATCAAAACACCTTTTACATTAAAATAAAAATATTTCAAAACTCCAATAGAAGTATGAAATCCCATATAAACTCTCAATACAATAAAGAACCATACTGTAGCCACAAAAGCAAATTCACCCTACTGCCATAAAAAGGTGGTACGGGCAGAATGGGACCAAGATTCTGAGTCACTTTTGTTTAGGAACCCCACTCGTAGGTGCTTCGGTTACCGCGGGCAGTTGCCATGGAGACCAGTCGGTGACGTGGAAAATACTCTTGAGTCGGAGCTCGGCCTTCGGCCTCGCAAATTACTAACATGGCGAGGCCTGCGGCCTCGCCAAGCGCTCGCCCTTCGGGCTCACGCACCATGCGCTCGGCCTTCGGCCTCGCGAGCCGAAAATTCGGGCTTTGGCCTCACCAGGAGCTCGCCCTTTGGGCTTGCTAAACACTATCATAGGGCAATAATTCCAAATTCAGTCCAAAATCCCACAAAAACTCCTAATACGGTCGAAAAATAAGCACTTTGTATGGCGGCCATCTTGAAATCCGCCATTTTGGATTTTTGACAGATGTCATTCGACTGCTCTCCCGATTCCCTATGACATTTGGTCAAGCACTCCCTACCTATCTCTTACCGTTTTCGAGATACGTGATTTAACTGCACTTGGCAGAGGTCATCGAAAAAAAATTTTATATTTGAAATAAGGACGTCCAGAACAACCTAGATATAAAATTTAAGCCAAATCGGAGTACTTTTTCTTACTTGGCAGACGTCATCGAAAAAAAAATTAGATTTGTGATCTAATTTTAGTATAAGGACACCCAGAACCACCTAAATATCGAGTTTCAGCCAAATCAGAGTATTTTTTTTTACTTGGCAGACGTCATCGAAACAAAAAATTTTGATTTAGAATAAGGACGTCCAGAACCACATAAATATCGAGTTGCAGCCAAATCGGAGTAACTTTTTTTACTTGGCAGACGTCATCGAAATAAAAATTTCGTATTTGGAATAAGGATGACGAGAACAACATATATATCGATTTTCAGCCAAATCGGTGCAAGTCTGAGCTCGGCCTTCGGCCTCGCAAGTTACTAAGACGGCTCGACCTGCGGCCTCGCCTAGCGCTCGCCCTGCGGGCTCGCGCACCGTCCACTCGGCCTACGGCCTCGCGGCCCGAAAGTTCGGCCTTCGGCCTCACCAAAAGCTCGCCCTTCGGGCTCGCTACACTGACAGTAGGACAATTACTCTAAATTGAGTTGAAATTCCCACAAACACTCCTAATACAGTTGACATTGTAAGGTTAAATACTCCAAATAATGTATGAAGAATGAGAGTAGCACATTTGACAGGTGTCATGCGACTGCTCTCCCTATTCCCTATGACATTTGTTCAAACACCCCCAACATATCTCTTTTACGTTTTCGAGATACGTAGTCCAGCTTTACTTGGCAGGCGTCATTTCTAGGGTTTTTAATTTTTCCCCTACTCAGCTAAGCCCCTTAGTCATTTTCGTAATACATTACTATAACCGTACTCAACTCTTTCTGTTAGAACCAGCTACTTTTTTGAGGGATCGAAGGATTTTGTATGGCGTCCATTTTGAAATCCGCCATTTTGGATTTTTGACAAATGTCATCCGACTGCTCCCCCGATTCTCAATAATTAAGGTAATTCCATCTGTTTTGTAATTGGATGTTTTACTATTTTTCCCGCACCATTTAATGGCGCATGTAGGCATTTTTATTGCACTCAATGGCCACGATCGTAAAAAAAATATTTTTTACAGAGACATACGTACGGATCAAGCTTCTGGCCGCGTACTGTTTATGTGCGCTCATGCAATGACTTAAGTGTGTCCGCGCCGTAGAGAGGGGATAGCTGTCTACTCTCCATCCGTCTTACGCTTTTTCGATCAGGTCACGTGTCCTGACGCGAGTTTAAGATTTTATACCCATTACAGAAAAAGTGCTCAACGCAGCTAAAGAAGTTTTCACTTCAAAAAATACTAACACGTGTATGTAGAAAAAATAGTTTTAAGACTGTAAAATAATTTGCTTGCTGAATAAATTATTATTATTATAACTTTTCAAAGTTGGAAGTCTGTACCTCTTTTTTAAATATGCACTCAGGTTATCTGTATAGGTACATCTCTGGTTTTTAGGCAAATAAAGCAACCACAAGTTTACGCTACGCCAAAAAAGTAGGTAGGTAAGAAAAAGTAAATAGGCTACCTAATTTGTTTTGATGCAATTAGCCGGGCGGTTATAGCTATTGACTGCGGTGCCGCAGGTCCATGGTTCGATCCCCACCGCCGGCTTGATCTTCACAGCATGATGGGAGAGCATTTTGCGAATGCTCGCCTGGCCAGCTACCAAGTAGAAAGTCTTTCGCCAAGCACCTAACATTGCGTTTCGGAAGCAGTCCTTGAGTACCAGAAAAATTTCAGGCACATGACACTCAACAACTGTAAATATCAAGGTGACAGGCGCGGTTCAGCTCGTCAATTGTGACGAAATGCATCTGTTATAGGCAGAGGTTACCCCTTAACATCAGGTGGGCCTCGTGTTCGTGCTGCAACGGACAGGCTTCTGATATGTCTCACCTATTCAATTTTTTTTTTATTATGTTATTGTGGCGGAACAAGCACGAGGCCCACCTGATGTTAAGTGGACTAACCTCTGCCTATAACAGTTGCAATTCATGACAACTCACGAATTGCACTGCGCCCGTCACATTGAGACATAGTTGTTAAGTCTCATTGTGCCTGTAATTTCACTGGCTCTCAAGGACTACTGCCGGAACACATCTTTCGGTGCTTGGCGACAGACTTTATACTTGAGGGTGGTCGCTAGCCAGGCGGGCATTCGCAAAATGCCCTTCCACCATGCGGTGAAGCTCAAGCTCTGGGCGGGATTCGAACCATGGACCTGCTGCGCGGCAGTCCATAGCCAATGCCAATGAGCCATCACTGCTTCAAAATGATATTGTGTTCGACGAAGGTTAGCTAGACAGAATTCGCCCAAGCTCTTTATAAAACCCTGCCAAGCTGGGACTTATAGACAATGTTCACAGTAAAAAGTTTTTAATAAGCAAGTCTCGATTTCACATAGAGATCTACCGTAAAGTAAGTAAGCTACTGACATTTTCCTATACAAAGAATAATCTTTTCTAGTCCTTCCGAACTGGCACACCCGTGATTGCTGCGCAGTATAGCAAGCCAGCAAGCATTTCAAATGCATTAAAAGTTTTATTTTAAAATTATAGTTTTATTATAAAACTATACCACAAAGAGAAAAAATCTATTGTTTACGAATTATTGACCGTCAGGTGCCGGGCTAGAATTGAATACCCCAATATCTTCCTGTTGGGAGTCGTGGGAGGCGACAAAAAGAAAAAGACCAGAAGGCAGCACCGCCTTTTGAAAAGCTTCCATCTTATACTGCGATCCCCAAGACGCTTGACAAGCATAGAGTTCGATTATGGCAAACCCCTCTTTAATGATTTTGTTAATAGTAATAATTATCTAATTATTTACCTGACATATGGTGTTCCAAACATCATCGCATCCACAAATTTCTTGAAAACTCAGTCCATAAAGCGTGGAGTTCTCCGACCAAAATATGTACTTCCCCTCCCTTCTATAACCCATTTCAGGTAGTATTATACTCTTCAAAAGCAATGAGTCAAAATCTTTCTCAGAAATAAGAACCAAGAAGGTCGCCTTTAATTTATCTTCGTAACACGTTTCAATCTGTCCGACTCCAATGTGGCACCACGTGTTGTCAGGTGTTTGATTGAATAAACTCACTCGTTTTCTCAATAACATTTTTGTTAATTCATCGGTTGTGCTTTCGGCCATCTTTGGATAATGCTTTTAGTGAGATGGACCGATCTAGTCAAATCAATTTGTTTACCAAGTGCTTTACATCAAAATAATGATTGGTAGGTACGGAAGCTGAATTTTAAAACATATTCGGTCCAGTTGATTATTATCTTGAATAGAAGTATCAATTTTGTTTTTCAAACATCATGTTAGGTGTATATCGACTTAAGTATTAGTTGATCATTCAGCACTTAACTGTTGTAATAGGCTAGATATCAACCTCAAACTCAGATGTTCTGAAAAACTGAAACAAAAGAGGATTTATTATAGGTACTTACATTATTATTATGTTCTATTTTTGAAAATGTAGCTACACACCTACTTGGAGTCTCGAGAAGCTAACGTGTGTTATAGTGCATAGCCTATGTATAATAGTGGTAGGTACTCTTATAAAACCAATTGTTTTTATTTATGTAACCCACTTACGCTCTTAATAAATAGTAATTTTGGTTTATGATATCGATATGCACGCCTAATGCCAATGAAACAAAAAATTTCAAAGCCAATTAAAAAGTAAAAAAGGACTGACTACTTAGTGTCAGCCTTTTGTGACGAAAATATATTATATTTTATTTAAATTGCATGATTTTACGATTCCGCCACATAAAAAGGATTTATGTAATTATAAAAACTTGTTTTTACACACTCCAGTTTCAAAAGAAGGTAGGTACCAACCTTAGTATTTAAAAGGTAAATTCTATAAGGAAATTCACCGAGAAGATCGAATGCATCTCATGTTATTAACACATATAAATCTAGTTGTAGGTATGTACATGCCCGTGTTGTAACGACTCACTTTTGTTATAAAATATCTACCAACAATCTAAAAAGTACCTACTAACATGTAATACTGAAATATAGCATGCATTAGAAATAAAATTGCACTTACCCATAGAACAATAGCAATCGCCATACTGAATTTTCATTCCTCAACCTCACCCTTCATGTCAGGGTGAGCTGCGCGGCGCAACTTGCGTGCGCAAACGAAAACAAAAAGGCGCGAACTTTTAACCTTTTTTTTTTTTTTTTTTTTAATTTATTTTTGTATGGGCTTTGTCGCTAAGCGAGCACATCGCCCAGTGAATAGTGGTGGGTCGTTAACGATTTTTGGGTTAACGCAACGAAGCCGTTAATTTCATCCTGTTAACCTGTTAAAAAAGCCGTTAACGTTATAAACAGGTTTTCATTAATGTAACAGATTTATACCAACGTAGCAGTTAATAGACGAAACTTTGTTGAAATTGAAAAAGGAGCTGACGTTACGCCGCGGGTTGCTAAAACCAAAACAACGTTTTCGTGTTTTGAAGTTAGCTTGTTTGAGTGACCAGTCAATTTTAAATAATGATCAAAAGTCGACATTTAAATGAAATAAACTTCCCTTCATGCTTTTCCAGGCTTAGACAAACTAATTTGATTGTAATGTTTACAAGCAAAAACCTGTTCGTTTCGGCAAGACAGAGCGGCGTGAGCCATGGAGCAAGCGAACTTAGAAACATAGATCTCTCTCACTCTCGCTCGTACAATTTTAAGCTAGCGGCGTCTCGCTCGCTCGCATAGGCGCCCTCGCGTCCACTCGGCATATTCCGTTTCTAGTCGTTCTTTCAACGCAGAAGAAGCAGATAATTTTAGCTGGTTTTGCGTTAGCAGCTTCAGATAACGTTAGCGACTTTTGAATAACTATTCGTTGAGTTAATAATATGCGCTTTACCAAAATCGTTGAATGAAACAGTTGATACATTTAACGGGTTTTACGGTAAACAAAAAGCAGTTAATTCGACATCATTAGATTAACGGTTAAAAAAATCCGTTCGTTGAATTAACGCCCACTCCTACCAGTGAAGCTAAAATACAAACTTACCAACTAATTATTGTAAAGCTAACTCTGCTAATCTATACATTTGAACTGCACGGTCTGACATAGGACTTGCTAGTACACAATTACAGTATCCAACATCTGTTATACTTTTTCTATTAAAGCAAGATCTCCTATAGCTTTCATTCCGCACACACTCCATCAATACATGCTGAACGTCCTCAATAACCCCACACTCGGGACAATTAGGAGATGGAACTTTATTCATTAAAAATGCAAATTTTATTGATGGGATGTGTGCCGAACGCAGCCTTAAGGCTGTTACTAGCATTTTTCGGTTCATGCAGTTACTGTCAATCCAAGGATGTTTAGTTATTTCGGGTTGAACAGTTCGATACCATATACCTTTTTCTTTTGACCTCTCGTCAAAATACTCTTGCCATAAGGTTCTACATTGTTCTTTTATTAACTGTACATGATCAGAAAACAAAGGAAGTACATTGCAGGGAATTCCGTCAACTATTGCTTGCTTAGCCAGTGTGTCCACGGCAGCTTTTAACCTTACGAGAGAATTTGTGTGCGAGGAAATAGAAAATTTACGAAATCTATACTTTGGCAATAAGTAAAACAAATATAAGAAATTTTGGTACCTAATATAATAGTAAGAAATAGTCTCCTATAACTTTCTTTTATATTAAAATCTGTTTTGACAAATTTATGGTGGACTCTGATCATGGCATATATATATATAACAAAAAATACTAAATATAAAATAAAATAAATATTTAAGGGGGTCTCCCATACAACAAATTTGATTTTTTTACCGTTTCTTGCTCGATACTAATAACGGTGACAGGCACTTTAACTATTCACAGAATATTTGGTTTTATGTTCTAATAAATATAATAAATTAAAATAAAATAAATAATAAAGGGGGCTCCGATACAATAAGATGTTTTCGCCGTACCTACCCAGCTCAATCGGACACTGCGAAAAGTGTCTGTAACTTGCAAGATTAGGTTACAGATAATGGTACGGAACCCTTCGTGCGCAAGTCCCACTCGCACTTTTATTTCATTATATTATATCGATTGCTGAATGTCTCTTAAACTTTTTATCGTGGCTAGGTATACCATGTATAATCCACCTAAGGTCTTTTGTCATTAAAAGTAGGTAAGTAATGGTCTTACAGAGCACTAACTAAACTATCGTCTCTCATTTATGCCCTTAAGAAAATAAAGACTACAGATTTAAAAACAGCAAACGCTACTTTTTACGCAAACGTCCAATCTAGATTAACCTACGGAATTGTACTATGGGGTTACAGTCCTGCCGCGAGAGATATCATTATAACGCAGAAAAAAATCATACGAATCCTAGCCAACACAGAACAAACAGACAGTTGTATACTTACTGTACTTTATAATATTTACTAATGCCATGCATTTATATTCTAGAGGTTTGCAAGTTTGTTCGGACCAATTTCTATTTATACATACTTTTTTTTTTTTTTTAATTGGCGATATGCCTTTATTAAACAAATACTACAAACTACATACAACAGTACAGCTACTACAATACTACAGCTACTACAGTAAAAGCATTTCGACTCATAGGGAGTCCAAATGCTCTAGCCCACTATCAGTTGGCAGCGTGCCCAGCATGCTGGCAGCATTGCCCCGTTGAATTGCAATGCTTATTCTTTGAGCCAAATAGGTGCCAGCATTTTGATCACGCGTCGCATCGACCAAGCGCTCTGATAGATTTTGGAATATACGATGAGCTCCCGGTCCCCACGGCCCCAACGTCTCTACACCAAACGGCTCAAATATGTAACCCATACCGAGGTTAGCATATTTGCGCCGCTTGAGTTGCTCTGCCGAAGTAGCCGCGGCGCCAGCCCTCACGTGGGTTTCAGAAAGGTGTGACGGCGCTAAAGTGTCTACGCATGTAGCGTCCCACACTAAGGGCCGTCCTAACCTCCATGGAACCAGAGTCATGCCGTCAGGTCTTTTACCATCGTCACGCATCAGACCGTTCGGTTCGAGAACAGCTGGAACATTGGCGCTGGTAAAAGCCCGGCGAATGATATCGTTAAGGCTGGCATGGCGGGAAATTCGACCAGCACTTCGAGAGCAGGAGAGGCCATGGTGACCGAGTTGGTCAACTGCAGTACCACACTGGCAGTGATGTGCAACACAACACCTTGCACCCAAGCGTAAGCTAATAGCGAGACGAAAAGCGGAAGGATCTATAAGGCTACCAGTTTTGTAAGAAGGAATGGCTTGTAACCAAAGACCTGATTCCCACACAGAAACAGCGAGAATACGAGCACGATCTGCGATACTAGGGCACGTATTTAAAAGATAGTGCTGCCGTGCTAGCTCGCATAGGGGCCGATCCCACTGTTTCTGAGATGACAACATTTTTGGGAACTCAGTATTTGGACAAGCCAGTCCCCATGTGGTTTTGGCCTCAGCCAGATATGCTACATCAAAAGAGCCTAAAGATTGTGCAAGAATTTTTTCTACTAATTTGTGTGTACTGTGTACAGAAGACAAAAAAGCTGGTAATGCCACACTAGAAATTTTGCGTATCCCTATGCCCCCCAACCTCACAGGGAGGGAAGCTTGCACCCAAGCCCTATCATCCATCTCAACATTCAAAACCGAAATTAACGTATCTTTTAATAAATTGTCTAAGCTTAAAAGAAGCTCACTGTGTTTCCACAGCTGACAACATCTCAAAAAGTATGTAAATTTAGGAACGAAAAGGCAAAATCTAATAATAGTAAAAGCCATATGGGCGTTAATTTTGAATAATCTGCTAGAAGCATTTCTAAACTTTTGAATTTGTTCTTCGACAAATGGTGACAAAGATTCGTCAAAAATCGGTGAACCCAAAAGACGGAGCGAACTTTTTTCTACTAATTTTATATTAGGCGCAAGTAAGTTGAATTTTTCAATAATCGAAATTTTATCCGGACAAGTATCACAAACAAAAAGTTCACATTTGGAAAAATTTAGTTCAAGGCTAATAAGACGAAAATCGTCTATAAGTACTCGCAAGTCATTCAATACCGTGTTCGCATCGCCACCTAAGGTTCCGTCATCCAAATACCAAACGTTAAGTTTTGATTGGAGACGTTGAATTATTGAGTGGATGGCAAGGCTAAAGATGGCTGGTCCCAGAGGATCACCCTGTTGACATCCTACGGAAGATAATATAACGTTGTTTTGGTATGTTAATTTTGATGGTTTCCCGTAACATTGCCAAAGAAAAGGGTATAATTCCGGAATTTTATCTTTCACTTCGGTCAAAAGGGTGCCTCTATCTAATGAGTTGAATGCATTTTTAACATCCACCTTCAAAAGCACATCTCCACAATTTTGATCAAGAAATGTGCGTAGTGAATGTACAGCAGCCTCACAACCACCCTGAGAACCATACCGAGTTGTAGTGGTTGAAAAAGATTACTTAAAAAAGCAACCTTTTTCCTACAACCACATTTGGCTGTGAGGCGACGATAAGTGGTGCCTACTGCTATAGGCCTAATACCACCATCTTTTTTATTAAGGGCACATAAATTCGCACCGTACAGAATTTCGGTAATTTCATTGTTGACCTGACCCGACAACATCAAATTAACCAAAGCCGTGACATCCTTTAGAAGTGTCTCGCCTATACCTCACCAGAACTAAAAGATAAAATATCTTTTAAGTGCTGAGGCGTCAGGCCATCTAGACCACCGGCTGAGCCACTTCGAAAAGATGCCACGGCTGCAGAAACATCCTGTGGGGTCACCCCAACAATGTCATTATTTTGTTCAGGAGAGTCGGGAAGGTGGAGACCTGCAGTTGCAGGCGGATGCTTTTCTATTAGGGAATTCAACGTGTCAGATGTGAAAGGGGCGATTGTATCACTCGAAAACAAGATGCGTGCCGCGTTTTTGATGTCACCATCATTAATTTTATTTTCTACTATTTTAATAGTAGCTGAATCGACATTATTTGTTTTTGTATTCCGCCGCAGTGGCGGAATTATTAAAGTTGAGCCAAAAGATTGCTCTTCCCGTGCCTTGTATTTCACGCAGTTTTCCTTTACTCTAGTTGTAAGGGATTTTTTGTTAGAAGGATCAAAATTTACGTGAAAAACGTGGTACGGGAATGCTAGAAGATGCTCCCAGGCTTGCCTAGTATTAGTAGCCAAAACTTTTTTTAATCGAAGAAGATAACGATTGGGCAACAGAAATTCTCGCACCCCGAGGTATGCGTTTTATAACAGGAATATTATTTTTGTACGAGCTTAAAACCTCCCAAAACGGTTTGGCAGGGGTAGCAGGGCTCGCAACACTGCTACCACTTACTGTTTGATTATTTATTGGCGCCGAAAGGGGAATTTCCAAACCTTTATGACACCTTTTTTGGTGAATTTTGAGGCCTTTTGGACCTTTAAAATATCGAGCCTGGGGGCACTGCGGACACAACATCTGGCTGTCTTGCGATACAGAGGTCCCAACTACTGCATTCATTGTTTGGGTACAAAGCATTGTTTACAAAATAAATCAAAGCTTATCTTAGAATCTCTAGGGTGACGTCTCGACCCGGATGAAGTCTCGCGTCAACAACGTCGTCGAAGTCCGTAGTGCGCAGGTGTCGCAGGCACCGTTGCCATGGAAACAAAAAATAACCGATTAGAAATTAATAAGCTAATGAAACTACAGAGGCTCACAGGAGCCCTACAAACAATACCTCGCAAAATTCCAAGAGGAAGAATGCGGTTGATGAGCAGATAATGCCTATCTACTATCTGAAAATAAAATTAATTATTTTTTGTAAATAAACCTGAAATTTACTGACCTGTCAATTTGACTAATCATAGACAAACATATAATAATAATAATAACATATAATAATAACATAACATATAATAATACATATAATAACATATACATACTTATATAAAACTCGTGATGAACCGGAGATCGGCTAAGCTATTGGTTCAGAAATGCTGTTTGGAAATGCACTCTTCCAGATAGTTAGTATTCAATAAATTACGAACAGAATTAAAGTATGAAAGTGACGACATGAAATTTAATAAAAAAACTAAAGCAACATCTTATCTCTAAGGCATATTACTCAGTAGATGAATATCATAATGAATATAGTGATTTACTTTTGACATATAAAATTATTTGGTAATTATTATTGAATATTGCGACCTCCTCTATTCTAATGTTTATAACATCTCGTACTGTATGGAATAAAGAATCTTGAACTATACTAGGTATAGTATGGATTTCAAAGCTGTAGATGTAGCAGTTTTCTAGTTTCAGATGGCACCGCTGCTGGGGTGGTGGTACCTCTTTTGCAAAACGAGCAAAAACTAGACGGATGATTTTTTGCGCAAACTGAGGCACTAAAGATCTGATATATTTGAAGATTGGTCGAAGCGTTTACTCGTTTAGATTCTCCATGCTGAAACCAACTGTCACCACAGCGGGCCACAGTTATTGATGATTTTCCTAACAACCAGAGGTATTATTGCTTTGGTTTTATTTTCGTTTGAGTTATTTTTTGGAGCACTAAAGCTTTGCCAAGTTACATGTAATTCTGTTGGCTGCATTCAGCTCGCTGTCTTGTCCATGCTGAACAAAACATCACCTTGGCGGTGCCACCATTTGATGGAAAAATCTCGTAAACTATGGCACAAATGGAACAATGTTTTTTGGAAATTTTGAGCCAAATCGTAGATGGATGGATGGCCCTGGTGACGGAAATGATGGAAAAAGTAACGATACGATACGGTTGTGGACCATTCGCACGCCTGATGGCAAGCGTCACCTCTGTCTGTAACAGTTGCAGTATCAGCATCTGCTTCGCACAGCGCTCGTCACTCCGGACTCGGAGACCGCTTTATCCAGTAACTTCACTTGGTACAGTTCCCTTCACTCCTAAACACAATAGTGTTGTCACGCTACAACTCCGAGGTTGAATTTCTGACACTGTGGTGGTTCCCACCAAGACGGACTCTTGCTGAAGAGACGAACTGATACCAAGTTGTGGTCTTGCTGACAGAGGAACATATCATACAAACTCATCCATCACTCTAGAATACAAAATAATACGATAGTCTCTGTTTTAACATTTTATTAAGAACGGTAAAAATATGAAAACAATAAAAATATAATATTTATAATATATTTAATTACTTCTGTAGGCACTTGAGGACTAGTAAAATGTTGAACATTTTGTAAAAAAAAATACTACAATCTCACTTGATTTTATCACACACCTATTATGTAATTCAAAGGTACTATACTTATTTATATCTATTCCATAATAAGGTTCATACAAAAAACCCTACCGACTAATATACAATATATGGATTTTCCAAAGTACATACAATACAGTACTAGTCCAAGCATTCAGAAGACACAGATGAGCAGCTGTAGACACGTGGTCTCCAGCTTACACGTTGTAATCGGATCATTACTACTAAAGTCTGGCCGCTGAAAGAATGCGTTTGACAGTTACTTTTTTTTTTTTTTTTTATGCCTGTTAGGTTAGCCTTTGACCACTATCTCACCTGATGGTAAGTGATGATGTGGTCGAAGATGTTGTTCAGGCTAACCTAGAAGTACTGGCTCTCAAGGACAGCTGCCGGAACACACCGTTAGGTGCTTGGCGACAGATTTTCTACTTGAGGGTGGTAGCTAGCCAGGCGGGCATTCGCAAAATGCCCTACCACCATGCTATAACGATTGCCATCCTAAGACAACAACCGGGACCGACGGCTTAACGTGCCCTCCGAAGCACGGAAACGCTCAGTAGTAAAGTCACTAGCGGTCACCCATCCAACTCATGACCGCGGGCGACGTTGCTTAACTTTGCTGATCGGTTGAGAACAGCTAAGTAAACTTCGCTACGAGCGCTTCAACTTATTCCCCAGTTCAAAGTAATATAGACATTAATACTGCATAACATAGTATTAGGAAGGCATTTAAGTATCAAAAAATAGGGTATATTTTACTCTATTTACAAGTCACGACAGTAGAAACTCGTACTGTCAAACGCATTCTTTCAGCGGCCGAACTGTACAGCTTTCAAGTAGGGTGTTTAAATTTGTTTGTGCCACTGACATAAATTATGCTCTAAATCCCTGGCTATAGTATATAATCAAATCTTCATCCGTTTCGTATATACAGCATGTGTCAGCTGGAGACCATAACGTCAGCTAGCATTAATAATCACACGTAGCATCGAAGTTAATATGGCACCTAAATTTTGAGTTGGTATTCATAATTGCACAAAATATGCTCTAAATGTTGGCATATTCAGAAATAATAAATTTCAATTGAGTAAGCTGGAGACTTACACACCAATTTACTCATTTGTGTGTGTGCCTTTATAGGTATAATGGCGACATCTATAAGCAGTTGCATGCAAGTCATAAAACGCTGCCATCTATCGATAATCAATACCTCTTGGTCACTTCATAACTTTAAAATGTCTCCAAACTATTCTTACAAGACATAGACTTATACACATCATATACATGAATATTACTAAGGTAAGATGCCCAGTTCTGTTTTTATTATTATTATTTATATAACCAGAACCATCAGCCATCTTGTTAGAATAGATGGGTTACTTAATAGCTAGGTAAAGATGAGGTGAATGTACATGTGGCCTTGCTACTCCTGCAGCGCATCTAGGGCACTTTCTCTGTTACACCCTCTTATAATTTTGTCCACACAGAAATCGGTTATACAGTTAATATACAGGCACATGAGATTTAACAACTGTACATCTCAGTGTAACTGGCACAATGCAATTCGTCGTTGACGAAATGCACCCGTTATAGACAAAGGTCAGTCCACTTGACATCAGGTGGGCCTCGTGCTTGTTCCATCACAATAAAATAAAAAAATAAATAACCCCTCGGTAACAATATTATAAAACATAACTATAATATGTCTAAAAAACTGAATGTTTAAGATCTGTTCGGCCTCAATTACATGTGAACTAGATCTTAGTAGGTACACTTTCTTCTGTGCCATTACTAGCCTTGAATAATACACAATCCTACAGCATACTTGGACATTAAAAAGAAACAATACGATTTTATTTATATATTTTCCATCACCTTAAGAGGTAAACAACAGCTCAAACTTATGCTAAAGCATTCTAGCATAAGTTTGAGCTACGACTCACTAACTACGATAGGTGAAAATATAGTAGAGCTTGTCCCAGGTATAGCGACGTATGGTTGCATAGAGCTTGTTATACCATAAAAATACAGTATATTTTGAAGCGCTCGTAGCGAAGTTTACTTAGCTGTTCTTAACCAATCAGCAAAGTTAAGCAACGTCGCGCGCGGTCATGAGTTGGAAGGGTGACCGCTAGTGACATTACTACTGAGCGTTTCCGTGCTTCTGAGGGCACGTTAAGCCGTCGGTCCCGGTTGTCGTCTTAGGATGGCAGTCGTTATAGCATGGTGGTAGGGCATTTTGCGAATGCCCGCCTGGCTAGCTACCACCCTCAAGTAGAAAATCTGTCGCCAAGCACCTAACGGTGTGTTCCGGCAGCTATCCTTGAGAGCCAGTACATCTAGGTTAGCCTGAACAACATCTTCGACCACATCATCACTTACCATCAGGTGGGATAGTGGTCACAGACTAACCAATTAGGCATAAAAAAAAAATATCTTCACTTAGAAAACTATCGCGAGTATTGTCCATTATAAATAGATAGGCTGGGACTCGCGTTATATTTACTATTAATAATAATTGATTGCATAATTAAGTTTGTTCGATAACTAATGTAATTGGTGATATTACCGTATTAGTTTAAATATATAAATACTTAATTAAATTACCGGATAGATTCCACCAGTTTCGGGATATATTGTAGCCCTTCGTCTGGGAGTCACGGTTGCGAGAAGCGGCAGTACATATGTTTGCTGTACAAAACAAAGTTATTTACATGGTCTTCAAAGTTATATAGCTACAGAAATTGATTTATAAACTAGCTTCTGCCTGCGCCAATACATGATTTAGTTATATGGTATGGTACTCATTCAGGAAATAATTAGATTATTAGCATGAAAGTATCCCATGCTTTAATCCTGTGAATAAGGAATGTATGTATTTATTTTAAAATCTGTTCATAATGAATAGATTCAGGCTTTACTTTGCGGAAATCCATATTTAATAATAACAAATATTTTTAAAGTATTTTAAGAAAACATCAAATTAGTTATTCATTTTCGATTGTGGGCTCAAGTCAAGACCTCCTGAGGATGCTTCGTTTAGAAGCCTAACGCGTCGACTACTCTTCCGGTTTGACTGCGTGGCGTTTGTGACGTCACGTCTGCTTAACAGGAAATTAGGCGGAATTGTCACTACATATATATTATTTTTATAAAGATTTTTTAAGTGTTTTATCAAATAATTAATTTGATGTTTTCTTAATATACTTTTAAAATATTTGTTATTATTAAAATCTGTTCAGTTGTTTCAGAGATGCATGGTAACAAAAGCACTGAAACATATAGTTTTCTATGTACAGTGGGACAACCCAAACTATCAAATTTTAAAATTAACAAATAGATACATACTTATATTCCATTACATTTTAATATTGTTATATTTGCAATAACGTCTGCTATGCGGATTACATTACAAATTACATGTCTTAAATTTAGAATTTGCTCATAATCCCCTGAAAAAATGAACCTAAGTACTGCCTAACATAGCCCATAACTTCTGGTGGTTTGGTACCATCCCAATTGACTATTTCTTTGTTATACCACACAAACTGGCCTCGCACAGAGTCTGGAGCATCAAGAGCCAGGAATAATGGAGCCTCTGCCCCTTGGTCAATAGTAAGAAGACCTTTATGTGACGACATGTCAGTGTCCACATAACCTGGGTGAACAGCATTCACTTTTATTTCTGAAAAAAGTAAGGAATAATTTCATTAAGCCATAATTTTCAGCCGTGGGCCCGTGTGCAGTTTTTTTTTGTAACCGATATGCTACCCTTTGACCACTATCTCACCTGATGGTAAGTGATGATGTGGTCGAAGGTGTTAACAGGCTTAACTTAGAATTACTGGCTCTCAAGGACAGCTGCCGGAACACACCGTTAGGTGCTTGGCGACATATTTTCTACTTGAGGGTGGTAGCTAGCTAGGCGGGCAAAATGCCCTACCACCATGCTGTAACAACTGCCATCATAAGGCAAAAACCGGGACTAACGGCTTAACATGCCCTTCGAAGCACGGAAGAGCTCAGTAGTAATGTCACTAGCTGTCACCCATCCAACTCCTGACCGCGGCAGACATTGCCTAACTTAGCTGATCGATTTAAAACCGCTAAGCAAACTTTGCTACAAGCGCTTCAAAAGTCGGGCTAGAATGTCAACCCTAATCTCTTTCGTTGGGTGTCACAAGAGCCAACTAAGGGTAAAATAACTGTCAACAGCAGCACCCTCTGAGGAACTGCTATATTGCACTGAAATCCCCAAGACACCTGCCAAGTGTGGGGATTATGGCAACAACTCTTAATGGGGGGAGGCTGTGTTTCAGTGAATAATACCGCTGATACAGTACAGTTCATAATTTTAGGTAGGTAGAGAATGACAACTATTATCAAAAATAATTATATATTGTTTGATGTGTAAATGATACTGAAGAAAAACAGCAAAACAATAAAAAAAATGCTTGCCAAATGCCAATTTTAGTATTATTTATTAACTAATTTTTATGCATGATAGTATGTCATCACGAGTTAATGTTTCCTCCTACACATTTAATTGCACCCCTTGTGGCAATGTTATTATGTTATTGATAAAAAATATAATATGTAGATTGTAGATAACTAATGCTAATGGTAAAATAAAAATTAATCATTTTAAGGCTGCCAAACAATGAAAGTCAATTACATCTGAAACATTTCATAATTAATATATAGTAAATGTCTGTAATCTCCAAGATATAAGTAGAAACATAAACATTAGTCAACTTACCTCTATCATTGAGTAATCGTTGATATATTTTGGTTAATGCAATCATACCAACTTTGGATACAGCATATGATGATTTTCCCCACTCAGAAGCTTGCGTTCCTTTCTTAGCATCATTAACATACTTTTGCATCAACTCAGATAACTCAGAAATAGTTAAATTCTGGTCTGTAAATTTAGATCGCAAGTCTCCACTCGGAATGTGACTCAAATGACCCATAGAACTTGCTATATTCACAACCCTTGCACCATTTTTTAGGAGCGGAAAAATAGTTTCACATGCTGATACTAAAGAGAAGTAATTTACAGATAGTGTCTGCTCAGCTTGAACTGACACCGGGTCAGGAGCACTATTCGAGAAGGCAATAGCAGCATTGTTGACCAGAATATCCACACCGTCATATTTATTCTTGATGTAATCATGGAATTCTTTTACACTCTGCTTGTCTGTAATATCGAGCTGATGAAATTGGGGATTCAGGCCTTCTTTTTTCAAATCCTCGATAGCCTTGTTCCCGCGTTCAACATCACGCGCTGTAAGATAAACAGCCCCATCGAATCGCTTGCATAGACCGCGAGCTATTGCGAACCCGATGCCTTTATTGGCGCCAGTAACTACTGCGACTTTTGTAGACATGTTTCTTTCGATCCAAGTTTTAATTCTTTATCCTGTCGATGATAGGTAACATCACAAATATAGTTAAATAAGTCTAAATAAAGCACAAATTAATATAGGTTTCTTCTTCTTCTTCTTCTTTAGCCCCTCGTGTATATACTCGTCTGCTCAGTGCTCACCTCCACTTACCCAGTCGTACAATATGCTCACGTTTTTTTTTCCGCGACGCCCCGTAACGTTTTTTTGTAGTACTAAGTAGTTTTCCATTACCTAAACATGTCACCCTAACATCCCCATACCCTAATATATTACCTATACCATACAAAAAATAACATTTTCATCCATTTAGTTTGAGTGGATCAAACAGCGAATAAAATTTATTTATCCAGATTTTGAGGTATTTTGTTTTTTAATCGAGTTTAATTGTGGCAGTCTCCAATCAACATATAAACTTCTTGGTACCAATGCAATCCTCATCATATTTGCTTTACGGGAAAAGAAATGAAAATAGACCTTTTCATGGAAAATTTTACAGGAAAAGGGGTTTGAACAGACGACGAAAATGGCGGGAAACAGAATTTTTTATATATTTTTTTTAAATTTTTTTTTCCGAAAATATTCCACCTACAACTTTGTGTTTTTTTTTAATGTGAGTATTTATTATGGTTCTTTACCCATGAATTATACCACATTGTAAGGATAAATATTTTAAGTAGTAACGAGATTAAAACAACGCGATTTTTTTTAAAGAATTTTGGCGGGAAAACTGTACATAAGCGCATTTTTTTTTTTCTCAAAAACTATACCACCTACAAATTTGGTTTTTCTATTTTTTCTTATTTCAGATGTTTAGGTTTATAGGTTTAAAAGTTGTTACGAGATTATTTATTACGTAAATTTCGATCGGTGAGTGTTTGCGCGGCAAAATGCATCGAGTGAAAGTTATTTTTTTCATTTCATGATTTGAGTAACTTCTCGTTACCATAGAGTAATGCGGTTTTTTTTTGTTGTATAGCCAATGATAGTAGCTTACTAACAACGTTTGAATAATAACGATCGGATAAATACAAGCTTCACACTAAACCTTTTTTTTAGACACCGGAATTCCGGCCGGAACAAAAACAGGCGTCAAATAAAAAAATATATTAAAAAAAAGTTCTCAATCCTTATCCTTTTAATTTCTTTTAACATCGTTATTGACTTGTTGCCTATACAAATGCAAAATTACAGCTTTCTAGGTTAATTACTTTAGAAGTAGTGACGAGATTATTTTTAAATGACATAAATATAAACAATATTTTGGCGCCAAAATGTAATTTGAGCTGGTTTCAGATTTCATATCATATAGCCAAGGATCCATCCTCACTAAAACCGTTTGAATTATGTAAATCGAACTTACCCAGATTTTATGGTGAATATGTAATCACGACTATGACCGCTCACCGGCAGGCCGGTGGGGACACACAAGGTAAATCCGGCAGGCCGGAGAATACATTTTAGGAGATGGCTTTTAAACGCTGCTTGACGTTTTTCTGCCAGTGTCAGAGTGTGGCCAATGTAAATATAGGTTTATGCATATATACAGATAGGTAACTTCATGCAACCGAAGTTGGAACTATGGTCCATTCCATAGATCAAATAGAATAGGTATTTACTTTGGGTGCATATATAGTTTGTAGTATATAGTATTATTATATTAGTATTATATAGAAGTTAGATTCGCTAAAAACGCTAAAAACGATCACACTCCCAAAAAGTTGTTCCACATGGGTCTTGGCGTTATTTTCGCCATAAACGCTATGAGGCTACTGGAACAGTTTGAATTCCCTACATCTAATGTCAAAAGTGACAGAAGTGGCAAATTTTAGTGGCATTCTTAGCGTTCTTATCCTAAATGGAACAGGGGATGACAGTTACAAACGATCACAGTGATCACAACCACAGACGCAGAATGTGATCAAAATTATCGAAATTAACGTTCTTAGCGACTAATGGAACATACCCTTTATAGTCGCCGACCGTTTTGTTTTCTTTTATAACTGAGACGATAATAACTGGCAAATGCTTTGATCGAATAAATTATGTACTATCCATTCTACTACCATAGAAATTATAATATTACCTACTACTGAGTTTATAATAACATAACATGTGTTTATAATAACACCATGTTGGTATGGTGTGTAATGGCCAATGGGTATCTACACTTTGTATACTGCAACATGTTTCATACGCTTGATATGTCCTGTAAAATAAAATGAAATTGAATATTATGTATATCTGTGAAGCGATTATGATATCGTCAAAAACTTGTAGAGCTGGTATCATCATCCCTCTAATTCGAAATCTCATCAGTTTTTTTTTGTTATTTTGACGGAACAAGCTCGAAGCCTACCTGATGTTAAGCGGACAAACCTATGACAGATGCATTGCACTGCGCCCATCACCTTGAGACATAGTTGTTAAGTCTCATGTGCTTGTAATTTCACTGGCTCTCAAGGACTACTGCCGGAACACACCGTTAGGTGCTTGGCGACAGATTTTCTACTTGAGGGTGGTAGCTAGCCAGGCGGGCAATCGCAAAATGCCCTTCCACGATGCGGTGAAGCTCAAGCTGGCGGTGGGGATCGAACCAGGGTACTGCAGCGCGGCGGCAGTCCATAGCTATTACCGCTCGGCCATCATTGCTTTATCTGTTGTTGAGTTGATTTCAAATCGCTATTCAAATTCTTAATGGTTGGATAGCGCATAGATTTTGATCAGTAAACTGTTTCTGGAGAACGTTTATGTATGGTAAATATCTTGGTTAGTAAATGGTAGAAAATATATTATGACTTTTTTAAATATATACACAATAAAGCAAAAAACATTAGACATGTTATTTTTATCATTATTTTGCACCACATTTCCATCGCCAAGGCCTCTGTTATGGGGGTTGGAGGAGGGCATGCTATACCCTACTCCCTCACCCTACGCCCGGTTCTCCGTTTGCGTACAGGGAGTGCGGAGGTGATCTCTCTCTCGCGCCTGTCACTTTCCATCATAGCCTTAACCAATGATGGAAGCAACCATGCCCCGTCAGTATCTGCACCAGCTGGAAGGTTAAAGACCCGTGCTTTCTGTCCAACCAGTCCTGGAGGACTGGTCGAACGGCCTCGACAGTCCAGTGGCCAGCCCATGGTCGGGACAGCCGCTCCAGCCATTTCCCAATAAGGAACTGTCGAGCATGGAATTTCCATGCTTGCACTTCACCTGGTGGAGGAAACTCTCCCCGGATCCGAAGTTGCGAGCGCCACTCATATAATGCCGCGTGCATCTCGGCATCCAGGTCCCAGGGGGGAGACCCCGCCAATATGCACGCAGCCTCGTAGGAGGTGGTGAGATACCCACGTATGACCCCGACGGCCATCACTCTCCGTCATCTCCTCAGCAGAGTGATAGAGACAATAACTTTAGGTTACCCTGAACAACATCTTCACTTTCCATTAGGTTAGATAGTGATCAAAGGAGAACCTAACAACAATAAAAAAAGCTTTTACTTATTTTCTTGCTACACACATCATAATTTAAATCTCACTAATATTGGGAATGTGAAATTTTGTTAGTGTCTATGTTTTTAACTCCTTCACACTGAAGCGGCTTAACCTATTCATATGAAACTTGAAATATTATCATCACATAGGATACTATTATTTATACCTGTTTACATATTTGGTCTATGCGGGTTAAACCATGGGGTGCAGAACTAGGCATGGCGTCAGGAAAGCAGCCGGCCTTACAACCGAAGTCAAGACATTCTATATGTTCTTCCTTCAACCTTATGTGTTGATGGAGAACTTAATATACCAACCCAACATTCATGGAATAAGGTTAGGAAGATGACGATGTTCAATATAATTTTATAAGTACATACATTGCATACTGCAATAGCTAGTAGCTTAAGTGAAATACCTTACTCCGTAGTAGAGGAATACTTTCCTAAAGTGTACTGGTTTTTAAAATCTTTACTGTCACTCGACGAGACGATGAAATGGATGTTACAAAATATGTTTAATTACACAGCAGATATCATTGAATATTTAGATTGTGATTTTGTTGAAAAGTTACTATGTTGTGATCTTGGCGGCTGAAGAGAATATTTACTACAAACTTCGTTCAACTCGTGTTCATATCTAAAGGTACTCACTAACTACCTGCTTTGTTCAAACGATTCGACTCTTCAGATGCGAAAGTACGATAATTTGTTGCGCCCCCTCGTCGAAGCTTGTACGGTTCATTGGAAACTAGGTGACCCGAGATGTAAGCAAGGTTTCACAGATCTCTTGCATTACATTTGTAGAGCGATCCCACATTTTGTGATTGTAAAGAAAATGGGCATGCCACTTGATATCCTCACACTTATAAAGAACGCATTCGTTGAAGGGTTTAGACCGATTGAACAATTCTATGCTCTAATAACTCGATGGGAAATTGAAATCGCTTATATAAAAAAATATCCCAAACAAGAAACAAAACTGAAAATTGCAACTTCATCTGTCACTTTGACAGATGTCACGTCTAAGGCCTTTCTTCAGAGTAAGTAGTAATCCAATAGCAAGAGTATTATATGTAATATCGGTGAAACAGTTGATTTGGTTCCAACTCTAGTGCAGTGGGTGGAGGGGGAATCTTGAATTCCCCGTTCACCCACCAGTGGGAAAGTCCAGTGGGTGGACGGGGCATTGCCCAAATTAGCGACCCAATAATCAGGTCAATCGAAAGATATACGTCAATACATAGAAATATTGCTAACCCATTGGCATCGGCGATAATTGTAACAATAGAATTTCATTCATAAATTGGCCATAGTGGTCTAGTCCGATGCCAACTTATGCTCCAGTGGCTATACAAAAGCATGGCATTCGTCTGGCTTTCAAAACATTTAAATTGGACGAACTTATTACTAGATCGGAGAGTATATGGAAATCTACTAAGAACGATACAATCAGAACACTTATTTTTACATCTATTCTAGGTTTATTATGCAAGGAAAAACCCCCACAATGGTCAAAAGATTGTGGTCACTCTTTAGCATTTTTATTGATGACTGATCCAAGACTGAAAAAACACAGATATTTATAATGCAATGGCTGACAATCATGACATGTTAGCTCAATTGGTTAGAGCATGCCCGGCTAAAGGGGTGGATGGACGCGGGTTCGAATCCCGCACATGAGTTAAATTTTTCAAATCGTATATTTGTCATTTTGTAATGTAATCCGCATAGCAGGCGTTATTGCAAACATAACAATATTAAAATTACTAAGCTGTTCTTAACCGATCAGCAAAGTTAAGCAACGTCGCCCGCGGTCATGAATTGGATGGGTGACCGCTGATGACATTACTACTGAGCGCTTCCGTGCTTCGGAGAGCAAGTGAAGCCGTCGGTCCCGGTTGTTTTATAAGGATGGCAGTCGTTATAGCATGGTGGTAGGCCATTTTGTGAATTCCCGCCTGGCTAGCTACCACCCTCAAGTAGAAAATCTGTCGCCAAGCACCTAACGGTGTGTTGCGGCTGCTGTCCTTGAGAGCCCGTACTTCTAGGTTAGCCTGAACAACATCTTCGGCCACATCATCACTTACCATCAGGTGAGATAGTGGTCTGAGAACTGCGCAGTGAGATCTGACAGTGCTGTTTCAACTATTTCTCCTTTACCACCACGAATATTGTAAATCGTAAATTCTACGCCCAAGTGATCTTTGAATTATTTTGTATACCTGTTATGTTTAAGTAGGTCAGTATTAAAATCACCACACACTATGGTTTTATATTTTATTTATATATTTTATTGGAGACAATACAGATAAAAACTTTCATGGAGTTTTTCAAAGAAGGTGTTCATGTAGCTTGCGCCATTTTTACTTTTAGGAGGTCTATATATGCAAATTACGTAGATTTGTGCATAGTTAGTTCCCCTACACAGCATTCGACAACATTTGGACTACAACTTTAACTGATGCGACGATCTTGTTTAAATTCTACATCAGTCTCTACTAGTACGACAGCCCCCTCGCCGCTGAGGTCTACAGAAACATGATGCGAGAGGGTAATTGGGATAACATCGACATGCTTACCCTGACTTTCTAAAATTGACAACCCTACACTTAATCTATCAGCCTTAACTATTAAACCATTTTATATTCTGATGTAGCACACCTATAAAATTATACACGAAAATAGTAGTTTATGCAACTGTCATATAATAGAGGCTATTAAAACATGAATGTAGTTTTTTGAAACGATCTGCAGGCGAGTTTCAAAATAAGATTACACGAGTATTTTAATTCCTAATTATATGTAGTTGCATACACTACTTTATTTAATCTCATGGCTATAGACAGCGATATTAAATAAAAATGTTATCCAACAAAATATTATTCAAATTCGTATGTATGAAATAGCGCCAAAATGGAAAAAGTCTGTTATTGGTCTATGGCTCGGAACCAGTGCGCATGGAAGTAATAAGTAATAACCTACTGCACTGCATAAACTACTGTTTTCTATAGGTGTGCTACATCAGAATATAAAATGGTTTAATAGTTAAGACAGATAGGATAAGTGTAATAAGTACTACGTAGTACCATGTAGTACTTATTACTTCCATGCCAGCGCGTTGCGGGCGCAGCGCGCTCACCACAGATAATGTTTACTTTAATTGAATTGAAACCTCCTTGGTCGGGACACATTGTACTTTAATAATTAAAAAAAAGTTTTGTTAGGAGAATACTGCTTTAATTTTCTTAAAAAGTATGTAAATAAAATATGCCAATAAGTCTGTATTTCATTTCATAATTAGAATATTTCCGAATGAGATTATATAAAGGTTATTATTACACGACTTAATCGTATTATTCTTTTTCGCTTACTGTAGAATTTTTATTCAATGTCAGATTTGTTGGTTCTTGAATGTTACTCTTGTTTGCTGTCACTTTCAATTCAGAAGTGCTTGTCTATTTAGTGATGTCGAAATCAGTTTATGTGCTGTTGTCGATAAGTAGTATCTTTTCATGCATCTTCTTTCTTGTGTTTTCAACTCGAGCAGAATATTCGACAGCATAATTAATAGGTAATATTTCTCTTAAAAGCTTTTGACATAGATTTAATGAAAAGCATAAACCACAACTCGGACTTCATTTTCGTCTCATTTAAGCTTTTATTGTGTGGGATTTCCGTTATTATTACATTCGTGTTATTGATAAAATTGAGCCATAGATTTATGTAAAGTTCAAAGAGATATGGATTCGATTAGTAGATATTTATAGGTCAAAGGTCGAGGCCCCTTCTCAACGTAAAAAACCATAAGTGAAATCGACACAAAATTTCTTTTAGTGGTTTTATAATCAGTGATCACTCAGTTTATGATATTTATTAATTTTTTCATTTATTTCATTCGGATTCACATATCAGACATCACCGAAAAGTATAATGAAACATTTTGTTTTCCTACTTAGCAGTTGATTTGGTTCCTACTCTAGGGCAGTGGGTATAGGTGTTAACTTAAATTTGCCATTCACCCACTAGTGGGAAACTGCAGTCAGCAGTCAAGATCACTCTTATTATCATTAGCATTTCTAAAAATGTATTTTTGTAACGGAGTCGCATGTCAGTAACAAACTAAGTTAATTACAATATTCTGTATTGTTGTACCTAACTATGGTACTTAATGCCACTTTAGTCAGTTTACCATCTATCCTGAAATTCATAAAACATTTGTGCGGTCACTCGTACAAGAGTGGTCTTATACTGCCCCAACAAGGTTTAAAAAGCGTTATTATCAGTTTTTGACGAAACCAAATCATCCACACCTAGGCTCTTGATGTCAATAAATCATAATGAATATCCCTATCTTAGTTTCTTAATTATCTTGCAAGATTTCTGTGTATACTTTACTATACTTCTGAACGTAATTGAAATGAATTTCTTTCGATGGATGATTGTAAACTTTACTCATGACTACGTCAAACTTTCTGACATCATCTGAAGTAGGCATCGTATGCAACACAAAGAGGTGCACATGATCATTGTCAGTATTAAGCATGGTGTCTAACACATGGTACTTGTTGTAGCCTTCTATATTGAAGTCGTTGAAAAGATGTTTAGTAGGCTCTATAAATAATAAATATACGGATGGATAAAATTTGCCCATATCTTCAACAAGCCAATTCAAACACAGCTTGCCCAGAACTTCCATCGATTCAGAGCGAATGTGTTCCCATGTATATTCTTCCGTTTTTGAATTGATTACTGTGTCGATAATTTTTATATAAGCGATCTCAATTTCCCATCGCGTTATTAGAGCATAGAATTGTTCAATCGGTCTAAACCCTTCAACGAATGCGTTCTTTATATGTGTGAGGATATCCAGTGGCATGACCATTTTCTTTACAATCACAAAATGAGGGATCGCTCTGCAAATGTAATGCAAGAGATCTGTGAAACCTTGCTTACATCTCGGGTCACCTAGTTTCCAATGAGCCGTACAAGCTTCGACGAGGGGGCGTAACAAATTATCGTACTTTCGCATCTGAAGAGTCGAATCGTTTGAACAAAGCAGGTAGTTAGTGAGTACCTTTAGATATGACGTTTGTAGTAAATACTCTCTGCTGCCGCCAAGATCACAACATAGTAACTTTTCAACAAAATCACAATCTAAATATTCAATGATATCTGCTGAGTAATCAAACATATTTTGTAACTTCCATTTCATCGTCTCATCGTGTGACAGTAAAGATTTTAAAAACCAGTACACTTTAGGAAAGTATTCCCCTACCACGGAGTAAGGTATTTCACGTACGTTGTCAGCCATTGCATAATAAATATCTGTGTTTTCAGTCTTGGTTAAGTCATCAATGAAAATGCTAAGGAGTGACCACAATCTTTTGACCATTGTGGGGGTTTTTTCCTTGCATAATAAACCTAGAATAGATGTAAAAATAATTGTTCTGATTGTATCATTCTTAGTAGATTTCCATATACTCTCCGATCTAGTAATAAGTTCATCCAATTTAAATGTTTTGAAAGCCAGACGAATGCCGTGCTTTTGTATAGCCACTGGAGCATTAAGCAATATTTCTATGTATTGACGTATATCTTTCGAGCGAATGATAGAATACGCGTTGAGCAGAGAACGCAGACTGAACTGTAGATAATCCCCTTTTGCGTACATCATTATCACTTCGATAGTCAGATGAGGTCGAGCTAAATGCATGCTTTTAGCGATAAACTTTTGGATACAGATTTCGGAGTCTTTATTTTCTTTCCATTCGATTTTGTTATCGGTGGGTGCGTATGCCTGTATGAAATCTAAAACTTCTTTTTGCGGTAAAACTACAAGTAAACCCCGTATCAAAGGCTTGTAGTCAGACTTATTTGAAAGTTTCTCCATACTTGTCTCTGCCCATTGCCTTGCGAGTGACTCAGGCCAATATATTCGTAGTTTTCTTAAGAATCTGTTGAGAAATACTCTGTTGTCGATCCGTAAATCTTCAGTTTCAAGCTTGTAGCGTTCCAATAGTCCAGGATCATGCTTCAAAGCGTTCAAACAAACGTCCTCACAGGCATGGAGAATTAGAGAATTCTCAAATAACATTTTCCGGTATGGCTTCACCATGTGATAAATTGATGGGATGTCTATGTATGGTTTTAGAGTAACGCATTGACTCCATTCAATAACAGGCCGTTTTATTTTCAGTTTCCTCCGATATAAGCGACGCAGCTTAATGGTTTTACTCCATTTAGAATTTTTGTTAATGTTACCAAATTCAGCTACTTTATCGATTACCAATTGACGATGCGTTTCTAGTTTTTCCCAGTCTTTGATTAAAGTCCAAACTTTTCTAAGGATTTCAATCGCTTCGTGTAAACCCGTTTCGCTGTCCGTACTTTGATTTTCCAACCTTTTTACGTGGAGTTCGTACAGATAATTGAACAGTTTCTCTCCTTCTTCATGATTTAATGCCTTTCCCATATTCTTTAGCGATTCTAAGAGAAACTTTTCTTCTACGACTTCATGGACAGGCTGATCACGCAACACATGATAAAGGATAACGCAGATTAAGCACTGCTGTACTTTATTGGTAGATTCAATATACACTTCCAAGCTCTTAAATAAGTTGTTTACTATTTCCCACGTAGAATCATCAAATTTAAAAGCTGAGTGCTGACTGAGTACGCTTTCAACAAACTTTATCTTATGAATATATGGCTCGTTAATATGTTTATCGTGATAATATTTGATGACAGTCTTCACGTGTTCGAAATCGTAATAGGCGCAAGATAACAGCACTATCAGCATAGCATGTCTTTCTTCAGGGACCGACTCCGTAAAGATAAATCTTCTTATGTCTGGGAACGCCAACTCAAAGGGAACAAATTCATACCAGCGGTACATGTTGCTAAATTCACGGTTGTTTTCGCCTTCGAGTTGATAGAATAATTCTTCAAGATCGCCCCGTGCCTTTTCATTTTGCTTTTCAGACTTGTCTTGGAGCGGTGTATCTGAGCAATCTTTAGATGTTTCTGAATCTTCACACGTACCATTTCTAATTGACAGAATTTCCCATAAGAAATCCAACACTTGATTACGAGGTATTCTCTTCAAAAATGGCCATAAGTTGTAATAATCCCAGGAGCATGCTTTACTTTTAGCAAGTTTTATGCAAAATGAACGTAAGTCTATGCCTTCTTTATGCAGGTATACAAAAAAACTGTCGGAGTGAATTCGTGTATCATACCATTCATAGTTGTCCATGATCTTTTGGGGGCACGTTTTCAAAACGAGTTTTGTCCTTTTTTGATTTAGTTTATCGAAGTGCTTACGTATTTCTAGGGACACGTCTGTCTCGGTTTTCCAGAGCCAATCAGAATTTTGATATTTAGCGACAGTTGCATACATAAAACTGTATTTAAGCTCGGTTATAATCGCATCCATTAAATTTCTTTTAGTTAATCGCATTGCATGCTTTGGAGGAATGTCCGAATGAGATCTAAACCTTGATTGTATAAATTTCAAAGGACAGTATTGCAACCAGCGCCACGCTTGCTCTCGTTTTTTGTGAAATACATACCAATAAAACGCCTTAGCGCGTGACTCGTCTTTTATGTTTAATCTAATCTGTAACATTAGCTTTGAAATTGCAGTCTTTTTCATGTAAGGAAATAATTCTTTGTTTAAATACTTTGGATTGATAATATGCGCATACGCACTGTCAGTTATTAGCCATGAACTTTTCTTGATTACTCTGGAGATGTATAGCATATCATCGGATTTAAAAACTTCCAAAATGTAATCGACGTTTCTAGCCTTACAAGCTAGATCGATTTTGATCAAGTTATCCACATCAGACTCTTCATAGTTTATTTTAGGCAATTCGCCTGTCATATTCACTGCAACTTCTTTCACCAGTTGGTTGTAATAGGCATGTCTTTGACCAAGGTTGTGCCCTTGTAAAGTAGTCATTTTTGGTATGTAGGTTCTGTAACAAAAAGAAGGGATTATTCATTATTAGACGATCATTTTGTAGATATTTACTAATATACAGGTTGCTTGTTGATATTATTAATTGGTTAAATAGAAAATAACTTGCGATCGCGATACGTTAGGCATAAACCGAGTGTTATCAAATGATACTCGTTTGTGCGAAAAATTAATTAAACTGGTAACCAGCCTGACTAGTTTAGGGCAAGGTATAATATAGGTGCGAGTGTGGTGACCATCACAATGCCATAGAACATATAATAATACTACGTATAGAATGGACACTGTGCTCCCCCCACCAAAACGAGTCTTCCTCACCCCGCCACCGATTCTTTCTGAGCTGTCGCTGAGCTGACTTGAGTACGCGACGTGCAACTCGCGCACGATGACGTGACGACGAAGCGTGACGATTGTACGAGTATTTTAAAAGTTGAGTAAGGGGTACTCTTGTGCTGTTTACGATTGCTTATCAACTAAACGAGGATAGGAGTTCTTATAGATTCCCTAAGGATAAAACGGGGTCATTCTTGGTAACCTACACTAAGTACCTACCTATTTGTCGTTCTTCTACTCTCTTACTACTGTCTAACTTTACAGTAGGTAGCTTATGAAAACAGGTAATTTACAGTAGGTTTTGAAAAAAATAAAAACAAAATACTTTAACTTTGTATTTTATTCAAACTGCTATTCAAATAATGATTATTTTAGAAGCAAAAAATATCCGTTTATATCGACTTCGATTGCAGCGAAACTATAATGTCTTGGTAACCTATACCTAGACCTATACATACCATAGAGAAAAGCAATACACATATCGACCTTCGCTACGATGGACATGCGGCACACTTCATGATTGTTTAATATACGAGAAGAACATAAATTATTATTAGTGTGATTGTAATTATTATCATTACTTGTATAAAATGTGAACTGGGAATGATACTTTTGTACAGTGTAGGTATCTATTATTGTATAAGTAATGGAGTGAAATGTGAAGCAATGTTACCTACTCGGTTGTGTGTTGCATAATATTCCTACGTCGTACATGTTAGGTAGGTAAGTACAACAATTATTCATACGATGACAACCTTAGACTTCACGCACACATTTACGCGTGTACAAAAACAACATGTGTGTAGTGTCTATGTAATAGGTAGTTAGAACGCGGCTTTTGTATAGAGAATGAGTCGAGTGTCCAGGCTGTGACAATGCGTGAGCCAAGTGAGCAAAGCGAGCTTGCCTGAGTAGAGCCTGCAGCGCAAGTACCGTAGTTACCGATCGCTAAATTTGACACTAAAAATCGTCTAAATTCGCTAAAACGGGTTATATCGTTGTTTTGTCGATGTTGCAAGTATGAAACCTACTTAAACAATCGGTAAATAAATTTGGTAAACATTCGTTAAAATTTAACGAATTTTGACGATAACCCTAGCATGGAACTTTAAAATGAAGTATAAGATCGTCTATTTTGTAGATATTATCGATTGTTTTGTCGGGTCCAAAAAGAAGGTCGATATAACTGCGATAAATCTTAAAAGGAACTTTTGGGCCCTTTTATTATTAAAAGAAGAGCGATGAGCTTATAGAAATAGCCAAATGCTGCAGAGAAGAGGTTGACGATTGGCAACGACCCTACCTATCGAACTTTCGGAAGAGTGTTCCAGGCATCTATTCCGAATAAAGAAAGAAATTATAATCGTCTTATACCTACTACATATTAGATAGAATTATTGATTTGGCCTATGTTAAATTCCTTTAAAGGAATATTATAGGCAGGTGCTTAGCTAAGTACTAAAACTATCATCCGTAACTTAATCGGTTTTTTATATGTCCTCACAAAATTTTCTTTTTTACATCTTCAAATTTTGTTATTTAAGACAAGAAAAATAAAAAAGTGTTCACTGGAACTTTTCATCGTGTTTGTTTATTCCTTCTGCAGCGAGGCGGAGAATTTTGAGATGATTTATTGGTTTAATTATTAAACAGCGAATGTTCTGAACAAAATACTAACAATTATATAAAAAACCTATTTATTTCCACCACGTAGTTACACATCTGGAAGATAACATTAAGAAAAAGCACAGCATTAAGTCCTCCTTGTACACTTATTTGTGCAAAAGAATAAATAAATAAATAAATAAATAACTTCAGTAATTATTTTCTCTTTGGAAGAAAAAACTTCATTTCGATACTGAGTAGTTTTAATTATTAATTTAGTTACAATTTTCTTTAATTTGTTGTATTCATCAAACACATACTGTAATTATCCGTTTTACAAAAAATAAATGCTTTGATCACAATTTACGATGAACGATTTTAATAATCTATGCAAAAACAGTCTAGTTTCGAAGTTGCCATTTCGTAATAATCGACATACAGTCCTCAATTTCACGATCGTAAGTCGTCGATAAGACTTATCGACAATAGTTCCATACTTGCAATGGGCGATACGATTGGTTAAATTTATCGATCATACCGATTCGATAATTTAACGAGCCATACTACGGTACTTGCACTGCTGATTTGTCAGGCTCTACTCAGGCAAGCTCGCTTCGCTCGCTTGGCGCTTGAAATACTTTTGGAACGCACCGTAAACTAAAATTATACGCTATTTAAGAATAACTAATATCTGAATCAATTAAATATTAAGCTTTCCCCCCGTGGGTTGCCGGGTTAGAATGTCACACCTGCATGTCTTCTCGTGAGTGTCGTAATAGACGATTAAGGGAAAAATCTATCTTATTGTAAATTGGTTTGACACACCTACTATAAATGTTTTTGGAGTAGGGAGCTGGCACTGCTGGATGGGAAGGTGTTCTCTGGAGTTCGGTTTTGGGGAAGAACTCTGTCCAAGTCAGCTTGAGATCTAATGTATATAGCGGGCTTTCCCTCCTCTCTTCGTAAGTGTACCCTTCCGTTGTTGATCCAGCAAAATCGATAATTGGCTTCCCTAGCCCGAAGACGAGCATCCCGAAACAACTGTCTGTTATATCTTGAAAGGTGTTCGTTAATATAAACGTTCCGATTTGGCCCAGCAATGTCCAAATCTGTCGACGTCATAACTACATGGCGACGGATTTTGGCAGCTTTTAGGAACTCATCCCGTTTTGTTTTTCTTGTCAATCTGACTATAATTGGACGTGGTAGATTTTTAGTAAGATCGTTAGAACTTTTTCCAGTTTTAGAGCCTGCGCGTGTCACCCAATCAATTTCACTCTCCGGAAGATTGATTCCGATCTTAGTAGCCGTAACCATGACAATATGCTGGAGATTTTCGTTAGACGTCTCGCTTATTCCAATTATCTCCAACTCGTTCTTTAAAGATATTTGGGCCTGTTGCTCCAGTTGGTTATGCAAATTCTCAATCGTATCATGCAACATTAATGTTTTTGGCTATCTTCTAGAGCTTTTATTCTATTCTCAAAACCATCAAGTCTAGTATAACACTTGTCCAGTCCTTCCTTAAGTAATGAGAGGCTGGATTTTATTTCGGCCGTATCTTGTCTCAAGAGACGTAGCTCTGTGGTGACCGCATCCGGCCCACTATCCTCTCTGTCAGTGTTAGGCGAAGAGAGTGCAACTCGTATTTGCGCTCGGGCTTGTGTCGCATTGACGTTTGATAAGTTGGGCAGGTTGGACGTGCGTGCAATCTGTGATCTTACTAAGATCAGTGTTTCCTACGTTAACACAAATCGGATGATATGTTGCTGTGCAGCATACGCATTTCAGCGTCCGCGATGTTGTGATCGCTGTATTACAAGCCGCGCAAAAGCATTCTATGGCGGAGTCTATTTTACGATTGTGATATCAATAAACACGATACAACTGGTATTTGCGTGAGCGGGAGCAGTTAATCTAAACTTCAGCAGGTGCAAAAGGGACAGCAAAAGATCCACTCGTCAGGTAACGATGTGTAATCAGCTGATGTGCGGTTTCCGGTGACAAATTTCTTTTTGTTAAAATCTGTTTATTATTTGTTAGTTTTCTAATTCAGTGTGACGTACCTTGTGCTGTAGATCCTATATTTTATCGTGATGTAATTAATGTTTAGATTCAGACACTTTTGACACAGTTTAACTTAAATTAATGCGGAGTGATTTATAAATATGTAAAGTCGCGGTTAAGTCAGTCTACCGTCCCATAGACTGACTTAACCGTATATCATATTTAACTTTTAGTATTTTTATCAGTATTCTTTGTTTTATATTTGATCGTCCTTTTGGCCCTGCGCAGAGATGTTGGATCACTGTATCTTTTACGCTATCAATTACGGGGAGTGTTCTGAGGAACTGGTCGATCTACTACCTGCAGCTCCCTACCCCACGCCGGCCCTCCCCTGTAAAATCAATGAGTGACAATAGTGAGGTTATAACTTTAAAAAAATCATGAATAGATTCAGGCGTTACTTTGCGGAAATCCATATTTAATAATAACAAATATTTTTAAAATATTTTACGAAAACATCAAATTAATATTTTAATAAAACACTTAAAAATATAAAAATATATCTAGTGACAATTCCGCCTAATTTTCCTGCTAAGCCGACGTGACGTCACAAACGCCACGCAGCCAAACCGGAAGAATTTTCGACGTGTTTCGCTTCTACACGAAGCATCCTCAGGAGGTCTTGACTCTTCGAGCGCACGATCGAGACTTCTCGATCGTATTCTCTAGATATATTTTTGAAGTGTTTTTTTTTTTTTTTTTTTTTTTCAATGGCGGTATGCCTTTATTAAACAAATACTACAAAGTATTATACAACACTACAGCTACTACAATACTACAGCTACTACAGTAAAAGCATTTGGACTCATAGGGAATTTGAACTCAGTGTTTTATTAAAATATTAATTTGATGTTTTCGTAAAATATTTTGAATATATTTGTTATTATTTTTAAAAAAATCATATCTCCGAAGGGTGGGGGGGGGGGGATCGCAACTTCCCCTTTACACTCTCTACCACCTACCCATCACCCCGCACCCGCCCCCACCCCCCTTAAATCTATGTTTTATAAACTAAACCAGAACCATTCTTTGTGTTGGAGTGGAACAAAATACAGAATATTTAATCATACCTACAAATCGTCTTGGGGTTGAAGTGGAATGATTTTTGGGTGTTAGTGGAATAAGTCAAGTTGATATCTCAATTCTAAGATGGATATAGGAGTCGTCAAAAACAGCCAATACAACTAATATGTTTTGTAAGAAGCAGTCATCAGGGTGTAAAATGCAGCAATATTGACATAAACTGAATAACCTTTATTGCAGAAGTCAGCCTACCTATACGGCTTTATTTTACAAATTTCAAATGTTAGGAGGCATCCGTGCTTGAGTAATGTAAAAGGCAGCCAATCCATGATGCCTGTTTTATGTAAAATTATTTATTTGTTATGTATTTTTTAACCCCATCGTGACTGTTTTGTGTCATAATTCTCCAACAAACAATATTATATTTACACCATTTTCACAATAGAAACAACATATTTTTAGTAAATTAATTGACTAGACGTACACTTTACATGTAAATGCAAAAAACAGTGCAATACACCTGTTCCCTTGCCAACATATAAACTTTTTTTCGTAAAGTTTGGAGTCTTGGTTTATATAATTCACAGACATTTTTTCCGAGTGTTTTTCTCCTGTAATTTTACTGGCTCTCAAGAACTACTGCCGAAACACATTGTTAGATGCCTGGCGACAGATTTTTTTACTTGATTGCCAGGGAGGCATTCGTAAAATGCTCTCCCTCCATGCGATGAAGCTCAATCCAGTTGTGGGGATCGAACCATGGACCTGCAGCATCGCAGGCGGTAGGAGGAGGTAAGGAGGAGTGAATCACTCCCACTATGTCTCACTATAGCAAGGCAAGAACACCTGTCAAAATGTTTAATCCTGGAAAAAAAAATACCTAAGAATGCTAAAGAACAAACCGGTTCCGGTATACAAAAGTACTCAGTGACCTGTGACCTACCCATATCAAATAGAGCAACAAGTTTAACATACCTTAACGAATTTTCTGTTTACTTTGTTCCACAAAACAGTTTGAAATCACAATACAATTGAGATTTAATAACAGTCGTACGCCACATTCAAAAGGACAATATTTACTATTGCAAAAATAAAACAACGTTCGCCTCACAATTTGGTTTGTGTAATAGTGGTGCAATGCTTTTGGCTGGTAAAGTGATAACTCTGAGTACTCTAACACAGACTGGAAGGCGATTCTCGTGCAGTGATAAAATATCACAATAGATAAATCTTGACCAGAGATAATGAAACATGCCGGAATTCGAGTCGGTTATCTAAATTAAAACCGAGATCTCGGTAAAACCGAGCACAGTGAGTTCTCTGCTTCAAGTTAGGTGCCTGAGCATTAGCAATGACAAAATAAATTAGGAGGAGGTTAACGTGACTATGGGTGAAATCCGAAAACATGAAAATGTCATCTGCCACGTAAAATCGGTTAACGAATTAAGGAAACTATTGGAAAGACATTGAAAACTACACAATATGATAGCGCTCTTAGCTGTTTTCAAACGCTTCTTTGTCAGAAACAAACTTTGATAGATAGGTAGGGTATTTAGGGTAGATAAACATATTTCAGTCGCAAAGTTTTCAGCCCAAACAGCTACTAGTAATTATAATCATCTAAACATAATTTTATCATATTTTTTTGTATGGCCTAAAGTTTAACGATAGGTGTCACAATGACTCCTAGCTCTGCGCCTAATATGCAGTACTAAAGCCATGTTCACGTTATAAGTGGCATGGTGCTCATTCGGCGCAACTTTTCTTTCAGTCCCCTTTTACAACACCAACAGAAGCATTTAAATTACCTAGAAAATAAAAACAGGGGCTCACGGAATGATTTTACGAATCGAGTTGAAAAGCCATAACTAAAAAACCAGCTAAGCTCAAGATGAACGCATACACTGAGCATTCCATAGCAACTTCATTATAATTAAGTATATGTTTGTTGAGTGAATTTAAAAAATATGTATATAATAACAAATATTTTAAAAGTATTTTAAGTATTTTAAAATATTTGTTATTATTAAAAATGGATTTCCGCAAAGTAACGCCTGAATCTATTCATTTAAATATGTATATATTTTACTGTTCTAATATGCATCTAAACTTAGTCAGTCGGCCTCTTTGTTTTTTTTTTATGTATACCAATATAACGGTAATATAGTTTTACAGCAACACAGCACAGCAGTGTGTACTGTAATCACACAACTATATACTAAACAGCAACTATATATATATACTATATACAACTATATACCGTTCGTACGTAAATGGAACCATATTCTTATTTCTTTGAACAAAGCATAATTATATATCTATTTGGATCTCACCCCCAAGTTTTACATATTCCGGATTTTCCCAAATATTCAGGTGAAGGATTTTATTGTGTTAAACATCACTTTAAACTCGCACAACTCTTTATTGGAAAACAAACATCCCGCCTATGAAGTATTTGTTTTTGACGATGACCATTTTATTTTTTATTTTTCATAAACGACAATGAGCCCAGTCATATTTGGGTTTGGGCTTTATACTTTATAATAGTTTCCCAAATATGACGTCCAATTTTTCTTGTCAGACGACATATTCATGTTTTCAGATTTTGCTCATACTTATGTTATCACACTTTTCATCTGTTCTGTACATGACTATTATGGACGTAGACTAGCAGAAATATGTTCCTGCGCAATGAAGACTGTATTTTATAGAACACTACTAGCCTTGCTAAATAGAGAAATATGCCCTCTCGTCACTGAAAAGCTCTTTTCAGTGACGAGAGTGCATATTTCTCTTTAATACTTATCACTTTCACACAATTAGTACATACACTCGTTATATACACTTGCTATGACTTATTTACTTGAACACTATATGTTCTTCTATGAGAGCTAAGAATATACTGAACCATGGTTGAGGTAAAATCACATAATATATATAGGAAAGTAATTTCAGTACTTAGACATAAACTCTGATATAATGAGCGAATGACCAATCATGGCCACTCATTATAGCTATGTCTTGTTCATATGCGGTCTCTGTTACACTATTCGAGAAGTTTTCCTATTCCTATCTCTTTCATAAAAATTGATTCCTTGTCTAAAATATTGAGACTTTTACATGACTATGCATACCATTTTAGCCCTTAATATTTTGACTTTAAGTTATCTTCTATCGAATTTCTTATAGAATTTTCCCGACGCCTTGGGGGTGGGACTAGTATGTGCCTATTTTTAAAATTTCCAGAAAATTCGTGACTATACCTTTACAAATATTCATGCTATGTATATAATTATAGGCTACCTATATTCTTTCTAAGTGTTTTCAAGCTATTTTTAACTACCTATTATTTGATCAATATTGTTACAGAACTTTTTATCGAAAATGCCGGAACTAACAGGTTCAGTGCAAGCGGTTCGGGGTACACTTGAGTTTTCCCTATAACATACTTTTAGTCCTATCTTACTACTTTCACAAATGCAAAAAGATTAGGGGGATTTCCACTTTGCGACATTCTACCAAAAATTATACTTATTCTAATCATGCGTTATCTTATGTTATAAAGCAATACATATAAAGCGCTTATATTCTACTTATTACTAGCCTATCCTATATGGTTGTATCATCTTTATTTTGGATTTGCTTAAGATTATGACCACGTCTTACAACTATACATAATATAAGGTTTTATGCGGCGCCGCTAACAATTATTTTAACCTCCTACGGCTTCTACTAGGAGAACAAACACCCTACCTATCTGTTATGTTATTTTAAACTAGTTTCCGAGATTGAATTGAACAAGCGTTTCAATATCATTTTAAGACGGCGATATTTTTTTTTGTTTTGCATAATGGCAAATTTCTCAATCATAACATTTTTTATCCTATGCCAGTTATTTTGGTTACCCATTGTTGCATTCGATTGGTATGATTCAATATCGCATAAATCGAAAATCATAAGACTACCAACTCTATAGATTTATTATCGTGTCGTGACTATCACAACGCAAGAATCCACGTAAATGTTGGACTGAAAACAATTATGGTTATGCTAACATAACCATAATTGTTAAAAAAAAGAACAAAAGAAACTTTAAAATCTAAATTTTAAAGTTTCTTTTGTTCATTAGTTCTGGAATCGAATCGACCTCAGTGACTCAGAATAATAAATAATGGGGAGCCAATAATGCACAACCACAACTTGTTGTTGTGTCATTATTGCCCGTACAAAATCGGTCCGTACTGATAATGCACGGCCGATGTACAACCAATAATCCATGCACATGCTTCCAATTATTGGGTATGTTTATCAGGCCGTGACAATAATGTACGACCGAATAATACACGGCTAATAATACTAGACCAACCATAGACAAATCAAATCTCTTTCATGCCTCGTTTAAGTAGCGAGTGTAAAGAATGAATGCATTGAAATTTCTTCACTCTAGTAAATACTTGTACGTGCGTAAACGTCATATTTTTTTATAATATAATGCATACATAATGTAAAAAAAGAACGCTCGTTCAAGTTTTCACAGGAGCTGTCATCGAGAAAATAAAGAAATGGAAATAGTGTTGAAGGTACCTAGGATTTTACCACCTTTTACGAATCCATCATTAACAAGGAGCGTTTTGTTTCATGCTTAAAATAATAATTCGTAGACACAAACAATCACAGACCCACAACCGCATAAAGCAATATTGGTTTGATCCTACTTAAAGAACGAATGAAATATGTATCACGGATGTGGAAGCGAGATACAAGATGTTTATAATATACCGTTATCCCGCTCGCACTGTTCCGATCTACGATGTTATGGAATGGATTTACCATAGTTTTACGATTTTATTGTATGCTGTCTGTAATTTTTTTTGTTTCACTCATCAAATAATTTTGCTACATTTTTTTTAAAGAATAAATGAAATAAAATATGCACGTAATTTACACATTAATTAAACCCATTTTTATCGTAAAATACCCAAAATCAAGTTAAATCCGCTGCTAGAAAGTAACTTTTCTAAGATGGATAAACATGACGGATATGTCGCTGGAACAGTAATAGTTCATACATGAGAGTTCGCGAAAAGAGTGATCAATTTCTTGTGACGTCATCAAAACGACAAGCGATTCTATTATTGTTTGTAAGATTGCTTAATTGACGTGGAGGTATAAAATTTCCCTGTAATATTAAATTATTAATATTAAAAGAGGTTTAAATTTTCTTCTAAAGACAAAATATTCCTGCGTTCATTTAACTAAAAATCGGATGAATTATTGAATATAGCGCCATCTATCTAACGTTGACTACTAAAAAAAATGTGTTAATACAAACGTCTCACCTCAAGTGGGAATCAAGCCCTTGTCTCCCGATTTTACGCACCGAGTGCCTTGAACACTAAGCCACCGAAGGTATATATATATAGGAACGAAATTAAGTAAAAAAATGTAACTCAATGAAATGTAAAAAAAAAATGTGTTACATACATACTTACTATATAATGTAATGAGTATGTAGAGTCTACTATTGCTAATTAACCGGGTGATAATTAATTTGGTATTAATATACAATGTTAATTCCAAATTGTTATTGGCAAATGTTTTATTATGTTTATTTAATATTGTCATTTATAATCTGTTGACTGAAAGACTTAATGTATATTTTGCGACCATGTTAGTGTTGATTGTGATTTGTAAATGGTATGTCCGCTATAATTAATAAATACATAACGAGGTTATTACAATATTTGTTTATTTTATGTAGGTGACAGGCGATAGCTTGCCAGAGGCGGAATAGTCCAGGCATTTTTGTCGTTTATGTAATCACAAACATAAATGTGGCAGATAGACATAATAGAATGCAAATTATTTTTGTTATTTCAATCATTATTTTGTGAAACATATATTTAGTTAATATGATATGGATTTCTCACTTTAACCTCAATTGATCATTTAGTGCTAGAATAATTTTTTTTCACTATGTTCACTAGTTCGTTGATCAAAATAAAATCGGTTTGACTATAAATTAGCTTATTTTCACGAAAAATTATTTTGGATTCAGTTATAGTTTGGTTAAAATTGAATTAAACCCGAATTGGCCTCAATTTTCACTACATTTGCGTCTATGGTTCTACATTTAATATGAACCATAGACACAAATATGATCGAAAATAACGAAATTGGCGTCAAGTGGAATACTAATTCATATGGGGTCCGCAGACTACCAATTCTAAGTGCAATGGACTCGGAATGAATCTATGCTGTATATGAACATGTAATTAGTAGACTTGGCACCCAACTTGCCGCAGAGACCTTATACTGAGCTCGATAAAATAATGTAGAAATCCGACTCGATTCCTACCACGTTTCATTATCTCTGGTAAGATTTATCTATAGTGATATTTTTATCACTGCACGAGAATCGCCTACCAGTGTGTTATCACTTTACGAACCATCCGCAACGCAAGCATTGTACCACTATTGCACTAACCAAATTGTGAGGCGTACGTTGTTTTATTTTTGCAATACTAAATATTGTTCTTGCTAATGTGGCGTACGACTGTTATTAAATCTGAATTGTATTGTGATGTCAAACTATTTTGAGGAAGAAAGTAAACAGAAAATTCTTAAAGGTATGTTTAAACTTGTTTTGTCAAGCCCTCGACAGACCTAACGCGGGGCGGTAGCGTGGCGTGGCGGGCGCGGGGCGTGAGCAGTGCGGTGGCCTTCACACCGAATGCCAAAATGGCGGCGCGTGTGACGCGGGCCCGCCGCCAGCGTTGCCATATATACAGATTTCACCGTATTTATACCGATTTCCGATGTGCGATACAGATTATATACAGAATTTTCACATTCTAGTGAACAAATTGCCGCAAGTTGCTTAAAAATGGCACATATCAAAATAAATTACCCACTCAAATGCCGTCCGTAATAATAATGCTTATGACTTCTGAAATAAATATATATTGTTTTGTGTTGTACTATTATTAAATGTTGTTTACAATATATATTCTTTATGGTAAATTTATTTAATAAACAATTTTTTTACCAGATTCTAGTGCCAGCTTAGAGAGAATCTTCAGCAATAGACCTTATAAAATTACTATTGAAGGTTTTATGCATGGAAAGCAACTGATTGGTGTTTTTTTTTGCTATAGCCTAGCTAGATATTTATGATGCTGTTTTTGAAGCGCTTTATAGGGAAGTTTACTTATTCATTTTAACTGATTAGCTAAGTTAAACAACGTTCGCCGCCCTCATGACTTGGATGGGTGACCGCTATTGCATAATATCGTTGCACCGAGTTTAACAAGTTATTTCAAACTTGAGTGTTGAATTTGGTAAAATAATTTTTTCGCTCTTTTGTGTCCATTTCTACTTCCGTGATTAGTTGTCATTCACTTTCGCTGAATATATCATCAAGATAAGAAAATATTTTTAGCTATTGAAGTGTAACTCAAAAACGGATTGATCGATTTTGATGAAATTCAAATGGGATCACACGGAAATCATCAGCTTTCAGATAAAAAAAAACATCAAAATCGGTTTACCCAGTCAAAGTTCTGATGTAACAAACATAAAAAAATACAGATGTATTGAGTACCTCCTACTTTTTTTAAGTTAGTAAAATTTTAATATAGTGTCTAATGTTGTATATAGATAATGACACAGAAACCTTCGTGCACAAGTCCGACTCGTATGTAGCCAATTTTTTTCTTACGTTTGAATTACCTCCGTTTTGGTAGAAAATCAAAAACTGATTCGACATGTTTTTTAATGTAAATACTCACAAAATTTCACGATGTTTAGTTGAGAACTGCGATCTGTAGGGGAGAATACCTGGACAGATAGGAAAACATTTCTGTCCAATCTGAAACGGAGACGCTTTGTGCTCACTTAGTAATAATGTCGATTTGTTTCGTCCGGCACTCATTTCCTCCTCAATTTGCTATTCCTAAAAAACCAAAGTCATTCAAATCCAAACAATATCAATCTTCCAATCAGTATGAAACGCAGTCTATAAAGAAAAGCTAAAGCCAGTAGTTAGTTAAAATCCAAGTGTAACTCCTACTCTAATTAGTCGATGTCTCGAACTTCGGGTCCGAAAGAAAGGTATCCGCAAAACACGTATTGACTTACTTTTGTCTTACTACTACTTCTTTACTTCGTTCTTAGCATAGACTTGCAAGCATTTGCCTGCGTAGATTCTGAATATATTTTTTAATCGGATTCGTATGGTTTGTACATTTTTATATATGAAATGATTATTTATTCGTTTGCTTATAAGTAGTCAGTTGAGTTCTAAATATGCATAAAGAACACAAATACTAATGAGGATATAAATACTTATGGAGAACAAAGACATTACCGTAAATCCTAAATATCTTACCTGTATTTTTTAGAACAGTAGCGACACCTCTCGCCGAGTAGTAGCGGCCCTGTAGCGACACCTCTTGCTGAGTTCTATAACTAGGCTTCTCAGTCTTACCATTGGAAAATAGTAATTAACTTTTCTGAGATAAGACTTAAAATTGATTGAAGAATAATAGCGTTCGCAGAGTAGTATGGAAGATTCCATAGCGGGCAAGATTTGTGATGAACGATGCTGTCCGACCATAGACAATATCAAACAACGAACTTCGTACCGCAAAATTAAATTTTCGTTGTCTAAAAGGTCGCTCGAACACCCAAAACGAAACTTCGTTGAATTGTACTAGCGGCCCTGGTCCGAAATATTCTTAAAAAACATACAATAATCAAACACTCTTGACAATCATTTTTCTATATGGCAGGTATACGATTATTTTACAGTTATAGAACCCAATATCTCTTTCATTTCGAAAAGTTAGTAAAAACTGACTGGACAAAAAAATTCAATACATATATCAAACCTGCTCATAAAATTTCATGAGAATTGGTTGAGAAATGGCACCCTGGGCTGCTACTACAATTCAACGAAGTTTCGTTTTTCGTGTTCGAGCGACACTTTAGACAACGAAAATTTAATTTGTGGTACGAAGTTCGTTGTATGATATAGTCTATGGTCGGACCGCATCGTTTATCGCTCGGAGGAAATATTACAATTGATATTTGAGTGATATTTCCTCCGAGGTTTACCGCAAATCTTGCCCGCTATGGAATCTACATACTACTCCGTGAACACTAATATGCCCCAATCAGTTATAAGTCTTAGCACAGAGTAATTAAAGAACATTTTCCCATGGTAAGCGTCTAAGAATCCTAGTTATGGAGCTCTCAGCTACTCAGCGAGAGGTGTCGCTAGGTGTTCTAGAAAATATAGGTAAGATATTTAAAGTTTACGTGAATGTCTTTGTTCTCAATAGGAATTTATATTCTCATTAGTATTTGTGTTCTTTCTGCATATATAGAACTTGACTTTTAAACGAATGAATTATAATTTCATATTTAGAAACTGTACAAACAATACGAATCCGATTAAAAAAAACAATCTCCACAGGCAAATTCTTGCAAGTCTATGCTACGAACGAAGTGAACAAAAGTAAGTCAATACGTGTTTTGCGGATATATCTTTCAGACCCGAAGTTCGATACTTCGACGAATTAGAGTATCTGGCTCGATCAATAAGAATCGATTCTTCTACACAACTATTTTAAAAGTAATAAGCCTTAGCTTTAACATTTCAGACTATACTACACGCTGTGTTGAATTAGATTTGAAAATTGATTACGAACTTTACATATATAAAACCGCAACCACATGCATACAAATTTGTACAGAGCAGAGCTTCCAAAAAACAACATAGTAGTTCTTTGATTTTATCCTCATGAAAACATCGAAACCATAAACAAAACTAGTAACACCGAAGGAGCACGTGACCCGCGCGGGTGCGGCGCTCTTGCCAACGCGGGTGGCGTGCGCGGGCGGCGCGCGGCGCGTGTCCCGCGCGGGTGCTCGGTGTGAAGGCCTCCATACAATCCCATACATTACAGATTGCGCGGGACCGCCAACCGCGCACGCCCCGCGCACGCCCCGCGTCCGGTGTGCAGAGGGCTTTACTCTTTTTGATATGGGTAGGTCACAGGTCACAGAGTACTTTTTTATACCGGAACTACCTATTTGTACTATAGCAACCTTTTTTGCTGTTTTATTTATCACATTACCTACCAAATTCGGTATTGTACAAGATAAATATACCATAGATATTTATGCAAATATAGGCACATTACCGCCCGCGCCGGCGGCGGTAAGTAGGTACTACATAGATAGTACAGTCATACATATCGTTTTGTCGCTCCGGCCCCATAGGATGGTTGAGGCCTAGAGGACAAATTAGAGTTATATATGAGTTATGAGTCATAATATGTCATTACAAAATTACAAATCTAAGAGATGAAAAATTTAAGTCATATGCGGGATTCTTGCGCATTTGACATAAGTACATTTTTCCTCTCGTATACCTATTTATAATTTTGTAATGTAGCTAATCCGCATAGCAGGCGTTATTGCAAATATTAAAATTATAAGGTACTTAATCATTTACAAGTATAAAACCAATTGCAAAATTGGTCTTGTTTGTAGTACAACGCAAGTGGTACTATAGATGTCGCTCCATCCCAATACGATGGTTAAAGAACGATAGGAAAAAATTTAGTTATGACGTCATTGTCTTGTTAGCTCAATTGGTTAGACCATACCCCGGCTAAAGGGGTGGATGGACGCGGGGTCGTATCCCGCACATGACTAAAATTTTTCCTCTCGTATGTTTGTAATTTTGTAATGTAATCCGTTAATAATGTAATAGCAGGCGTTATTGCAAACATAACAATATTAACGTAATTATTAGCTTAGTGGTCACAGCATACCCCGGCTATAGGGGGTGGATGGCGCGGGATCGAATCCCGCACATGACTTTAATTTTTCCTCACGTTGTAATTTGTTATTGTAGGTAATCGGCGGAGCAAGAGTTATTGCATTGCTCGGGTTAACGTGCGGCGCGTGGCGCATGGCGCCACGGTGATACCTACTTGTATTATCGGGAATACGCTAGCCGATTGGCATATAAGGCGCGACCTTGAGCGAGTGACGGAGCCCTGGTAAACCCAACAAACATACATAGGTACGTGCATACATTATTTACGATCCTATTACTAAGTACGTAATATAAATGAAGATAATGTTCCGTGGCAAGATACATTTTAGAAAATATAAAGTGATGACTATACCGGCCTAATGAGAGTTGAAAATCGTGCAGAGTACCGACCATAAATTAGTAGGTACATATCTAGGTACCTGGTGTGGTCTCCACAAAAGTGCGAGCGCGCCTCAAAGCTTTTTGTTTACTTTGGAGTTTACAATACCAGCTATATTCAATAATGACAAATATTTTTGAAATATTTTAAGAAAACATAAAATTAGGTAATATTTTAATTAACTAAAAACACTTAACAAATATAAAAATATATCTAGTGACAATTCCGCCTAATTTTCCTGCGGAGCCGACGTGACGTCACAAACGCCACGCAGCCAAACCGGAAGAATTTTAGACGTTAAGTATTATTAAATATGGAAAGTAACGCCTGAATCTACCAGCTATATTCACTCTAAGTTTGTAACCCCAGAAGCTTTAAGAGTAGAGTGCACAGAGCGATTTCCATATAAACGTAGTTTCGACTTGTCATAAGGTACAGTAGGTGATTAACGGCCACTTAACTTTGATTTCATACAGATTTGGTATCTATTAATATGATTATGAAAACACCATGTTTCAAACAATGGTTTCTTTATTTGTTAATAAAAAAATAACACTATAGAATGCGTTTTAACCACTATGTCACTGAAGGTAAGTAATAATGTGGTCGAAGATGTTGTTCAGGCTAACCTAGAAGTACTGGCTCTCAAGGACAGCTGCCGGAACACACCGTAAAGTGCTTCGAGACAGTGCTTCATTATCGTTCTTTAAAATTAAGTGTCTATTGACGCCCGCTACATAAACTAGTCTTTTTATGCAAAAATAGAGTTGCTATGAAACAAAATTATTTCACATCCGAATTTTCACTTCATGTTAACGTAATTAAACTAAGAATTAATAAATATTATCAACATTCAATACAAATTAAGTCCAATTTAACAAAACTACTAATAGAAAAGGATTTATTCTTATTTAATTACTTATGTAATTACGCCCGTAGATAAAAGACAATTAAAAAAATACTTTATGATAAATACTATGCGATTTGCAATTTTTTTTTAATAATTAAGTACCTATATCGAAATGAAAAATCTTGTTAGAAAGAATTTGTTTTCATTGGTAGGTATATCCCCCGTGTGGTGCCGGGTTAGAATTGCACCTCCCCATATCATCCCGTGGGTGTCGTAAGAGGGGACTAAGGGAAAAATACTGGAAGGTGGGCAGCAGCGCCTCGTAAAGAACTGCCATCTTACACTGCGATCCCCAAGCCGCCTGCCAAGCGTGGGGATTATGGCAAATACCCCCTTAATAGGGGAGGCTGTGTTCAGCAGTGGACGATCCAGCTGATACAGTACAGTACAGGTAGGTATAATATTTTTTGGCTTAAAGTTTAGCAATTACCATAACACTTACTAATCAAAACATAATGACAAAATACGAAAATGAATTATAATGATATCTATCATATTATATTTAAATATAAGACAATATTATCAAGATGAACATATAACAACAAACACTCATACAATATACCGATATTCAACATTATGTCAAATAAGTTCAGCTATACATTATGGTATAAAAAAATATTTCGAATCACACGCTCATTAACTTTACATATAATTTAAACGAAATAAATAGGTATTGAAATTTTTGGTAAAAAAATGCTCTGTGGTTACAACGCCCATGCAGTCTAATATCGCCCAACGTCTTTTTGCCGGGCGTTATTACAGAACAAAAATAACATCGAAATTGATACAATACAATATATTCAAGAAATGGTTATATAAGTTCATCTTGAACCAATTGAGACCAAAAATATACAAACTTACAATTCAGCCGCGGCACTTATTACAATAATGTGGTATGTTACCGGTCTGGCTGGAACGCTGGGCCTCGTGTGCAAAATAGCGGCGCAAGCGGGCCGCCCAGGCGCTGTTTGCACTACGTTTTCTTATTGGTTCGTTCTATGTGCACGCGATGTGTTAACTAAATCACAACTTAAATAGCGTGTTTCCCGTTTCATGGGCGTAATTAAACAGTGGGCGGTAATCACCCACCCTACCTTATTTTAAATACCAAGTGTTCAAACTCTACGTTATTTTGTATGCATATTGCTGAGCCTAATATTTATGCTTCTGGTTTGCTAGTTTTTCTATTTATTTTATCCCTAAATGTCAACATAGGAATTCCCATACCAAAAGATTTTTTAATTTATTTTTTAAATACCTAATTTTACGGAAATCTGGCAAACCAGAATCATATATATTAAACCTGAGCATACATGTAAAGTTTCACCAAGTTTGAGCACTTATTTTAAAAAATATGACGAAACTTCGTTTGTATGGAAAGCGCTACGAGCACTCTAGCCTTAAGTACTTATTACTGTTTACGTTATAACAAAACACAGTAAAGTGCAAGCTGAATTCAAATGGAAAGAGTTCCTTAACATTCCACTTTTAAATTTCCGTTATTCCGATGATTGTTAAGCTTTCCTGAAGCACAAGATCAGTTTACTTCAGTGCTTTGAAAGATAAAGAGTAATGCTTGATTTTATTTCATTTTCTTGAATGTGTGCCAAGATCTGCATTTATTTGACATGTCACGTGGCGCACTTGATAATATTTATATTTTTTCATTTGGCATCTAAATTAACACTCAAGAAAGACAGAGAATTATTCGTTTCTCTATGTTAAAGATAACAAATTTACGAGAAGAAAAATTATAGTCATGCATGATTATAAGATTCGAATCCACTTATTTTTCCTCTCGTAAATTTGTAATGTTAACATCAGAGCATGCGTTATTGCAAAAATAAAAATATTAAAACTCAGTAAAGAAATTTATTTATCATCGAGTGTCTCTCTCTATGTATGGTACACTACACGTACACTGAATTTCAACATTTCTGCTCAGTAATAATAAGCCGTGAAAGACGAACAGACAGAAACGAAGAGGGTTCCATTTCTTTATGGAAAAATCAAAACGCTAAAAACGTAAGCTACTAAAATTATTAGATTTGATTACTTGTTATGACATATCTCATATTAAAATTGAAGCTGTAAAAATGTAAGCCTTCTGATGGTTCAAACTTCTAAACATTCTTACACTTTTTATTCTGTGCTTACACAGTAGCTTTTGAAGCAGTGATGGCTCAGTGGCATTGGCTATGGACTGCCGCGCAGCAGGTCCATGGTTCGAATCCCGTCACGGGCTTGAGCTTCACCGCATGGTGGAAGGCCATTTTGCTAATGCCTGCCTGGCTAGCGACCACCCTCGACGGTGTGTTCCGGCAGCAGTCCTCGAGAGCCAGTGTAATTAGTGGCATATGAGACTTAACAACTATGTATCAAGGTGACGGGCGCAGTGCAATTCGTGACTTGTAACGAAATGCATCTGTTATAGGCAGAGGTTAGTTGAGCCTTGAGCTTGTTCCGTCTCAATAACATAAAAAAAAATGCAAACAAACATACATACCTAACCTACATACAAGATACGCGCGAAAAACAAACTTTCCTTAGCAGTTGGGTAAAAAAGGATGCATGGAAAACTATCAGTAATCTTGTGGGCTATTCAAACTTGAGTGAACAAAGGGTGTAAACAGGAATCAATTAAATAAGTATACCTACGCCCCGTCTCTCAGTATATCCTACCTTTAGGGGATTTCTATGATAACCTTTTTTTTGTTATTTGTTATAGTGGACGGAACAAGCTCGAGGCACATGTATTGCCAACACAACCCGGCTTTGAGCTGCTTGTCGGCAGCCAGAAAATGAATATTCAATTCCTATATTCAAGATATAGTAAAACTTACGTTACGTATATTATATTTTCGCTAGGAATTTAGTTGCAAGAAAATTGACTACGCTTTCGACATAGGACAATGTCCATGTCAATGTGCCCATTTTAAACGTGTATATACAAAATGTTTTTATTTTTTAATAATTTTTCTTGCAATTAAAATCCTAGCGATAATATACTATATAACATTTCCTGACCCTACTTGGGCTGAGAAATATGACTACATGCGAGGGAAGGAGATAATTTAGGTGTTTTTAAATCAATGTTTTTATACTGACTTCAATAAAGGAGGTGGTACTCAATGTGTCTGTATTTTTTTATATTTTTGGTACCACACAAATGTTGAGTAGATAAACCTTTTAAATTTCATCAAAATCGGTCAAGAGTTACACTCCAATACCTAACTGAAAAGTATTTTCCTATCTTGATGACATACTCATTGCCAGTGAATGGCAATAGATCCTATAATTAAAGTAAAAGGCGAAAAATTTTTTTGCCAAAAAATGGAACCTCTTTCTTCACTTACATGTGTTTTTTTTTTTTTATGTTATTGTGACGGAACAAGCGCGAGGCCCACCTGATGTTAAGTGGACTAACCTCTGCCTATAACAGACGCATTTCGTCAACGACGAATTGCACTGTGCCCGTCACACTGAGACGTCCAGTTGTTAGGTCTCATTAGCCTGTAATTTTTCTGGCTCTCAAGGACTGCTGCCGGAACACACCGTTAGGTGCTTGGCGACAGATTTTCTACTTGAGGGTGGTCGCTAGCCAGGCGGGCATTCGCAAAATGCCCTTCCACCATGCGGTGAAGCTCAAGCTCTGGGCGGGATTCGAACCATGGACCTGCTGCGCGGCAGTCCATAGCCAATGCCACTGAGCCATCACTGCTTCGCTTAAATGTGTGAAATAACTTGTTGTCCACCATGCGGTGAAGCTCAAGCTCTGGGCGGGATTCGAACCATGGACCTGCTGCACGGCAGTCCATAGCCAATGCCACTGAGCCATCACTGCTTCGCTTAAATGTGTGAAATAACTTGTTGAACTCGGTACCATGCGCACAATATTGTGATAATAAATACTTTTGAACCATCAATGTACCGACTCCAACAAGTTATTTCACACATTTGAGTGTTAAAGTCGGTTCCATTTTTTGGTATTTTATTTACGAATCTATTTTAATTAACCTGAAAAGATTTTCTCCGAGCCCAAAATATGCTGCAAGAAGATCACTGCGACGCATGGTTGCACTTATCGATATTTTTTGTAATAATTAACTCCAACTTACCCCAACCTATTAATTATCCGCCTTTCTTCGCTTGTAATATGTTAGGTCTTACCATAGACTTAGCGAAAAAATCTTAAGTCTATGGGTCTTACCAATATACCTAACCAAATGTGTTGGCTATTAGCAATATAGTAGGTAGGTATATCAGTACCTAATCGTAGCTTTATCCACATTTTAGCATAACTTGAACGTTAATTTGGCGTACACTGGGCGAATATTGAAAATGGCGACATGAAAATCAAATCATCACATCAACCGAAGTATTGAACAAGATCTCCCCTATTGGGGGGAATTTGCCATAATCCCCACGCTTTGCAGGCGTCTTAGAGATCGTAGCAGAAGTTGCCAGTTCTTCAGATGGCGCTGCTTATCACCTCCCAGTATTTTTCCTTAAGGTTGAACTGGCCGGTAACTTTTCCATACAAACGCCGTAGGGTGATCACTCCCTTATTTGAGGTTTTAGGTCCACAACTAAGCATGATATCGATTTATCTCTTCATTATCTAGGCTTGTCTTGGCACCGATTTGTAAAAAAAATCTTCACATGATAAAAGTCAAAGTCAAAAGTCAAAATCATTTATTCAATTTAGGCGTCTACGACGCTCTTATGAAGGTCAATTACAAATTTTAGTAATGAAATATTCTACATTGTACTGCCACGTTCAGCAAATAAATTGTATAGAGCCACTGCGAGAAGGACGGGCAAGAAACTCGGGGCCATTCTTTTAAACATCTTTTAACAATGTGTTACATACATACTATATAATAGAGTTATTACAATATTTGTTTAAATTATGTAGGTGACAGGCAATAGCTTGGCGGAGGCGGACTTGTCCAGGCATTTTTGTCGTTTATGTAATCAGAAACTGTGTAGTAGGATTTTTTAATCAATATGTTTTTCACATGCAACTTGAATTTCCCTTCTGTGAGCGTTGTAATATGTTTTGGAACTTTATTATAAAACCGCACACAATTACCTAAGAAGGACCTTTTATTTGTCTTTGCTAATCTAAAACCTGGCACCATTTTATCTTTATTCCTAGTATTGTAATCGTGATTGTCACTGTTTAATTTAAATTTACTCAAATTTTTACGAACATACATAATATTTTCAAATATATACAGACTTGGTAAAGTTAAAATATCAATTTCTTTAAAAAGATCCCTCACAGATTCCCTAGAACCCATTTTATATATGGCTCGAATTGCACGCTTTTGTATGATAAAGATTGTCTCTATCTCAGCAGCAGTTCCCCACAGCAATACGCCATACGACATAATACTGTGGAAGTACGCGAAATAAACTAGCCGAGCAGTAGCTACATCTGTTAACTGTCTTATCCTAAGAACTGCATATGCAGCAGAACTAAGTCTTCCGGAGAGATCATGTATATGTGGATCCCATTGTAAAGTGGAATCCATTTTGATTCCCAGGAAGACTGTCGCTTTGTCAATAGGGAGTTTATCTGGGCCAAGCTTTATGTTTGGTTCAACATAAGGAACATTTGGTAAAGAAAACTTTAAACATTTCGTCTTTTTTGAATTTAGGAGAAGATTATTAGCGGCGAACCATTTACAAATCTTAGATAATACATTATTTACATGCGTCAGTTCACTGTCTTTCCTATCTACTTTAAAAATCAGAGAGGTATCATCTGCGAATAAAACAATATCGCAGAAATCTTTGACCACGCAAGGCAGATCATTAATATCAGTTAGAAACAGAAAAGGTCCCAAAATTGATCCCTGTGGTACTCCCATTTTTACCAATGACCCGGAAGAAGTATTGCCACTTATTCCAACCCTCTGTAGCCTGTCTGACAGATATGACTCTATAAGATTCAGAGCTTTTCCACGAATACCATAGTGGGAAAGTTTACGAATCAGAGTGCAGTGCTCTACACAGTCGAATGCCTTGGAAAGATCACAGAATACGCCAATAGCATCATGTGAACTCTCCCAGGCTTCCAGTATATGCGACATCAATTGAACACCTGCATCTGTTGTGGATTTGCTCTTGGTGAAACCAAACTGATTCTCATTTAATAAATTATGCTTGTTAAAATGGGATAGTAGTTGTTTGAGCATAATTTTTTCGAATACTTTACTCAGAACAGGTAAGATGGAAATAGGTCTATAATTGGAGGGGTCAGATGTAGACCCCGACTTTAAAATTGGAGTGATTTTACTTTGTTTCATTAAATCGGGGAAGTTTCCACTATCGACACAAAGATTGAATATTGTTTCTAAATATGGTGCAATAATGTAAATTATAGACTCTACCACTTTTACTGACATACCCCACAAGTCTTCAGTACTCTTTATGTTTAAACTTTGAAATGTTTTTATAATTTCAAATCTTGTGGTGTGTCTGAAAGAAAAGTCCGGTGATTTGCTTGGAAAATTATGTTTTAACATAGTTTCTGCTACATTGGGACAAGAATCCAATGACTTAGTGGCTTCTAGGGGCAAGGTAGAAAAAAAATTTTCAAATATATTCGCCACTTGTATTGAATCAGAGATTTGATTTTTATCAATAGTTAAGACATATGTTGAATCTCTAGGTTTATTTTTACCAGTTTCACTATTTATAGTCTTCCAAATGGTTTTTATTTTATTTTTAGACTTGCTAATTTTGTTTCTAATAAAAAGAGATTTAGCACACAAGCAAACAGATTTGAACATTTTTGAATACTTCCTAACATAATCATGAAACTGTTTGCAAGATGTTAAATTTTTCCTACGATACAGATCAAACAAATTATCTCTACTTTTTCGAATACCTGTTGTTGCCCAATCACCAAACTTCAACTTTCCATCTATTTGTTTTTTTATTTTTGGACATACTTTTTGAAACTCAGTGTTTACTAAAGAAAATAAGCTATTATAAATGTCATTTGGGTCACTATGAGAAAAACTTGTAATGCCAAGCTTAGCTTCTATGTTGGTACTGAGTATTTCCAGCCTACTAGTTGTTAATGGTCTATGTTCAATTTCATACCTCTCTGTTTTTCTGATACCATCAAATTTTATAGCTAGGCCCTCATGATCAGATCTAACACCCTTCATTATTGACTTTTCTTTAGTCTTACAGTTTGAGTATATATTGTCTATACAGGTAGCTGAAGTGTCTGATATCCTAGTGGGCTCACAGAATAGAAATTTCAAATTAAATGACTTAAACAATGAAATAAGATCAGTCTTATTTTTAGTATTCAATAAAATATCTATATTAAAATCACCACATACAAATATGGGTTTTTTGCATTTTGAAATTTTCTGTAGTATATTTTCCAAAGTGGATAAAAATTCTGTAAAATTTTGAGCACAACCTTCATCTGTTGGTGGTCGATATACGCACAACACGAGATGCCTGTCCACCTCCACACAAGCAACCTCACAGACACGTTCGACAGAACATCTGACCAAGTCACGGCGTTCTTTAAATTTTAAATTATTTTTTACAAGTATAATACACCCTCCTCCTTCTGCAGATGATCTGTTAAACGCACTACCCACACTAAAATTCTTAACATTAAATAACATTTTATCTGCTCTAAGCCAAGTTTCAGTGAAACATAATATGTCAAATGGATATTTATCTAAGAATATTTCAATTTCAAGTATTTTGCCAGGGAAGCGATTTATATTTTGGTAGTATAGTGCTATGTCAGAACACTTCCCTGTTGTCTCTATTAAAAGTTTAAACTGTTTGACTGAACATTAGTACATGTACTAAAATCTGTAGCGTCAAAACTAGACTTAGTTATATTTCCTATAACCGACTCAATATTATAAGCTACCAAAGTAGCAATTAAATTTTTATATTTCTTAGGTAGGTACATCCTATATAGTTATAAGCCTCGAAACATCCCTGTAATATCACGAATTTTAGCGCATGTTTAGTCGTAAATAAACGACTTATAGAGCATGAAATCCCTAAAATTATTTACATAGAAGCATAGCTCAGTTCATGATCATTTTAGATAACATTTTGGAAAACAAATACATCCAGTAGTATAATCATAAACATCCTAGAGCCAAAGGTCGGCACACATAGTTTTGCGCGCTAGTTTTTCGTTCAAAATATTGGGCATCTCATGTCAATACTTCCATTCCGTGGTGAGGGAAGCGGGCGGGCGGGTCTCATGCGCAGCACACTAATATATAATTAACAAAACGCACACTACCAAAAGTCACGTGCACCGCGCCGCGATCTTAGAACATAATATTATATTGTAGGAATGCCCTGTTGCTTTTTGGTGTGCACGTATGTATACACTACCAATATGTAGTGCCTATGCCTACTTACGTACTTATATATATATATATATATTTACATATGTTGGGAGTTGGGGACCGGATTTTCTTTCGCATTTGATTAGTTTGTTCGTGATAGTAAGTGTCGGACGCCATAATCCATATAGATAGGTACTTGGGTAATATAAATACGTAACTATGTCTAGGTACTCACCTACTCTCACCTAAGTTAGTACTTAGTAGGTATTAGTCAATACGCAGGTCATGATGGCTATGGTGAGTACCTAATCATTTTAGCAATACTTAGACAATATAAAAAGCTGCATTTGGTTAGATATGGTATGGACGTAGGTAGTCCGCATTCTTTTTAGAATATAGTCTAAGCCTATTACGACACTCACGAGAAGAAACGGGGGTGTAACATTCTGACCCGGCACCCCACGGGGGGAAACATAATACTTAATTGATTTAGGTATTACTTATTCTTAAATAGCGTAAACTTAATTTTTTTTAAGCTGCGTTCCAAAAGTGCCTATTTCGAGCGCTGTGTCAGGGTCTGCTCATGTAAGATCGCTTTGCTCACACATTGTGATGGTCACCACACTCGCAATAGCACCTATGTACTTTGCCATAAACTAGTCAGGCTGGTCGCCAGTTTAATTATTTTTTTTGCACTTATCATAGGATAACGCTCGGTTTAGGCTTAACGTATCGCGATCGCAACTTATGTTTTTATTTGCCCAATTAATAATATCAACTATAAAATTGTAAATATCTACAAAACGACCTTCTAATAATGAATAATCCCTTCTTTTTGTTACAGAACTACCTACCAAAATGACCTCTTTACAAGGCCACAACCTTGGTCAAAGACATGCCTATTACAACCAACTGGTGAAAGAAGCTGAAATGAATATATCAGGGGAATTGCCTAAAATAAACTATGAAGAGTCTGATGTGGATAACTTGATCAAAATCGATCTAGCTTGTAAGGCTAGAAACGTAGAATACATTTTGGAAGTTTTGAAATCCGATGATATGCTATACATCTCCAGAGTAATCAAGAAAAGCTCATGGCTAATAACTGACAGTGCGTATGCGCATATTATCAATCCAAAGTATTTAAACAAAGAATTATTTCCTTACATGAAAAAGACTGCAATTTCAAAGCTAATGTTACAGATAAGATTAAACATAAAAGACGAGTCACGCGCTAAGGCGTTTTATTGGTATGTATTTCACAAAAAACGAGAGCAAGCGTGGCGTTGGTTGCAATACTGTCCTTTGAAATTTATACAATCAAGGTTTCGATCTCATTCGGATATTCCTCCAAAGCATGCAATGCGATTAACCAAAAGAAATTTCATGGACGCGATTATAGCCCAGCTTAAATGCAGTTTTCAGTATGAAATTAACGGTGAATATCAAAATTCTAAGTGTCTTTTGAAAACCAATACAGACATGTACCTACAGATAGGTAAGCACTTCGCTAAATTTAATCAAAAAAGGACAAAACTCCTTTTGAAAAAGTGCCCTCAAAAGATCATGGACGACTATGAATGGTATGATACACGAATTCATTCCGACAGTTTTTTTATATACCTGCATAAAGAAGGCATAGACTTACGATCATTTTGTATAAAACTTGCTAAAAGTAAGACATGCTCGTGGGATTATTACAACTTATGGCCATTTTTGAAGAGAATACCTCGTGACCAAGTGTTGGATTTCTTAAAGGAAATTCTGGCAATTAGAAATGGTACGTGTGAAGATTCAGAAACATCTAAAGATTGCTCAGATACACCGCTCCAAGACAAGTCTGAAAAGCAAAATGAAAAGGCACGAGGCGATCTTGAAGAATTATTTTATCAACTCGAAGGCGAAAACAACCGTGAATTTAGTAACGTGTACCGCTGGTATGAATTTGTTCCATTTGAGTTGGCGTTCCCAGACATAAGAAGATTTATCTTTACGGAGTCGGTCCCTGAAGAAAGACATGCTATGCTGATAGTGCTGTTGTCTTGCGCCTATTACGATTTCGAACACGTGAAGACTGTCATCAAATATTATCACGATAAACATATTAACGAGCCATATATTCATAAGATAAAGTTTGTTGAAAGCGTACTCAGTCAGCACTCAGCTTTCAAATTTGATGAGCCTACGTGGGAAATAGTAAACAACTTATTTAAGAGCTTGGAAGTTTATATTGAATCGACCAATAAAGTACAGCAGTGCTTAATCTGTGTTATCCTTTATCATGTGTTGCGTGATCAGCCTGTGCATGAAGTCGTAGAAGAAAAGTTTCTTCTAGAATCGCTAAAGAATATGAGAAAGGCATTAAATCATGAAGAAGGAGAGAAACTGTTCAATTATTTATACGAACTCCACGTAAAAAGGTTGAAAAATCAAAGTACAGACAGCGAAACGGGTTTACACGAAGCGATTGAGATCCTTAGAAAAGTTTGGACTTTAATTAAAGACTGGGAAAAACTAGAAACACATCGCCAATTGGTAATCGATAAAGTTGCTGAATTTGGTAATATTAACAAAAATTCTAAATGGAGTAAAACCATTAAGCTGCGTCGCTTGTATCGGAGAAAATTGAAAATAAGACGGCGTTTTATTGAATGGGGTCATTGCGTTACTCTGAAACCATACATAGACATCCCTTCAATTTATCACATGGTGAAACCATTCCGGAAAATGTTATTTGAGAATTCTCTAATTCTCCATGCCTGTGAGGACGTTTGTTTGAACGCTTTGAAGCATGACCCTGGACTATTGGAACGCTACAAGCTTGAAACTGAAGATTTACGGATCGACAACAGAGTATTTCTCAACAGATTCTTAAGAAAACTACGAATATATTGGCCTGAGTCTCTCGCAAGGCAATGGGCAAAAACAAGTATGGAGAAACTTTCAAATAAGTCTGACTACAAGCCTTTGATACGGGGTTTACTTGTAGTTTTACCGCAAAAAGAAGTTTTAGATTTCATACAGGCATACGCACCCACTGATAACAAAATCGAATGGAAAGAAAATAAAGACTCCGAAATCTGTATCCAAAAGTTTATCGCTAAAAGCATGCATTTAGCTCGACCTCATCTGACTATCGAAGTGATAATGATGTACGCAAAAGGGGATTATCTACAGTTCAGTCTGCGTTCTCTGCTCAACGCGTATTCTATCATTCGCTCGAAAGATATACGTCAATACATAGAAATATTGCTAAATGCTCCAGTGGCTATACAAAAGCACGGCATTCGTCTGGCTTTCAAAACATTTAAATTGGATGAACTTATTACTAGATCGGAGAGTATATGGAAATCTACTAAGAACGACACAATCAGAACACTTATTTTTACATCTATTCTAGGTTTACTATGCAAGGAAAAAACCCCCACAATGGTCAAAAGATTGTGGTCACTCCTTAGCATTTTCATTGATGACTTATCCAAGACTGAAAATACAGATATTTATTATGCAATGGCTGACAACGTTCGTGAAATACCTTACTCCGTGGTAGGGGAATACTTTCCTAAAGTGTACTGGTTTTTAAAATCTTTACTCTCACACGATGAGACGATGAAATGGAAGTTACAAAATATGTTTAATTACACAGCAGATATCATTGAATATTTTGATTGTGATTTTGTTGAAAAGTTACTATGTTGTGATCTTGGCGGCAGCAGAGAGTATTTACTACAAACGTCATATCTAAAGGTACTTACAAACTACCTACTTTTTTCAAACGATTCGACTCTTCAGATGCGAAAGTACGATAATTTGTTACGCCCCCTCGTCGAAGCTTGTACGGCGCATTGGAAACTAGGTGATCCGAGATGTAAGCAAGGTTTCACAGATCTCTTGCATTACATTTGCAGAGTGATCCCTCATTTTGTGATTGTAAAGAAAATGGTCATGCCACTGGATATCCTCACACTTATAAAGGACGCATTCGTTGAAGGGTTTAGACCGATAGAACAATTCTATGCTCTAATAACGCGATGGGAAATTGAGATCGCTTATATAAAAATTATCGACACAATAATCAGTTCAAAAACAGAAGAATATACATGGGAACACATTCGCTCTGAATCAATGGAAGTTCTGGGCAAGCTATGTTTGAATCGGCTTGTTGAAGATATGGGCAAATTTTATCCATCCGTATATTTATTATTTATAGAGCCAACTAAAAATCTTTTCAACGACTTCAATATAGAAGGCTACAACAAGTACCATGTGTTAGACACCATGCTTAATACTGACAATGATCATGTGTACCTCTTTGTGTTGCATACGATGCCTACTTCAGATAAGCTCAGAAAGTTTGACGTAATCATGAGTAAAGTCTACAATCATCCATCGAAAGAAATTAATTTCCATTACGTTCAGAAGTTTAGTAAAGTGTACACAGAAATTTTGCAAGAAAATTAAGTAAAATAGGCTAAAGTAGGGATATTAATTTTGATTCAGTGTAATGAACAGCCTGGGTGTGGATGATTTGATTTTCATTAAAAACTGAAAATAACGCTCTTTGAACACTTCGCACGATTTTAGCAGTCACAACTGCAAAAGTAATAAACTGATGATAACGCTTTTTAAACCCTGTTGGGGTAGTATAAGACCGTCCCCCCGAAGGGTTCCCGCCTTGTCGTGGCGGTGGGGCTTAGTAGCCGTGGCTTCGTCACCCACGGTGAAGCGAAGAGGAACCAGGGGCCGTGCTGGCTTGGGCAGTCGGCCGGCCCCAGAGGGGCCGCTCCACTGGGCTTTGCCTCTAAGTCCAGACTGGAGCGGCAACGGGTAGGCTGCGGTGCTGTATGGGCAGCACCGCATCTGAGGCGGGCTGTGGTGTTGTATGGGCGACACCACAGCTGACGGTGAGGGGCCACGGCGGGAGAGGAGTGCCGGTATCACGGTGCGCCGCTCTCCCTACCTTCCGTGGCCACGGCGGGGCCGCCACCGTTGGATGGCGGACGCGGAGGGGCCGCAGGGGAGGAGGAGTGTTGGTATAGCGAGGCGCCGCTCTCCCTATCCTCTGCGGCCGAAGTAGCAGGCGACGGGGCTACTCATCTGACCCGTCGCAGGGGGACCTAGGGCGTCGGAAGCGGGGTCGTCTGACGCCCATTTGCGGGCTTGGTCCCCGGGTGGTAGCGACGTGCCATGTGTTCTGGTGCGTCGTGAGGGGTAGCACCCCAGGAGGGGTCTGGCAACGGACAACCGTGGCGGGTTCGTGGTTGAGTGCTAAAGCGACCCTGCGATCCCGCCGAGAAACGGTAGAGATGGAACACCGTGTGTTATTTAGTCGGTAGGGGCACTTGCTGCTGTGGGAGTAGTTGGTGTCGAGCCCGACATATCCCGGCCACCATCCCCGGGGTGGACGGGAATGCGTAAAGGCATTTTTCACACGTTAAAAAAAAAAAAAATAAAAAAAAAAAGTATAAGACCGTTCTTCCACAAATGGCCGCATAAATGTTGCATGAACTTCATGATAGATGGCAAACTGACGTTATTCCTAATAATTTGTTATTGACATACTCCGATATCGAAACAAATTTGCAGAGATGCTGAGATAAGGGCGATGCCTCGCCCACCCACTGGACTTTCCCACTGGTGGGTGGACAGGAAATTCAAGTTTACCCCTCCACCTACTGCACTAGATTAGCAACCAAATCAACTACTAAATGGGCGAAACATTTTGTTTTATTATACCTTTCGGTGATGATGACATGAATAATGTATGTAAACGAAATAGATGTAAAAATACATAGCTCTAATAAACTGATCACTGATTTTTATTTTTTTCGTGATAACTGTTTTCGTGTTAGTCGTGACAAGGAACCCTTATAGTTTCCTCATGTCCGTCTGTCTGCCCGTCTGTCCGAGTGTCGCTAAGAGACCGTTTGTACTAGAAAGCTGCAATTTTGTAAGGGTATGTAGACTTATCACGCCGACAAAGTGGTAAAATAATATTTTTTAAGATATTTATTTTAGGATAGCTCCCATACAAGTGATGAGGGGAAGAATTTTTTTTCGTCGTTTATCCCAAGGTGTGGGGTATCATTGAATGGGCCTTTTAAAAAGACTTGAGGGTTGCTAATAAAATTTTTGGATTTAAGGCTCCATTGACGAAATATTAAACTTTAAAGTGAAAATTTTTGTTACAATAGGGCATCCTCTCCCCCTGTAAAACCTAAACGGGTGGCTTGAAAAATCTGAAAAAAATTATGACAATAGTGCAGTTCATGAACTTTCAAGGAAAATTATAGTGGTTAAGAAAACTTGATTACTTTAGCAGTAATAATCGTTGAACTTGGGTGTTAGATAATTTTGTACCACATACATAATTCTTAGAATAAATCCTTTTAAGTGACTAAGATGAAGTAGTGGAAGGACTATAGAATCGGTATACAGACTTATGTACTATGGGAAGGGGTGGAAGGAGGAAAAGGGGGTTGTAGGTTGTAGCATCCCCCCAGAGGGGTGAGGCTTACGGAAACTAATAATGTAGTATATAGGTATATATATATGTGTTTCTACATACATGGGAAGGACTTTATATATATAGTATATGTATATATTTTGTGCTATGGGAGGGGGAGAGAGGGCGGAATATTTCCCGTTGAGAGGAGGGGGCTACAGAAACCTATAGTTTTTAATACTAATGAAATTTCTCAAAATTAGCTTCTTCTTTATGGAAATAATTAGTCACTTATCACAAGCACGAAAACGTCAGCAAAAATAGGTTAGGTTTAGAGACAAATGTCTTATTAGAAGTGAAGTTATTCTATGACAGCTCCAGCGCTGTGGGTATACGCAGCGATTTAGCCTTCTCGCTACCTCAATTTTTCAAACTATTCCAGGTTAGCCTGAACAACATGTTCGACCACATCATCACTTACCATCAGGTGAGATAGGGGTCAAAGAAAAAAAAAACAGTCACACGAGTATTTTGAATCCATTTGGCTATGCCATGTATTTAGTAAAAGCACAATATAAGCAAATCTGAGTTAAAATTAAAACTTCAATAATTTATTTCTCAAAAACTATTAATTTCCGTAATATAAAATTTCGTGAGATTATTCAAGATAATCAAGATATTAAAGATAATCCATCTGTAAAAAAAGAATGAAGGTACATTGTTTCTAAAGACGAGCCGAAGTATTTGCCTGCTTATAATGAGTAAAGACTTGTATTGAGAACTAAATCAAATATAAAAAATCTTGTTTTTAAACAACAATAAATTTGACGACGACATGGAGGCGAATGCTTCGTGGCCTTGAAGTTCTCACTAGCCAAGGATGTGCGCGTGCGCATTGTTCGTTGTCACCCCCCGCCAACAACCGATACCGATTTTCAAAAAGCGTTCAATAAAGCGAATCCTAGGAATTTAATTTAAATTCAAATATATAAATTTAAGTTCAAATATATCTACTAACCGTTGCCAAAAAGTAGTGATCAATTTTGGTGGACTTTTTTTTTTTAATAATAAAATAAAAGCATTTGTGAATAATAACAACTTTAATGACTTAGGGGGGTAAATTGCGTAAGAAACTTTGCATGGAATGATAATTGTTTTTGAAAATAGGTAACTGGATAAACTTTTTATAACAAAAACATGCCACAATAATATTTTTTGCTGGGGTTGATTAGAAAATGGGAAGGAAAGTTCTCTGGGCATGTTCGTCCATTGGTCATATTGGAGTATCTTTTAAACCGTAATAGGCAGACTTGAAAGAATTAAAATGAAAAATTAATTTGAAAAGAAAATAAAAGCAAGCCTACTTATCAAACTTTATTATAAAAATTAATAACTTCATTGTATCTTTGTATAATTAATATAATTTTCTTAATCAATTAGATATTAACTGTATTTTTTTTTATTTGTGTAGTCTGCCTGTCTGTTTGTCTGTATCTGGTCGCTCCTTTCTGAGCTATGCTTTACTAAGAATGCTTCTCCGAAGACCACAGCGTTGCTTAAAATGAGATAAACAGTGCTCAGATGTGAATAATAGTCTGCAGGTACGGCAATCGCGAACGAAGTCGCAGGTACAGCTAGTATTTTATAATATTTATTTTATCGATCAACAAACAGAGTCACAATATTTTCTTGTAAAAGTCTTCATAATAATAATTGTGAGACCAACATCGTTGAGTATGTACCTACATATTTACATTTTTTGTAAGTTGGACAGGTAACACTTGTAAAGTGGGTTCCACACTGCCACACCGTATTCCAACAACCTATAAGTTGTCTAAATGCTTTTTATTGAAGTGACAGTAGTGTTGTATATACTTTGTAGTAGTTTGTTAATAAAGGCATACCGCCGGTGATTAACGTATTTATTGTTATACAAGGTTCGATCCATAGAGAAAAGTAATATACTGGTTCGATCTCAGTTGGAATACGCTGTGGCAGTGTGGAACCAAAGAAATAATAATAATAACCTATAAGTTATTGCAGAAAGTAAATATGTTACTTCATTGTAGAATTTACTAGATATCCTTATGACAAAATAAACATTTTAAATGCACGTGCTATTATATTTTGAATATTTACATCAACTACTTGAATAACTACATCATTATTTTACTATCTAATATTAGTCCTAAATTCTTTATGACTTGAACTTTGTCAAGGTTAGAATCACATAACACATATGTAAAATTGCTTATTTTCGTATCACGATTAAAAATAATAGATTAACATTTAATTACATTTAAAGTTGTTATTTTTAAAACAATACGCTGAAAATCTGTCAAGATTCTGTTGGAATGTTAAGGAGTATATATAAAAAAAATGTGATAAGTATTTATAACATTAGATATTTTCAGATCATCTGCATATACTAGCAACCTAAAACATTTTTAAATCTCATTGATGTATAAGATAAAAAGTAACGGGCCTAATATTGATTCTTGATAGTAGTGATCAGTTTTGGTGGCTTTAAAGCAGATGTGAATCCAATTTGTTCTGGGGAGGGGACAATGTACCAACGGATTCTGAATCGTGCTATCGTTGCATTTTCATTCGAGTACCAATAGAAGTGACAAAGGAATATTCGAATTATAATTGAAATAATAACTTGGCAGCAATCGTACTCTTATATTTTAGTTTTGACAGGAAGAATGTGGAAGGTATTTTTTAATTTAAAAATCTTTCCTTTACAAAATCTGATACTGAATACTTGAAAAATAGTTCAAACATAACTGCACATAAAATGGCTAGGAGAATAGAATTATAGTAATGGCTAGTAAAATATTGCCATTTTTATTTATTTATTATTATAAGTAGAAAATAAACAACCCTCTCATATCTGATACAGCACTGAATATCAGGTGTAATACAATGAGTCACTTTGACATCTTTTGCTCAGACCAAGCCTAACCATATTATGTTTTCAATGAAGACCAAATTCAAAAGAAGAAGAATAAAGACCATCGGCTCGTGATTTAAATATATTTTTTTAAGGATTTCAACAGCAATAGCTGAATCGTCAAAAAAATATAATATTAATATCGAAGCTGCTCACAAAAATTCACGAGAATCTGATCAGAAATGCGACCTGTAGAGGAGAACAGCCTGGGTTGAACGTGGAAGGGCATTTTGTGAAAGCCCGCCTGGCGAGCTACCTCTCTCAAGTAGGCAATCTGCCTCCAAGCACAGCAGCAAGCAAGCAGTGTGTTCCTGCAGCAGTCCTTGAGAGCCAGTAAAATTGCAGACACATGATGAGATAAAACAATTGTATGTCTCAGGCAACTGTTATAGGCAGAGGATACCGCTTATCACCAGGTGGGCCCCGTGCTTGTTCCGTCACAATAACATACTTTTGCCATACGTTACTTCAACCAACCACAACTCCTTCTAAGAGAACAAAAATACGACGAGAGCGCATTCAAATTGAGTTTTGTACCTAATTCCTAAGTCGAATAGTTTCTGAGATTCCGACATACTCATCTTTACAGCCTAATCATTTGTTCACTTTTATCTCCGAAGGTGACCATATTTTTATTCTCGTTTTGAAAAAGGCCGAAGACAGACATTGAGGTCGATTCCATATTACGAACTTGATTAAAACTTTACTATAATTGGTCTTAGTCCTGTCAGATCCATTATTTGGTATTTGGAATAAGTTGAACTAATTTAATTTTAATCGCCAAGATTAAAATAAGCTTTCTTGTCCAGAGATATTCTATAGAATAGTCGATGAGAGTTGAATCACATTATACATAGAATACTTACATAAAATATATATTTATATATAGGTAAATAATAAAATACATATACCTTAATAAATACTTACATAAATGCAATATTAAATGTAAAATTAAATATAAATTACACATACATAAGTTACAAACATTTACATAAATAATACCTATAATCACAGCCTGGACACTCGACTCATTCTCTATACAAAAGCCGCGTTCTAACTACCTATTACACAGACACTACACAGATGTTGTTTTTGTACACGCGTAACTGTGTGCGTGAAGTTTAAGGTTGTCATCGCATGAATAATTGTTGTACTTACCTACCTAACAATCTTTTGATGCTGTTAATATGACTTATTAGATTTCGTAGGTTATCTTACTTACCTTCAGAAACATTTACAAGCACAACAAACTCCACGTACGAAGTAGTAATAATAGATACCTACACTATACAAAAAGTATCATTCCAAGTTCACATTATATACAAATAATGATAATAAATACAATCATAATTTATGTTCTTCTCGTATAATAAACAACCATGAAGTGTGCCGCGTGTCAACCGTGGCGAAGGTCGGTATGTGTAGGTATTGCTTTTCTCTATGGTAGGTATAGGTATAGGTAGGTATAGGTTACAAAGACACATGTTTCACTGCAAACAAAGTCGATATCCACGGATATTTTTTGCAAACGAAAATCTTCTAAAATAATCGTTATTTGAATAGCAGTTTGAATAAAATACAAAGATAAAATATTATGTTTGTATTTTTTTCAATAGCTACCTACTGTAAATTACCGGTTTTTATAAGTTATCTACTGGTTAACTGAAGAACGACAAATAGGTAGGTACTTAGTGTAGGTTACCAAGAATGACTTAACTCGTTTTATCCTTATGGAATCTATAAAAACTCCTATCTTATTTCTTGTTTCGTTGATAAGCAACCATAAACAGCACAAGATTACCCCATTCTCAACTTTTAAGATATTCGTACGGTCGTCAAGCTTCGTCGTCAAGTCATCTTGCGCGAGTTGCGAGTCCCGTAATCAAGGCAGCTCAGCGACAGCTCAGAATCGGTGGCGGGGTGAGGAAGGCTCGTTTTGGTGGGGGGTGAGGAGTGTCCATTCTATACGTAGTATTATTATATGTTCTATGTACAATTCAAACATTATTTTAACAGATAATAACGATTTTAGCAGTTTGAAGACAAGCTGGACAGGTAGTACTCCTTGGTCATTATTTTAAAAATGTTGAGGGGTTTTGCCTGCCGAACTGGCAAAGGCATGGCATTCCACAAACGAGTAGCTTGCACTGTAAATGATTTTTCCGAAAAATGTTCAGAGGGTATAGAAAACTTCAAAACAAGAGATTTGGTGGAACGTGTAGGTCTAGAAGATGTGTCAAAAATAAATTCAAAGCGTTTTTTGAGATACAATGGGGTGTTAGGGAAAAATAGAATGGTGTAAAGAATGGATAGTATATGCATGTTCCGGCGAAGACGAATGGGTAACCACTTAAGCTTATTGCGAAATTCAGACACATGGTCATACTTTCGTAAACCAAATATGAAACGAATACTACAATTTTGCAACCGTTCTAATTTATTAAGCTGTTCATCGGTAAGATCCAGATAGCTAGCGTCAGCATAATCTAGTATTGGGAGTAAGAGAGATTGTACAAGCGCAGTTTTAGTGGTGATTGGAAGAAAATTACGTAATCTACGTAGAGAACCTGCTGAGGCAAACAGTTTTCGACTGGTTTCTGCCAATTGAGGTTCCCATGATAGTTGTCTATCAATGAGTACCCCAAGATTTTTTACATATTCATTGATTTTCAAGTGTACACCATCGAAAAGAACTTGTGGCAAGCGAAACCAGTCGAGTTTTGATATCATGCGTGAGCTTCCGATAACTATAACCTGTATCTTTAAAGGATTTACACTAATTCCATACGATTTACTCCACTCAAGTATGTTTTGCAAATCGGAGTTGGTGGAACGTATTGCCTCAGGTAGTTGTTCTATGTGTGCATGTCTATAAATTTGAAGGTCATCTGCATATAGGTGGTAGGACGAAGTAAGTTGATCAGAGATACCGTTAATAAAAATAGCAAAAAGTAGCGGAGATAGAACGCCGCGCCGCCCTGAGGAACACCAGCTGTCGTAACCTGCCGTGATGAAAAAGTATCATCAATCCGAATACGTTGCCGGCGTCCGTACAGGTAACTGTGAAACCACTTAATTACTGTAGGAGATATATTGAGAGAGCTAAGGATTTCTACTAGTCGACACTATTGAAAGCATTGCTGAAGTCGAGTAGCGATAGTACAGTCACCTGCTTATTAGCTATGCCGAACCTAATATCGTCTGTGACTTTAATTAGTGCTGATACTGTACTGTGGCCAGGACGAAAACCGGATTGGTAAGGATTCATTAGATTGTTGTTATTTAGAAAATAACCGTTGAATGTATATGACGCGTTCTAAAACTTTGGAAAGAAAGGGTAAGATGGAAATTGGACGATAATCGGAATATGAAGACGGATTTGACTTTTTTGGAAGAGGAATGAATTGCGCTTCTTTCCATAAGACGGAAAGGTGCAGCTTTCAATGGACTTATTAGACTTATATAGACTTATATTCAATGGATCATATTACGACTGATACTATCGCTACCAACTGCATTCGACGAGATAGATAATATACTCTTCTTAATATCACTATCAGTAAACTGACGAAAAACAAATGATGAGTATCGGGGAGTCGGAAGAGCAGAAAGACAGCTTAATGTAGATGCTTTCGTATTAGCATCAAGAGATGAAGATATTGTGAAATGTTGATTGAGGTAATTGATATCCATATTATAAGGCAACATATCTTGACGTTGTTTTCCGACTCCCATCATCTTCAGGAACTTCCACACTTTAGATGGATCATTTTTTTCTACTGATTTATGAATGTGCTGGCGCAATGCATTCCTACAAGACCTATTGCAGAGATTACGACTTTCAACAAATTTCCTCTTCCTTGAAAGTGGCCTTGCAGATCTGCAAGATGCTGATCTCGTCCATGCTGTCTATAGCGAAAGTTATAAACGCCAACAATTCGTTGGCTACGAGTTCCGGAGAACCCATAGCTACAATAAATTAAACGGCGGCTAATGCCGCGCGATTCTCAAATTACAATTTGTGATTTGACCATCAGCGATACACGTCCGTTTAAAAGAAAGGCCCCACGTTATGAATAAAAAGAACAACACAAAAAAAATATCAAAAACTTAGTCCTCAGTTCAACAACAAACAAGCACTTAAATCCGTGAATCCATCACGTATTTTTTATATGTAAGTTTTAAGTTGTAGTGGAACTAACAAAATCATTCTATACTAAAAATCTGAGATAAGCGGTTGAGTTGTTTGGATAGATAGTTGTTAGTGGCATTTACTACAAAAAAAGTGAGTGTTTCCGTGCTTTGAGAGGAAGTGGAGTCATCGGTCCTGGTTGTCATTTTAGAATGGCATATAATTTCAATATGGTGGTAGCGCATTTTGCTTTGAGGCAAAATGCCTGCTTAGCTAACTACTATCTAAGTGGAAAATCTGTCACCAAGCACCTGTGTGTTTCTGCAGCTGTCTTTGAGAGACAGTATCTATTCTATGTTAGTTTTTTTCATTGTGATTGTGACGGAACAAGCACGAGGGCCACCTGATGTTAAAAAAGCGGTTTAACAGATTTATTTTGTCACAAGTTACGAACTGCACTGCGCCCGTCACCCTGAGACACACAGTTGTTGAGTCTCATGTGCCTGTGATTTTACCGGTTCTCAAGGACTGCTGCTAGAACGCACTGTTAGTGCTTGGTGACAGATTTTCTACTTGAGGGTGGTAGGTAACACAGACTACAACACATCAGGCTCTTCTCAGCGTTCATTCATCAAACCATCAAATTACTAACATTTAAAACATCAATTAAGTAACTGGAGTTTTCTACGAGACTGGCAACACTGAAATTTGTCGGTGTTATTTCTAGTATGTCATTTCAATCAGTGGTATTAACGTCATTAGACACTGCAATGGATGCGACACTCTTCTACTGACCCTCAGAACAGGCACCACATATGTAGTGAAACCTATGACAGTTAACATATGACATGAGGACCGTGAACTAATCAGTCTACATCAGTGCGATCCTATTACGAAATGATGATTTTATGATTGGAATCACTACCACTTGACGCTAAATTCATTATTTTCCATAATTTTGATCACATTTTGTGTCTACGGTTCATACTAAATGTGGATCCATAGACGCAATGTAGTCAAAATTATCGCAAAATAACTCAAATGGAATATGACATCATTTGTACGATACCTACATGTACGCCCACGTGGCCCACGCTAAGAGAGCTTTGCCATTAAAACTTATGATGTCGAGAAAAAACCATACGAAATCTCCGATATATATTTAGTTTGACTATGATTCGGCTTATTTTCACGGAAAATTATTTTTGATTCAGTTAAAGTTTAGTTAAAATCGAACAAATCTCGAATTGGCCTCACTACTACTACAGATACTACTAATGCAGACTTCAATGCACTGGGGTGCGTTCCCGCACGCCTTCGGCCAAGACAAATTTTGGTCTAAGCGCGGATATACGCCGTTCCAGCACTCCAATCGAGCTTAATTTGATCATACCCGTTCCGGGCGACCTGTCAGAGCTAATTTTGCCCTACTTGGCCAAAATTTTTCTACCTTTTGAATCGGCCAAATCTTGGCTAGCTGTCAAATGTGACAGATTGTACAATAAATAATAAATTGTGTACAAGCTAAGCCAAGGATTAGTGATTTCTATGCTGTCTTTGCTTAATTACGTAATGGGGCTCATTCTAAAACATACAGAAAAGATTTGATCACTTAAGAACATCGCTGTCAATTTCATATTGTGACAATAGCGCCAAAAGGTCGTTCCAGGTACCTTGGATCAAATCTAGCTCGACCAATATTTGGCCCGGCCTTACTGGAACGCACCCCTGGGTAACGTAGAAACCGTCTCGATTCCCGTCATGTTTATTTATCTCTTGTCAAGATGACCATTGTGTTGTGATATTTTTATCACGAGAACCGCCCTCAGTTGTGTGTCAGACAGAGTACGTAGTATATATTCTACTTGATCTATGGACAGAGCACAGAATAATAGTATGTGTCTCAGAGTTACACCATTATTGCACCACCATTGCAAAAACCTAAGTGCGAGGTGAACGTTGTATTCAGTTGTATTATTTTTGAAATAAGTACATAGGTATATGTTCTACGAATAAATAAAGTATTATTCGTAGTGTTCTTACGAATGTGGCGGAAAAGTACTAAACCTCAATTGTTTTGTGATTTCAATTTAAGGAACGAAGTAAACAGGAAAATTCATCAAGGTATGATAAAATTGTTTTTTTTTTAGATGGAAAGGCCACAGGTCACAGAGTACTTATGTATATCGGAACCACAAGGTATGTACTGTAGCAACCTTCTTTGCTGTGCTTATCACTTACAATTTAAGTACCTAGGTATTGTATTAAATATTAATATTAAATATACCACAGATTTTAATGTAAGTAACTAAACAGCTATAATTAGCTAGGAATTTTTTTTCAAGCGGCGCGGTGCCGGCGCGTGTGGCGGTAAGCTATGTTTAAGTATGTACCTACATAGTATACATATACATTATACTACATCTCGTTGTGTCGCTCATCTATCCCCATACGGTGGTTGAGGACGAGAGGACAAATTAGTGTTATGACTTATGAGTCGTAACATACCTAAGTCATGTTAGTTTAGCGGTCCGACCATACCCCGGCTAATAGGGGGATGGCGAGGGTTCGAATCCCGCACATGACTATAATTATTCCTCTCGTTGTATGTAGGTAATTTCGTAAGTTAAACCGTGGAGTAAGCGTTATTGCAAAAATAAAAATATATAAAAAGAAAAACATTGAGCTAGTTAAAAAAATGGTAAACTGGCCCTTTCGTCCACTGCACAATAATACCGTGACTTCGGCGTTTTTTATTAAATTTTGTAGAACACCTGGTTAACGTGCCGCGGCCCGCTGATACTTGTCTTTAGACATATCTACATAATTTGTGGATGTTTGTATTATCGGGAATACGCTAGCCGGTCGGCATATAACGCGCGCCCTTGAGCGAGTGACGGAGCCCCCGTAAAGCCAACGAACATACATAAACGTACAAACATTATTTTTACGGGACCCTATTATTTAAGCCTTGACTGTCCGTCTGTCCGATAAAAAGAAGGGAAAGTTTCTCAGCAAGATATTTTTTAGATAGAAAGAGATTATAAATGTATGTAAAGTGAAGACAATTCCGGCCTAATGAGAGTTGAACATCGCGCAGAGTACCGACCATAAATTAGTACCTACTTGGTGTGGTCCCCACAATAGTGCGAGCGCGCCTCACAACTCTTTTTCTTTGGAGTTACTCAGATACAAAACTCACTATGTTACTGTTTACGTTATACCCAAAAACCGAAGTGAGTAAGCTGAACTCAAATGAAAAGGTTTATAATCACATTCCGCTTTTAAATTTCCGCTATTCCGATTATTGTTAGTAACTACATATAACGTTTGTTTTTTCCTGTAGCAGTTAGTTTACATCAGTGGTTGAGATATTTTCTTAAATATCTGTCCAGCTTGCAACCCAGTGAGTAAGGTTAAGGGGCCCCTTTATGATGCATCAATGCTCCGCGCTTGTAATGTTTTTCATACGTGTCCATCAAAAGAGTCCAATCGGGAGCTGCGTCTAAGATGGAGTAAGGCTTGGATTTAGATTTTATAGATGACCCTTCTTTTACAAAAGCGACGTGTCGTTTGTTCGTGGTCAAACCTTTTTTTGCTCTAGCTACCGAGAATAGAGAATAATTAGAGTTATAAAATAAATATGTATTTCCAACAAAGATTTCTCACGTTGCGCACATGAAATAAATAAAATAAAACTAATTTGGCCTCTAAAATTAACTGGCAATACAGAAATTCGTTTATCATCAGCCGTATCTCTCTATGTACACTGAATTTCATAATTTGTCGTTCAGTAAATACCTAAGCTATGACAGACCAATTGAAGGTTATCCTATGAGGGTTCCGTTTCTTCATCTAAAATACTTACCTAAAAATTATTCGGTTTAATTACTTGTTAAGATATCTAATTTGAAGCAGTGATGGCTCAGTGGCATTGGCTATGGACTGCCGCGCAGCAGGTCCATGGTTCGAATCCCACCCAGAGCTTGAGCTTCACGGCATGGTGGAAGGGCATTTTGCGTATGCCCGCCTGGCTAGCGACCACCAGCAGCAGTCCTTCAGAGCCAGAAAAATTACAGGCTAATGAGACCTAACAACTGGACGTCTCAGTGTGACGGGCACAGTGCAATTCGTCGTTGACGAAATGCGTCTGTTATAGGCAGAGGTTAATCCACTTAACATCTGGTGGGCCTCGGGCTTGTTCCGTCACAATTACATTAAAAAAAAAAAAAAACTATCATTTTAAATTTTAAGCTGTAAAAATGTAAGCTTTCCTATAATGTTGCCAACTTTAAAATATACTTACACATTAGTAGCTAGGTAATCTGTGACATAGATTTCCTTAAAGATATGACAGGCACGGGGCGTAGCGTATGTAGGCTTCGTTAATTGATTCCTGTTTACACCCTTTGTTCACTCAAGTTTGAATAGCCCACAAGATTACTGATAGTTTTCCATGCATCCTTTTTTACCCGACTGCTAAGGAAGTTTATGTTTTTGCGCTTATCCTGCATGTGAGTTAATTTTATTAACCTCGGATCTTCTGAACGGCGGGATTGATTTCAATAGTAAAGGTATTGTTATATTAGTCTTAAAACCCCAAGCATGCTTTCAAAAAAGGCGGATTTTGGCGCGAAATGGCACGTTATAAAAATAAACATATCGAGTAGGGTGTCAAAATAAAGGAAACATAAGAGCGTCGTAGACGCATAAATTGAATAAATGATTTAGACTTTGACTTTGAGTTATATCTTGAAATTCCATAAATAAACCCCTAAATGGTCAAAAACATAAAAAAATACATTTACCCAAGTAAATTAATGTACTTACCTTACAAATTCAATAACCTAAAATAATGCTGGCACCTAATTGGCTCAGCGAATAAGCATTTCAATTCAACGGGGCAATGCTTCCAGCATTCTGAGCACGCTGCTGCCAACTGGTAGTGGGCTGGAGCATTCGGACTGCCTGTGAGTCTGCAATGACGAATTTTGAAGCAGTGATGGCTCAGTGGCATATTGAATGTCGCGGAACAGCTCCATGGTTCGAATCCCGCCGCGGGCTGGATGTTCACCGCATGGTGGAAGAGCATTTTGCGATTGTCCGCCTGGCTAGCGACCACCCTCCAGTAGAAAATCTGTCGCCAAGCACCTAACGCATCTGTCCTTGAGAGCCAGTAATTCAAAATTATGCCCGTTAAAACCAACGACTACAACAGCACTTACCATCAGGTGACATTGTGTTCAAAGGCTTACCTTAAAAAATTGATTATAGGTTGTCTAAATGCTTTTATTGTAGTTGTAGTGTTGTATATAGTTCGTAGTATTTTATCAATGAAGGCATACCGCAGTTAAAAAATAAAAAACTTTAAGAATAAATTCACCCGTGTACGCGATTCGTACAGATGAACTCTGGATGTGAAGTGAAACTATAGTTTTTGCTATATACACGATTTATTGCTAAGTTACTAAAAGTTTCTAAACTATTCCTAAATAGATGATAAATAATGCTGCTATAATGCTAACGAACTCGCTGCTGCTAGAGTACTGCCGCGGGTCGCGGATTCCGCGAGCCACGCGCATTTGGGTCATTGCAAAGTCAGCTATTTCGCTAATTGTTCAAAATATCGAACAACCCGTGTTTTGATATCAATACAATACAATATTTATTTATTTCAGAAGTCATAAGCATTCATGTAACAAATAGGGCGTAAGTAACTAAATACAATTCATAGTCAGAAACACAATTTCTGTTGACCTCAAACTAGGCACGAGGCCTGTATCTTGGGGCCCTAGTGCAATTTTATCTAATGCTTAGCTTTTGACACGACTACATACTGGGACTTTACAAAACTATATCGTTTTTACACGGTAAGAGCTAAAATGACTTAAAATTTACATTTAATGTTTAGAAGATAACGGTTTTCATGTTCAATGAGTGAAGTTTACGTATGTGTATCTAATAATGTGGGGTGTGCGTGTGTATGTATATCGTAAAAATCTTCACCTAATCTCGTGTATATTCCTTGATTAGAAGCAATAGTTAGACAAACCTATCAATAATAATAAAAAAACAATATTTTTAATTCCCCGCTGTAAATATCAGCGGTCACTTTAAAAACTACAATTTATCTCTCTAATTACTAAGTGAGTACTTACTAATTCTTTAATATGTCCAGCACTTGCTTGATTTTTCCTGTGATTAAAATAATATAATATATTGCAAGTGGGTAACAAACGATAAGAAACATCGCGTGCTAAGCGAAAATCACATTTTAATAATTATAAGAGTACTAAAATTCTCACCTCCAGCGGAAATCGAACCACTGGGCTATCGAGGATAGCTCGACTGAGCACAAATTTTGTGTTCCAAATATATTACTTTGACAATCTTTGACGTTAGATGTCACTTATATGAAATGAAATTTTATTTATTTGACAGAGTAATAATAATACATGAAATAAAACATCTACAAATATATAACAATTAAGACAATTTTTTTGAAAATATACATTAGGTGGTAAGTTGTTATACTTACTTGTAGGTCAAGCATGATGTGTCAAATTGGACTCATCTCAGCATAATGCCGGGTATCATAGACATTCCACGCTGGTTTTAAGATGAACACGTCGCGCGGTTGGCACTCACTTAAAACTAGGATGTCAATAAGGAAAGACTGCATTTTATATTAATATGTTATATCAATAAAAAGATTTCTAATGCATATCAGTCTAAAGAATAATAATTATTCGTCTTGGAGATCGCAATAGAAGTTTTCAGTTCTTCAGAAGGCACTGCTTCCCACCTTCCGGTATTTTTCCCTTAGTTTAGTCTCGTATTACCTACGACACGCAAAGGGAAGAATTGATTTAGGTATTATTTACTATTATTATATTAGGAATTAATAGTGTATAATTATATATTTCGGTGCGTTCCAAAAGGATTTCGAGCGCTTTGACAAGCTCTGCTCAGGCAAGCTCGCTTCCCTCGCTTAGCTCACGCATTATGATGGTCACTACACTCGCAAGCGCACCTATATATTTTGCCCTAAACTGTTAGTTAGTTTCTGGTCACTAGTTAAATTAATTTTTCGGACATATCATTTGATAATTCTCTGTTTAGGCTTAACGTATCGCGATCGCAACTTATGCTTTTATTCGCCCAATTACCTACTGATATCAACACTTTACTTATTATAGTAAATATCTACATAACGACCTTCTAATAATGAATAATCCCTTCTTTTTGTTACAGAACTGCCTACCATAATGACCACTTTACTTGGCCACAACCTTGGTCAAAGACATGCCTATTACAACCAACTGGTGAAAGAAGCTGAAATGAATATGGCAGGGGAATTGCCTAAAATAAACTATGAAGAGTCTGATGTGGATAACTTGATCAAAATCGATCTAGCATGTAAGGCTAGAAACGTAAATTACATTTTGGAAGTTTTGAAAGCCGATGATATGCTATACATCTCCAGAGTAATCAAGAAAAGCTCATGGCTAATAACTGACAGTGCGTATGCGCATATTATCAATCCAAAGTATTTAAACAAAGAATTATTTCCTTACATGAAAAAGACTGCAATTTCAAAGCTAATGTTACAGATAAGATTAAACATAAAAGACGAGTCACGCGCTAAGGCGTTTTATTGGTATGTATTTCACAAAAAACGAGAGCAAGCGTGGCGCTGGTTGCAATACTGTCCTTTGAAATTTATACAATCAAGGTTTCGATCTCATTCAGACATTTCTCCAAAGCATGCAATGCGATTAACCAAAAGAAATTTCATGGATGCGATTATAAACGAGCTTAAATTGAGTTTAGACGGTGAATATAAAATTTCTAAGTGTCTTTTGAAAACCAACACAGAAATGTACCTAGAAACATGTAAAGACTACGCTAAATTTAATCAGAAAAGGACAAAATTCCTCTTGAAAAGGTGCCCTCAACAAATCATGGACGACTATGAATGGTATGATACACGAATTCACACCAACAGTTTTTTTGTATACCTGCATAAAGAAGGCTAGACTTACGATCATTTTGTATAAAACTTGCTAAAAGTAAAGCTTGCTCGTGGCACTATTACAGCTTATGGCCATTTTTGAAGAGAATACCTCGTGACCAAGTGTTTAATTTCTTAAAGGAAATTCTGGCAATTAGAAATGGTATGTGTGAAGATTCAGAAACATCTAAAGATTGCTCAGATACACCGCTCCAAGACAAGTCTGAAAAGCAAAATGAAAAGGCACGAGGCGATCTTGAAGAATTATTTTATCAACTCGAAGGCGAAAACAACCGTGAATTTAGTAACGTGTACCGCTGGTATGAATTTGTTCCATTTGAGTTGGCGTTCCCAGACATAAGAAGATTTATCTTTACGGAGTCGGTCCCTGAAGAAAGACATGCTATGCTGATAGTGCTGTTGTCTTGCGCCTATTACGATTTCGAACACGTGAAGACTGTCATCAAATATTATCACGATAAACATATTAACGAGCCATATATTCATAAGATAAAGTTTGTTGAAAGCGTACTCAGTCAGCACTCAGCTTTCAAATTTGATGAGCCTACGTGGGAAATAGTAAACAACTTATTTAAGAGCTTGGAAGTTTATATTGAATCGACCAATAAAGTACAGCAGTGCTTAATCTGTGTTATCCTTTATCATGTGTTGCGTGATCAGCCTGTGCATGAAGTCGTAGAAGAAAAGTTTCTTCTAGAATCGCTAAAGAATATGAGAAAGGCATTAAATCATGAAGAAGGAGAGAAACTGTTCAATTATTTATACGAACTCCACGTAAAAAGGTTGAAAAATCAAAGTACAGACAGCGAAACGGGTTTACACGAAGCGATTGAGATCCTTAGAAAAGTTTGGACTTTAATTAAAGACTGGGAAAAACTAGAAACACATCGCCAATTGGTAATCGATAAAGTTGCTGAATTTGGTAATATTAACAAAAATTCTAAATGGAGTAAAACCATTAAGCTGCGTCGCTTGTATCGGAGAAAATTGAAAATAAGACGGCGTTTTATTGAATGGGGTCATTGCGTTACTCTGAAACCATACATAGACATCCCTTCAATTTATCACATGGTGAAACCATTCCGGAAAATGTTATTTGAGAATTCTCTAATTCTCCATGCCTGTGAGGACGTTTGTTTGAACGCTTTGAAGCATGACCCTGGACTATTGGAACGCTACAAGCTTGAAACTGAAGATTTACGGATCGACAACAAAGTATTTCTCAACAGATTCTTAAGAAAACTACGAATATATTGGCCTGAGTCACTCGCAAGGCAATGGGCAAAAACAAGTATGGAGAAACTTTCAAATAAGTCTGACTACAAGCCTTTGATACGGGGTTTACTTGTAGTTTTACCGCAAAAAGAAGTTTTAGATTTCATACAGGCATACGCAGACTCCGAAATCTGTATCCAAAAGTTTATCGCTAAAAGCATGCATTTAGCTCGACCTCATCTGACTATCGAAGTGATAATGATGTACGCAAAAGGGGATTATCTACAGTTTAGTCTGCGTTCTCTGCTCAACGCGTATTCTATCATTCGCTCGAAAGATATACGTCAATACATAGAAATATTGCTTAATGCTCCAGTGGCTATACAAAAGCATGGCATTCGTCTGGCTTTCAAAACATTTAAATTGGATGAACTTATTACTAGATTGGAGCGTATATGGAAATCTACTAAGAACGATACAATCAGAACACTTATTTTTACATCTATTCTAGGTTTATTATGCAAGGAAAAAACCCCCACAATGGTCAAGAGATTGTGGTCACTCTTTAGCATTTTCATTGATGACTTATCCAAGACTGAAAACACAGATATTTATAATGCAATGGCTGACAACGTACGTGAAAATACCTTACTCCGTGGTAGGGGAATACTTTCCTAAAGTGTACTGGTTTTTAAAATCTTTACTGTCACACGACGAGACGATGAAATGGAAGTTACAAAATATGTTTGATTACACAGCAGATATCATTGAATATTTAGATTGTCATTTTGTTGAAAAGTTACTATGTTGTGATCTTGGCGGCAGCAGAGAGTATTTACTACAAACGTCATATCTAAAGGTACTCACTAACTACCTACTTTTTTCAAACGATTCGACTCTTCAGATGCGAAAGTACGATAATTTGTTGCGCCCCCTCGTCGAAGCTTGTACGGCTCATTGGAAACTAGGTGACCCGAGATGTAAGCAAGGTTTCACAGATCTCTTGCATTACATTTGCAGAGCGATCCCTCATTTTGTGATTGTAAAGAAAATGGTCATGCCACTGGATATTCTCACACATATAAAGAACGCATTCGTTGAAGGGTTTAGACCGATTGAACAATTCTATGCTCTAATAACGCGATGGGAAATTGAGATCGCTTATATAAAAATTATCGACACAATAATCAGTTCAAAAACAGAAGAATGTACATGGGAACACATTCGCTCTGAATCAATGGAAGTTCTGGGCAAGCTATGTTTGAATCGGCTTGTTGAAGATATGGGCAAATTTTATCCATCCGTATATTTATTATTTACAGAGCCAACTAAAAATCTTTTCACTGACTTCAATATAGAAGGCTACAACAAGTACCATGTGTTAGACACCATGCTTAATACAGACAATGATCATGTACACCTCTTTGTGTTGCATACGATGCCTAGTTCAGATAAGCTCAGAAAGTTTGACGTAATCATGAGTAAAGTCTACAATCATCCATCGAAAGAAATTAATTTTCATTACGTTCAGAAGTTTAGTAAAGTGTACACAGAAATTTTGCAAGAAAATTAAGTAAAATAGGCTAAAGTAGGGATATTAATTTTGATTCAGTGTAATGAACAGCCTGGATGTGGATGATTTGATTTTCGTTAAAAACTGAAAATAACGCTCTTTGAACACTTCACGATTTTAACGGTCACAACTCCAAAAGTAATAAACTTATGATAACGCTTTTTAAACCCTGTTGGGGTAGTATAATACCGTTCTTCCACAAATGGCCGCATGAATGTTGCATGAACTTCATGATAGATGGCAAACTGACGTTATTCCTAATAATTTGTTATTGACATACTCCGATATCAAAACAAATTAGCAGAGATGCTGAGATTAGGGTGATGCCTCGCCCACCCACTGGACTTTCCCACTGGTGGGTGGACAAGAAATTGAAGTTTACCCCTCCACCATCTGCACTAGATTAGCAACTAAATCAACTACTAAATGGGCGAAACATATCGTTTTATTATACCCTACGGTGATGATGACAATAATGTATGTAAACGAAATAGATGTATAAAAATACATAGCTCTAGTAAACTGATTATTTTTTTTTTCGTGATATCTGTTTTTTTATATACAGAAAAAAAACCTTTTTTTAATTGCTATGTTAATCTTTTTCTTGTATTCTTTTTTGGATTGTAATTTTTTTTTCTTATATTTACGAATTACTTTTTGTTCTGTTATTTTTTTGCACTATTTTTTCTTATATTAAAAGGTCCTTAGAAATAAGCTATAACAGGAAATAAAAAAAATTAAAAGAGTTGGAAGAATTGTTTTACTAAATAAGAAATGTGTTTTACATTAAGGCACTATTACTAAATAAGTATACATAAAAAATATATTCTGATTCATAAATTTTCATGGTTGCAGTATATCATTACAATTATACAGCATCACAATACAATTATCGATTGTTTTAATAATTATTCCCTTAAATATTTTGTTTTCGCTAGGATAAACTATCAATTAAACATTTCATTATTGTTTTAACAACAAAATCTTACAAGAAATATAGCTTACAAATAATATTAAAACCTATGTGAGGACGGAATTTTCCCAAATTGATCTATAGTTACAAATAATGTTTGTTTCTCACCCATTCTTTTGCAATGGCTCTATACCGTTTTACATGAATAAGGCACTAAAAAAGTAGATATTTTTAGTGCCTTTTTGCATGGTTGAACTGGCTGGTCACTTCTCCATACAAACGTCGTAGGGTGATCACTCCCTTATTTGAGATTTTAAGTCTAGACTGCATAATACCGATTGATATCGTCATTATCTAGGTTTGTATAATGCCGAAATTTTAATAAAATAATTTACTTGAGAATTACGAGCCTCGAAACATTTTCATATAAAGTTCTCGAGGCTCATAACTTACAAAATAAATATATTTTAAAAATTTTGGCATCATACAAGCCTAGATAATGACGAGATCAATCGGTATTATGTTTTATTTTGGACCTAAATCCTCAAATAAGGAAGTGATCACCCTACGACGTTTGTATGGAAAACGGGCCGGCCAGTTCACCCTTAAATCATTAGTAGTTTTAACGACAGTACACAAATATATCAAAAAGACCAATACTATAAAGTAATACTCAAATATCATTTCTAAGTTCCTTCCTTCTAAAACTTATTTTAATCAGCCCAAGCACGCTTTGCACTGTGTACATAGAGTAAACATATTGCATACTAGAAGTCTAGAACAACTTTCCGACAGCGTGCCAAACAAAATAGAACCTTAGCACTACGAGGAAAAGCATTCATTTGAACGCACTTGAGTTAGAAATTGGACTTAAATTTCATAAAGATGTACGAAAAAATTAAGTTTACAATAACTTATATGCAAAAATTCAATCGTTCGTTGTATGGGACAAAAACATATATGTTAAACCGCGGATATTTTTATATTTCTACCTACCCATTCAGGGATATAGAGACGTAATCATACCAGAAAAAAGCTAAGCCCTCATGACACAATATTTTCTAATTCAATAATTGAGGAGGTAAAGAACAAAACCTCACATTTCCACTAACAAAAAAAAATCCCGTTTTTTTTCCTATGTGTAAATAATGATAAATTGATCGAAGCAAATAAGTCAAATCTTATCAAAAACATCTCATTTCTCATAAAAATTTTCATTTCAAATCAAGAGTTTCGATCAAAACCACACATTACCGTCTAAAAAATTCAGTGTCTCTTGATTTGTATCAAAAGCTCACTTTATAGAAAAAACATTTCAATTGTATCACTAAGCTTGCATCAAAACCTCTTAAAAACATTGAGTTTAGAATAAAAGTTCAAAAATTCAAATGCCTGGTCTTTTTGCTTCATAATTTATTGTACTTTTATTTTATCATATGTCTGGCAACACTTTTTCAATTATTTGACGTCTGAAGTTATCTGTCAAACCTTTAAAGTTGCCAAAGATTTTCAAATCGGATATTTCTGTATTCGGCGGTTAATTTTATTTTCGATCGAAAAAGTGCTGTTTTTCTTTAAATTTATATTGAAATGGATGAAGACGGTACTGCCGAAGTTATAACAATCAATTGTGGTACAAAAACAAGGCCTCGGCGAGGACGTACACGAAATACAATATCAGCATCCAAGTGAGTAATGTATTACATCAATTTGAGTGGGAATTTTATGAAGAACCAAAATAATATTCTCTAATACTCATATTTTCCTGTTACAGGTATGCAGATACTGATCCACTTGCATTTCATTTGCAGAAAAACTGCAATCATGGCCTAAAAAGTGTTTTCAAATGCAAAAAGTTAAGCCTTCCCATACTACTCAGGAACAGGAGGCATTTTTTTAAAAACAAAACCAAAGTAGCTCAAGATACTTATCTGACAAGATTGGTGTCTTCATACACACCACAAAGAATCAAGGAACCTAAAGGATCTTGTCGGAAACCTAGGAAACTATGTTCCAGTTTCTTTTTGACCGGACAGAAGAACAAGTTGATTCAAGTTTGCAAGAGTGTGTTCATGGCAACATTTTCAATCAAAAGTTTTAGATTGAGAACAATCTGTAAGAATGTGCTTAATGGAACCCTTCCAGAGGAAAGAAGAGGTGGAGATCATAAAATAAAAAAATTTGAGAAGAAACGACAAAGTGTTCGGAAATTTATTGAAAAGTTACCTGCCAAAGAAAGCCATTATTCTCGAAATAAATCAAAAAGAATATATTTAGATAGCTCACTTAACATTAAAAAGTTGTTCAAGCTGTACAACAACTCTGTTGAAGATGATCTAAAAGTGTCATGTGGGCTATTTAGAAGAATTTTTAATGGGGAATTTAACATTGGATTCAGAGCACCCACAAGTGATCAATGTTCTGCATGTGTTCTGCTTAAAAATAAAATTAAAAACAGCCAAGTTCCTCTGGAGAAACAGAAATTGATTACGGAAAAAAGAATTCACAAATTGCGAGCAAATGCTTTCTATGATTTGACAAAAGTAGATGATCCACAAATCTTTCGTTGTTGTTTTGATCTTCAGCAAGTTCAACCCTTGCCTCGAACACCAATACAAGATGCCTTTTACAGCCGTCAATTAAGTTTATATAATCTATGTATTGTAGATATGGAAGCTAGACATCCCACCTTTTATTGCTGGACGGAAAACCAATCTGGACGAGGATCTACAGAAATTGGATCAGCATTATTGCAACATTTAATGAAGCAGGATTATACAGGCAAAAAATTTGTAAGACTTTTTTGTGATGGTTGTGGTGGGCAAAATAAAAACTCACATGTAATTCATGCGCTAATATTTTGGATGGTGAATTATGCCCCTTCAGCTATTGAAGACATTCAAATAACTTATCCTGTCCGGGGTCATTCCTTCTTACCAGCGGATAGAGTGTTTGGCCGTTTGGAAAAAGAAATATCAAAATTCCCAGTAATAACATCCAAAGAAGAATATATGGATAAGTTTTCTCAATTTGGAGATGTCCATCTTCTCGGAAAGGATTGGAAGTTGTTCGATTTGAAAAAATTATGTGATGACTACAAAAAAGTACCTGACATCAGAAACTTAAAAAGAATACGCATCTATAAAGAATTGAAAGAAACTCGAGGTGGGCAAAAAACAGTTTACCTGGTAAAGTTATTTGAAACATTTAAGTATGAGACTGATAGAGAAACAGGAATTGTATTGCTGAAAAAAGGCAAAAATCATCCTAAACTGCTACAACAGCATCCCCTGGGACGTGACATAGCAGATGCTAAAAGAAAAGACATTGACACATTACTGGTGAAACAATTTGGAGATAACTGGAGGGATATTGAAGAGCTTCAGTGGTATGTTGAGATCTTGAATAATAGCTCTCCAAGAATAGAAGTTGGAGATGCTGGAGATGTAAGTGAAAATGAAGAGTGTGATTGTCTTGAACCTGATACTAACAGTATAAGAATTTAGAATTTGATTGTGCAATAATAATAATAATTAATAACAATAATTGTAAATAATGAGTGATTTTGTCTTGAGCCTAAAATAAAATTAATAAACAATATTAGTAGTACAATATTAGTCATTTTCAAAACCACACTTTTTTATTAGGTAAATATCAAAACCTAACTTTTCCAGAAGTCTTTATCAAAACCACACTTTTCCAAATATGTTTAATCAAAACATCACATTTCCAAATTTGTTTTTTAAATATTGGCTAAGCTTCTTATCATTTCAATCAACCATTTGGTACATAATATCAACTGAAACACTAGTTAAACATGACACAACTAAAACAAACTGCAAATGTTGTAGTTAGTTAGTTATTCACATTTTACTGTTTTCTCCAAAATAAAAAAAAGTGGAAAAGTGAGGTTTTGTTCTTCACCTCCTCAATTAAGAGTTTAGAGCCTAAAATGGTATACCAGCGGTCTCATTTTACTTGTTTGGTCCCTGGCGTTCATTTACATCCTATGGACTTATGATTGCTTGGTAGCTGCAATCCATAGCTATTGCCACTGGGCCATCAATGCTGCCTATATTAGCGACGAGCGAGATGTAGTATGTGTTACAGTAATAAAAATAGTTATATTCCAATAAAAATAAACCTACCAGTAAAATCTATGATTTTAAGTCACATAAGTTCGTATTAGGTTTCTTAAAACTACCCTCAAAAAGTCAACGTTCTTGTGAAAGCAAGTAAGGCACAGCGTCGTCAATACAAACATCTCCCAGGCACCCGACGAAGAACACGTCTTCCAGGAACGGTCCTTGGAAAGCTCTGAGTGCGGCCAGCTGCAACACCAGAGTTGAGACCCGGGATTCGGAGCCGAGCACGTCTGAGCGAAGCGAGCGGAGGATCGACGATTGATAGTCCTGCAGTTTGCGCGTTAGGAAGTCTGGGACGCCATCTGTTAAATTAAACGGATAGTTTACAGATTTTGAAGCGCTCGTAGCGAAGTTTACTTAGCTGTTCTCAATCGATCAGCAAAGTTAAGCAACGTCGCCTGCGGTCATGAGTTGGATGGGTGACCGCTAGTGACATTACTACTGAGCGTTTCCGTGCTTCGGAGGGCACGTTAAGCCGTCGGTCTCGGTTTTTGTCTTAGGGTGGCAGTCGTTATATGGTGGTAGGGCATTTTGCGAATGTCCGCCTGGACACCACCCTCAAGTAGAAAATCGGTCGCAAAGCACCTAACGGTGTGTTCCGGCAGCTTACCTTAAGAGCCAGTACTTCTAGGTTAGCCTGAACAACATCTTCGACCACATCATCACTTATCATCAGGTGAGATACTGGTCAAAGGAAAACATATAAGGCATAAAAAAAAAGATTAATCTATGATATATTATGTGGTCTGAACACAATGGGTATATTCCATTTGACGCTAAGAACGTTATTTTCGATAATTTTGATCACATTCTGCGTCTGTGGTTGTGATCACGTGATCGTTTGTAACTGTTCTCCCCTGTTGCATTTAGGATAAGAACGCTAAGAATGCCACTCAAATTTGCCACTTCTGTCACTTTTGACATTAGATGTAGGGAATTCAAACTGTTCCAGTAGCCTCATAGCGTTTATGGCGAAAATAACGCCAAGACCCATGTGGAACAACTTTTTGGAAGTGTGATAGTTTTTAGCGTTTTTAGCGAATATAACTTCAAATGGTAAGCACCCAATGTGTGAGCTTAGTTATAAGTACTGACCTGGTGAAAAGAGACAAAGCGCCCGTAAATGCGCGTGTTCTCTCTCCGTCAGCCTAAGTTGATCCATGTTGCTGATGACTTGCTGCAGACGGATCAACATAGTGATCACTTCGTTGATCCGCTCGTCTGAATAGTCTGCTAGGGTTATCTGTAATACAAATTAGGGCAGGTTTAAATATTTTTCATGTTTTTTTATGATTACTGATAAATTGAGTGGCATTTACGGCTGCCTGTCAAGCGGTCGTAGTTACAAATCCTAATGCCGGCTTGAACTTTACAGTTTTTTTTTCCTAATGCAATACTTACCTACAATACAATCTACCCAATAATATAGAGTAATAAAAAAATACATAAATGTGTTGTGACAATTAAGAGTGTATTTTTTTGTCCTATTAAGGGTAAGACACTATGTTCTTGCGTTTTTTATATGTAGTTCACTTCACACACTAGCTTAGGTTTTGTCTTTTTTAGCCTTCTCACTATGTCTTATAAAAAATAAAATAAGTTGGATAGCCTCAACATTCAGATAGTGAAGTCAATGTTCATCAGTTTCTGTATGGTTTTTTATTATATTCATAACGACATCCATTTTCAAGTCTCGTTGGAGGTCCAGTTCTAATGTACCATAGCGCATTTATTTATACCTTTGATTCTTGCATAGTGGTAGGGAATTTTGCGAATGCCTGCCTGGCAAGCTACCACCCTCAATAGCACCAGACGGTGATTACCGGCAGCTGTCCTTGAGAGCCAGTAATTCTAGGTTAGTCTCAACAACATCTTCGACCACATCATCACTTTCCATCAGGTGAGAAAGTGGTCAAAAGCTAGCTTATCAACAATAAATAATTAAAAAAAACCTTATTTTGGAATCATTCGATTATCTGGATGTTTCTTTTTAACTTTGTTTAATACAGTACAGTCCCATAGCTGAGCTTCATAAGTCTATACTGGCATAGCACTTGCTTGTACAAGAAAAGTTGATTTTGTACAGAGAACAAAGAATGCTTCCCAAGTAGCCAGTACATCTTCTTATAACGTTCTAACTATTCGCGTTTCTTTTTCATTATGAAAGCCAGCAAAGCTTTGCATCAAGTGTTATTCTAAGGTAGTTGGCAGTATTTTCATTTTGTATCGCATGGCCATTTATGTACAATACAATACAATACAAATACTGTTTATTGAACACCAATTTTTACAATATAATTATGTTACATAGAGACATAAGCTAAAGGATGTACAATGGGCGGCCTTATCGCTAAGTGCAATTTCTTACAGGCAACCGTGAATGGACATGAAAGTGAATGCATATTGTGGACGGTGGTGAACAAGATTACACAGATAATTATCAAACTTGATTTGAATACACATAAATAATGTATACTTTAATAGAATATATATATATACATATATAAATATATATATTACAACAAGAGAAAACTTAATTTTATTATTTATGTATGTTTATAGCTTATATGCTAGCTTTTGACCACTATCTCACCTGATGGTAAGTGATGATGTGATCGAAGATGTTGTTAAGGCTAGCCTAGAATTACTGGCTCTCAAGGACTAATGCCGGAACACCCCGTTAGGTGCTTGGCGACAGATTTTCTACTTGAGGTTGGTAGCTAGCCAGGCGGGCATTCGCAAAATGCCCTACCACCATGCTGTAACGACTGCCATCCTGAGACAAAAACCGGGACCGACGGCTTAACGTGCCCTCCGAAGCACGTGCACGCTCAGTAGTAATGTCACTAGCGGTCACCCATCCAACTTCTGACCGCGGCGGACGTTGTTTAACTTAGCTGATCGATTAAGAACGGCTAAGCAAACTTCGCTACTAACTATTAAATGCTTATGCATAAACACATGAGAGAACGTGTCAGGTAGTGTTCAAAGGCGAGAAACGAGGCTACACCATCTTGTATTTTCTTTTACAGGATACACTTTTTTATTTTTTATTTTGACTAGACAAGCATGAGTCCCTCCTCAGGTAAAGCAGTAAAGTCTGCCTATAACAGTTGTACTACGCCCGTCACCCCGAAACATACAGTTGTTAAGTCTCATAAGCCTGTCATTTTACTGGCTTTCAAGAGTTTCAAGGACTGTTGCCGGGATACCATGTAAGGTGCTTGGCAACAGATTTTCTACTTGATAGCAAGGTGAGCATTCAAAAAACGCCCTTCCATCATGCGGTTTAACAAGCCGGCGTGGGGATCGGATCATGGACCTGCGGCATGGTTCAATTGACCGATAACTTTTTTTTATGTTATTGTGGTGGATCAACCAAGATGCCCACCTGATGCTCAGCGGACTAACCTCTGCCTAGAACAGATGCATTTCATCACAATTAACGAATTGCACTGCGCCCGTCATCTTTAGACATAGTTGTTAAGTCTCATGTGCCTGTAATTTCACTGGCTCTCAAGGACTGCTGCCGGAACACACCGTCAAGTGCTTGGCGACAGATTTTCTACTTGAGGGTGGTAGCTAGCTAGGCAATCCCTTCAAAATGCCCTTCCACCAGGCGGTGCTCAAGCCGGCGCGGCGGTGGGATTCGTACCATTGCGCGGCAGTCCATAGCCAATGCCACTGAGCCATCACTGCTTCGTAACTGTACTTCAAAGTCCAAAAGTGACCCTATCCAGTATAATCTAATTTAACATTTTTTAAATACTTTAAACCACAATGTTATACTTTTTTGTAATTAGTATGACATGTAGATGTTTTTAAAATAAAGTTTCACTAGGCTATGATACATTTTTTTTACACCAGCTTAGCTCAAACACCACATAGAGCATCTTGAAATGTAAAAATGGCACTAGTTTTATTTTTTAATTTTCATGCCTTACCTTATTACATTATTACCTTATATTATTATATAGATTTATATTATTATTTAGCATATAAAATTAAGCATAAGATGTATATATCTTTAAATATGTGCTGTACTGAATATGTGTATTTTTTGTGAAATAAATTATTATTATTATTGTGCTAATGATAATTACACCTACTTATTATTCTTAACCGCCTAGATTAAAAATAACAAAAAAATAAGTGATAGATTTCGTAGAATTATAAAATGTGTATATAAAGCGATAATTATATAGCGATAATATTTATTAAAAACAATCATAACTTTAAAACTATAAGACCTAGAACAATAATATTTAGTGGTTTTGTAGATAATAGTTCCCCCTATCACGCACACCCCGTAGGTCCACTACTTACGGGACACCCTGTATATATGTCACCGGATGATTGCACGATATGTTAGTTTATAAAAAATTGGACGGAATAGACAAAAAAAAGTATTCATTTCGAGTTTGTACATTTAAAAAACTAAGGGATTTCATACCCTTACCACCATAAAATGCTTTGATACCCTTAGTTATTTTACCAAAAAATTTAATCGGACACCAAATGTAGTAAATGATCACTATATTTTAGCGAGGGGTTAAATATAATTTAGTCTAGGGCAAAGTCATATTTAGGTGCGACGACGAGCGAAGCGAGGAGGAGCGTTAGGTTACTTGTGACTACAACAACGCGCGAGCCGAGCGAGCGAAGCGAGCGTGCCGCGGCAGCGGCCGGCGATGCGCCACAAGAATTTAATTTTGGTGATCATTTGGGTTTGGGTTAACAATGATATATTTTGAGTAATTTTGCTTAAATAGGATAGCGAGATGTAAAAACTTTGGTTATAAGATTACATTAAAATGCGGGTTTGAGTTTGGTGATACTTTACTATTTTTGTCTGTAATATGTTACTCTACTATATCTGGTGGTAAGCTAAACATAAGCCAAAAAATAATACATTAAAAACATGTACCTACGTATTTTGCTTATGGCCACTGTAATACTTTGGCAGATCTATGGTAAATTATCGTTAATCCACATAATTACAATTTGACGGCTGGACATTGTCAGTTTATAATCTTACGAAAATGTAAACGTTAGATTGTAAATTTTAGTTTCCATTCACAATCTATCGTGTTTATAATCTTACTAGATTTATTATAAATTAACGGTTCGTACAATAAAACGGTGACATATATAAAATATAAGGTAACTGTTAACTAACCTCTGGCTGCATGAGGTCGTTAACCCTTTCGGCGCAGTCAGCTCCCTGAGCTCGATCCCTCAGTACTGACTGCAGGTGTGACGTCATCAACGGCAACAACGTGCTCAGCGACAACGGGACCGACAACAGCGACAACCCCAGCACGAACAACTCCGGCCAACACTTCTTCAGGAGTGTCACTTGGATCTCGAATCTGAAATGAAATCATAGTTTATTTGTAAAACATGGGTACACTATATTCGTAAAATGCTAACAACCTCTTAGGGTTGACTTCTGTTAGTCCTAACAAACATTTTGACATGAAATTTTTTTTGTCTTTGTTTATGTGTATTTTACGGAATAAGAATTTTAATATTTTAATTTATAATTATTATTGGACAATTATTTCAGTACTTACAATCTGGTAAGTACTCACCTATATATATTTTTTTCTTTACGTTATTGTTATACTCATCACATTATACTATAATAATAATGCAACTCGTAAAATAATATAAATGTATATAGTATGTAACCTATTGACTTGTGAAGCGAATCTTTACCAATAAAGAATATGAATAAGCACGAGGACCACCTGATGTTAGAAGTCTCTTGTGCCTGTAATGTAATATTTCATGTTTTATTACTTAGCTCGATGTAAATATTCAAAATTCTATTCAAAGGGAGCGAGGCGCGGTCCAATGATGCCGCGGCGGGCACTCTTGGCTCGGATACAATAAGTTTTTCTAGTACTGTCTGACACTTTTAAGTTCTGTGTCTCGTAGGAAAAGACAATGCCTGCTCCAAAGTAAGAGCACCCGACGCGGCAACCCTGGACCGCGCCGCGCTCCCTTTGAATAGTATTTTGAATATTTACATAGAACTAAGTAATGAAATATTAAATTACAGGCACAAGAGACTTTTAACATCAGGTGGTCTTCGTGCTTGTTCAAATACACATAAAAACAAAAAAAAGACATTTCAAAAATGTTTGTTAGGACTAGCAAAAGTCAACCCTAAGAGATTGTTAGTATATATATATATGTTATAAAGTGGTTTTAAAGTTTCCAGCATGCGGCGTACAATTTTTGAAATATGTATATAAAAGATATAAGATGAATTCTTTGAAAAGTACACTGTATATTTAAAGAATTAACTCAGTATATAATTTAAAGGTCAGTCTTAATTTTAAAGAGTAAAGATTTTGTTTGAAAATAAAATAATAGATCGATAAAAAATGCTACAATGTCTAATAATACTTAACAAATATTTATAAAAAATTTAAGAAAACATTAAATTAATATTTTAATAAACTACTTAAAAAATATAAAAAATATATATATCTAGTGATAATTCCACCTAATTTACCCTTCAAGCCGACGTGACGTCACAAACGCCACGCAGCCCAACCCGCAGAACTTTCTCTAATCACTAGTTTTTTATTTTTGATTATATTTTAAGAGTTTTATTACAATATTTTAAAAATATTTGTTAAAATTAAATATGGATTTCGAGTAACGCCTGAATCTATTCATTACTACAATGTCATAAATTATTATATTACAATAAACATAATTAGTAGTTAAAAGTATTTTATTAGATGTCAGAATATAAATTATTAATTACTTTAGTTTTATACTTTAAAAAATCGTCAAGGGAATAAAAATAATTCTGAATAGCCAAATGCATTTTTTTTTTGTTTTATTCTGATAGTTTAGCCTTTGATCACTATCTCACCTGATGGTAAGTGATGATGAGGACGAAGATGATGTTCAGGCTAACCTAGATGTACTGGCTCTCAAGAACAGCTGCCAAAACACACCGTTAGGTACTTGGCGACAGATTTTCTACTTGAGGGTGGTCGTTAGCCAGGCGGGCATTCGCAAAATGCCCTACCACCATGCTGTAACGACTGTCATCCTTAGACAACAACCGGAACCGACGGCTTAACGTTCCCTCCGGAGCACGGTAGGGCTCAGTAGTAATGTCACTAGCGGTCACCCATCATGTTAGCTCAGTTGGTCAGAGCATACCGCGGCTATAGGGGTGGATGGTAGGGGTCGCAAACCAGGATCTCGGATATCGAAAATACCGGTATACCGAGCCAAATGAAGGAATTATTAATACAGGTTTTGATTTTACAGAAACCGGGATTTTAAATATTTTCGATATTTAGTAAAAACAAAATTCAAATAACATATTAACTTTATAATAACAATTGTAAGTATAGGTACATGTTGTTATTTTGTATTGAGCTTAAATTTTATTGTAAATGTACATAAATAATGTTAGAAATACTTGAACTAAAAGTAAATACCGAACTTAATTATTGAACTATTATCTTTTTTTTCAAACGGCGGTACATTATTACGAACTATATTCAACACTACAGTAACTACAATCAAAGCATTTAGATAACCTACAAGTCATTGCAGGCTTACAGGCAGTCCAAATGCTCCAACCCACTACCAGGTCTACCAGTATAGGTGCTAAAATTTTGATCACGAGTCGCATCAACTAACTACGCTCTGATACATTTTGGAAAATATGATGAACTCCTGGTCGTCACGAACCAACGTCTCTACACCAAACAGCTCAAATATGTAACCACTACCAAGGTAAGCATACTTGCGCCGCTTGAGTTGGTTCGCCGAAGTAGCCGTGGCGCCAGCCCTCACCTTGGTTTCAGAAAGATGTGACTGCGCTAAAGTGTCTATGCATGTAGCGCCCCACACTAAGGGCCGCCCTAACTTCCACGGAGCCAGAGTCATTTGACGGTGTGCCGTCAGGTCTTTTACCATTGTCACGCATCAGACCATCGGGTTCGGTATTGCTGGTAAAATCCCGGCGAATAATATCGTTAAGGCTGGCTTGGTGGGAGTTTACCTAGCACTCCAAGAGCTGGTCAGGTCACCAAGTTGATAAACCAGTATACTACTACACTGGCAGTGATGTGTAACAGAACACTTTGCACACAAGCGTAAGCTAAAAGTGGGACGAAAAGCGAATGGCTATAAGGCTACCAGTATTGAAAGAAGGGATGGCCAGTAACCAAAGATCATATTTCCATACGGTAACAGTGAGAATACGAGCACGATCTACCATGCTAGGATACGTATTTAAAATATCTTTCTGTGCTATCTAGCATTGGGGCCAATCCCACTGTTTCTGAAAATATTTTTGGGAATTCAATACTCTCAGTCAGTCTTCAGTATTCAGTCTCTTTGGCCTCAGCCAGACATGCTACATCAAAAGAGCCCATGGTGCAAGAATGTTTTATACTAATTTGTGGGTAATGTGTACAGAAGACATAAAAGCTGGTAATGCCACAAAATAAGTTTTGCGTATCCCTATGCTCCCCAACCTCACAGGGAAGCTTGCAACCAAGCCCTGTTATCCATCTCAACATTCAAAACAGACACTTACGTATCTTTTACTAAGTTGTCCAAGCTTAAAAGAAGCTCACTGTGTTTCCACTTTCCTTAACTAACAAATAGTATGTAAATTTAGGTACAAAAAGGCAATTTCTAATAATTGTAAAAGCCATATGGGCGTTAACTTTTAATAATCTATTAAAAGCATTCCTAATCTTTTGAAGTTGTTATTCGACATTTGGAAAATCGCCTCCTAATGTTTCGTTATCTATATACCATATGTAAAGTTTTGATTGGAGACGTAGAATTATAGAGTGGATGGCAAGGCTGGTCTCAGAGAATCACCCTGTTGACATCCTACGGAAGATAATATATCATTATTTGGTATGTTAATTTTGACGTTGTGCCGTAGCATTGCCAAAGAAAAGGGTATAATTCCGGAATTTTATCTTCGACTTTAGTCAAAAGGGTGCCACCACTATCTAAACAAATGCATTCTTATTATCCATCTTCAAAAGCACATCTCTACAATGTTGATCAAGAAATGTGCCAAGTGAATGTACAGCAGCACAAAATCACCCGGCGAACCTAGTGCTTGAAAAAGATAACTTAAAAAGCACTAATTTTTCTACAACCACCTTTGATTGTGAGGTGACGATAGGTGGTGCCTACTGCTATAGGTTTAATACTACCATCTTTTTTATTATGTGCACAAAAATTCGCACCATACAGTATTTCGGTGATTTCATTGTTGACCTGACTCGATAACATCAAATTTAACAAAGCCGTTACATCCCTTAGAAGTGTCTCGACTACCACACAACTAAAAGATAACATATCTTTTAAGTCCTGGGCGTGAGGCCATAAAGGCCACCAGCTGAGCCACTTAGAAAAGATGCTACGGCTACAGAAATATTCACACTATTTATATAAAATTTGACAAATTAGTCAAAATAGAAATGGCTCTTTACGATAACGCTGGATCTAGAGGAAAATATCTTGACTTGGCCTACAATAATTTAAGATATATTCTTGTAGTAGAAGTAGTGCAGAGTTAGAGACAGCATTATCTTCATCAGGATACATTTGTAACCATTCGCGCTCGAGATTAAGATACAAAAGTTTAGACAGAATGTTATATAACGATCACATTACATCGCTCAAAAAAAGATTGCATCATCCATACTTTATCAACATTTGTATTTGTTTATTTTTAAACTTTACTTTAGCCGTGTTAAAGATATATTTTTATTAAAGTTTGGTTTATTCGTTTTATTTCTATTAGTGCTGATTATTGTCAATTTAATTTTTTGTAATTGTTTTCGATAAAAGTTGATTAAAATAGTAGTTTTAGATTAAAGACCCAAGTCAAACAAAATGTTTGTAATTGATTTTATTATTTTATACCTATACTAAATAGTGTGGAAACTAATTGGAAGATTACTACATATTTACAAATTATAGTGTTACATAAATGTATGTTTTCATTGGAGACTATTTGATTTTGATCTCAAGAGAAATTTTAAGCTGAAAATACTTTGTAAACTTTTATTTCATTGTATAAAATCAGAAAATTCTTGTTTTGTCGATTTTTTTTTTAAATTCCTCTTAAATCCTTTAAGAATACTAGTCTAGTGTTACAAATAGTCAATATTTAAATATAATATACCGAAAAATCTCGGATATATCGAAAATACCGGGATACCGGTATTTTTCAGAAGTCAATACCGGAAATACCGAAAATTGGTTCGGTTTTGCGACCCCTAGTGGATGGACGCGGGTTCGAATCCCGCACATGACTATAATTTTTTCTCTCGTAAATTTATAATTTTGTAGCTTTGTTTATGTTTTAGTTGAAATAGTGAAGTATCTTACGGCAATGCTGCATAGACTGGCACGGCGGTGGCCCAGCGCGCGAGCGCGTGCAGCACGCGCGCGGCGCCCTCGCACGCGGCGTGCACGCGCAGCGCGCTCGGCCCGCTCGCCGGGAGGGACACCGCCAGCTGCAGGGACGCAGCCGTGCTCAGGATGCTCGACGGGCCTTCCGCTGAATCAAAACAATACACATCTTAGGTAATTGTGTGCGGTTTTATAATAAACTTCCTAAACATATTACAACGCTCACAGAAGGGAAATTCAAGTTGCATGTGAAAAACATATTGATTAAAAAATCCTACTACACAGTTTCTGATTACATAGGGTATGTTCCATTAGTCGCTAAGAACGTTAATTTCGATCACATTCTGCGTCTGTGATTGTGATCACTGTGATCGTTTGTAACTGTCATTCCCTGTTCCATTTAGGATAAGAACGCTAAGAATGACACTAAAATTTGCCACTTCTGTCACTTTTGACATTAGATGTAGGGAATTCAAACTGTTCCAGTAGCCTCATAGCGTTTATGGCGAAAATAACGCCAAGACCCATGTGGAACAACTTTTTGGGAGTGTGATCGTTTTTAGCGTTTTTAGCTAATCTAACTTCAAATGGTATGCACCCATAAACGACAAAAATGCCTGGACGCCTCCGCCAAGCTATTGCCTGTCACCTACATAATTTAAACAAATATTGTAATAACTCTATTATATAGTAACACATTGTTAAAAGATGTTTAAAAGAATGGCCCCGAGTTTCTTGCCCGTTCTTCTCGCAGTGGCTCTATACAATTTATTTGCTGAACGTGGCAGTACAATGTAGAATATTTCAATACTAAAATTTGTAATTGACCTTCATAAGAGCGTCGTAGACGCCTAAATTGAATAAATGATTTTGACTTTGACAACTATAACTATATAATATTTTTTTTTTTTTTTTTGGAGGTAGTCTTAAAGTCAACATCTACTAAATAAAGCTCTTGAGTATTTATTTGAAATAAAATAGTATTTTTCACAATATTCAAATAATTTTAATGTTTTCATAAAGTGTAATAAACAGTACCTGTCTGGAAGTGTTTTCTCCTCACTTATATTAATCTAGCACTTTTTCACATCACTGGTTCACATTCTAACCTCAAAATGGAAGATTTTCATACCACTATTGCACAAATTGGAGCCAGTCTGCACCAGCGCATGAACAATTTTGAAAATGAGTTGAAGAGTGCAACCAATCCAGTATCAACTGCCAGTTTAGCATCTGAATTTGCCACATTCAAGACCTTTGTCGTTGCATCCCTCAGGTCTCTTCAATTACAGGCTGACATATTAGCAAATGCAGTAGATAACATCGAAATGCGGAGCCGGCGTAAGATGTTATTGATACATGGTGTGCCTGAATGTGCGGCTGGGACCAAAGAATACACTGCATCGGTTATTTGCCGCACATTAACATCCAAAATGAAACTGGACAGCTTTGGTGTTAGTGACATTAGTAGGTGCCATAGAATGGGTCGATTTACTACTGATAGACCTCGCCCCATACTTTTCAAGCTTTGTGATATGTCTTCACGGAACAAAATCTGGGGATCTAAATGTGGTCTCAAAGGTACTGGAATCACCCTCTCAGAATTTCTTACTAAGCCGCGTCATGACTTATTTCTAGCCGCCCGTGAACGATTCGGGGTGTCAAAATGTTGGACGAAGGATGGTTCAGTGTATGTAATCTGCTCTGATGGCAGCCGTCATCGCATGAGCAGCCTCAAAGAGCTCGAAGACGTCAAACTGCTGGCTGAAACACCAAAGCACCCTCCTGCCAAGGATTGTGCTGTAGCCCAGGCACCGAAACCCAGGCGAGCTGCAGCTAACAAGAAATAATAATCTTATCTTGATGCATTGTTTCTTCACTGGTTTTGTGTTCAGTTGGTTTGTTTTGCGATCAACACGTAATTTATTCGTGAAAACGTATAAGTAGGTACTTTCAAACTTTAATTTTAAAATATGTGGTATACACTTTTCCATCTACCGTTTTTTAACGATAATTTCTGTTTCTTATTTGACTATTTTACAGTAACAGTGTATTTTATGGATATTTGTACTTATTCACCCTACAATTATTATTATTTTAGTTTTCTTTGCTAGTTTGCTTGACATATTCAGTCATTTCGTTGACATAATAACTGACAGCAGGATGACGTTTAGTTGACAGTTTGATTCTTCTACTTCCAAATTAGACTCGTATTATTTGTACATTCTATTCTACATAATTTATTATTTGTTATGACGTCATCTTTAAGATTGTAAAGCAGTAGTGGAGTAAGCAGTTGTTCACGTGTTGTAAAAATCGTTTTTTTAATATTTATTATTTTCTTATCTTAGGTAAACACATGTAAAGTATGAGTCTCTCACAGCTATTTTTATCCAGCAACACAACCGGCAGGTGAAATTTTTTACACTTTACAACCTAAATTTATACGAGTACATCTCGTATTCTGTGTTTTTGTTTTTATTATATTTATATATATATATTTATTGTATAGTGTATATATTGTTATATTTTTATTTATTTTATATAATATATTAATAGTATATATTTCTTTTTATTTATTTACAATGTTAAATATTTTTGAGGACAGTGGTAGCGATAATGATGATTATTTATCTCTTTCTTCATCTAGTGATTGTAGCTTTTCTAGTATTCCATCTCTCTCTGACACACTGAATACTCATTTTTCTGATGTGCCAAAGAACTTTAATGCTATCCATATCAACGCGCAGAGTATTCCCGCTCATTTCCCTCATATGCAGGCGTCATTTGATAACAATAACATACATGCAATAGTAGTCTCCGAAACCTGGCTCAAAACCTGTCTCCCATCTATTTCATACTCATTACCGGGTTTCGTTCTAATTCGTAACGACCGGATCGGTAGAGGTGGTGGTGGTGTAGCCATCTACCTACGTGCACATATTCCTTATTCAATAGTTAGTTTGTCTACTCAACCACCTCCTCTTAATGGTGGTGAACATCTATTTATAGAAGTACTTCTTTCTCACACCAAAATTCTTCTTGGAGCCTACTATTCGCACTCGTCCAAACTAAATTACTTTGCTTCGTTTGAAAAGATCCTAGAAGATCTCGTTCCTTCTTATTGTCATACCATTATAATGGGTGACTTTAATACGTGTCTTCTGAGAAATGACTCTCGAGCTTCTTCAATACAGTCCATCATCAAATCAAGCAACATGCATATTCTTCCAACAAATGCAACTCATTTCGCCCCCAACTCCTCTCCGTCACTTCTTGACCTTATTATAGTTTCCTCACCCGTGCATGTTGCTAAGCATGGCCAGTGTTCCGCTGATGCCTTTTCGTATCATGATTTGATATTTGTATCCTATAGAGTACGTCCTCCTAAATTAAAGCCCACTATACTTCAGCAACGCAATTTTAACTCTGTTGATTCTGAAAATTTGCGTCGAGATGCTGAAAATATAGATTGGACTCCGGTGTTGAATGCTAACTCATCTGATGACAAAATTGCTATTTTTAATTCTTCTTTGATGCTCCTTTACGATGCGCATGCACCAGTTCGACGCATTAAAATAAAACATGTTCCAGCACCATGGCTCACAGAAAATATCAAAAAGATAATGCATCGTAAGTCTGTTACAAAGTCCAATTACAAATCATCTCCTAATGACCAGAATAGATCTAAATACATTACTTCTCGAAATATCTGCAATAAGGTGTGTAGGGACGCTCAAAGCCGCCACATTCATGAGTCCATTCAAAATGGAGATCCAACAAAAATCTGGAAATTTCTTAGAACTTTGGGAATTGGTAAGTCTCGTCAAGATTCTATTCCAACCAATTTAGATATTGACTCACTCAACAAACATTTTTCCACTACGTCATGCATTGATAGTACTGTCAAAGCTAAAACCCTACATTCTCTTTCAGCTAAGCCAACTCCCAGCTCTCCATTTTTCTTCTTTAGTCCATTTACTAGTTGTGATGTTAAGAAAAGCGTATTAGCTATCCTTTCTAATGCAGTCGGCAATGACGGTATAAGTCGAAATATGATCCTTCCTATCATAGACACGATTCTTCCTATTCTATGCCATATCCTGAACTATTCTATTACAAAGGGTGACTTTCCTTCCATATGGAAAGAAGCTCAGATAATTCCTCTTCCAAAAAAACGTAATCCAAAATCCTTCTCAGACTACCGTCCTATATCTATTCTGCCATTCCTATCCAAAGTCTTAGAACGCCTTGTCCACGCTCAAATTAGTTCCTTCCTTTTAAAAAACAATCTCCTTAATCCTTTCCAGTCCGGTTTCCAACCTGGCCACAGCACAGTTACAGCCTTGATCAAAATATCTGACGACATTCGTTTTGGTATGGAGAATGGCTTGTTAACTGTGTTAACTCTGCTCGACTTTAGCAATGCATTCAATGCGATCGATTTTGACATCTTATTAGGTGTATTACGCTCCATTAACATATCTTCAACAGTATGTGACTGGTTTCATAGTTATTTGTACGGACGACGACAGCGGATACGCCTTGATGAAAATGTTTCTTCATGGTGCGATGTGACTGCCGGCGTTCCTCAAGGTGGTGTGCTGTCTCCACTCCTTTTTGCAATTTTCATTAATTCAATTTCTAATCAGTTATCTTCTTCCTACCACCTTTATGCAGATGATCTCCAAATTTATTCTCAATCCCCCCTTGTTAGTATATCTGATGCTATTACAACCATTAACAATGATTTGCATCACATAACTGAGTGGAGCACAAACTTCGGACTAAGAGTGAACCCAGCAAAAACTCAAGTCATCATTATGGGTAGCTCACGTATAATATCCAAAATTGACTGGAATACTCTTCCACCTATAATTTTAGATGGAATTACTGTCCCATATAGTATGACAGTCAAAAATCTCGGCATCATATTTGATCAGCAGTTGACATGGAAACCTCAGCTTGAAACCGTTAGCTGTAAGATGTTTGCTTCAGCAGGTTCATTACGACGACTTCGTAACTTTTTACCCACTGCTACTAAAATTGCACTTGCACAATCTCTTCTTCTCCCTATTCTAGACTACGCTGACGCCTGTTATCTTGATATCACTGAGGATCAGTTAAACAAACTTGAGCGACTTCAAAACTTCTGTATTCGGTTCATATTTGGCTTGCGTAAATATGACCATGTTTCTCACTTTCGTAAAAAGCTCAAGTGGCTCCCTATTCGTCTTCGCCGGAATACTCATATCCTCTCCCTTCTCTACAGTGTTCTGTTTAATCCCTCGGCCCCGCGTTATCTTAAAGAACGCTTTGAATTCCTTTGCTGCTGCAATGATTTTAATCTTCGGTCATCAGAAAATTTTCTATTGAAGTTACCTACGCACACAAGTTCTTTTTATGACAAGTCCTTTACTGTTCAAGCTGCTCGCCTTTGGAACTCTCTACCAGTTGAAATTAGAAAGATCACATCGCTCCTTTCATTTAAAAGTGAAGTTAAGAAATTTTACCTCTCTTCAATTCATAATGATTAACTATCCAACTTTGCAAGTATAATTTTTATTTATATTTTTATTATTGTTGTTTATGTATATATATATACACTATATATTACAATTTGGTATAATGTATCTATTTAATTTTATTTATATTTGTATTTTATTGTACTTGGTTTATCTATTATAGTTTATTTATATTATATAGATATTTATTAACGTATGTTTTATATAATTTAAATATTTTAAGTAGTAATAACTATGATTTATACATAATGCACTTTAGCCTATACCTCCATCTAAATTAATATGTTTCAATTCAGCCTACGGTTGCCTGGAAGAGATTGCTGCCTAGCAATAAGGCCGCCGATTGTACTATTTTTAAGATATGTTTTAATCTTGTAACTAGTTTTAATAATTTTAAAAGTGCAATAAAGAGTTATCTATCTATCTATCTATCTATCTAACTATCAGAGAAATTCAACAAAGATTTATACTAACGTCCGACCGCTTGAGAGAATGCGTTTGACAGTTCCGTTTTGTGAATATTTTTTCCCCAGTTCAAAGTAACATAATAGTCTGACAGCATAATATTGTATTAGTTAAACATTTAAATATCTGAAAATAGGATACCCTATTTAATAATTTACTAATTTTATATTTTACTTCATTTAAAAGCCACAACGACAATAAAAACGCGTACTGTCAAACGCATTCTCTCGGCGGCCGGACTTAAATTTGAGAGCCACATGTTAAGAAGAGTGGTTTTACACGGCTGCCCAAAAACACGAGTGTTATGTTTTCAGGGTTCATGTATGTATTGCAAAATCGCAAATATACGATAGGAAAAATTTAAGTCAGGTGCGGGATAAAAAAATAATCCTATCGTATATTTGCGATTTTGTAATGTAATCCGCATAGCAGGCATTATTGCAAACCTAATAATATTAAAATTCATGTATGTACGTTTCTAAGTTTTTTTATTCCACCATAACTTCTAAACGGCTTAAACGATTTTTATGTAATTCTAGGTTAGCCTGAACAACATCTTCGACCGCATCATCACTTACCATCAGGTGAGATTGTGGTGAAAGGCTTACCTATCAGAAATAAAAAATTAAATCCAAACTATATCCGAATGCGATCAGCTTCAGAATCTTCTTCTTCTTGTGCCATATCCTAACGGATGTCGGCGACCATCTTTCTAAATATGACTCTTTCCTGAGCTGTTCTGCTTAGAACAGCGGCGTCTGCAGTACCGGTCCAAGATTTTAAATTGTCACACCAAGCTATTCTCCTTCTGCCTCTGCCCCTCCTTCCCTCTATTTTTCCTTCAATAATAGTTTTAATTAAATTGTATTTTGGGTGTCTGTGTAGATGACCAAAATATGCGACCTTTCTTTTTTTTTACTGTGATGAGCAATTCCAGTTTTTGTTAAACATTCTTTTGAGAACTTCTTCATTTCTGACTTTGTCTCTCCAGGAGATTCGGAGCATTCGTCTATATATCCACATCTCAAATGCGTTTAACTTGCTTTCTGTTGTCTTATTTAAGGTCCACCCCTCTACACCATACAGAAGTATTGATAAAATGTAACACTTGACCATTCGCCACCTCAGCTTTAATTTAATGTTTCGGTTCAAAAATAGGGATTTCATTCTCATAAATGTGCTTCTGGCTATTTCTATTCTTGTACGGATTTCTGTGTCAGCATCCCAGTTTTCATTAAGAAGACATCCCAGATACCTGTACTGTTTGACTCGCTCGATCGGTTTTCCTTCGACTAAAAGTGAGTGTGTATCGATTACATGTTTGCTGACGACCATAAATTTTGTCTTTTTCACATTCATTTTAAGTCCATACTCGTTAACCACATTATTTAGGCGGTCTAACAGTATTTGTAGGTCTTCCATAGAGTGGGCGAGAAGTGCTGTATCGTCTGCATATCTGATGTTATTAACAATTTCACCATTCACTTTCACTCCTATATCAACATTTTCGAGAGCTTCCTTAAATATTGATTCCGAGTATGCATTGAATAGCGTCGGAGACATAATACATCCTTGCCTCACTCCCTTCAATATCTTCACGTCTTTGGATTGATACTGACCCGTTTTGACATGAGCTGTTTGATTCCAGTACAGATTCTTTATTATATTTAGGTCTTTAGCGTCAATACCTGTGTATTTCAGAATTTCCATAAGCTTATCGTGTTTTACGTTATCAAAAGCTTTTTCAAAGTCTATAAAGCAAATGTATACGTTTTTCTGAAATTCGAGACATTTCTGTACTAATACTTGTATCGCCACCAAAGCCTCTCTGGTTCCCAAACCACTGCGGAATCCAAATTGTGAGGGACTGATATTAAATTCAATTTTAGGATTAATTCTGTTAAATATGATTTTTAAGAAAATTTTAAGTGTGTGGCTCATGAGACTAATAAGACGATGGTCACAGCAGTGTTTAGCATTCGCTTTTTTGGGTATTGGTAAAAATGTCGACTGTAGCCAATCTTCAGGTATTGATCCAGAATTATAAATTTTGTTAAATAAGTCTTTGAGTTTATTGAAACCGGTGTTGTCCAATAATTTAAACATTTCAGCATGTATTCCATCCGGGCCCACTGTTTTGCCATCTTTCATCGATCTCACAGCTTTGACTACTTCTGCCGTTAGGATAGATGGTCCATCAATATCCTTCAGAATTATTTAATTAAATTTAATTTCAAAGTCAAAGTCAAAATCATTTATTCAATTTAGGCGTCTACGACGCTCTTATGAAGGTCAATTACAAATTTTAGTATTGGAATATTCTACATTGTACTGCCACATTCAGCAAATAAATTGTATAGAGCCACTGCAAGAAGAACGGGCAAGAAACTCGGGGCCATTCTTTTAAACATCTTTTAACAACGTGTTACAAACTTACTATATAATAGAGTTATTACAATATTTGTTTACATTATGTAGGTGACAGGCAATAGCTAGGCGGATTTTTTTTTTATAGAATTTATTCTATAAAAAAAAAATTTACTATATATATTAATGAAGTTCACTAGGAAGAGAAAACCGATACAATATGTATGTAATATTGCTGGCACTCCCATCAACAAGACTGACTTAGTCAAAGATCTTGGAGTTCTCTTAGACAGCAAGTTATCTTTTAACGATCACATATCTGACATTGCCAACAGAGCATATAAGAACCTAGGTTTTATTTTACGAGTCAGCAAACCTTTTTCTGATAATATGTGTCTCAAAGTACTATATTTTTCATTCGTCAGAAGCGTTCTAGAATACTGTACTAGTATCTGGAATCCACATTACCTAAAATACACACAAGATCTTGAAAGAATACAAATAAAATTCGTAAAACATCTTAATTACCGCACACATCAATGTATGTTGACTATAATGAATCTTGCAAATTCCATAACATTCTGAGCTTACATGACAGACGAACACTCTTAGATATGACGTTTCTTTATAAAAACTGTGTAGGAATGATAAACAGTACCGAGCTTCTAGAAAACTTTATGAGTTTGCAAGTCCCATCAGTTCATAAAAGAAGCACAAGAAATAATCCATTTCTCAATCTCCCGCGCTCGCACACTATTTATTACCAAAACTCAATTACTTATAGAACTCTATAAACGTATAACGAACAGTTTAGCTCAATCGACATATTTAATAATAACTTACAATTTAAAAATATTGTGACTAATAAATTAATTGTTTAATTGCAGATAAATAGGTTACACACACATGCAGACACTCTACATGCACACACGTACACCTTCTTACACGCAATCACACAAATTTTATAAAAATATATATCTGCTCTCTATAAGTATATAATGTAAATAAAGTAAATCCGTTATTAGATGTAAGATATAGTTAATAAGGAAATCTATGTTTTTTTTAAGATCTGTGGATTTTGTAATAAAGGAAAATAAAAAAATTAAATAAAAATAAAAAAAAAGATATGCATAAAGAGATATATATGATATATATAAAGAGTGACCAAAGGGAAATAAAAATTTTATATTTTAAAAACATACATAATAAGGTCAGTGATTTAGTAGAAAACTCACGTTCAGCCTGTTGAGTGTCCACAGGATGCATGGAGGGTACCTCCGGTGGGGTGGCTCCGTAGGCCGACTGCAGGTATTCGTTAATGGCCCCAAACTGGCCCATTTTGAACAGATTCTTGGCGAGCTGCGTTTGAAGCATGATTTGCTGACGGCGAGCTCCTTCGATGTCGCCTGGATTTCCAGGTAAGTACGGGGACACTGGAAGAGAAAAGTAATTTTTTTTTATTGCTGATCCGTAAGCCTTTGACCACAATCTCACCAGATGGTAAGTGATGATGTGGTCGAAGGTATAAACAGGCTTAACCTATAATTATTAGCTCTCAAGGACAGCTGCCGGAACACACCGTTAGGTGCTTGGCGACAGATGTTCTACGTGAGGGTGGTCGCTAGCCAGGCGGGCATTCGCAAAATGCCCTTCCACCATGCGGTGAAGCTCAAGCCCACGGCGGTATGGGAACCATGGACCTGCTGCGCGGCAGTCCAGAGCCAATGCCACAGAGCCATCACTGCTTCAAAGGTATTGTGGGAGTCCAATCGGGAAAATTAAAGCATCACAGATCTGTACTGTTTCAGCTCTATCTGCACTTAGGCCTCGCCTATAAAGTGGTGGCGGGCTGTAAACTGAATTTAACAGTATTAAGTGTAAGATATATTATGATTTTGTAAATTTTAATCAATTATTTCTATAGTCATAATTAGAATTTAAAATATATAAGTAGTACAAATATGTATTACTTAATGTGCCTTGGACTTGCCTGTAAAAAAATGTACAAAAGGGCTATATATTATTTTTATTTTTATATCTTTGCCATAATCCCTTTGCTTGGGGAGCGCAGTGTAAATTTCAGTTATTCAGAAGGCGCTATTGTATTTCTCCCTTTATCGTCTCTACTCTCACAGGAAGATATGGGCCATTGCTATTCTAGCCTGGCACCCCAGGGGGAACAGAAATTCAATTATAAAGTACTGTTTAAAAATCTGCCACTATTTATTTATTTATTTGATTATAGGCGAGCAGCGTAATGCTGATGTGCCTATATCATTCTGTGTCGAAATATATATTATGTATTTTTTGTAGTGTCCACACATTTTTTTGTTTTATTTAGCAGTTTACAAATGGGCAAGAGATTTTTTAGAGACTACATTTAGACAAGGAAAAAGTTGAGCCTCTGAGAGAAGGGTAGAACTCAGGACCTGTTTGTTAGTGAGGGTATTTAAGATTCCTTGCTAGTCTTACCGGCTTGGCGATACAAATATATTTTTCATAATTCATACCTGGATTTCCTTTGTTGAATGCGACGGCTGCAGCAAGGGCAAAGTTGATAGCGGGAGCGGCTGGTGACACAGCTCCATACGCATCATTGGGCTCTTCCTTTGGATTTATCTGCAATATTGTATTTTATATATGATCATAGAGAATGAATATTGAAGCCACCCAGTTTGAATTCTACAACCGGTCACATAATATATCCTACCTTTATTCTACAAATATGGGGGTCTTTACTATAATTTTTTTCATGACATAACTATGGCAAGGATAACTCAAAAATATGTTGTAGAAAGTTTTGGTATCGACTCTTTGTTGACCGTCAGGATGGCTGGACCAAATTAGATACTTCAAAGCCAAAATAATTTACTCTATTTTGCCAGCTACGGCGCACTTATGAAGGTCAATATAAAAAAAAATCGTAAACAATATTCTACTGCAGCATTCAGAAAAAAGGTGAGAAGAACTTGGCTCCATCCATTTTTTATGTCTTTACTACTTTACAATTTGTAAAATAGGTATATTAAATAATTATAACAATATTTATTACATTATGATGTAGGTTTGTATATAAATAATCACCAATTTTATAATACACTAGCGGCCCGCCCCGGCTTCGCACGGGTATTTAACAAAAAAATACAAAATATATTAATTATTATACACCCACATAAACCCTTCTATTTGAGTCAGGTTACTAAAAAAAGAAAATAATAAAGAATGTTTCAATATAATTATTTTAATGAACTTTTATAATTATTTTTTTTGTTCATATGTTTTTATTAAAGCGTTTTTAATTTTTTGTTTTATTTTATTGATAATTTAGCTTTCCGGCCGAGGCTCTGCCTGCGGGTATATCGCTTATCGTGCAAAATCATTAACCTCTTTTTGCGCAGTTGGATAAAAACTATCCTATGTCCTTCCCCGTGTCTCAAACTATTTCCATACCAAATTTCGTCCTAATCGGTCCAGTAGATTGGTTATCGCGCAAAACTTTTAACCTCTTTTTGCGCAGTTGGATAAAAACTATCATAGGATAGTGCTTTCCCGTGTCTCAAACTATTTCCATACCAAATTTCATCATAATCGGTCCAGTAGATCTGTTATCGCGCCAAACTATTATCCTCCTTTTGCGCAGTTGGATATAGACGAATTACTTAGCATTCCATGGATTCACCGTGCGGGTGCCGGGTCCATCGCGTTGCAGAGGAAGAGGCTAGAGGGGCCTGGGACTCGCAACCCAGGAGTAGGGTTAAGGGGCCCCTTTACGATATATCAATGCTCCCCTTCACCGCTCGAGCCTCCTCCCCTACCTAACCAAATTTGGTAAGATCCTACTAATGCCGCCTTAGATACACGTTCGAGGATGGAAGTTACGGTTGTTCTTGGTAGGCCAAGGTCTTTAAGTAGGTTATATAGGGATTTCGCTGGTATACCCCTTGCTCCAACTTCTACAGCATATAAATTAACCACATAAACGTTTTTGGTTAATTAATTTGTTAGGTCATAATATTTGTTTGTTTTTAATGTGTGGTCTTTAGGTATATTTGTTTCCCACGGCACAGTAAGTTCTATAAGTACTATGCGTTTTAGATTTTTCGAGTATAGAAATATGTCTGGTCTGGAAGACGAAACACCAACATCCTCAGGAATTTTGTAATGTTTTTCATACGAGTCCATCAAAAGAGACCAATCGGGAGCTGCGCCTAAGATGGAGTAAGGCTTGGATTTAGATTTTGTTGATGACCCTTCTTTTACAAAAGCAACGTGTCGTTTGTTCGTGGTCAAACCTTTTCTTGCTCTAGCTACCGAGAGGCTCGCCGCTTTTCGTATGATTTCGAGGACTCTATCATGGCGACGGGAATAATGACCCCTATCAATGAGCACCTTGCATCCTACCAATAAGTGCCTTGCTGTACTTATGGCCTCCCGACAAATACCGCAAGACTTTTCGGTGGCTTTCCCCCATCTTACTAAATTACTTTGGTCTGGGAGGGTCATCTGAAAGGCGTTTAGATAAAATTTTAATAAGGCAGGTGACCAATCGTTTATCAAGGTGCGCCACTTTAACGCCAAAGGGATACAAAATTCACCTATAGTTAGCCATTCGCTTTGCATTTCTAGACTCATTGCATGTACTTTATAGCTATCATTTTCGTCTTGTTGTAGAAAAGATTTTACAATGTATTTATCCTGAACTTTCTTTTTGGACCCTAAACCCGCTTTGCTGGTCTGTGCACCTATCATAAATTGTTTGTGAAATTGAAGCCTCGAATCAAGGTCGGAGGCACTTTTGTCTTTTGGGAGAGATGCGACTATATCGTCTTGAGATTTTAATAAGACGTGCGTTTTGGTAACTCTGAGGCGTTTATAGAGCTCCGATGGTTTCTTTAATTTCATCCCAAAATTTGTTTTATCCCTAAATAATGTAGATGGGTCTGCCGAAAGTGCAAGCCCCAACCATGACTTCAATGTCTTTATGACGTTTACATCCAGTTTTGTTAAAAGGGATTTAGTAATGTCGTATACTAGAAAAGGCCAAGTCAGACGTGATGTTAGGTAGTTGTCGTATATCCAAGCTTTTTTAATGTTACTTATTGGTTGTTGGTCGACCATACTAAGCTCTTTTAGAAAGCTATCGACAACTGCGTCTAAAGATGGTGTGCGTCCTTTGTGATCTATCTTCCTACCAAGAAATTTAAATGGCGCAGCTTTAGCAATTGTGGAAACACATTGTCCTCCTATCAAGAGTCCCGGGTCGTAAGAGGTAAATTTGGTATTCCGTCTACCCAGACACAGACAGTGGCATTTACTTGGTTTTGTTCTTAACCCTTTAGTCCATGCGCAGAACTCATCCACTTCACGTAAAAGTTCCTGACATTGTATTGGGTTACGTGTCAAAATTGCAAGGTCGTCAGCAAAAGCGAAGATGGACTCTGTGTATTTGTTATTGATCTTAAACCGATAGCCCCACTTGTTTTCATGACTAATTAGCTTGTCAATTAAAATATTAATTACTATATTTAATGCTATTGGTGACAAGCAACAACCTTGGAACAAACCCACGTTGTATTGCAATGTTTTAGTGTCTACTAACACATTGCAATACAATGTCCTTCCCCGTGTCTCAAACTATTTCCATACCAAATTTCATCCTTATCGGTCCAGTAGATCGGTTATCGCGCAAAACCTTTAACATATTTTGCGCAGTTGGATAAAAACTATCCTATGTACATCCCCGTGTCTCAAACTATTTTCATACCAAATTTCATCCTAATCGGTCCAGTAGATCGGTTATCGCGCAAAATCATTAACCTCTTTTTGCGCAGTTGGATAAATACTATCCTATGTCCATCCCCGTGTCTCAAACTATTTCCATACCTAATTTCATCCTAATCGGTCCAGTAGTTTCAGAGCCTATTCAATGCAAACAAACAATCAAATCTTTCCCCTTTATTATATTAGTTTAGATAATAAGCACGATTTTTTAATAAAATTTTCTCATCTTAATCTTTGTTCTGGCATCTTCGAAGATGTCAAAACATACAAAAGGCAAATAACGGTATGCTGGATAGACCTAGAGAAAGTCATTGGTTATGTGCAGCATGAGCTAAAATCTGGCACTGGTATTTTATCTTTATTCCCAGTGTTGTAATTGTGGTGGCGCCATTTGTTTTAAATTTATCTAGATTTTAATGAGGTTACAATACATTTTCAAAAAAATAAGGATTAGTAAATATAAAAAATTGATAAAGGTTAACTTTACCAAGTCTTTATTGGTATTGGTGTTTTTTTATGTTATTGTGACGGATCAAGTACGAGGCCCACCTGATGTTAAGCGGACTAACCTCTGTTTATAAAAGATGCATTTCATCAGAAGTCCCGAATTGCACTGTACCTATCACTTTGAGACATAGTTGTTAAGTCTCATGTGGCTGTTATTTCACTGGCTCTCAAGGACTGCTGCCGGAACACACCGTTAGGTGCTTAGCGGCAGATTTTCTACTTGAGGGTGGTAGAAAACCAGGCGGGCAATTGCAAAATGCCCTTCCACCATGCGGTGAAGCTCAAGCCGGCAATGGGGATCTAACCAGGGTACTGCGGTACGGCAGTCCATAGCTATTACTGCTTGGCGGTCATTGCTTCAAAATGGTATCAAATTCTTAACAATAGAAATGTATTGTTATCTTGTGAGTATATTCACAGCTGCTCATCAACAGTTAATTGCTTAAAAAAACCTTTCAGTATTTGCTACAATTAATTTAAACTAGATAAATATCTACTACCTGTGTGCTACCTTTAATAAAATGTAAGCTATCAATGGATTTACAGATATAGGCTGAAGCATATCAAAAAAATTAATTGTCAGTCAACTTTACTCAGAATGGCTGACCACTTATTTTTTTCATTCATTATTCATAGTTTTACATTTATGAAATAATTTATTTTTATGACAGTACTGTACTAGCCGATTGTCCACTGTTGAACACAGTCTCCCCAATTTAGGGGCAGCCACGCTTGGCAGGTTTGGGATCACAGTTTAAGATATAACAATGGTTAGCCGCCTCATAAGACACGTGGGTGTCTGGTCCACAGGTAGCAATGGGGGGGGATGATACTTATTTATTTATTTCACAATTTGAGAAAGCCTCTGTAAAACTTATTTGTAAAATAACCTCAATTATTTTATACCATCATTCTGCTTAGAAGCAGTAGTGTGCAAAAACCAATGTGTTAAAGCGTGAAGGGCATTGTAGCAAGTTAAATTGCTGGGCAAACAAGACAATAATCCATGTCTGGGAGTATGAAGCAAAACTGGGATAGTGATATTGCAACTGTAAGGTACAGGCATGATGCTTATGATCAGACAGGCAACTTATCCATGTCATCAAAACATTGTATAAAAAACGACAAAGGCAACTGTATAAAATAGCACTAATTTGCATGGTGGATATGCATTTTGTGATTGCCCTATTGTGTAATTGGCTAGCTACCACCCTCAAGTAGAAAATTTGTCGCCAAGTATCTAACAGTTTGTTCCGGCAGCATTCTTTGAGAGCCAGTGAACTTACAGGCACATGAGACTATGTCTTAAGGTGACGGGCGCAGTGCAATTCACCACTTTTGATGAAATGCATCTGTTCTAGGCAGAGGTTAGTCCGCTTAACATTAGGTGGATCTTGAGCTTGTTCCATCACAATAACAAAAGTAAATATCATAATAAAATGTTAACTAACCTGTCCTTGTTGAGATGCCATCCCGAGTAACTGGTTGTAGGCGTGCCGTTCATGGTCTCTCGGCTCACCTTTTACTTTGTCCACTATCGGCTTCCGCTCGTGCTGGACCGCTGCCGTAAACGTGAACAAGAATTTACTGCTCATTAGGTGTCACTATATGAGTACTGATAGCAGGTGATGACTGTAAACTTGTATAATTTGTTGCATAATTTATTGAAATCGTAATTTCTGTTCTACTAATCAGTTTGTTTCATCAACTCATATGATGCAATGCGTGGTGGTACTAGACTAGCTCACCCTCAAGTAGAAAATCTGTCAATAAGCACCTAAGAGTGTTTTCAGGCAGCTGTCCTAAGAGCTTCTAATTATAGGTTAAGCCTGTGAACGCCTTTGACGACATCATACCATCAGGTGAGAATATGGCCAAAAACTAACCTATCGGCAATATAAAAAGAATGTTAACTTTTAGTCTCAATTCATATTGTTAGAGTTGAATAGACTAGATACGTTATATTATTAATTTTGATTGGAAAATAAACAATTTGTATTTGTATTCATGATCATAGCGTAAGCACAGGCATAGAATGCACTGAAAGTATGTCCGACAAGTAATATGTGTGAGCTGGCAAAGAAAAATGCTCCTTGCTGCCTGAATAATGAAACGGTACCATATACATATATAGAAGTCTCCATAACCACATAGTGCAATCAGCACATAGTTGACTGATGAAGTATTCAAGGGCCAAAATACAATAATGGCACAATAAGAAAAACTGAAATTATTAATGTACAACAGATTAAATTAGCAGCGTCTTTTAATTGATTTAACCTCACCCAAAATAATAATACTGTAAAGTGTTTGAAACATCATTAGGATAAACTTAAAGTGAAATATTTTCAACCAAATCAGTTGTTGTGTGTAATAATAATTAATCATGCAAATCATAATGAATTATAAAATTCACAAAGAATTATATATTTTCTTTATTGAAAAAAATACTCACAGTCACTCCGCATGCCACAAGCTAGGCACTTCTGCAGTCGGCAGTACTGACACCGGTTCCGGTGGTGTTTTGTCACTTCACAGTTCATACTGCCTCGACACTGGTATCCGAGCTTCTTGCGGATTGAACGCTTGAAGAAGCCTTTGCAACCTGACGGAGAAGAATAAAATCCTAGGAGAATTGTCACTTTTCTGAAATAGCTACTTGTTCTCTGAGACAAGTTGTGGTCCTGAGCTTTACCTTTCAACACCTGATTGGATTTTCATGAAATTCTGTAGGAGGGCACAGTATAGATATTTTTTCTTGGCCAGTTATGAAGAAATATTCTCCAAAGTTTTCAACATGTATGCCAAAGAAGCAATTCTAAGGTATAACATACCATTGCTATAAGATGGATAATGAATCTGAATATGTGAATCAAATTTTTAAGTGTGTATTTAAGCCTTATATTTCAGAGGATTGCTGAGTAGTCTTAACGTAATAAGATCAAGCGTGCCAATTCACACACTCGTTACACATATATTTAAATCGGCTTCTAATTTGCACAATCAATATTTAGAGAATTTTTTAAACTATCACAGTTTACTAGATAACTATTAATATTACTTATGGGATTTGTACTGTGGTGATTTTTATTTTTGAGCTCCCAATATTTCTACGCAGTTGCATACATCATGATGGCGGGGTATACATGCAACTGCATCGAAATATTGGGAGCTCAAAAATAAAAATCACCACAGTAGAAATCCCATAAGTAATAATAATAGCAATCTTTAGAGGGTAAAAAAGCTTTGAAAGTTTACTGAATATGACAAGCTACTTGAATCCCGCTTTTTATGACTGTATTGAGTGGGAAACTATTATTATTAAAGCATATATAAAGCTCAATAAATCCTTATTGAGCATGTTAACTAATTCAAATTTTGAAAGCAGCCATATTAGGTGAGGTAGAAACCCTTTACTTGCAGGATGTGCACTAGCAATTTGTTATTCTGATCCCAAGTATTCCATGCCCAGGATAATCTTGGTGAATGCTTAAGGAGCTGGCAGTTGTCATATGAACTTAAGTGTCAAGAACAGCAATGTTATTGTCAATGACTTCTTGATTAGGGTGGGGAAACTACCATGTTTTACTTGACTTTTACTACAAGGTCACTGACCTTGATGTTATTGCCCATTAAAAGTCAATGATCTTTAAGTAGAGTGCAGTAGTTTATCTACCCTAATACTCCCACATGCCACAAGGTCAAAAGCATGTTTTGTATCCTCTTGAATAACAGCTGCCTATTTGATCATTAACTTCAGCATTGACATAAGTTGTCAGGTTAATTAGCATGATCTCCTAGATAGGTAACGGTAGTTGGGGCCTGTGGATATCCTTGAAAGATAATTTTGTATGTTGAGGCTGATATCATTTACAACCACATCAATCCTTACCAACAGCAACAGGTGAAAATGTAGTCATGTTTTACTTTTTTGGGTTTTCTTTATAAAATCAGGTATAGTGAGATTTCAGTGTATGGTACAATGTAAGGCTTAGTCTTAGGTTATTGTTTAGCAGCAACATACCTTCACAACTAATAGCACCATAATGTCTTCCAGATGCCCTGTCACCACAAACAATGCACAGCTCCAGCCCACCAACATCATTGCTTCCACTGAATTTCATTTCCATATCTTGGCCTTCCATTATACTGTAATTAAAACACCCATAGGGTTACGCTAAGACCGTTACATCAAGATGAATTGTTGTGTTGTTGTTCTTTAATATGGATAATTATAGTATTCACAACCAGTAGATTGTTTACATGAGCTAAACAAACTGACTATACAGAGGCTCTCAGTAAACTTCCTCAGTCCTTTCACTTTACCAAAAACAAGTTTTAAAACTTTTCATTACACTAGCCAGTTAGTGCTTTACGTGGGCGAATTAACAACGAGCGAGTTCACCAATGAGCAAGGAACTTATAAAGCCCACGCCATGATCACTGAACTGAAACGTTTAAGAAAATACCACGATTGCAGTTACGGTGCATTGTACTCACTAGTCACTTTTCAATAATTTGATGAAATTGTGGAAGCCTTGGGATCGATGGAATGGCTAAATACACTATATATAATTACAATTATTTAATGCATGTCATTGTGAACGACTGAGTCGTGAGTTTTACACAAAAATAATAAGATTTGAGAAAGAAAGTGTACTACACAACAAATATAAAAAAGTTATTAAGGGCATATTCCATTCGAAGCTAATTTCGTTATTTTCGATAATTTTGATCACTTTGCGTCTATGGTTGTGATCACTGTGATCATTTGTTCTCCCCTGTTCCATTTAGGATAAGAACGCTAAGAATGCCACTACAATTTGCCGCTTCTGTCACCTTTGGCATTAGATGTAGGTAATTCAAAGTGTTCCAGTAGCTTCATAGCGTTTATGGCGAAAATAATGCCAAGACCCATGTGGAACAAGTTTTTGGGAGTGTGATAATTTTTATCGTTTTTGGCGAATTTAAGTCCAAATGCTACTTACCCTAAATATAGCGATGGGCGATTCGAATCATTTGACTCGAATAGCTCGAACCGAATGAGTCTTTGAACTCGCTTATTCGAATGGCGTTTCTCCAAAACTAAGTTGATTCGTTCTATGCATTTGTCGTGCGAGCGAACTCGCGCGTTGGATTATGTAGAACTATTTCAGGCCAACGACTCAAATGTATTTGTTAATATGGACGTGGCACCGGGATCCCTGGATGTTTTTATTTATATATTGCAAATTTTTATACACAAATTCTGATAGGAAAGTTCTAATTCAATCGTGTATGTAACATATGATTAACAAAACAGAGATAACAATAATTACAAGATAACAATAATTTCAGATTCTAAATACCTTCACCAAACAACAAACAAATAGCAATCGTAATTTGTAATGTAATCCGCATAGCAGGCGTTATTGCAAACTTAACAATATTAAAATAGCAATCGTTTAAATTACAATCAAATGTAAAATATTACATTTTAAATCAAAGTCAAATAATAAGCATTATAATCAGTAAGTCCACGTCCATTATTACAAGTTGATCCATATCAATAATTACAAAAATAAAATTAATATCTTTATTTACACACGTCAATAATTAAAAACAGCGTCCATGATTACAATTAGGTTACATATTATTCTTAACAATAAATAATGTACAAATTATTAAATAGGTACCCCCAATGTCAATTACACCAACCAAATGACAATACAAATTATAAAGTGTGGTATGTTAATAATAAAAAGTAACATCGAAAACATGAATTATTAATTTGTGTCATAACATCTGTGAAACAGAGTGCATGTCTTATATTCTGCAACTGAGCATATTTATGGGCAAATTTTATTGACAAATCAATTTAGTATGTGCAACGTACGGATCAACGGGGTCTTGGCTAACAAGTTGATTCACGCGCCGGGCACAGCACATAAAACACAATAGTGGCCACCGCCGCGCCACCACGTAATGTATTCGTCCGGTACACATAGACAGACTCATCATTATTAATATGTCTGGGTTTGAGACAATGCCTTAAAACACTCTCATCATATATATGCGAGTGCCAAATCCCTTCTCGTCTCCAACTTTTTGTATCCCACCATGCCCAAAACGATCAATGTGTGATACATTAATGGATAGAAAGGATAAACTCCGTATCGTCTTTGGTATAGGGCTATTTGGCTTTTATGTTTGTGAAGGCCTCTACTTAACTCAGCGCAAAGCCTACATTTCTGTACGCCTTTTTACAGGCTTGAACAATATAGTCTCTGAAAGCCATTTCGATATTCATCGATATGACGATCAACTCCAAGGTTAACTGAATCGCAATAACACGCTTCATAACTTCGTCATCGACTTTATAGTCAAAGTGGAGTGGAACCTGTGACTTACTAAAATATATTACCAAGGGCCTGTTCCATTAACCGCTAAGAACGTAAATTTCGATAATTTTGATCACATTCTGCGTCTGTGGTTGTGATCACGTGATCGTTTGTAACTGTCATCCCCGTTCCATTTTTGGATAAGAACGCTAAGAATGCCACTAAAACTTGCAACTTCTGTCACTTTTGACATTAGATGTAGCGTTTAAGGCGAAAATAACGCCAAGACCCATGTGGAAAACTTTTTGGGAGTGTGATCGTTTTTAGCGTTTTTAGCGAATCTCACTCAAATGAAACGCACCCTAAGCATTTCGTAATATTGAACTGTAGTTTATTCTTTTGACTCCACTCGACCCTTCGAGAGAGGTTAGTTTCTCGATGACTCGACCACTCTATCCACGTCCTCGTGCAACACAATATGTTAAATGTATTGAGATATTTTAAAAAGAAAATCGGATGAATTTAGGCTTGTTAGATACTCAAAGAAAAATATCAGAATTCTGGGAATAATTCCAATAATAACAAGTGATCAAAATAACAAATTGGCGTGAAGTGGTATATGCCCAAAATAATGTTGTCGCCTAAAAGTTGTCACTGACACTGTCAATTTTTGAAGGGACTCGATCAGTCAAACGTCAACACACCGCGTGTTATTTTGGTTGTATTTCAGAAAAGGATATTTATGAATTTCAATATCGTGAAAAAGTTTTTGATTTTGTGTAGGGCAGTAAAATAACGTACGTAATAATGGCTTCTCCTAAAATGGATGCCATACTTACCAAATTTAATGTTTTCATTGAGAAACCCGTGAAGTTTCTCAACGTACAAAGAGAGTTAAAAGATGATATCAAAACTTTGGTCAAATCTATTTATGACTTCACCAAAGCACAAGAAAAAGGTATGAAACGGGAGAAGAAAGGTGCCTTACCAGAGCTTATCGTCGAAGACTTCGATGAGGAGCAAATATGGCAAGAAATTGAACTTCAAAACAACGAGTGTTGGGACCAACTGGTATGGGAGGTTGCCAACTGTATGTCTTTGAAAGACGAGTTAAAATTTCCTGTTGAGACTAAAGCTGACAAAGAAGTTGCAGTTGATGACGGAGAAGACGACATATCTTCTACAAAGCAAGACCCTGTGCCTAAAAAAAGTAAAAGACATACAAATATAATGATAAAAAAGAATGAAATCCCAAAAGCCAAAGTAAAAGCTTCTATAGTTGACGATGAGTTCTTTAAGTTACAAGAAATGGAACAGTTCTTGCTGAAAGAAGAGCGAAATGAGGGAAAAAAGGCTCCACAAGACAGTGATGAAGATTCTATTGATATGTTTGAAGACATTGATTCTGAAGAAGATGAACAAGAAGGTGAAGGAGCTAGAGACATCAAGTATTCAGGCTTCTTCGACCAAGATGATAACAATGAACAAAATGGTGAACCAGATGATGAAACAAGTAGTATTGATGAAAATGGCTTAGAATATCATGAAAATGAGATAAATGATGATGAGTTCCACAATGGAGACCTTGCTAGAACTAAAGAACTCAAAAAGAAGGATAAGAAAGTCAGGTTTGCTGATACCGTATCATCAGACGAAGATTCAGATTCAGATGTAAAAGACATATTAGCTGATAAAAAAAAATCAGATGTTTCAAATGAAAAGAAATCTGAATTTGAAATGCGACAAGAAAGGTTGCAGAAGACAATACAAAGACTGGAAGAGAAGACCTTGAATGAAGCCCCTTGGCAACTTAAAGGAGAAGTTGATGCTTCAAAGCGCCCGCAGAACTCTTTACTAGAGGAGGTAGTTGACTTCGATCTGACTTCTAGACCAGCACCAATAATAACAGAACAGACCACTCTTACTTTGGAAGATATAATAAGACAGCGAATAAAGGACAAAGCTTGGGATGATGTTGAAAAGAAAGAAAAGCCAGTTGATGATCAACTCAGTTTCCGTAAAACTGAGATCCTTGACCACTCAAAGAGCAAGCTCAGCTTAGCTCAAGTTTACGAAACAGAATATCTTAAGCAAAAACAAGCAACTTCTGGTGAGGCTGAGGAAGAAAAAGAACCGGAAGCTCACACTCAAATCCGAGATGCAATGAGCCAACTATTTGCAAAACTTGATGCATTATGCCATTATCACTACACACCCAAAGCAGCCCACGCTGAAGTCAAAATCGTTACTAATACACCAGCAATTTCAATGGAAGAGGTTGCTCCTATTGCTACAAGTGACGCTACATTACTGGCTCCAGAAGAAGTAAAAAAGAAGCGTAAAGGAGAACTAATGACCAAAGAAGAAAGAACACAAACTGACAAGAAAAGAGAAAGAAGGAAAAAGAAGAAGTTCCAACAAGCCAAAGGTGGTCAAATTACAAAGATTACTGACCATAGAAATACTAAGAAGGGTACTGAAGCTAATAATAAGTCATTAAAAACGTCTAAAGCATTCTTCCAGCAATTGAATGATGATTCTACAGGCTTAATTAAGTTCAATAAAAATAATAATGTTAAGTTTGGTAAGAATAAAATGAAATAAAGATACATGTTTTTGGATGATTTTATCTCTGTATTGTTTTATCATCTAAGGTATACTACTAATACTTGTAATGGATAATGTACTTTTTACGCAGTTCAAGAATGTCATATTATCAAATGAATTAACAAAAAACCGTTATGTGGTTAATTTATATGCTGTAGAAGTTGGAGCAAGGGGTATACCAGCGAAATCCCTATATAACCTACTAAAAGACCTTGGCCTGTCAAGAATAACCGTAACTTCCATCCTAGAACGTGTATCCAAGGCGGCATTAGGGTCTTACCATATTTGGTTGCGCAGGGGAGGAGGCTCGAGCGGTGAAAGGGAGAATGCATCATAAACGGGCCCCTTAACCTTACTCACTGGGTTACAAGCCCCAGGCACCTTGACTTGGGCCTCTTCCTCTGCAACGCTATGGACCTGGCATCCGCACGGTGAATCCATGGAATGCTAAGTAATTCGTCTCTGTCATACAAACCCAACCTAAAGTAAGTCAACTTTAACTTTTTAACTTAATGCAGCATTGCCACAATTTCATTGTAGCTCTATGTGCAGCTGCTATTGTTGTTCTGGATTTATTTATAACCTGCTTGTCAATAATGAGATTGACTTCTAAATGATATTATTGAATATGGAACCTCAGCATTTGTCTGAAATCTTTCACTACGCCAAGGTGATGTAAGTATTTCAAAATCTAGCTGCCTCATTCATTCACCAGGTTCGCATTGCTGTCCATGAATGTTGGACATTCTGGATTGAAAGCTAGGGTACCACTTAGGTAGTATTTGCAGGCATTTGAGATTCAAGATCATATCTTGAATGGGTTGACACAAAGCTGGTGGCAGGCTGAACATATTCATATTATAAGCCATGGCTTACAATATGAATATTTATATTATAAGTAGCCAATGGTTATGGGTGTTTTTTTTATTGCTGATAGGTAAGCCTTTACACACAATCAATAAATTACAGACACATACCTAACTACTGTATGTTTCAGCGTGACGAGCACAGTGCAATTCGTTTGTTGACGAAATGCATCTATTATAGGCAGAGGTTAGTCCACTTAACATCAGGAGGGCCCCGGGCTTGTTCCGTCACAATAACATAAAAAAACTCATCTGATGGTAAGTGATGTAGTTGAAGGTAGGTATTTACAGGCTTAACCTAGAATTTCTGGCTCTCAAGGACAGCTGCCGGAACATACCGTTAGGTGCTTTGCGATAGATTTTCTACTTGGGTGGTGTTTGCTAACCTGGCGAGCATTTGCAAAATGCCCTTCCACCATGTGGTGAAACTTAAGCCTGCGGCGGGAATCTTACCATGGATCTGCTGCAGTCCATAGCCAATGCCACTGAGACATCACTGCCTCAAAAGAGCCAGAAAATTGCAGACCAACTAGCTATTTCTGCATTTTGAATTGTGTATTGACTTATTTTCTTTATATGGGATCCTGTTACTAAACCAACCCTGTCCATCTATCCATCCTATCTTCAGTAGTGAATGTGTTAAAGGTCTATACTGTAGAATGGGGTGAACAGGTAAAATTTAGAACTTACGCTCTGTTTTGTACTAGTAATCTTAGTTCGGTATTTTGTGGTTAAGTATACCTATATATAGACAGAGTCTAGTCTGTTTTTAACAGACTTATTCACCTCATAGTTGGGGGCAATAAAAACGTTTAAGGTGTAAGAAAAGAAAAAATACATATGTACATACCAGTGGGGTGCTGGGTTATATTAGAATATTATTCGTAATATGTTTGTGTTACGTCCATTGTGTGCGAGAAAACATTTTGCAACTGAAACTGTGCCCGGTGAATGGCAATGGGCTCGCTCCCTATTACATGAACCAAAACGTGGCGAAACGTTGATGTTTACACACCTCAGCCTACCCCTTCGGTGAATTCAGGCGTGGTTGTATTATGTATGTAATATATGGGTAATAAAAATCAAATTGCAACAGTGGAGGTTCCCCAAGTGCTGCCGACCGACTCAGGGGAGCTGCTCATTGTCACAGATAATGGAAGATTGGTTGTAGAGATGCCAACGGCAGGATGCAGCAACAGTAAAAATCAGGTTCATATTTACTTTAATAAATAATTAACAAATAGTGCTTGAAACCACGCGTAGAAAATATAAAACTTTAAAAAGGGTTCTTTATTTATTTATTTAAAAAACACGAACAGTATACATATTAAATAATCATAAGGGACGTTCTTAATATTTAAGTTCTGATACATATACCTTTTACAGGTGTTTACAACATTGATCAAAAGTGAGTTAAACGGTTGTATAACAAAAAAAATTAAGATTAATAGAACTGATTTACACCAACATTGATAGGTTTAATTATGAAATGTAAATACTATCTTAATATATCAAATTCATTGAATGATCTATTTATAATTTAATTTGGTGCAATCTTTACTTTTTTTTCCTTTGATTGTTTTAAGAGTTAGTAAATAATTTATACTTAATAAAACAATAGGAAAACAATAAAAAAAAAGTAACGATTCTTCGAATGCAAAAGAAGTCAGAACATGTCCCCAAATAGGGACTTTATGTGGTAATGTGATTCTTGTAACTTATTCAAACAAGGTTCTTCAAAATTAAATCAACTACCTACCAAGTGCTACCTACCAGTGGTGACATCATACAAATATGTTAACGTTCATTTTTTTTATTGTTATACAATTATAATTTTGACAGTTAACACATCTAGATATGATGTTAAATTACTATGTTAAAGCACAATTCTATAGATGTGATAGTTTTTCAGTAAAGTGTGCCACAAAATGTTCAACATAACTTGAACATGAGGAAGAATAAAATAGATGGAGTTGTGGAGTCACAAGACACGTGTTTTATTCAATGTAGTTTGTTATTTAATTTTTGCTCTACAGTAATATAAACCTGCCAAGTGCGAATTGAACTTGCATACAAAGGGTTCCATACTAACGCACAATATTATGGCGTATGTGTGTATTTACGAAAATATTTTTTTTATTTTCTATAAAATTTTCGATATAATATGACATCCTATAGAAAGAGCGCTCCGCTTCACAGCTAGTGATTTGCAACGGAAAAATGTAGTAAGATTAGTTCTGTTAAAAATATACTTACCTAGTTTTTTTTAATATGTTATTGTGACAGACCAAGCTCGAGGCCCACCTGATGTTAAGCGGACTAACCTCTTCTCATTTCATCAAAAGTCTCGAATTGCACTTCGTCCGTCACTTTGAGACATAGTTGTTAACTCTTATGTGCCTGTAATTTCACTGGCTCTCAAGGACTGCTGCCGGAACACACCGTTAGGTGCTTGGCGATAGATTTTTTACTTAAGGGGGGTAGCAAGCTAGGAGGGCAATCGCAAAATGCCCTTCCATCATGCGGTGAAGGTCAAGCCGATGGTGGGATTGAACCAGGGCACTGCGGCACGGCAGTCCATAGCTATTACCGCTCGGCCATCATTGCTTTTACTATAGCAATTTAGGAAAACATCGACGAGTTTATTTTTACAAGAGTGCATAAAAATTTCACTGCAAAGGTAAGATTCTGGCTGTAGTAACTAAGTAAGTTTTTAACTGAATGCAATTCAATAAATGTTCATCTACGTCATCTAAACAATATTTTTATTATAATTACCTAGATTGAACTTGAAGCGTTGATAGCCGGTTATAGCTATGGACTGCGGTGCCGCAGGTCCATGGTTCGAATCCCACCGCCGGCTTGAGCTTCACTGCATGGTGGGAGGGCATTTTGCGAATGCTCGCCTGGCTAGCTAACACCCTCAAGTAGAAAATCTCTCGCCAAGCACCTAACGGTGTGTTCCGGCAGCAGTCCTTGAGAGCCAGTAAATTTACAGGCACACGAGATTCAACAACTGTATGTCTCAGGGTGACGGGCGCAGTGCAGTTCGTCACGTGTGATGAAATGCGTCTGTTATTGGCAGTGGTTACCGCTTAACATCAGGTGGGCCTCGTGATTGTTGCGTCACAATAACATAAATATAAATATACTTAATATTAAGTACCTTTTTTATGGGATAGGAGTGCAAACGAGGTGGCTCACCTGGTGGTAAGTGATCACCGTCGCCCACGAACATCCGCAACACCAGAGGTCTCGAGGATGCATTGCCGGTCTTTGAGGAGGGAACCTACACTTTCTAGATCTGTGGTCCCATTTAAATTTGAGTGAGATCTGACGTATTTGAGTTATCCCTAGTAATATGTATTTTATGTTCGAAATCGGATATTTTTGTTATTTTTTATCTATATACGAGTAGGTATATGTTTGACATATTTTCGTCATGCAAATCATAAAAGTCAAACAGTACAAAATATTATGAAATATTAATTGAAGTTATTGGAATTAAATTTAATATAATTGTTAAGTGCTATTAAAATTAAGTTATATATGAGTGCCTATATATTATAGGTATGAACAAATACTCATATATTATGGATAGGTAGTCAGAATATCTGTTTTAAATTTATGACGACAATCTCTTTCTTTGATGACGACAATGAGAATAGTTCAATAAGCTGGTACTACATAGAGTTTTTCTAAAAACTCTACTTGGCAAAAATGTAGTGCCAGGAAATGGTAAAAACTATAAAAAAAATATGGGCGGGAACATGACACAATAACAACATGAAGAAAAATTATATTCATGAGCGGGATATCATTTTTACCCTCGTTGTAATTTTGTAATGTATTTCGGGGAGCATTATTAGAAAAATAATGGAAATTAAAACTTTTACGTTTGTCGTGGTCTACAATTCTATATATTATGGCAATTATTAATTATTTTCACCTCATAAACCAGGAAAGGTGTTGCTTATCATTCGAAATCTACGTGGAAAAGTGCTTTTTGTCCGATAGAGTGGAAATGGAAGAAACTAGAACCTCTATAAAAGTTGCAGAAAATTAATTTACTTTAAACATTACCAAATTTAGTAGGTTTACTCTTAATTTTCATTATAATATATAGTTCAATAAGCTGGTACTACATAGAGTTTTTCTAAAAACTCTACTTGGCAAAAATGTAGTGCCAGGAAATGGTAAAAACTATAAAAAAAATATGGGCGGGAACATGACACAATAACAACATGAAGAAAAATTATATTCATGAGCGGGATATCATTTTTACCCTCGTTGTAATTTTGTAATGTATTTCGGGGAGCATTATTAGAAAAATAATGGAAATTAAAACTTTTACGTTTGTCGTGGTCTACAATTCTATATATTATGGCAATTATTAATTATTTTCACCTCATAAACCAGGAAAGGTGTTGCTTATCATTCGAAATCTACGTGGAAAAGTGCTTTTTGTCCGATAGAGTGGAAATGGAAGAAACTAGAACCTCTATAAAAGTTGCAGAAAATTAATTTACTTTAAACATTACCAAATTTAGTAGGTTTACTCTTAATTTTCATTATAATTTCACGCAAATGCACACTACTAACTACAATATACGAGCTGTTTTTCTTATACCTACCTAGCATTTTCCTCGAGGTGAAAAGTTGTGTATTGCGCTCGGCAGCAAAGTTATTTTGTGTTCGCTCTGGATTCTATATTTTAGTTTACTATATTTATTTATAATCCTACCGTAGTTACTACGCTTCTCTTCCTTAGGTATTTGATAAAAGTACTTGCGCCAAATAACAACTTTGCAACCTTGCATAACAAATAACTAAATAGATTAATCAAATCGCTGCAAAAATGTATAAGGAAGAAAGTATTTTTTATAAAAGTACCTACGTAGCTAGATAATTTTAGCTGTAACATCACCAAAAAAAACGATAATAATAGGTACAGTAGACATACAAAAAGACAAGCTCGCTTGCAATTTACAAGCAATATTAATGATGAGACTTTAATTCTAACATGTTATATGTTAGGAGTTTGGAGGTAGGTCCGGAGAGTCATCTCATATGGTAGAAAACTTAAAAAAAGTGTCCAGTTGTAAGCTATAAATAACAGTTCAAAAACCTTCCAGAATGGTGCTGGTGTAGACAAAGGGCATGGTATGAATGTAGCAATTGTAAACGCTTTCAGTTATGCCGAGTTAAAAAAAAAAATCGATTAAAGTAGTTACTCATTGAAAATTTCAACTACTTGCGTAGTAAAAAGTAATGTAGTATTTATAACCTTAAAGAATTATTATGAGAAAATGTGTAGCAAGAGTGATTTTATATAGTGAACTGTGAATAGTAAGTACGTTTATTGGTTTGGCGCTTCCTTTAAAATTTTCCCTGATGCTAATGTGGCGCTACCCTAATTTGGATTGGACATTTGGACGGACACTTTTCATGTACAGACCCACCAACTTATCTGTTCAGGTGGCAGAAAAAAAAACTACAACATTCCTTCAAATTGTGACAGTTTGTAGTTGTTTTCCATGACCAGCGCCCTCGAAAACTGCACAGTTAAGTTGGTGGTACTATATACAGATTATTCTCCTTACTTTTACCCTCCATAGTTAGAAGATATAATCAAACACCGCAGCTGATATTACCTGACTTTAAAACTCAACAGTCAGCTGCTAATGTCTAAAAAATCGTCAAATAAGTAACGAATAGATAAACGACCCTCAGTAGCGAGTGAAACTAGATTAAGAGTTTAAACGAAGTTTAACTTAGAGGTAGGTTTTAATAGTGTTATGTTTGCAATAACGCCTGCTATTTATTTATTCATTCTCCCATGTAATTCACAGACATGAAGTCCAACACATTTCATAGACAAACTACTGAGGTAATTAGTAATATTCTGTCGAAATATATAATAGGTATCATAAAATATGTCAATCTCTGGATGTTGGGCTAACATATCGTTGAGCAACGTGACTACTCTAACTGTGGGTGCATTCTTACCACGAACTACTATGCGGATTACGTTACAAATATACGATAGGAAAAATGTAAGTCATGTGCGGGATTCGAACCCGCGTCCATCCACCCTTTTAGCCGGGGTATGCCAATTGAGCTAACATGACGTCATAACTCAAATCTTTCCCATCGTTCCTTAACCATTGTATTGGAGGTAGGTGTTTAAATTAGAAAATAAGGTGCCATATATTGCTTGCAATCTCGTTTAATGCCATAATTAACTTATTGCCTGCACAAATATACAAAACTGGGGCTATAATAACAAAATGGTAACAGAATAGGTATTTACATAATTTTGTAATATTTCTGTGAAAACGATCCCTATTATGGATTTTGAAATATCAAAATAACGACTATTTTCATTTCATACGAGTACAAAGAAAGTGTAGCTGTGCATTAATGCTTGTGTTAAAATTCCTCCACATTATATTGTCTTGACATTAGATATACCCTATCTTCCTTTTTTTACTAAGTCTATGGTTTTATCTTTAAAAATGACAATATTGTCCATTTTACCATCGAGGGGTCTGAGGGCCCTTTAACTCTACTGGGCCCTCGCCTGCAGCCCAAAAAGCCCTAATATAGATCCGCCCCTGGCTTTGAGGGTTAAAATCGTAAAAAAAACGATTTTGCGTTTTTTTCGCTCATACAGGACAACACATGTACGTTATTGTAAAAAGTTTTGACTTCGGTTTTATAGCCGGTCTATTTGACGATAAACCTCTTTGGTAATTGTTGATTGTATATCCGCTGTCTTTCTGGTAATCAGGACTAAAATATTACTTGCTCAGTGATCAGGACTTTATATTGAGATGATAAATAAAGAGCACTGTTATGCAACTAATATGTAGGAACTTACTTAGTTTAAAGCTAATTGCAAAATTAGTCTTGTTTGTAGTACAACGTAAGTTGAACTATAGATGTCGCTCCATCCCCATACGATGGTCAAAGAACGAGAGGAAAAATTTACGTTTTGAGTCATTGTCATGTTAGCTCAGTCGGTCAGAGCATACCCTGGCTATAAGGCTGGATGACGCGAGTTCGAATCCCGCACATGACTATAATTTTTCCTCTCATAAATTTGTAATTTTGTAATACATCCCACTTCCATCGAGGTGAGTAATGGTATTTGCGAATTAGGCACATATTTCCCTACATAGCTAAATCCCACAGGAGGAAATGGAACAGTCCTTACATTGTTAACCCGGGAACTGTACGACTAATATGCTCGTAGCGAAGTTTACTTAGCTGTTCTTAACCGATCAGCAAAGTTAAGCAACGCCCGCCCCGGTCAGGAGTTGGATGTGTGACCGCTAGTGACATTACTACTGAGAGCGCTTCCGTGCTTCAGAGGGCACGTTAAGCCGTCGGTCCCGGTTGTTATCTTAGGATGGCAGTGGTTATAGCATGGTGGTAGGGCAATTTGCGAATGCGAGCCTGGCTAGCTAGCACCTTCAAGTAGAAAAATCTGTCGCCAAACACCTAACGGTGTGTTCCGGCAGCTGTCCTTGAGAGCCAGTAATTCTAGGTTAGTCTGAACAACATCTTCGACCACAGATACAGATACAGATAGGTACAGATAATTTATTGATAAAATGTCATTTACAAGTCAAATACAATAATACAACAATTCACTTCATAATTAATTAGAATAATTATTAGGATGTACTTGAAGGTACATTTAGTTTTTCTTTAAGGTATTCATCTACCGTGTAATAGGCTTTACTCAGTAGGAGTACCTAACTTAAACTTCGATTTAAAAATATTAAAGGAAGCCGCATTTTTAATGTCGTTCGGTAGGTGGTTATAAAAGTTCGGACCACCCACATATACCGACTTAACCGATTTAACGAGACAGTCACTAAATCGGTTAAGTCACCACATCATCAGTTACCATCAGGCGAGATAGTGGTCAAAGGCTAACCTATCAAGCATAAAAAAAGACTATCTGTAGGAGTATGAATGTAGGTAAGTACTACTCATGTTCGCCGAAACCCGAGAGCGGCTTGTAATATGCAACAGAAGTGGTTCGGCATTTAACATTTGGGACCGTGGAGTAAAAAGTAACGGCGTACGTTATGCAACTTCGACTCGCCGCCGGCTCACTGCAATGGGCGCCACTCGGAGCTGTGAACAAATCTGAAGGAGACATCTCTAAGTATACCTAATGCTTTACTTTTAATTTTAACGCATTGACATTAATATTTTGATATATCTGAAGCAGTGATGGCTCAGTGGCATTGGCTATGGACTGCCGCGCAGCAGGTCCATGGTTCGAATCCTGCCCAGAGCTTGAGGTTCACCACATGGTGGAAGGGCATTTTGCGAATGCCCGCCTGGCTAGCGACCACCCTCAAGTAGAAAATCTGTCGCCAAGCACCTAACGGTGTGTTCCGGCAGCAGTCCTTGAGAGCCAGTGAGATAACCGGCAAAATGAGACTTAACAACTGTCTCAAGGTGATGGGCGCAGTGCAGTTCGTCACTTGTGATGAAATGCATCTGTTATAGGCAGAGGATACCGCTTCACATCAGGTGGGCCTCGCGCTTGTTCCATCACAATAACATAAAAATATATATATATATATATATAAATTTTAATTATTACATTTGTTTGTAATTAATAATAGTAAGTATTCAATATTAAAAGACTTAGATTCTTTTTTAAATAATTTGTACGCCACATGTGGCAAGGACATGCGTTACGAAATGTAAGTTACTGTACCACCTAGTATGTTGTATGATGTATACTCACCGTGTTCTGACAAATAAATAATTTGAATTTGCCCTATTTTTTTATTAAGGGTATATTTAGACGAACGCGCCCCATACAAACGTAGTTCCAATCTCATTTTGATAATAGCTAATAAAACCATCTGATTTTTTTACCTACTTAATCACGATCCTAAAATCTAGGTTTGTGGTGCATCAGATTTTCATTATATTGTATAGCTTTTTTCAAAGTCAAAGTCAAAATCATTTATTCAATTTAGGCGTCTACGACGCTCTTATGAAGGTCAATTACAAATTTTAGTATTGAAATATTCTACATTGTACTGCCACGTTCAGCAAATAAATTGTATAGAGCCACTGCGAGAAGAACGGGCAAGAAACTCGGGGCCATTCTTTTAAACATCTTTTAACAATGTGTTACATACATACTATATAATAGAGTTATTACAATATTTGTTTAAATTATGTAGGTGACAGGCAATAGCTTGGCGGAGGCGGAATTGTCCAGGCATTTTTGTCGTTTATGTAATCAGAAACTGTGTAGTAGGATTTTTTAATCAATATGTTTTTCACATGCAACTTGAATTTCCCTTCTGTGAGCGTTGTAATATGTTTGGGAACTTTATTATAAAACCGCACACAATTACCTAAGAAGGACCTTTTATTTGTCTTTGCTAATCTAAAACCTAGCACCACTATTTTATCTTTATTCCTAGTATTGTAATCGTGATTGTCACTGTTTAATTTAAATTTACTCAAATTTTTACGAACATACATAATATTTTCAAATATATACAGACTTGGTAAAGTTAAAATATCAATTTCTTTAAAAAGATCCCTCACAGATTCCCTAGGACCCATTTTATATATGGCTCGAATTGCACGCTTTTGTATGATAAAGATTGTCTCTATCTCAGCAGCAGTTCCCCACAACAATACGCCATACGACATAATACTGTGGAAGTACGCGAAATAAACTAGCCGAGCAGTAGCTACGTCTGTTAACTGTCTTATCCTAAGAACTGCATATGCAGCAGAACTAAGTCTTCCGGAGAGATCATGTATATGTGGATCCCATTGTAAAGTGGAATCCATTTTGATTCCCAGGAAGACTGTCGCTTTGTCAATAGGGAGTTTATCTGGGCCAAGCTTTATGTTTGGTTCAACATAAGGAACATTTGGTAAAGAAAACTTTAAACATTTCGTCTTTTTTGAATTTAGGAGAAGATTATTAGCGGCGAACCATTTACAAATCTTAGATAATACATTATTTACATGCGTCAGTTCACTGTCTTTCCTATCTACTTTAAAAATCAGAGAGGTATCATCTGCGAATAAAACAATATCGCAGAAATCTTTAACCATGCAAGGCAGATCATTAATATATGTTAGAAACAGAAAAGGTCCCAAAATTGATCCCTGTGGTACTCCCATTTTTACCAATGACCCGGAAGAAGTATTGCCATTTATTCCAACCCTCTGTAGCCTGTCTGACAGATATGACTCTATAAGATTCAGAGCTTTCCCACGAATACCATAGTGGGAAAGTTTACGAATCAGAGTGCAGTGCTCTACACAGTCGAATGCCTTGGAAAGACCACAAAATACGCCAATAGCATCATGTGAACTCTCCCAGGCTTCCAGTATATGCGACATCAATTGAACACCTGCATCTGTTGTGGATTTGCTCTTGGTGAAACCAAACTGATTCTCATTTAATAAATTATGCTTGTTAAAATGGGATAGTAGTTGTTTGAGCATAATTTTTTCGAATACTTTACTCAGAACAGGTAAGATGGAAATAGGTCTATAATTGCAAGGGTCAGATGTAGACCCCGACTTTAAAATTGGAGTGATTTTACTTTGTTTCATTAAATCGGGGAAGTTTCCACTATCGACACAAAGATTGAATATTGTTTCTAAATATGGTGCAATAATGTAAATTATAGACTCTACCACTTTTACTGACATACCCCACAAGTCTTCAGTACTCTTTATGTTTAAACTTTGAAATGTTTTTATAATTTCAAATCTTGTGGTGTGTCTGAAAGAAAAGTCCGGTGATTTGCTTGGAAAATTATTTTTTAACATAGTTTCTGCTACATTGGGACAAGAATCCAATGACTTAGTGGCTTCTAGGGGCAAGGTAGAAAAAAAATTTTCAAATATATTCGCCACTTGTATTGAATCAGAGATTTGATTTTTATCAATAGTTAAGACATATGTTGAATCTCTAGGTTTATTTTTACCAGTTTCACTATTTATAGTCTTCCAAATGGTTTTTATTTTATTTTTAGACTTGCTAATTTTGTTTCTAATAAAAAGAGATTTAGCACACAAGCAAACAGATTTGAACATTTTTGAATACTTCCTAACATAATCATGAAACTGTTTGCAAGATGTTAAATTTTTCCTACGATAGAGATCAAACAAATAATCTCTACTTTTTCGAATACCTGTTGTTGCCCAATCACCGAACTTCAACTTTCCATCTATTTGTTTTTTTATTTTTGGACACACTTTTTGAATCTCAGTGTTTACTAAAGAAAATAAGCTATTATAAATGTCATTTGGGTCACTATGAGAAAAACTTGTAATGCCAAGCTTAGCTTCTATGTTGGTACTGAGTATTTCCAGCCTACTAGTTGTTAATGGTCTATGTTCAATTTCATACCTCTCTGTTTTTCTGATTCCATCAAATTTTATCGCTAGGCCCTCATGATCAGATCTAATACCCTTCATTATTGACTTTTCTTTAGTCTTACAGTTTGAGTATATATTGTCTATACAGGTAGCTGAAGTGTCTGATATCCTAGTCAAGTCAAAGTCAAAATCATTTATTCAATTTAGGCGTCTACGACGCTCTTATGAAGGTCAATTACAAATTTTAGTATTGAAATATTCTACATTGTACTGCCACGTTCAGCAAATAAATTGTATAGAGCCACTGCGAGAAGAACGGGCAAGAAACTCGGGGCCATTCTTTTAAACATCTTTTAACAATGTGTTACATACATACTATATAATAGAGTTATTACAATATTTGTTTAAATTATGTAGGTGACAGGCAATAGCTTGGCGGAGGCGGAATTGTCCAGGCATTTTTGTCGTTTATGTAATCAGAAACTGTGTAGTAGGATTTTTTAATCAATATGTTTTTCACATGCAACTTGAATTTCCCTTCTGTGAGCGTTGTAATATGTTTGGGAACTTTATTATAAAACCGCACACAATTACCTAAGAAGGACCTTTTATTTGTCTTTGCTAATCTAAAACCTGGCACCACTATTTTATCTTTATTCCTAGTATTGTAATCGTGATTGTCACTGTTTAATTTAAATTTACTCAAATTTTTACGAACATACATAATATTTTCAAATATATACAGACTTGGTAAAGTTAAAATATCAATTTCTTTAAAAAGATCCCTCACAGATTCCCTAGGACCCATTTTATATATGGCTCGAATTGCACGCTTTTGTATGATAAAGATTGTCTCTATCTCAGCAGCAGTTCCCCACAGCAATACGCCATACGACATAATACTGTGGAAGTACGCGAAATAAACTAGCCGAGCAGTAGCTACGTCTGTTAACTGTCTTATCCTAAGAACTGCATATGCAGCAGAACTAAGTCTTCCGGAGAGATCATGTATATGTGGATCCCATTGTAAAGTGGAATCCATTTTGATTCCCAGGAAGACTGTCGCTTTGTCAATAGGGAGTTTATCTGGGCCAAGCTTTATGTTTGGTTCAACATAAGGAACATTTGGTAAAGAAAACTTTAAACATTTCGTCTTTTTTGAATTTAGGAGAAGATTATTAGCGGCAAACCATTTACAAATCTTAGATAATACATTATTTACATGCGTCAGTTCACTGTCTTTCCTATCTACTTTAAAAATCAGAGAGGTATCATCTGCGAATAAAACAATATCGCAGAAATCTTTGACCATGCAAGGCAGATCATTAATATATGTTAGAAACAGAAAAGGTCCCAAAATTGATCCCTGTGGTACTCCCATTTTTACCAATGACCCGGAAGAAGTATTGCCATTTATTCCAACCCTCTGTAGCCTGTCTGACAGATATGACTCTATAAGATTCAGAGCTTTCCCACGAATACCATAGTGGGAAAGTTTACGAATCAGAGTGCAGTGCTCTACACAGTCGAATGCCTTGGAAAGATCACAAAATACGCCAATAGCATCATGTGAACTCTCCCAGGCTTCCAGTATATGCGACATCAATTGAACACCTGCATCTGTTGTGGATTTGCTCTTGGTGAAACCAAACTGATTCTCATTTAATAAATTATGCTTGTTAAAATGGGATAGTAGTTGTTTGAGCATAATTTTTTCGAATACTTTACTCAGAACAGGTAAGATGGAAATAGGTCTATAATTGCAAGGGTCAGATGTAGACCCCGACTTTAAAATTGGAGTGATTTTACTTTGTTTCATTAAATCGGGGAAGTTTCCACTATCGACACAAAGATTGAATATTGTTTCTAAATATGGTGCAATAGGGCAGTGGGCTCACAGAATAGAAATTTCAAATTAAATGACTTAAACAATGAAATAAGATCAGTCTTATTTTTAGTATTCAATAAAATATCTATATTAAAATCACCACATACAAATATGGGTTTTTTGCATTTTGAAATTTTCTGTAGTATATTTTCCAAAGTGGATAAAAATTCTGTAAAATTTTGAGCACGACCTTCATCTGTTGGTGGTCGATATACGCACAACACGAGATGCCTGTCCACCTCCACACAAGCAACCTCACAGACACGTTCGACAGAACATCTGACCAAGTCACGGCGTTCTTTAAATTTTAAATTTTATTTTTACAAGTATAATACACCCTCCTCCTTCTGCAGATGATCTGTTAAACGCACTACCCACACTAAAATTCTTAACATTAAATAACATTTTATCTGCTCTAAGCCAAGTTTCAGTGAAACATAATATGTCAAATGGATATTTATCTAAGAATATTTCAATTTCAAGTATTTTGCCAGGGAAGCGATTTATATTTTGGTAGTATAGTGCTATGTCAGAACACTTCCCTGTTGTCTCTCTTAAAAGTTTAAACTGTTTGACTGAACATTAGTACATGTACTAAAATCTTTGAAAGAGTGAAGTGAGAGTACAGATCTGATGCACCACAAACCTAGATATTAGGATTGTAATTACGTTGGGAAAAAAATGCATTTATTCGCTATTATTAAAATGAGTTTGGATCTACGTTTGTATGGGGCGCGTTCGTCTAACTAAACTATACCCTTATGGAAAATATTTACCTATCAGTAAATACCTATTTGATATAACTTGTTGAAGGCGGTAACATGATGATTCAAACACTCTGAACAACTCTAAAGAATAATTAAGATTGGAAGATCCAGTAAAATGGAAGGCTCGGTCATATGTTACAGAAATGGTTGTCTCAAGGTGTAGGACGCAGAGCAGTTCATCATTTATGACGAAATGTATCTTTTATAAGCAGATGTTACCGCTAAACTTCAGGTAGGTCTCGTGCCTGTTTAATCACAATACCTTAAAAAAACATAATATGTTTACATACGCATGACATTTTGTTGCGTGTAATTTTCTTGGTAATTTTTATTTTTGTATGACCAAGCACCTAACGGTGTGTTCCTGCAGCTATCATTAAACCTTATATATCAGTGTCTAATTCATAACAAAAATAAATGTACTTAATGTTATCTTGTGGATATATTCACAGCTGATTCTCAGATTCTAAGTTAGGTTAGAGAACTACGCAATATTTAAATAGAGTGAGCGAATTACCTAAAAAACAATACTTGGATACTTCTTCACGTGGTTGCTAGACGAATTTACTTAGCATTCCATGGATTCACCGTGCAGGTGCCGGGTCCATAGCGTTGCAGAGGAAGAGGCCCAAGTCAAGGTGCCTGGGACTTGCAACCCAGTGAGTAAGGTTAAGCTGCCCCTTTATGATGCAACAATGCTGACTTTCACCACTAGAGCCTCCTCCCCTGCCCAACTAAATTTGGTAAGTTCCTACTAAACCGCTTTGGATACACTTTCTAGGATCGAAGTTCTTTAAGTAGGTTGTATAGTGATTTTTGGTAGGATAACTGGTATACTCCTTTAATATATAGAAATTAAACTCGTAATCATACGATTTTTTTATTTAATTCAGGTATTCATAGTTTTTTTCTGTCTTGAGTAGTGTCTGTTATGGAATTGTGTTTTCGGATTATTGTCATATCCTGGAGAATATATCTGATCTTGGAGAATATTAATTTTATTCATATCTGTAAGACCTACACACAAAAACCATGAGCAAAATTTGCCTTTTTGAGACTCACTTCACTTTATTTCAAAAGGTACTCCACCCTTTCTTCGTAC